>CM062288.1:171278503-171995324 GCA_031216915.1 Pictodentalium vernedei | reverse complement strand
TCATCCACCACACAGTGGGAGGGAGATATAAGAATAGGATCTGTATGTCCTTCTGTCGGTCCTTCCATCTGTCCATCTTTCCCAATTTCCTGTCATCACATTTTAAAGAAAATTAAATTTCAACCCCTATGAGGCTGTTGATGAGAGATTGCCTTTTGGCACTCTCCAGTAAGATGCCTGAATGAAATTTTTTATCAACTAAATTTACCCAAACTAATATTCAGGGACATAGGAACCATTTCAAACTTTGTTGGGTGGGGGAGGGGGTACAAGGCCATATAAGGGCACCTGAACGCTGATATATATCAGTGGTGGCCCATGTGCCTCTGTGGCTTGGTAGGAAAACAATACACAAGCTATGTTTGGGATTCACGCACCTCTGCATTGTCAAGAATAAACATTTTTTGCTCCATATTTAACTGGTTGAGGGATAGATTATTTTTGGTGGTCTGAATTTGTTATCCAAAATTTGTTTTATTACAGATTATTGGAGAGTGCCCACTGGCACTCTCCAATAAGTTGTAATAAAGCAAATTTATATGAACAAAATATTATTTGCATTTGACTGAATATGAAACATGAGGAAGGAGAATATTGGCTTTTGCTCTGGTACCATCATTTTTTTAAAGCCCTCATAGTGACTTCTAGCACTCAACCAGGTAACAAATTTTTAGCTCATCTTGACAAAGTCAAGCTGAGCTAATCTCATCGCTTCCTGTCCGTCGTCTGTCGTCTGTCAACACCATGTTTTGGTCTTCTCCTCCAAAGCCACTGGGCCAATTCAAGTGAAAGTTTGTGTGAGTGATGGTCCCAAAGGGGCATTTCATTTTGTTTTACTCAGCATGCCCAGCCCCATAGGGAGGGAGTGGGGGAAAATGCTCCAAAATAGTTTAAAAATCTTCTTCTCAAGAACCATTGTGTGTACAATGACTTGATATTTGCTATGGAGCTTCCATATGAGGTGTAGAATCAAGTTTGTTCAAACGGAGTTCGTGAAGTAATATTTGGCTTTGTAATAGGAGGGGTAAGATTTTTGGCCCCGCCCAAAATTTCTATTTTCTGAACCGATGGTCCGGTATGAACCAAATTTGGTTTGTGATAGTATTGGGTCATAAGTACTTGACCCATGCAAAAAAAAAAAATTCCCGCATCCCCATGGGAACCCTGGGAGCTAAAAATAGAAATATTTTCAAACGCCCATATTTCCCAAACCTCACGGAACAGAGAGCTTTTATTTGGTATGAAGTATCCTTATGACCAGTAGAATTGAATGGTAAAAAAAAATTGCCATCGGTTATGTTAGGGTGTTCTGTAATGGGCATCGAAAAAATGCTGAGTCAGCATATTTGCAAAGATCATCAGAATCTTTTGATATTTGGTATACAGCATTCATAGGGGGGGGGGGGGGGGGGTCAGATAAAAGTTTGTTGAAATAAAGCTCATTGGTTCATATTTGGGCTCTCTACAGGAGACCGAAGTTTTAATATAGGGTAATATGGGAAATATTCTTTAAAAATCTTCTTCTTCAGAACCACCAGTCAGAATCTTTTAATATTTGGTATACATCATTGTTATGAGGGTCAGATTCTAGATTGTTCAAACCAAGTCCCTAGGTTAATATTTGGGCTTCCTGTGGAAGCCCAAATTTTATCTTTGTTCAATATGAAGGGTAATTTAAAAAAATCTTCTTCTTCAGATCCATCAGGCAGAATGCTTTGATATTTGGTATGCAACATCTCTATGGGGGTCAGATTCAAGTTTGTTCAAATCAGATCCCTAGGTATATATTTGGGCTCACTATGGTAGCCCAAATTTTTACTTAGTGCAATATGAGAAAATTTCTTTAAAAATCTTCTTCTTCAGATCCACCAGTCGGAATGCTTTTATATTTGGTATACAACATCTCTAGGGAGGTCAGATTCCAGGTTGTTCAATTCGAGTGCCTAGGTTAATATTTGGGCTCCATATGGGAACATGAAATTTAACTTAGTACAGTATGAGGGAATTTCTTCAAAAATCTTCTTCTTCAGATTCACTTGTCAGAATGCTTTCACATTTGGTATACAACATCTCTAGGGGCGTCAGATTCAAGTTTGTTCAAATCAGATCCATAGGTCAATATTTGGGCTCGCTATGCTAGCCCAAATTTGAACTTAGTGCAGTTCGAAGAAATTTCTTTACAATTTCTCTTCTTCAGATCCAACAGTCAGAATGCTTTCATATTCGGTACACAACATCTCTAGGGAAGTCAGATTTAACTGTGTTCAAATCAAGAGCCTGGGTTAATATTTGGGTTCTCTATGGGAGCCGGAATTGGCCATTTTGTTGAAGAATTAAAAATTTTGTATTCAGTACCCTCTAGAGGTACTAAGATTAATCCACATAGGTTATATCAAGGGGCTTCATAGGGGAGCTCTACATTTTACTTATGATCAACTGAAGAAAAGGCATGATGCCCAGATTATTTTTGTCACTCCTGAGGGACTCAAGGATTGACAGTGTAGCCTATGGAGATGGCTTGCTTAATGTAGACTCATTCTTGGACTCTGTTTAAATTGTGTTCTGTACAAGATGAGCGCTTCAGGCCCCGTGGGGCCTCTTGTTTTAAATATGGAGCCAAAGATGTACATTTTTCTCGACCTCAAAGGCCAAAGTAGAGAGAAATCAAATAAGGGAATATTTAGGCACATCTCAAGAGTAAAAGTAGCAAGTCTATTCACCCTTTCCTGCTAATTCCCAATAAGATATCTCTATGTCTCTATCTTTTGGTCTTCTCTCTCCTCTTTCTCTCTCTTGCAAAACTAATTTTGTCTGTCTCTCTCCCTCCACCTTTTTTCTCTTCCTCTCTCTCTGTCTCTCTCTTTCTCAAAACTGTTTCTGTTCTGAAAAGAATTAGGTGCATCTCTGCACCCCCAACCCCCAATCCCTTTCCTAAGTCCCTGCTAATATTGTGAATGCTTGGTTACTGTTCTCAGTAAAAATGTGTCTGTTTCAAATTAATTTTCAAAATTAATTATTGCCATAAGTGTTAAGTGTTATTGTCAGAAGTGTTAAGTGTTCCTTGTTGAGAAAAGATATATTGTGTTCAAAAGATACTTGTTGAAACTCATTCATGCATATGTATTTAGTGACTCCCAAGAATTTTTGTTTTAATATAAAGGAAGTTGAGTGTTTTTATCTTTTCCTGTAACAGTTTTATTTCTGTTTCCTTTAACTATTTTATCACAAAAATTACAGAATGTTAACTGTCAATCCACTGATATGTTTTGAAAGAGATCATATTTAATATTATGTGGCTGTTTTTATATTTTTCCGTCTTCAGTCAGAAGACAGTGAGTTGAAAATAATTCAGTTTGGGTGTTTCTTACAAACCTAAGAAACCTCAATTTGAGCCAGCTAGCCCACACTTCGGCCGCTGTGGACTAGTCACTTTCTACGGGTGGGCAATATTTCCACACAAAAATATTAGATTCCAAACACTAATTTTCGGGATAATCATCAAAAATTTAATTAATGAAGCACTGGGTATAACCTGATGATTCATTAATTAAAATTTTGCTGATGATGAATTTTATTACCTGGTAAATGCATGCATGGACATCACTGCCCACATATGGAAAATGACCAGTACACGACGGCTGTACTGTATGATATTCTTTAGCCTGTGCCCTGATTTTTAGCTTAACTTGACATAGGTTGACTCCATATAATGCCTAGATGATGACATCCCCTTTTGGTCGTGATTTGTCAAATGTGATGGCTACAGGTGCCCGAAGCCCGAAAACCTTGAGCACAGTCTACAGGTCATATTTATGAAGGGATTTCATTGTAACTTCGCAGGATCACTCCAGATGATGCCCAGATGAGATTGCCCCCTTTGGTTGTGATCATTCAACCATGATGGCTGCCCGAGCCCAAAGCCCGAAAACCTTTAGCACAGTCTACAGGTCATATTTATGAAGGGATTTCATTGTAACTTGGTAGGTTGACTTCATATAATGTCTTGATGAGAACAGCCCCTTTTGGACACCATTAGGCAACTGTGTTGGCTACAGGGGCCCAAAGCCCAAAAATCTTTAGCACAATCTACAGGTGATATTTATGAAGGGATTTCTTTGTACCTTGGTAGGATGACTCTAAATAATGTCTAGATGAGAACGTCCCCTTTTGGTCGCGATCATTCAGCCTTGATGGCTGCCCGAACCCAAAACTCCAAAACCTTTAGCATAGTCTATTGGTCATATTTATGGAAGGACTTCATTGTAACCCGTAAGTTTGACTCCATATACTACCTAGATGATGACATCCTTTTTTGGTCGTGATTGGTCAACTGTGACGGCTTCAGGGGCCCAAAGCCCAAAAACCTTGAGCACAGTCTACAGGTCATATTTATGAAGGGATTTCATTGTAACTTTGTAGGATCACTCCAGAAGATGCCCAGATGAGAATGTCTCCTTTTGGTTGCGATCATTCAACCATGATGGCTGCCAGAGCCCAAAGCCCAAAAACCTTTAGCACAGTCTACAGGTCATATTTATTAAGGGATTTCATTGTAACTTGGTAGGTTGACTTCATATAATGTCTAGATGGGAACGTCCGCTTTGGACGCAATTGGGAAACTGACGGCAACAGGGGCCCGAAGCCCGAAAGCCTTTAGCACAGTCTACAGGCCATATTTATGAAGGGATTTTAATGTAACTTGATAGGATGACTCGTTTTGGAATAATTTCACTGTAACTTGGTAACTTTTGTTGATATACGTTAACCGTGAGGGCCACATACATTAACTGTGAGGTCATATTAACCCACCCCTCAGCTCTTTAGTACAGTGTACACCTCATATTATTTTTATCATAAAAATAGCATACAGGGAACAGAAATGAACATATTCCCAATTTTCACAATTCTTGTCTTATTTCATAATCCTTTCATAAACATTGAACATTATCCTTTTCATCAAACACAACACAAAGTTAAGCTACAGTGTCATTGACACTTTCATTACAGTTTGGTAAAGAGAAAAACATCTTATAACCTGAGAAGTAGTTTCTGTTATATTTCCTCCATGTGGGAACCCAGGTAGTAAAGCAATGCTTCTTTTCTGTGGTAAACAAGTTCAGTTTAACTTTTAAAATAGGACCTGGTAACCAACTCCTAGGATGGAAGCCTTCTGAAGTGGACACCATAGGTACAAAGCTAAAGTTGACTTTGTACTTGTGTTGTAGTCATGGTGTAGCCAAAGATACTGAAACTGAACTGAAGCACCAATAAATAAAAAAATAATTTTGTGATGTAAATAATTTTGTGATGAGACTTTCTCTTCAGTGTTAATATTTTATAAATGATAAAATATTTAACCAACCATTTCATTTTTGACAGCACTTATTGAACACTGTCAAACAGGATATAATTTGTAGAATTCTGTAATAGCACTTTGGGGAAATTTCGCATCTGCAGTTGTCTGGGCTGAGGTATAAGGGCCATTTTCCAACCAGCCTGGTTGGTCCAGGTCTCTTAGTCTCATTGTAATCTGTCACTTTGTGTGCTGAGGGTCATGGTATGAGCCTAGTCACATCCATATTTCTCTCTTCTTCCTGTTACACAAACACTGGTTTTGCACTTTGGAGTTCTGTGGGGTTAAGATAAGATTTATACTTTTCTTGTTGCCAGACTGCAGTAACAGACTTCAGTATTGAAAGAGTTAAACTTGCTTGGTGTTGAAGTAACTTATCAGGTTTCTAATGGGTCCTCCAATACATTGACAGTACTTGAGTTTGAAAATAATTTACCATTGCTCTGTAAAGTGTTTGAATTTTGATAATGGTTCGGGAAAATCGTGAAAAAGGATTGTCTTGTAAGTTAAACATTGTTTTCATATCTTCATGGAATGCAGTTGACAAACCTTTTCCAGTTAAGGATGGAGCACATGTACTTTTTTTTCTTTTGCTGTTTCAGCTTCAGTATGACTAGCTCAAAGCATTACAGATCATTTCTAAACCATTTTCCCCTTTAACTCTCTCAATGTTGGTAGCCACAATGAGGGCTCTGTTATTAGCTTAACTTCACAAAGTCAAGATAAGCTATTGCTATCACGCGTGCAAAAGTCTGTTCACATTTTCCTTTAGTACAGGCAACACCCTGTAGTTCTTGTCCGATTGTTACAAAGTTTCATATGCAGGTTTGAGGTCATGTCTAGATGAGAACGTCCCCTTTTGGTCGCAATCGGCCGACCGTGATGGCCGAGCCCAAAACCCGAAAACCTTTAGAGATGTTTGAGACGGTTGCTGTCCGTACCATATAGATATGAATTACACCCATTTAATCAAAGAACTGAGCAGTTAGTTAATCGATCTACTACCTGTGTTATTGACCACCAGTCAACACAATTGTGTCCATTTAAACAGATTTAAATGTTAAAAGATGCATTGGGCAAATTGCCAACTTCAGGCGTCTGTTAAGAATTTTTAGCTCAACTTTGGCAAAGCCAAATTTGAACTTATGCCATGGCCAGTCGTCCGTCTGTCTGTCAACAATTCAATACGGCTCGGGCTAGAGGCCGCATTTATGAACCGATCTTTACGAAACTTCTTGGGTACCTTTGTTATGACTGTGGGACGAGAACGAGTGTTTTTGGGTCCGATCTGAAATTCAAGTTGGCCGCTGGCAGCCATTTTGTACAAAATTAGGTGCAATCAGATTTTTGCGCAGAACTTCCATATGAAAGTGCTGATTTGAATAATTTTTTGTATGAATGTTTAGTACCATGGGATACATCACATCTGGGTTTTTCTCATGCGTAAATTATGCAAATTGGACTAACTTTGATGTATTTAGTGTTACTTTCAGCACTGTAAGTGCAAATGCGAATACAGCTCGGGCTAGAGGCTGTATTTATGAACCGATCTTTACGAAACTTCTTGGGTACCTTTGGTATCACTGTGGAACGAGAATGAGTGTTATTGGGTCCGGTCCAAAATTCAAGATGGCCGATGGCAGCCATTTTGTACAAAATTAGGTGCAATCAGATTTTTGCCCAGAACTTCGATATGAAAGTGCTGATTTGAATAATTTTTTGTGTGAATGTTTAGTACCATGGGATACATCACATATAATACAGGTTTTTTTTCTTGTGCAGAAATTATGCAAATTAGATGAACTTTGATATTTTCAGTGCTACTTACACACAGTAAGTACACATGTCAATACGGCTCAGGCTAGAGTCTGTATTTATGAACCGATCTTCACAAAACTTCTTGGGTACCTTTGTTATCACCTTGGGACGAGAACGAGTGTTTCTGGGTGTGGTCCAAAATTCAAGATGGCTGCCAGTGGCCATTTTGTACCGAAATTAGGTCCAATCAGTTTTTTAGCTGCGACTAGCAGCTCTATAAGTGGCAATGTCTGTCTGTCGGTCGGTCTGTCTGTCGGTAGGTCGGTCGGTCGGTCTGTCTGTGAAAAACGAGTTTGTCTCTGACCAACGAGTTTCAAAACTCAATAACTTTTGAAATACTTGATGGAATGACTTTATATTTGGCATGTAAGTGTATCGTATTGATGTCAAGCCACTGTTCAATGCATGTGTTGTTCCAAATATTTTTCGTGGAGTTATGGCCCTTGATGAACTTAGAATTTTGTGGGATTGCACCACCCGACGCAGCTACGGCATCGATGTCGCGATTTTTAGCTTAACTTGACATAGTCAAGATAAGCTATTGCCATCATGCGTGCGGAAGTCTGTTAGTCTGTGAATCTGTGAGTCTTCACATTTTCCTTTAGCACGGGCTACACCATGCAGTTCTTGTCTGATCATCACGAAATTTCATATGCCAGTTTAGGGTCATGTCTAGATGAGAACGGCCCCTTTTGGTCGCGATCGGGCAACCGGTATGGCTGCTCGAGCCCAAAACCCGAAAACCATTAGCACAGTCTACAGGTCGTATTTATGAAGGGATTTCATTGTAACTTGGTAGAATGCCTCTGTATAATGCCTAGATGAGAACGTCCCCTTTTGGGCATGATCTATCGGCCATCATGATTGCCCAAGCCGGAAACCCAAAAACTTTTAGCACAGTCTGCAGGTCATATTTAATATGGAGGGATTTCATTGTAACCTGGTAGGATGACTCCTTATGATGTCTAGGTGAGAATTTCCCCATTTGGGCATGATCTGCCAACCGTGACGACTGCCCAAGCCCAAAACCTGAAAACCTTTAGCACAGTCTACAGGTCATATTTATTGAGGAATTTCATTGTAACTTGTTGGGTTGACTTCATACAATGTCTAGATGAGAAAGTCCCCTTTTAGTCCTGATTGGGCAACTGTGACGTCTACAGGGGCCCAAAGCCCGAAAACCTTTAGCACAGTCTACAGGTCATATTATTTATGAAGGGATTTCATTGTAACTTGATAGGATGACTCCAAATAATGTCTAGATGAGAACGTCTCCTTTTGGTCGCGATCATTCAGCCTTGATGGGTGCCCGAGCCCAAAAACCTTTAGCATAGTCTATAGGTCGTATTTATGGAAGGATTTCATTGTAACTTGTTAGGTTGACTCCATATAATGCCTAGATGATGACATCCCCTTTTGGTTGTGATTGGTCAACTGTGATGGCTACAGGTGCCCAAAGCCCGAAAGTTTTGACCACAGTCTACAGGTCATATTTATGACAGGATTTCATTGTGACTTTGTAGGATCACTCCAGATGATGCCCAGATGAGATTGTCCCCTTTTGGTTGCGATCATTCAACCATGATGGCTGCCCGAGCCCAAAGCCCAAAAACCTTTAGCACAGTCTTCAGTTCATATTTATGAAGGGATTTCATTGTAACTTGGTAGGTTGATTTCATATAATGTCTGGATGAGAACAGCCCCTTTTGGACACCATTATTCAACTGTGATGGCTACAGGGGCCTGAGGCCCGAAAACCTTTAGCACAGTCTACAGGTGATATTTATGAAGGGATTTCATTGTACCTTGGTAGGATGACTCTAAATAATGTCCAGATGAGAACGTCCCCTTTTGGTCGCGATCATTCAGCCTTGATGGCTGCCCGAGCCCCAAACCTTTAGCATAGTCTATAGGTCATATTTATGGAAGGATTTCATTGTAACCTGTTAGTTTGACTCCATATAATGCCAAGATGAAGGGATTTCAATGTAACTTGATATGATGACTCGTTTTGGAATAATTTCACTGTAACTTGGTAACCTTCGTTGATATACGTTAACTGTGAGGGCCACATGCATTAACTGTGAGGTCATATTAACCCACACCTCAGCTCTTTAGTACAGTGTACACCTCATATTATTTTTAGCTCATCTTGACAAAGTCAAGCTGAGCTAATCTCATCGCTCTCCGTCCGTCGTCCGTCAACACCATGTTTTGGTCTTCTCCTCCAAAGCCACTGGGCCAATTCAAGTGAAAGTTTGTGTGAGTGATGGTCCCAAAGGGGCATTTCATTTTTGTTCAACTCAGAATGCCCAGCCCCATAGGGAGGGAGTGGGGGAAAATGCTCCAAAATATTTTAAAAATCTTCTTCTCAAGAACCAGTGTGTACAATGACTTGATATTTGTTATGGAGCTTCCATATGAGGCGTAGAATCAAGTTTGTTCAAACAAAGTTCGTGATATTTGGCTTTGTAATAGGAGGGGTAAGATTTTTGGCCCCGCCCAAAATTTCTATTTTCTGAACCAAATTTGGTTTGTGGTAGTATTGGGTCATAAGTACTTGACCCATGCGAAAAAAAAAAAATATTTGGCTTTGTAATAGGAGGGGTAAGATTTTTGGCCCCGCCCAAAATTTCTATTTTCTGAACCAAATTTGGTTTGTGGTAGTATTGGGTCATAAGTAATTGACCCATGCAAAAAAAAAAATTCACGCATCCCCATGGGAACCCTGGGAGCTGAAAATATAAATATTTTCAAACGCCCATATTTCCCAAACCCCATGGAACAGAGAGCTTTTATTTGGTATGAAGTATCCTTATGACCAGTAGAACTGAATGGTAAAAAAAAATTGCCATCGGTTATGTTAGGGTGTTCTGTAATGGGCATCGAAAAAATGCTGAGTCAGCATATTTGCAAAAATTTAAAAAAATCTTTTCTCCAGAACAAATCATCAGAATCTTTTGATATTTGGTATACAGCATTCATAGGGGGGGGGGTCAAATAAAAGTTTGTTGAAATAAAGCTCATTGGTTCATATTTGGGCTCTCTACAGGAGCCCGAAGTTTTAACATAGGGTAATATGGGGAATATTCTTTAAAAATCTTCTTCAGAACCACCAGTCAGAATCTTTTAATATTTGGTATACATCATTGTTATGAGGGTCAGATTCTAGATTGTTCAAACCAAATCCCTAGGTTAATATTTGGGCTTCCTACGGAAGCCCAAATTTTATCTTTGTTCAATATGGAGGGTAATTTAAAAAAATCTTCTTCTTCAGATCCATCAGTCAGAATGCTTTGATATTTGTTATGCAACATCTCTATGGGGGTCAGATTCAAGTTTGTTCAAATCAGATCCCTAGGTATATATTTGGGCTCACTATGGTAGCCCAATTTTTTACTTGGTGCAATATGAGAAAATTTCTTTAAAAATCTTCTTCAGATCCACCAGTCGGAATGCTTTTATATTTGGTATACAACATCTCTAGGGGGGTCAGATTCCAGGTTGTTCAATTCGAGTGCCTAGGTTAATATTTGGGCTCCATATGGGAACATGAAATTTAACTTAGTACAATATGAGAGAATTTCTTCAAAAATCTTTTTCTTCAGATTCACTTGTCAGAATGCTTTCACATTTGGTATACAACATCACTAGGGGGGGTCAGATTCAAGTTTGTTCAAATCGGATCCATAGGTCAATATTTGGGCTCGCTATGGTAGCCAAAATTTGAACTTAGTGCAATTCGAAGAAATTTCTTTACAATTTCTCTTCTTCAGATCCAACAATCAGAATGCTTTCATATTCAGTACACAACATCTCTAGGGAAGTCAGATTTAACTGTGTTCAAATCAAGAGCCTGGATTAATATTTGGGCTCTATAAGTCAGATTTAACTGTGTTCAGATCAAGAGCCTGGGTTAATATTTGGGCTCTATATGTCTATGGGAGCCGGAATTGGCCATTTTGCTGAAGAATTAAAAATTTTGTATTCAGTACCCTCTAGAGGTACTAAGATTAATCCACATAGGTTGTATTAAGGGGCTTCATAGGGGAGCTCTACATTTTACTTACGATCAACTGAAGAAAATGCATGATGCCCAGATTATTTTTGTCACTCCTGAGGGACTCAAGGATTGACAGTGTAGCCTATGGAGATGGCTTGCTTAATGTAGACTCATTCTTGGATTCTGTTTAAATTGTGTTCTGTACAAGATGAGTGCTTCAGGCACCGTGGGGCCTCTTTTTTATCAAAAACATAGCATACAGGGAACAGAAATGAACATATTCCCAATTATCACAATTCTTGTCTTATTTCATAATCCTTTCATAAACATTGAACATTATCCTTTTCATCAAACAGAACACACAAGTTAAGCTACAGTGTCATTGACACTTTCATTTGTCACAACTTCTATACAGCTCGTATTTATGAACTGATCTTCACAAAACTTCTTGAGTACCTTTGTTTTCACCTCGGGACAGGAACAAGTTTGTTTTGGGGTGCCTTTGTTATCACTGTGCTATGAGAACAAATATTTTGAGGTTCAGTCAGACCCACTCTGGGACTCAAAGATTTCTTTTCTAGTTTAGCATCTGACTGTCACCCACCTTTACAATACTTTACCTATACATTTGTTACAGGCTACGGTCAGTATTTATGTACAGACCGTTACAATACTTTATATGTACCTTTGTATCAGGTCATTACCTAGATGTTTGTCATTGCTGTGTCACATACTATACATGTACATGTCTTTGTCTTGACAAGTTGAGCTACAGTGTCATTGACACTTTCATTTTTAGGTTATTGTGTGAAAAGGAAAAGGTCACAGTGGTCTCAAATTTTTAAGTTTTATCGGTCAAAGTTGGTTTCTGCTCTCTACTTAAAAGGTCACAGTTACCTTGAACTTAAAATCTTATTGGTCCTGATAGAAACCAAACTAGACATGTCATCAAATACAGGAAATCTTATCTGTATTATTTGAGTAAATAATACCAACAGTGGCTGTGTTAATTTAATGTAATATTTTACCAATGTTATGGTATCAGGGTGATTTTTTGGGGGAGGGGGTGTTGAAATAACCACCCCTAGGCAGCTACCTCTAGTTTATGTTGATATATTAAGTGTCATCAATGTAACAAGTAAAAACAAGAGGCCTCTCAGCTAAGACAGCTCTGCTCAGGGTCACTACTTTTAGGGGAAGCTAAATACATGACAAGAATCTTAAGTGTTACTGCTTGTGACCTTAAGTTTATGGCCTTTGTCCTTGACCTTGATGATATGACCTTGAATCAAGGTCACAACACACATTTGAGTCATAAGCAGTAATTGTACCAAGTATAAGTAAGATCTGTCAATCATACCAAGTTTTCCTGTCTGTGACCTTGACCTTGATGATATGACCTTATATCAAAGGCATGACACACTTTTGAGTCATGAGCAATAATTGTACCAAGTATGAACAAGATCTGCTGATCAGATCAAATTATATGGACCGGACAAAAAATGATAGTAAGATATTGAAGTTTTCTTGACTGTGACCTTGACCATGAGAATATGACCTTGGGTCAAGATCATGAAACACTTTTTGGTTATGGTCAGCAACTGTGTTGAGTATGAGCAAGAGTGGTCATATAGGTCAGATTATAGAGACCAGACAAGTCAATATAGCAATATTATTTTTGTGACCTTCACCTTGATGATATGGCGTAACCATGAGAATATTACCTTGGGTCAACATCACAACACAATCTTTAGTCGGGGTCAGCAACTGTGACTAGTATAAACAAGATCATATGGATCAGATTATAAAGACCGGACAAGGGCAATATAGCAATATCCAAATATTATTTTTTGTGACCTTGACCATGACCTTCACCTTGTGGGTAGAGACCTCATTATGACTGATGGCACACTCTATTGACAGTACATATGGTTACAAAGTTTTGTTAAAAATATTCAGTGGTTAAGAAATTATGGCAAAGATGAACAAAATGGTCAAAAAAATATTGAAGTTTTCTTGACTGTGACCTTCACCATGAGAATAAAGATCAAGATTATGACACACTCTTTGGTTATGGTCTGAAACTGTGTCAAGTATGAACAAGATCAGTCATATGGATCAGATTATAGAGACAATTATATAGCAATTTCCAAATTTTATTAGTTCACATGGCCCAAAGGCCCATCGTCTGGCATCCGTAAACTGTTTACATGTTCATCTTCTCTGGAACCGATGAGCCGATGTGAACCAAACTTGGCAGGAATGGTCTATCGGAGGCCCTCTATAAATGATCCTCATTTTCTACCCATCAATTGAAAAACATGGCCACCAGAGGCATTCTTGAATTCTGGTTGGTGGATTTTCAAAAATCTTCTTTGAAACCACAAGGCCAAATGTTTTGGAACTTCACATTATTAATGACTGGGACACCCTCTACCCACAATCCTCATTTAATGTTGTTCGGCTTACAAAGATGGCTGCTATTGTGGCTTATATTTACTGTAGAAACCCTAGGAGAAATCACATTTTCATCTTCTTCTCTGGAACTACCGAGCCGATGTAAACCAAACTTGGCAGGAATGGTCTATGTGAGGTCCTCTACAAACAGTCTTCATTTTGTTCCCATCGGATGGAAAACCGGACCGCCAGAGGCATTCTTTAATTCTGATTGGTGGATGTTGATAAAATCTTCTCTGAAACCACAAGGCCTAATGTTTTGTAACTTCGCATGATTGATGACTGAGACAGCCTCTACCAATGATACTCACTTAATATTGATCAGGTTTTAAACATGTCCACAATTACTGCTTACAGTTACATGTACTATAGAAACCCTATGGGAAATCACATTTTCATCTTCTCTCTGGAACTACTGAGCCGATGTGAACCAAACTCGGCAGGAATGGTCTATTGGAGGTTCTCCACAAATGACCCTCAGATGGAAAAGATGGCTGCCAGAGGCATTCTTTGATTCTGATTGGTGGATTTTGAAAAATCTTCTCTTCTGAAATCACAGGGCCAAATATTTTGAAACTTCACATGATTGATGACTGGGACACCTACCAACGATCTTCATTTAATGTTGATCGAATTGCAAACATGGCCACAATTGCAGCTTATAATGACCATAAAAACACTATAGGAAATTACATTTTCATCTTCTCTGGAACTACTGATTGGTGAATGTTGAAACAATCTTCTCTGAAACCACAAGGCCAAATATGTTTTGAAACTCCACATGATTGATGACTGAGACAGCCTCTACCAATGATACTCACTTAATGTTGATCAGGTTTTAAACATGGCCACAGTTGTAGCTTACAGTTACATGTACTATGGAAACCCTATGGGAAATCACAATTTTAGCTCACCTGGCCAAAAAGGCCACGTGAGCTTTTCTCATGACTTGTCGTCCGGCGTCCATAAACTTTTCACATTTTCTTCTTCTTCTCTGTAACGCTGAGCCGGTGTGAACCAAACTTTGCAGGAATGTCTATGGGAGGTCCTCTGCAAACGATCCTCATTTTGTTCCTGTCGGATGAAAAACATGGCTTCCAGAGGTGTTCTTTGATTCTGGTTGTTGGATTTTCAAGAATCTTCTCTGAAACTGCCAGGCCAAATGTTTTAAAACTTCACAAAAATGATGACTGATACCCCCTCTACCAACGATCCTCATTTAATGTTGATTGAGTCACAAACATGGCTGCAATTGCAGCTTATAGTTACTATAGAAACCCTATGAGAAATCACATTTTCATCATCTTCTATGGAACAACTGAGCCGACTTGAACCAAACCTGGCAGGGATAGTCTATGGGAGGTCCTCTGCAAACGATCCTCATTTTGATCCCATGTGTTTGAAAACATAGCCGCCAGAGGCATTCTGTGATTCTGATTGGTGGATTTTGAAAAATCTTCTCCTCTGAAACCACAGGGCCAAATAATGCTTTGAAACTTTGCATGGTTGATGACTGGGACCCCAACTACCATTGATCCTCATTTAATGTTGATCTGGTTGCAAACATGGCTTCAATTGCGGCTTATAGTTACTATAGAAACCCTATGGAAAATCACATTTTCATCTTCTGCTCTGTAACTACTGAGCCGATGTGAACCAAACTTGGCAGGAATGGTCTGTGGGAAGTCCTCTACAAATAATCCTCATGTTGTTCCTGTGGGTTGAAAAACATGGCCGCCAGAGGCATTCTTTGATTCGCATTGGTGGATTTTGAAAAATCTCCTCTGAAACTGCCAGGCCAAATTTTGGGATACTTCACATAAATGATGACTGAGACCCCCTCTACCAACTGTCCTCATGTAATGTTGATTGGGTTGTAAACATGGCCGTAATTGCGGCTTATAGTTACTATAGAAACCCTATGGGAAATCACATTTTCATCTTATTCTCTGGAACTACTGGGCTGAAGTGAACCCAACCTGGCAGGGATAGTCTATGGGAGGTCTTCTACTAATACTCCTCATTTTTGTTACTGTGCATCGAAAAACATGGCTGCCAGAAGCATTTTTCGACTCTGATTGATGGATTTGGAAAAATCTTCTCCTCTGAAACAACAGGGCCAAATGTTTTGAAACTTTGCATGGTTGATGACTGGGACACCCTCTACCAACGGTCCACATTTAATGTTGATCGGGTTGCAAACATGGCTGCAATTGTGGCTTATAGTTACTATAGAAAGCCTGTGGGAAATCACATTTTCATCTTCTCTGGAACTACTGAGCCAACGTGAACCAAACTTCGCAGGAATGTTCTATGAGAGGATGGAAATATGTGGCCACCAGAGGCTATATTCTAATGCTTAACCCAATGCCTCTCCTGTCTGCAAAATCGGTACTGTCAGCAAAATACTTGTTTTTTCGAGAATCTGGTAAGGTTTGGTTCCAGTTTTCTCCACTGAGAACTGGGAAAAAAAACCCAAAATATTGTGTATACAGTACAAGTCAAAATAAGTTGTAGCATAACTGCAATAAACTGAGTGAACTGCTGCTCCTGCACTGACAAGATCAGAATCTGACATTTTCTGGAAAGCTATCAGTGAGAGCTTTCCAGAAAATGATGTCAGCTTCTGATCTTATCAGAGTAGGAAGAGAAAGATACATAGTTTTTGAGTTATCCTACAACTTATTTTGACTTGTACTGTAAACAAGTGCCTCTGTAATTATGTTAATACATGTATTACTCTCAAGGTACTTATCAGAAATACTGATTGATGGCAGGTGTTTGGAAAGCATGGAAGTTTTGTTTATTTTCTTTTCCCATCATGGAGAACTAACAGACCAGTCAATTATTTACCTAACCAAAGCTATTTGAAAGAGAATACTGTCTGAAAAAATTGTAATTTTCAAAATATTTAACCTTCTTTTACTGATTTTTTTGTTGAAACAGAATTCATAAATGTGTGGATTTTCAAGAAATCGCCTTTGAAATTGCAAGGCCAAATATTTTGAAACTTAATATGACTGAGGACTGGAACCCCTTCTACCAATGATCCTCATTTAATCTTCATTGGGTTGCAAGTATGGCTGCAATTGTGGCTTATAGTTACTATAGAAACCCTATAGGAAATCAGATTTTCATCATCTTCTCTGAAAGTACTGAGCCAATGTGAACCAGACGTGGCAGACATGGTCACTGAGAGGTTCTCTACAACTCTTACTCATTTTATTCCTGTTGGATAAAAAACGTGGCTGCCAGAAGCATTCTTTGATTCTGATTGGTCAATTTTGAAAACTCTCCTCTGAAAGTACAATTCAAATGTTTTGAAACTTCATATGATTGAGGACTGGGACACCAACCAATGATCCTCATGTAATGTTGATGTAATGTTGCAAACATGGTCACAATTGCAGCCCATAGTTACCATGGACATCCTATGGGAAATCACATTCTTATTTTTAGCTTAACTTGACATAGTCAAGATAAGCTATTACCATCACGCGTGCGGAAGTCTGTTAGGCTGTGAGTCTGTTAGTCTGTGAGTCCGTGAGTCTGTTCACATTTTCCTTTAGCACGGGCTACACCCCACAGTTCTTGCCTGATCGTCATGAAATTTCATATGCAGGTTTGGGGTCATGTCTAGATGAGAACGTCCCCTTTTGGTCACGATCGGGAAACTAGTATGGCTGCCCGAGCTCAAACCCCAAAACCATTAGCACAGTCTACAGGTCGTATTTATGAAGGGATTTCATTGTAACTTGGTAGGATGCCTCTGTATAATGCCTAGATGAGAACGTCCCCTTTTGGGCATGATCTATCAACCGTGATGGCTGCCCAAGCCCGAAACCCAAAAACTTTCAGCACAGTCTGCAGGTCATGTTTAATGTGGAGGGATTTCATTGTAACTTGGTAGGATGACTCGTTATGATGTCTAGATGAGAATTTCCCCATTTGGGCATGATCTGCCAACCGTGACAACTGTTCGAGCCCAAAACCTGAAAACCTTTAGCACAGTCTACAGGTCATATTTATTGAGGATTTTCATTGTAACTTGGTGGGTTAACTTCATATAATGTCTAGATGAGAAAGTCCCCTTTTGGACGTGATTGGGCAACTGTGACGGCTACAGGGGCCCGAAGCCTGAAAACCTTTAGCACAGTCTAGAGGCCATATTTATGAAGGGATTTCATTGTAACTTGGTAGGAGAACTCCAAATATTGTATAGATGAGAACGTCCCATTTTGATCGCGATCATTCAGCCTTGATGGGTGCCGAGCCCAAAAACCTTTAGCATAGGCAAAAGTTCATATTTATGGAAGGATTTCATTGTAACCTGTTAGGTTGACTCCATATAATGCCTAGATGATGACATCCCCATTTGGTCGTGATTGGTCAGCTGTGATGGCTACAAGTGCCCGAAGCCCGAAAACCTTGAGCACAGTCTACAGGTCATATTTATTAAGGGATTTCATTGTAACTTTGTAGGATCACTCCAGATGATGCCCAGATGAGATTGTCCCCTTTGGTTGCGATCATTCAACCATGATGGTTGCCCGAGCCCAAAGCCCAAAAACCTTTAGCACAGTCTTCAGTTCATATTTATGAAGGGATTTCATTGTAACTTGGTAGGTTGATTTCATATAATGTCTGGATGAGAACAGCCCCTTTTGGACTTGATTGGGCAACTGTGACGGCTAAAGGTGCCTGAAGCCCGAAAACCTTTAGCACAATCTACAGGTCATATTTATGAAGGGATTTTGTTGTAACTTGGTAGGATCACTCCAAGTAATGTCTAGATGAGAACGTCCCATTTTGATCGCGACCATTCTGCCTTGATGGGTGCCCGAGCCCAAAAACCTCTAACACAGGCAAAAGGTCATATTTATGGAAGGATTTCATTGTAACCTATTCGGTTCACTCCATATAATGCCTAGATGAGAACGTCCCCTTTTGGACATGATTGGGCAACTTTGACGGCTAAAGGTGCCTGAAGCCCGAATACCTTTAGCACAGACTACAGGTCATATTTATGAAGGGATTTCATTGTAACTTGGTAGGATGACTCCAAATAATGTCTAGATGAGAACGTCCCATTTTGGTCGTGATCATTCAGCCTTGATGGGTGCCTGAGCCCCAAAACCTTTAGCATAGGCAAAAGGTTATATTTATAGAAGGATTTCATTGTAACCTGTTAGGTTAACTCCATATAATGCCTAGATGATGACATCCCCTTTTGGTTGTGATTGGTCATCTGTGATGGCTACAGGTGCCCGAAGCCCGAAAACCTTGAGCACAGTCTACAGGTCATATTTATGAAGGGATTTCATTGTAACTTCACAGGATCACTCCAGATGATGCCCAGATGAGATTCTCCCCTTTGGTTGCGATCATTCAACCATGATGGCTGCCCGAGCCTGAAGCCTGAAAACCTTTAGCACAGTCTACAGGTCATATTTATGAAGGGATTTCATTGTAACTTGGTAGGTTGACTTCATATAATGTCTAGATGAGAATGTCTCCTTTTGGACACGATTGGGCAACTGTGACGGCTACAGGGGCCCAAAGCCCGAAAACCTTTAGAACAGTCTACAGGTCATAATTATGAAGGGATTTCATTGTAGCTTGGTAGGATGACTCCAAATAATGTCTAGATGAGAACGTCCCCTTTTGGTCGTGATCATTCAGCCTTGATGGCTGCCCGAGCCCAAAAACCTTTAGCATGTCTGTAGGTCGTATTTATGGAAGGATTTCATTGTAACTTGTAAGGTTGACTCCATATAATGCCTAGATGATGCCATCCCCTTTTGGTAGTGGTTGGTCAACTGTGATGGCTACAGGTGCCCGAAGCCCGAAAATCTTGAGCACAGTCTACAGGTCATATTTATGAAGGGATTTCATTGTAACTTCGTAGGATCACTCCAGATGGTGTCCAGATGAGAATGTCCCCTTTTGGTTGCGATCATTCAACCATGATGGCTGCCCGAGCCTAAAACCGAAAACCTTTAGCACAGTCTTCAGGTCATATTTATGAAGAGATTTCATTGTAACTTGGTAGGTTGACTTCATATAATGTCTAGATGAGAACAGCTCCTTTTGGACATCATTAGGGAACTGCTACAGGGCCCCAAAGCCTGAAAACCTTTAGCACAGTCTACAGGTGATATTTATGAATGGATTTCATTGTACCTTGGTGGGATGACTCTAAATAATGTCTAGATGAAAACGTCCCCTTTTGGTCGCGATCATTCAGCCTTGATGGCTGCCCGAGCCCAAAACCTTTAGCATAGTCTATTGGTGATATTTATGGAAGAACTTCATTGTAACCTGTTCGTTTTACTCCATATAATGCCTAGATGGTGACATCCCCTTTTGGCCGTGATTGGTCAACTGTGATGGCTTCAGGTGCCCGAAGCCCAAAAACCTTGAGCACAGTCTACAGGTCATATTTATGAAGGGATTTCATTGTAACTACGTAGGATCACTCCAGATGATTCCCAGATGAGAATGTCCCCTTTTGGTTGCGATCATTCAACCATGATGGCTGCCAGAGCCCAAAGCCCAAAGCCCAAAAACCTTTAGCACAGTCTACAGGTCATATTTATGAAGGGATTTCATTGTAACTTGGTAGGTTGACTTCATTTAATGTCTAGATGAGAACGTCCCCTTTGGACGCAATTGGGAAACTGACGGCTACAGGGGCCCGAAGCCCGAAAACCTTTAGCACAGTCTACAGGCTATATTTATGAAGGGATTTTAATGTAACTTGATAGGGTGACTCGTTTTGGAATAATTTCACTGTAACTTGGTAACTTTTGTTGATATATGTTAACTGTGAGGGCCACATACATTAACTGTGAGGTCATATTAACCCACCCCTCAGCTCTTTAGTACAGTGTACACCTCATATTATTATACCCCCTGCAAACAAAGTTTGGGGGGTTTATAGGAATCACCCTGTCCGTCCGTCTGTCGTAAGCGCAACTCCTCCTAAACCGTTTGAAGAATTTTCATGAAACTTTACACAATGGAAGAACTCCATATGGGGATGTGCATGAAGCAATATAATTCCGTTCTGGCATTTCCAAGTGGAGATAATCTGTCCATCTGACCATCCTTGTAAGCGCAACTCCTCCTAAACCGTGTGAACAATTTTCATGAAACTTTACGCAATGGAAGAACTCCATATGAAGATGTGCATGAAGCAATATAATTCCGTTCTCACATTTCCAAGGGGAGATAATCTAACTTATACCATCTGTCCATCCTTGTAAGCGCAACTCCTCCTAAACCGTTTGATGAATTTTCATGAAACTTTACACAATGGAAGAACTCCATATGAAGATGTGCATGAAGCAATATAATTCTGTTCTGACATTTCCAAGGGGAGATAATCTAACTTAAACCGTCTGACCATCCTTGTAATCGCAACTCCTCCTAAACCATTTGAAGAATTTTCATGAAACTTTACACAATGGAAGAACTCCATATGAAGATGTGCATGAAGCAATATAATTCCGTTCTGACATTTCCAAGGGGAGATAATCTAACTTATACATTTCAGGCGCGGGGGGGGTGGGGGGGGGGAGGGCGGGGGGGGGGGGATCACTTTATGAGTTTGCTCACAGTACCTCTAGTTTTTATCATAAACATAGCATACAGGGAACAGAAATGAACATATTTCCAATTATCACAATTCTTGCCTTATTAGCTCACCTGACTGAAAGTCAGGGTGAGCTATTCTGATCACTTTTCGTCCGTCGTCCGGCGTCCGTCGTGAAGGTGGTGTTTGGGCTTTTTCTCCCAAACCACTGGCCGCATATTAATGAAATTTCATGTGAGAAGGGGTTGTGTCTGCGGACACCGATTTTTTGTCAAATTAGGTTTCGGCTCACATTGAGCAGAGGGATGGGGGAAAAATGCTCCAATTCTTAAAAAATCTTCTTCTCAAGAACCAGCAATAGCAGAGACTTGATATATGGTATGCAGCTTCCTTTTGAGGTGTAGACTCAAGTTTGTTCAAGAGAAGTTGGAGGGGCTATATTTGACGATGTTAAAGGAGGGGCAAAAATTTTGGCCCTGCCCCAAATTTCTATTTTCCAAACCGCGAGGCCGATTTGAACCAAATTTTACATGAGTGCTTATTGGGTCATAAGTACCTAATTTATGCCAAAAATTTTTTCCCCATAGCCCCGTGGGAACCACAGGAGCTAAAAATAGAAAAAAATGAAAATGCTCATATCTCCAAAACTACACGGCACTGAGAATTCTTATTTGTTGTGAAGCTTCCTTAGGACCAACAGAATGGAATGATCCAAAAAAATTGCCATCAGTTTTATCATGGGGTACTTTTTGTGGAGTTTGAAAAAGTGCTGAGTCAGCATTTTTTAACACTGTGGGTAATGGGAAAAACATAAGACTACTTTTCTCCGAAAGCACTGCTCGAAAAGCTTTAAAATTTCACATATAACATCTTTGGAAGATTGTTTCACATGTTTATTGAAATGAATTGCCTGGGTCAATATTTGGGCTCTCTATGGGAGCCCAAATGTTTAAATTAGTGCAGTATGAGGAGTATTTTTGAAAAATCTTCTTCTTCAGATCTAGCAATAAGAATGTTTTGATATTTGGTATGCAGCATCCTTAGGGGGGTGAGATTCAAGTTTGTTGAAGCCAAATCCCTGGGTTGATATTTAGGCTGAAAATTTGGGGTCCCGTTGTGGACTTCGAAATTTTGGACCAAAATCCAAAAAAACATTTTTTGGTTTTTTATGCGTTTCGGTCAATTTTAAGACAAAAAAAATTTTTTTTTTTCCCCCTGAAAATTTGGGGTGCGGGTGGGACTTGGAAAATTTTGGACCAAAATCTGAAAATTTTTTTTGTTTTTTATGCATTTCTGTCAATTTTAAGACAAAAAAAATTTTTTTTTTTTTTTTTCCCCTGAAAATTTGGGGTGCGGGTGGGACTTAGAAAATTTTGGACCAAAATCCGGAAAAAATTTTTTGTTGTTTTTTATGCATTTCTGTCAATTTTAAGACAAAAATTTTTTTTTTTTTTTCCCCTGAAAATTTGGGGTGCGGGTGGGACTTAGAAAATTTTGGACCAAAATCCGAAAAAAATTTTTTTTTGTTTTTTATGCATTTCTGTCAATTTTAAGACAAAAATTTTTTTTTTTTTTTTTCCCCTGAAAATTTGGGGTGCGGGTGGGACTTAGAAAATTTTGGACCAAAATCCGAAAAAATTTTTTTTTTGTTTTTTATGCATTTCTCTCAATTTTAAGACAAAAAAATTATTTTTTATTTTTCCCCTGAAAATTTTGGGTCCAGGTGGGACTTAGAAAATTTTGGACCAAAATCCGAAAAAAATTTTTTTTTGTTTTTTATGCATTTCTGTCAATTTTAAGACAAAAAAAATTTTTTTTTTTTTTTCCCTTGAAAATTTGGGGTGTGGGTGGGACTTTGGTGGGCCCAAAATCCGAAAAATTTTTTTTTGTTTTTTTCTGTGTTTTGGTCAATTTTAAGACAAAAACAATTTTTCTTTTCTTCCCCTGAAAATTTTTGGTCCGGGTGGGACTTAGAAAATTTTTGACCAAAATCCAGAAATTTTTTTTTTGTTTGTTTTTTAAGCATTTCTCTCAATTTTAAGAGAAAAAAAAAAAAAAAAAAATTTCCCCTGAAAATTTGGGGTCTGGGTGGGACTTAGAAAATTTTGGCCCAAAATCCGAAAATTCTTTTTTTTTTTTTTTCTGCGTTTTGGTCAATTTTAAGACAAAAAATTTTTTTTTTTTTTCACCCTGCTTTTCTTGGGATGGGGCGTATGCAGCTTATTCAAGTCAAGTCCCTGGTTTGATATTTAGACTACCGTGTCAGATGAGCGCACTCAGGCCCCCTGGGGCCTCTTGTTTCATAATCCTTTCATAAACATTGAACATTATCCTTTTCATCAAACACAACACACAAGTTAAGCTACAGTGTCATTGACACTTTCATTTTGATTCTGATTTTGGATTTTGAAAAATCTTCTCCTCTGAAACCACAGGGCCAAATGTTTTGAAACTTTGCATGGTTGATGACTGAGACACCCTCTACCAACGATTCTCATTTAATGTTGATCGGGTTGCAAACATGGCTGCAATTATGGCTTATAGTTACTATAGAAACCCATGGTAAATCACATTTTCATCTTATTCTCCAGAACTACTGAGCTGATGTGAACCAAACCTGGCAGGGATAGTCTATGGCAGGTCCTCTACAAACACTACTCATTTTGTTACCGTGCATTGAAAAACATGGCTGCCAGAAGCATTTTTTTTTATTCTGATTGGTGAATTTTGAAAAATCTTCTCTGAAACCACAAGGCCAAATGTTTTTGAAACTTTGCATGGTTGATGACTGGGACACCCTCTACCAACGATCCTCATTTATTGTTGATCGAGTTGCAAACATGGCCACAATTGCAGCTGATAGTTACCATAGAAATCCTGTGGGAAATCACATTTTCATCTTCTGTTCTGCCAGGGGAGCAATTAGAGGCTCTTTAGAGTCTCTTGTTTTATATTTATTAAAGATGTGATGTTTTATAATATTGTGTGTATGCCTGTCTGACCATCTAACCTTTTGCTTGTTAACATCATACCATACCTTTCATGTTAGATGCTGAATTCTCATATAGTATTTATTATACCTCCACAAAACAAAGATTTAGGGGCAGTATATAGGAGTCGACGTGTCCGTCATTCGGTCGGTCTGTCGTCGTCTGTCCATTGCACATGTAAACTTGTGGAACAAACAGCTTCCACAGTTTTAGCCACATTTTCATGAAACTTCACAAAAATGATCAACATGATAAGGGGAAGTGTGTGACATACTTTTTTCCCCGCCCACTTTCAAGATGGCCGACTCGTGGCCATATTGGATTTTGCAAAGTACTTGTTGAATGAACTACTTCTACAGTTTTTGCTGCATTGTCATGAAACTCAATATATATGATTGACATGATGAGGAGCAGTGCATGACATCATTTTTTCCCGATTGGATTCAAAATGGCCGACTGGTGGCCATATTGGATTTTGCAAAATACTTGTGGAGCGAACTACTTCTACAGTTTTTGCTGCATTGTTATGAAACTCAATGTAAATGATCAACATGATGAGGAGCAGTGTATGACATAATTTTTTTCCTGATCAGATTTAAGATGGCCAACTGGAAGCCATGTTGGATTTTTTTTTACTTACAAAATTTGAATGCCTCTTTCAGTCACCCACACTAGGCGGTATGTCACGATGGGGGTATAGCGGGTGACAGACCATCTCTAGTTTTGTGTGATGGAATGAACTCGCCCTGATAGTTGCATCCCTAAGTTTTACAGTTTATTGAATAAAATTAAAAACTATCCTCACTGTTTCAGAAAAAAAGTGGAAACTTTGACTCAAGTGATAGGTAGAATATACAGTACTGTGATCACAAAATGGTATCTTTTTTAATTGGATCGCTAGCTGATCACATAACACACCACAGGTTGAGATTTCGTAATACTAAATCAAGACTGCATCAAGAAAAATATCATCTCAGAATCAATCTTCTTGAATTTCTTTTCTGCAGGCTGTGATTCTATAGTGATTTGGGGAGCAAAGTGGACAGATAATGTCGTGATCTGGTCAAAATTCTCTCTCCTTTTTATGATCACAATACTGTTTGAAGAAACAATGAATATTTTATCTTTTTATTATGTCATTTGATAATTGAAGTGTTAGTTATATGACGTCGTAATTTGTTCTTTTAGAGGGTTATCCCTTTACTTAACGAATCAGCCACATCTGCCCACATGATTTTCAGAGTGATTATTTGAAAAAAAAAATACTTTTTTAAAAAACTGTCATCAAAACCATGTTGAGCGACCCTTCATCAAAACGAGCTCATCAAGCGTGCTCACTTGATATGGTTTTGTATCAAAAAAGGGCTCACTTGATATGGTTTTGTTGGAAATGTTATTAAAAGTTTAAAAAAAAATAATTAAGATAATCAATTTTGATTTTCTATGTGTTGGGTAAAGCGTTATAATTCCTTATAATTTTGTTTTACAGAATTTAACTTATAACAGAGTAATTGTAACTAGCAATGGACGGACCGATCATTTGATGAGCCAAAGGTATGATTTTGCTTTTTTATACACCCCACTTCAAAAGATTTGGTGACTGTATTGTTGTCCTGTATGTCTGTCTTTATGTCTGATATTCTATTGCATGTATTTCACCCTACATTTTTAAACCAATTTTGGTAAAACTTCTCAAACATTACAAGTGGACATGCTTATTTTCCAAAATTTTTGATCTGCAACTTTTTTCTCTAGGTTATCTCCCTTGTATGTAGATTTATTCTGGATTTCCAAACATGTGCGCAACTCCTACATTAATGAACCAATTTGATGAAACTTCTCAAACATGACCGCTATTGAGTGAACATGCACATAATGCCGATATTTCCAGTTTTCCATCTTTGATGATTTTAACTAGATTATCTTCCCTCAACGTGAAAAATTGGAATTTGATTTTTAGCTTAACTTGGCAAAGTCAAGATAAGCTATTGCCATCCCGGTGCGGAAGTCTGTTAGTCTGTAAGTCTGTGAGTTTGTGAGTCTGTAAGTCTGTTCACATTTTCCTTTAGCACGGGCTACATCCCGCAGTTCTTGTCTGATCATCACGAAATTTCATATGCAGGTTTGGGGTCATGTCTAGATGAGAACGTCCCCATTTGGTCGCGATTGGTCAACCGGTATGGCTGCCCGAGCCCAAAACCTGAAAACCATTAGCACAGTCTACAGGTCGTATTTATGAAGGGATTTCATTGTAACTTGGTAGGATGCCTCTGTATAATGCCTAGATGAGAACATCCCCTTTTGGGCATGATCTGTCAACCATGATGGCTGCCCAAGCCCGAAACCCAAAAACTTTAAGCACAGCCTGCAGGCCATGTTTAATATAGAGGGATTTCATTGTAACTTGATAGGATTACTCCTTGTGATGTCTAGATGAGAATTTCCCCATTTGGGCATGATCTGCCAACCGTGATGACTGCCCGAGCCCAAAACCCGAAAACCTTTAGCACAGTCTACAGGTCATATTTATTGAGGAATTTCATTGTAACTTGGTGGGCTGACTTCATATAATGTCTAGATAAGAGAGAAAGTCCCCTTTTGGATGTGATTGGACAACTGTGACGGCTACAGGGGCCCGAAGCCCGAAAATCTTTAGCACAGTCTACAGGTCATATTTATGAAGAGATTTCATTGTAACTTGGTAGGATGACTCCAAATAATGTCTAGATGAGAACGTCCCATTTTGATCGCGATCATTCAGCCTTGATGGGTGCCCGAGCCCAAAAACCTTTAGCATAGGCAAAAGGTAATATTTATGGAAGTTTTTCATTGTAACCTGTTAGGTTGACTCCATATAATGCCTAGATGATGATATCCCCTTTTGGTCGTGATTGGTCAACTGTGATGGCTACAGGTGCCCAAAGCCCGAAAACCTTGAGCACAGTCTACAGGTCATATTTATGAAGGGATTTCATTGTAACTTCGTAGGATCACTCCAGATGATGCCCAGATGAGATGTCCCCTTTGGTTGCGATCATTCAGCCATTATGGCTGCCCGAACCTGAAGCCCAAATACCTTTAGCACAGTTTACAGGTCATATTTATGAAGGGATTTCATTGTAACTTGGTAGGTTTGTCTTCATATAATGTCTTGATGAGCACGTCCCCTTTTGGACACGATTGGGCAACTGTGACAGCTACAGGGGCCCGAAGCCTGAAAACCTTTAGAACAGTCTACAGGTCATAATTATGAAGGGATTTCATTGTAGCATGGTAGGATGACTCCAAATAATGTCAAGATGAGAACGCCCACTTTTGGTCACGATCATTCAGCCTTGATGGCTGCCCGAGCTCAAAAACCTTGAGCATAGTCAAAAGGTCATACTTATGGAAGGATTTCATTGTAACTTGTTATACTCCATATAATGCCTAGATGATGACATCCTCTTTTGGTCGTGATTGGTCATCTGTGATGGCTACAGGTGCCCGAAGCCCGAAAATCATGAGCACAGTCTACAGGTCATATTTATGAAGGGATTTCATTGTAACTTCGAAAGATCACTCCAGATGAGGCCCAGATGAGAATATCCCCTTTTGGTTGCAATCATTCAACCATGATGGCTGCCCGAGCCCAAAGCCAGAAAACCTTTAGCACAGTCTTGAGTTCATATTTATGAAGGGATTTTCATTGTAACTTGGTAGGTTGACTTCATATAATGTCTAGATGAGAACAGCCCCTTTTGGACACAATTAGGCAACTGTGACGGCTACAAGGGCCTGAAGCCCAAAAACCTTTAGCACAGTCTACAGGTGATATTTATGAAGGGATTTCATTGTACCTTGGTAGGATGACTCCAAATAATGTCTAGATGAGAACGTCCCCTTTTGGTCGCGATCATTCAGCCTTGATGGCTACCCGAGTCCAAAACACCAAAACCTTTAGCATAGACTATAGGTCATATTTATGGAAAAATTTCATTGTAACCTGTTCGTTTGACTCCATATAATGCCTAGATGATGACATCCCCTTTTGGTCGTGGTTGGTCAACTGTGACGGCTTCAGGGGCCCGAAGCCAGAAAACCTTGAGCACAGTCTACAGGTCATATTTATGAAGGGATTTCTTTGTAACTTCGTAGGATCACTCCAGATGATGCCCAGATGAGAATGTCCCCTTTTGGTTGCAATCATTCAACCATTGTGGCTGCCCGAGCCCAAAGCCCAAAAACCTTTAGCACAGTCAACAGGTCATATTGATGAAGGGATTTCATTGTAACTTGGTAGGTTGACTTCATATAATGTCTAGATGAGAACGTCCCCTTTGGACGCAATTGGGAAACTGACTGCTACAGGGGCCCGAAGCCTGAAGCCCGAAAACCTTTAGCACTGTCTACAGGCCATATTTATGAAGGGATTTCAATGTAACTTGATAGGATGACTCGTTTTGGAATAATTTCACTGTAACTTGGTAACTTTCGTTGATATACGTTAACTGTGAGAGCCACATACATTAACTGTGAGGTCATATTAACCCACCCCTCAGCTTTTAGTGCAGTGTACACCTCATATTATTTTTATCAAAAACATAGCATACAGGGAACAGAAATGAACATATTCCCAATTGTCACATTTCTTGTCTTATTTCATAATCCTTTCATAAACATTGAACATTATTCTTTTCATCAAACACAACACACAAGTTAAGCTACAGTGTCATTGACACTTTTATTAGACAAGATTCTTGTTTGTGCAACTCCTACATTTATCAACCAGTCTCATACATTACGACTAATAAGTTGGCATATGCATATTCCAAATGTTTTTATCTGCACTAGTTTTAACCAGGTTATCTCCTCTTTAAATTAGAAGATTCAATATAGATTTCTATATCAGATTCTTGTGTGTGTAACTTATCCAACATGTATGAATCGAAATTGATTGAAACGTCTCAAACATTACGACTAACAAGTGGACATGCCGATTTTCCAAAATCTGTGTCAATTTGAACCAGGTTATCTCCCTTGAGCTGAGATTTATTGTGGATTTCCAAATGAGATCCTTGTGCGTGCAACTCTTCCTACATTAATGAACCTATTTTGATGAAACTTCTCAAACATGTCCACTAATAAGTGCACGAGTGCATATTTCCACATTATCCAACTGCGATTATTTTAACTAGGTTATCTTCCCATCAACTTGGAAAATTGGACTTTGATTTCTACAGGAGATTATTGTGTGTGCAACTCCTCCTACATTTATCAACTAATTTTGATGAAACTCTCATACATTATGACTGACAAGTGGACATGCGTATATGTCAAAATGTTCTATTTGTGACATGACAGTTTTAAGCAGGTTATTTTCCCTTCAACTAAGAAGATTTAATATAGATTTTTATATCAGATTCTTGTACACGCAATTCCTACATTTACAAATCGATTTTGATGAAACCTCTCAAACATTAGGTCTAACATGTGGAAATACGCATATTCCAAAATTTTTGATCTGCAAAAACTTTAACCAGTTTATCTCTCTTGAATTTAGATTTATTATTTTGAAATAAGATTCTTGTGTGCACAACTACCTATTCTACATTAGTGAACCGATTGCAATGAAACTTCTCAAACATGACCACTAATGAGAGAACATGTGTATATTTCCATTATTTTAACCAGCGATGATTTTATCCAGGTTATTTCCCCTTTAATTAGAAATAGTCGATATATATTTCTATTATACGCTAAATGATAGATTATCGAAAAAAATTGTAGAAAGAATGAAATCGTATCCCTCACTGTGGAGATACAGAAATTTTCGCTCTCACGGTATCAATCAAAATGACAGCTTTTAAAGCATCACTTCAAGGTGAATATGAGTCAAATTATCATTGGAAATGATCAATTTATTCTAAAAATGTATAATGAAAAGAAAATCTAGTGTATTTGAGTTGATACCAATCATTTCTTGCAATAATTCAACATGTATCCACCTTGAATTGATGCATGAAATCTGCCAGCTGAATCAGATTGCCAGACACTACCTGTTCTGAGTATCGATCAAATCACTTATGCACATCAATGTGCGCTGTTTACTCTCATGCATCCAATTCAAGGTTGAAACAAGTGGAATTATCGATAGGAATGATCAGATTCTTATAAAAGCATATAATAAAAAGAAAATCCAGTGTTTTTGAGTGGTTACCGAAAGTTATCTCACTCGTGACCGAGACAAATGATTATTATCCCCTCCCCCCCCCCCCACAAGGGAGGTATATAGCATCGAGCTCCGCCCATCTGTCCATACGTCTGCCTGTCCGAACTTTGTTTATGACATAACTTGAACAATAGTTAATGGATTTCATTCTTCTTGGTGTATGTCTCTATAGCAACAATGTCTATGTCAAGTTTGATGACCACCAATATCTCTTGCAAATTATGGGAGTTTTTGCCCTTTGTTATAAAAATATTCTGTAAATCTTGTTTACGGCATAACTTGAACAATAGTTGATAGATTTTAATTCTCTTTGGTATATGTCTCTATAGCAACAATGTCTACGTCAAGTTCGATGACCAGTGATATCCAGTGAAAATTATTGGAGTTATTGCCCTTTGTTTAATAAAAAATATAGTGTAATGCTTGTTTATGGCATAACTTTAACAATAAAACACAAATTTCATTTCTTTTTGGTATATGTCTATAGCAACAATGTCTGCGTAAAGTTCGATGACCCGTGATATTAGATGAAAATTATGAGAGTTATTGCCCTTTGTTAAAAAAATATCGTGTAATGCTTGTTTATGAAATAACTAAAACATTAGTAACCAAATATCAATATTTTTTGGTATTTCACTGTTTGGAACAATGTCAACCTCAATTTCGATGACCACCATTATCCAATGAAAATGAGTTCCTGCCAACCCCAACCCACCTAGGACCCCTCCTGGCCCCACCCCACAAACCCACCCCCACCCCACCCCCACACCTGCTAATTAGGCATTTTTTTTCTTTGCTCCAAATTGCATTTTGAAGGATTTAGAGTGATTACATGCAGAAAAAAATTTGACACCTATAACCCTCCTTCCACCCCACCCCCACCCCAACCCCCTGTGCCAATTAGGCAATTTTTTTTTCTTTGCTTCAGAATGTATTTTGAAGGATTTAGAGTGACTACACGTGGAAAAAAATTTGACTCCTATAACCCCTGGTATCCACTCAAAAACACTAGATATCCTCTGTGTACAGGAAATTATTGTGGGTGTAACAACTCCTACATTTGTGAATTGAATTGAAACTTCTCAAACATGACCACCATCGAGTGAAAACAGTTTGGGGTTTCCTTCAAAGCTGTTGTGTGTATTAGCTTCTCAGATGTGCAAATATCCGACAGTGAGCTGTTGTGATAGATGTTACCTTTTATGTGGGGCAGTCAGTTGTACTGCCAGTGACAAAGAGTATTTGTAGTATACATTCAAACTCCATGCTCTGAAGCCCACCCCCACCCTACGTACATTTATTGTTCTTCGTATTATAGTCAAAAATAAGCAATACAATGGAGTCATTTTCAGAATACCAAAGTATTTAATTATCGTAATATTGTCATGATTTTGGATGAAGTATGAATTGTCTGGTAATAAGCTCTTCACAATCATAGAAGGAGTTTTTCGGATTTTCGACTTCTGTCCACAATATCACTGGATAAATTTTCAAAATTTATAATAGCAAATTGGTATGCCACAAATTATTTCCAATGCATTTTTGCTAAAACTCAATATGCTACCGATATCCCATCTAGATCTCTGATGTTAAGTCAAGCTTCCTTCGGAGGTAGCCATGACTTGATCTGTAAATAATATTAATAACTTAATAAGGGGATGTAATCGGCATAAAAGTTATTCGTGCTAAGCAATTTTGTGCCATTCATTGAGAAGAGAAGTTACGGACAAGAACGCTTGTTCTTTTATGTTTCATCTTTTTCCCATTTACAGGGAAATGGTTTAATTTTTCAACACCCTTTTTTAACCTTAGCATATTTTTTTTGCTGTAAGTATAGTTTATCTTCATTGCTTACAGAACATCAAGTACTTTGATCACAGAAGCAGTCTATTTCTCAATCCAATTGCAATCTGGTTACAACACACTAACACCAGTGGGTTGATATTTCATAAAAAAAATACTGTGAAATCTTGATCGAATCAAGAAAAACCAGCAAAAATAGCATTTTTGGTTTATTGTTCTTTCATATTCTGTTTTGACAAATGAGATTGTTGTGCAATGTGGGGAAGAAAACAGACAAAATTCCAGTTGAATTTTTGTCTGCTCTCTCTTCAATTCTCTGTGAACTTTTATAAACACAACTTTATGGGTGAAACATACTGAATAAGAAACTAAGAATTATGTCTACATCATTTTTTTATTATTTTTTATTTTTTTGCCAAAGTAAATAGGCTTGTCTACACACCTAGGCTAGAGTGCCCGGCTCCCTGGAAAGAGCCCAGCATGTTAAATTGAGTCCTTGAGACGGTCCGGCCCCCTGGTAAGGGCCCGACAAATGATCTGCAGCAAAGTCGTTGTTGATGTTGGTAGGCTGAAAAATAATCATCCTGATTCATTTGTGTAAAATGATTCAGGTGATGCATGTGGCCATAGGCTTGTCTACACACCTAGGCTAGAGTGCCCGGCTCCCTGGAAAGAGCCCAGCATGTTAAGTTGAGTCCTTGAGACGGTCTGGCCCCCTGGTAAGGGCCCGACAAATGATCTGCAGCAAAGTCGTTGTTGATGTTGGTAGGCTGAAAAATAATCATCCTGATTCATTTGTGTAAAATGATTCAGGTGATGCATGTGGCCCGCTGAAAGGAAAATGAAGTTCTCTTTGGAAGAGAAAGGTTGGTTGTTGGGACAAGACTGCTGGAGGTGAATGGGGCAGAGGCGGGTGTATTTAAACAAGATTTTTGAAAAACTGGCTGCAAACTCTCTGGCTTCCTTAGGACTGATTTGAAGACAAAGAAAGGTTAGCGTCCCTACTAAAAATAGCAACAGGTGGAACCGTCGACTTTGGAAATTGAACTGACCACTGCAGAATAGACGATTCCACCTGTTGCTGACCAACCAGCTTGTTCCCCCCATAAACCACACCAAATATGTCAAGTCATATTTAGTTTCAATTTATGGGTGAAACATACTGAATAAGAAACTAAGAATTATGTCTACATCATTTTTTTATTATTTTTTATTTTTTTGCCAAAGTAAATAGGCTTGTCTACACACCTAGGCTAGAGTGCCCGGCTCCCTGGAAAGAGCCCAGCATGTTAAGTTGAGTCCTTGAGATGGTCCGGCCCCCTGGTAAGGGCCCGACAAATGATCTGCAGCAAAGTCGTTGTTGACGTTGGTAGGCTGAAAAATAATCATCCTGATTCATTTGTGTAAAATGATTCAGGTGATGCATGTGGCCAAAGTGTGTAGAAGCCTACCAAGAATATTTCACATTCCAACAGTCTTGTTGTCTTGTTAACCTCCCCCCCCCCCCCCCCCCCCCCCCCCCCCCAACCCGTGTTTCTGCTGTTTGCAAGGTATAACAATACACTAGGGTAAAATTCACTTAGTTTACAAACACAATTTTGCAACTAACAACTAAGTATGGTATAGGGGTTTCCTTAGTAGTGTTGATCACACAGTGTGCACACATAACCCAGTTCAAGATAGTAGATTGGACAACACAATGAGTATTTATAAAGTGCATTTGTCTCTGATACCTGTAGCACCCATATGTATTGTCATTAGCACATAATGTCCATACCTGAAATGCTTGTGTCGATAGCGAAGTGAAAAAACATTGCGGGAAATCACTTAGTTTACAAACACAAGTTTAGCAACTAACAACAAAGTAGAAGGGGTTTCTTATAATATAACTAAAACATGGTGCGTACCCAACACCGTTCGAAGATGGTCACTTACATGTAAGTTTTAGTATTCGACATCCAAAACCAAAGTGCATTGATTTTATACTGGCACATCACTGTCCTCTTTTGTTCCAGTATAGATTTTGTAGACACATGCAACAATTGTCCATCACTTATTAGTTCATAATGTCACTACTCTCAGAATAGAGTCCACAATTACACGCATGAGTAAAATATATCTGTATATGTAAGCACACAAGAAATAATGAAAATTTATTTACACATTGCCAGCTTTCATCCTGGCACCAAAACACAAATATCTAGGCATGTGAACCTGCTCCCTGAGTAAACGAACTTCAACCTCTGGACTTCTAGACCCCAATTTTGTTTCACCCATCTGGCTTTATATGACTTATTGGAGTTCAGGGATACTTCCAGCATCCACGAGTGCGCAGCGATCATGACCCTCAAACAAACCTGTGTAAGAAGTACAATTCAGTTATTCGTACTGCAAGTAATTTATTGTAAGAGTAATTGGGTGTTCACTGGCATTGTCAGCATCTGGGCTATGTCATGCCACAACATATGCATAAAGTCAAGTTTGCCAATTGTTTATGTTTATGTTGTCCACTAACTGAGGGATTGCCATCTGATGGCAATGGTTACTAGGTCCTATATATAGGTATGCGAGCACTAAGTGGAGGTAAAACAGATCTACCTCAGAAGACATGCGGACCCACTCTTTTTCTTCGAATCAGGTATGTCAGGAGACGAATATTTCCGAAACCGTTACTAACTTAAATGATAGACTACAAATGCATGGAGAATCTCCACAGGATCACAGCTTCCCTGTGGTCAGGTCGAGACTATCCATCCACTTCCTTCGCAGCACCCCGTGGAGCACCTCCTGTCGGAAAGGAAATGCGAAGGCCACTTGAGCTTGATTGATATCAACTCAGCAGTTACCTTTGGCCAACACCTACAACTTAGAGTCTCTAGTCTCTATCTGAGGTTGTTTGTTCATAAGCTATGTGTGATAAATCAGAGCCCTCTGAGCTGATCGAATTGACTTGTCGGAGGCTCTGATGTATCTCCCATAGCAATCGGAGGACCATCGCCCAAGAGTTTTGATCATGTGGTCTTCAATTTTTACGCCAGCCACAGAAGTAGCTGCCCCAATGTGAAAGGAATGCCCCGAGTAGAAAGAAGGGTTGTATCCGAGTCGACTAAGGATGGATTTCAGATGATTAATGAAGAATGATCTTGACATGGGCCCTCCATTATTAGTTATGAAAAGAGGACCATGGCTGCCAAACTGCAACCTAGCTTGCAAATACTTTTTAGAAGCCTTACAGGGCACCCTGGATGTGGAATGGCAAAGAGTTTCAAATCAACACCTTGTCTGAAAGGGTCAGTCTTTGATGACTTGAGTTTAACAATGCACATTTGGTTGTCTGGAGAGAATTTGACATCGCAGGCCTCAAGGGCGGAAACATGCACATCTAAGGATTCAGTTTGGGATGTAAATTCTCCACAGCGTAAAAAACCGAAAAAGGCCACGGAGCATGCAGTCTGTAGTAGCAGGTCGGTGAATGGTTCATAACTACCTCTGTTTAATGCCCGAAATATATTGTTAAGTATTGGGAATGTGATTGGGAGACGAGCAGTGTGTGGAGTGGATGCTAATTTTTTAAACCCACGTAGGGAAATTTGTAGCCTTTCAAAAGGAGAGCCATCTGGATGTGCAAAGGGGTTGGGATGGCCTGTCTGCAAGTAGTAAAATTTTAACCCTGCCAGGTAGAGTTTAACGGTGGTATATTTAAGATGCAAAACCGACTGACAATAAGCCAGAAAATACAGAAGTACCTCTTCACTGATTGACGGAAATTTATCTGTAGAATAACCGTACAGGTGACAGAACTTTCGGAAACATTGCAAGCCTGAATAATAAACTGAGTGAGTGCTATCTGCCAATGCTGAACAAAGTAAGTTTGAAACACCAACATTCAATGTACTGAATCCTCGAACATATTGGGAATCTCTTCTGGGTACCGGCAGGCGTCTGGAGCTAAATCCCGAAAGCGCAGCATACGTGCTATTGTCCCAGGGGTCTGATCTTCTGTCCTGGAAGTGGAATGATGACCACTGCTGCTGTTGCTGCAACCTCGGGCGGATTGCCTCCAGAGCCGTAGCTATCGTGAATCCGTCGTCCTGTGAGGAATGTAGAGGAAGGCCGGTGTCATGACGAATTCCTTGAGTTTGCACATTTGTCTGAAATGAAGGTCTGAAATTTGTTGTTGGTCTTGAATTGGAAGGTAAACTGAAGAAAGGGTGGTCCGGTGCATCCTGAAAGTTGGACGAGTGCCTTTCGTCCCCGCCATTGATTGCCGTTCTATTTCCACTTTGTGTATTGTTACGAGAAGTTCCTGTGTTCTCTGCATGGTGGATAGATGCAGAATGAAGGAAAGATTGAAAAGATTCCTTCAAACCACTTAGCTCTGCAGCGAGCCTTCTCGGTTCTGCAGTGTTTTCATTTTTTGCATTGTTGATGGCGGAAGTGTCATCGCTGTGCGCGCGCATACGTCTTGTCTGCAACTGGAGACGGAACGGCGTCAGGGGGCGGACTTGTTACCCGTGCATCGATCCGAGTGGATTGCCTGGGCAGTTCGTCTTCAGGCAATAAATGAGGAAAGACTGTCCCGTGGTCTGCAACATTGTCTTTATATAGCTGCACTAATAAATGTTTTTTTGCAGTTGGAGCAATAATGCCAACTTCTGTTAATTTGCGCTTCAACTGGGACACAGTCAAGTTGTTGGCCACACACACTTTTGTAATACTAGAAGTTTTGTCAGTTGTCCTTCGCACATTTTTTGTCACAAGCATCTCCTTTGTTGTACTGCGAGTGTCAGTGTCCCTTTGTCCTGCTGACGGTGCACCTCCTTGCACACGGTGACGGGTCTCCTGTCGCGATCTGTCCTGGAGGGATGACGTCCTGCGTGCATCTCTACGCACGTTGTAATCTGCGGCGGAGGAGATTCGCCGTGTTCTTGATCTCCCCCTTTTTGCCCCGAAAGCACTGTTTGAACGTTGCTCCGCTTGCTTAAGGGAAGCGGCTTCGTCCGCTGTTTCGTCATCACTCGCGGCACTGAGTGAACCAACACTTACAGGCGACAAAGTTCTTCTCGAGTCAAAAGCTCTTTCACTTTCAGAAATACTGTCCTGATTATGTTGTGGCGACAACGCACCCCGCCGCTAATTCGTCCAAACTTTCCATAATTGTTTGAAATTTAAAGACGATTTAAATGTATTTAAACAAGATTTTTGAAAAACTGGCTGCGAACTCTCTGGCTTCCTTAGGACTGATTTGAAGACAAAGAAAGGTTAGCGTCCCTACTAAAAATAGCAACAGGTGGAACCGTCGACTTTGGAAATTGAACTGACCACTGCAGAATAGACGATTCCACCTGTTGCTGACCAACCAGCTTGTTCCCCCCATAAACCACACCAAATATGTCAAGTCATATTTAGTTTCAAACTGTAAGTTATTATCCTTTATTAGAATGATCTCTACAAGCTCATTTTTATGTGTACCCATACTATGTATGGTACACATAATGCTGGCATCCGGGATGACCATCCGTCATTCGTCCATCCTTTGTCCGTCCGTCTGTCTGTCTGTCCATCCATCTGTCCATCCGTCCATCTGTCCGTCTGGCATCCATATCCATTTCTTTGGCATTCGATAACTTAAAAAATATTGCTTGGATTGTCAAGCTACTTTATATTTGTGTTCAGGTTACTGATGTGCCAAGCTGTATAGTTTTTGGTGTAAATCAGACAATTTGATCCTGAGATATTAACCCTTTAACCTTCAAATTGAAAATTCCTCCAATCCCTTTGGCATTCGATAACTTGAAAAATATTGCTTGGATTGTCTAGTTACTTTATCTTTGTGTTCAGGTTACTGATTTGCCGAGCTGTATAGTTTTTGGTGTAAATCGGATAATTGGATCCTGAGATATTAACCCTTTATCCTTCAAATTGAAAATTCCTCCAATCCCTTTGGCATTCGATAACTTGAAAAATATTGCTTGGATTGTCAAGTTACTTTATATTTGTGTTCAGGTTACTGATGTGCCAAGCTGTATAGTTTTTGGTGTAAATCGGATAATTGGATCCTGAGATATTAACCCTTTATCCTTCAAATTGAAAATTCCTCCAATCCCTTTGGCATTTGATAACTTGAAAAATATTGCTTGGATTGTCTAGTTACTGTATATTTGTGTTCAGGTTACTGATGTGCCGAGCTGTGTAGTTTTTGGTGTAAATCTGATGATTTGATCCCGAAATATTAACCCTTTATCCTTCAAATTGAATATTTGTCCAATCCCTTTGGCACTCGATAACTTGAAAAATATTACTTGGATTGTCAATTTACTTTATATTTGTGTTCAGGTTACTGATGTGCCGAGCTGTATAGTTTTTGTTGTACCGTCTGTCCATCAGGCGTCCGTATCCATTTCTTTGGCATTCGATAACTTGAAAAATATTGCTTGGATTGTCAAGTTGCTTTATATTTGTGTTCAGGTTACTGATGTGCTGAGCTGTATAGTTTTTGGTGTAAATCGGATAATTTGATCCTGAGATATTAACCCTTTATCCTTCAAATTGAAAGTTTCTCCAATCCCTTTGGCATTCGATAACTTGAAAAATATTGCTTGGATTGTCAAGTTACTTTATATTTGTGTTCTGGTTACTGATGTGCCGAGCTGTATAGTTTTTGGTGTAAATCTGATAATTTAATCCTGAGATATTAACCCTTTATCCTTCAAATTGAAGATTCCTCCAATCCCTTTGGCATTCGATAACTTAAAAAATATTGCTTGGATTGTCAAGTTACTTTATATTTGTGTTCAGATTACTGATGTGCCAAGCTGTATAGTTTTTGGTGTAAATCTGTTATTTTGATCCTGAGATATTAACCCTTTATCCTTCGATTTGAAAATTTCTCCAATCCCTTTGGCATTCAATAACTTGAAAAATATTGCTTGGATTGTCAAGTTACTTTATATTTGTGTTCTGGTTACTGATGTGCTGAGCTGTATAGTTTTTGGTGTTAATCTGATAATTTGATCCGGAGATATTAACCCTTTATCCTTCAAATTGAAAATTCCTCCAATACCTTTGGCTTGAGATAACTCAAAAAATATCAATCTGATTGTCATGTTACTTTATATATTTATTCAGGTTACTGATGTGCTGCGCTGTATAGTTTTTTATGTAAATCTGAGAATTTGATCCAGATATATTAACCCTTTATCCATCAAATTAGACACTCCTCCAATCCATTTCTATATGTACCCATACCTTGTATGGTGTACATAATGTCGGCATCCGTGGTGGCCCTCCATCATACAGCTTTCTACTGGTTGCGCGTATGGGTACACATCTGACGATTTCATCGGCCTATTTTTATGAGGATGTTAGAAGCAATGCTTTGAAAGTTAACCCTTAAAGGTCTATTTCCGACTTTTACGTCCTCAGAACAGGTGCCCTTAACATGCCATCATGTGGAGGTCCTATTGACAACAGACAAATTAGGTAGGCAGCTGTTTCTAGTCAAGTCTTGGCTGCCTGTTAAGGCAGCCAAGACTATGCTACAAATAACTGCTAAACCACTGGACATATAGTAGCTGTGGGCTGGTGGAAATTCAGGATATTTGTTCAGGCCCTTGAGGGTTAAAAATGGCTAATCAGCAAAATTTGTACAAAAATTTCTTTTCTTTGCACACTGTATACTAGATTCTGATCAGAAGAAAGTAAAGATAAATAATTATGCAACAATGAATTTCTGACAACTCCAGCATGCTGCAACATATCTTAGAACTTTTCCTGTTTTAGTATATATCATGATAAGATTACACAGTCATTGCAGTATTCTGTGTTTACTAAATCAATTTGCATTGATCATTTGAAACTCCTTTCCTATATTTCCAGTGCAGCACATGCCCATGCTATCTGATACTTTAATTTACGATCATGTTTTGAACATAAAAAATGGCCTCCTGGTGTATTCTGTTGAATTGTAACTATGACTTTTGATGTTTGCCACCATCTCATTTTCCTGTAAAAAGGTGGTCCTGGTTATTACTATCTCTGATTTTCCTGCAGAGATGGAGACTGCAGCAAGTTTTGCATTTCACATGGTTCTCATGGGGCCTTGGATTTAAGGAGTGGCCTTGAATTCAACTAAGGGCCATCCTGGTCCTTGAAATCCTGAAAAATGGACTGGGAGATTTTGAAAAACCTTGAATTTTTGTGATATAACAATGCCATTGAAGCATGTAATTAATAATGGTCTATTTTTATGTCCCTAAAAAAATTTTTTCGGGGGCATCTAGTGTTTGTCATTTCCATCCATCTCTCCCTCTCTATGTCCGTCTGTCTGACGGGAAGATTTTCATGTCTGCTCCATAACTCTGAGATGCTTCGTTGGATTTTGTTGAAACTTTGCATACATGTTGCTTATGGGGAGAGGATGTGTCAAGCATCAATTTTGGGGGTTTTGTTTTTGTTCGATGGAGATCAAGGTCACAGATCAAGGTCAACTGTCCGTCATGAAGATTTCCGTGACTACTCCATAACTCTGAGATGCTTCTTTGGATTTTGTTGAAACTTGGCATACATTTTGCTTATGGAGAGATGATGTATTGTGCACAATTGTTTTTTTTTTGTTCGGTGGAGGTCAAGGCCACAGATCAAGGTCATTGCCACGTCGGGGCAGGGCTGGGGCGAGTATTGTGTTATGATGTTCTACACCTTCTGGCATGTGTAGATCAACACCATCATGTGAATAATTGATGGAAAATGTTAGAGAGCTCTTTCCAACTATTAATCTGATGATAGGGTTACAAATTTGTTAAACATTTTATTTAGTTTCCTTATATACAAGCATATATATAGGTTCTCCATTATATATGATAAAAGTGGGCTTGTCAGCATCATAAGGATTAAACATAACAAAGGTAAGAGCCATATCCAGCTCTGTTCATTAGAATCACCAATCAAATTTTATCATTTTACCAATTTTTTGCCTCCAAAACAAACTTACGACCCATCATTGGAATGAGCTTGTCAGATCATCATAACCTATGTTTTAAGGAAAAAAATGAAATTATTTAGTGTTTCGAGAAAATTGTTTTGTAAGTGTTGTATAGAGTCATATTATTTGATGGGCTAACCCTGAATACTCATCCAAGAACATCTTTGAAAATTCTTGAATTCTTCCAGAAATGTTATTGAAAGTGCTTTAAACCTTAAGGACCTGGAGAATTTGATACATGTTTTCTACACTTTGATAGCCTACATCCTGTGGATTTGCAGTTGCTTCTAGGCAAATGTTGGCTGTCTCTTGGCTATAAAAACATCTAAGACTTGTGTAGAAACAACTGCCAAGAACTTGCTAGTTTCCACATTAACATCATGTTGTGGCCCTTATTGCATTGCAATAAAGTTGGAATTAGGCCTCTACAGTTAATTTAATGTCTAAACTTATGAGGGTTTCTTGTTCTACGAGAAGTATTGTAAACGGTTTCCAGTTTGAAAATTGTCTGCAATTAACAAGCAGTGGAGCAGCAAGGGGGTCTTGAAGGTACTGTCTCCCTCTCTCTTGCATACTTTTCCTAACAAATTTCAACATTATATACCAATCATGCCCAAATTTTCTGACACTTGTTCATGTGTCATCGCCCTGATATTTCTTTGTTGATTTTGCTGCAGTTATGCCATCACTTTCTAGGTACTTAAGCCTTAGCTTAGCAGGATCCTCCAGCTGAAATTAAATTTATAAATAAATACTTTTTTGGGGGGTGGGGGGGGGGGGTGGGGAAGAGACCCTGAGATGCAACCATTGGAGCTTAACACCTCCCAACACTGTGCCAGGCAAATTGAAGCTAGAGGACAAATTTTTTTCTGCTTTAGCAGCAAACAAAAATATTTTATTCCTTACTTCATTTAGCTTGGTAATGCCTCTGTTAACCTGTTTCATAACATTATGACCATATCTCACAAGCCTGTTCACAAAAATCACTGTTCAAATTTTATCATTAGCTCACGGTGACCTGAGCAAAGCTCAAGCAGAGCTTTAGTGATCACGTTCCCCCCGTCCGTCCTTGTCTGCCCAGTGTTCGTCTAGTGCAAAATTTACATTATCGATTCTCCTCATAAACCATAAACTACTTGGCGGAATTTAAACAAATCTGATATGCATGTTCATAATCATATATCAATTCAAGTTTGTTCAAGTAAAGTTGACACGACCACGGGGAATCCCAGAAGAGGCATAACTCTGTTAGTAATCCCCCCACCCTCCATTAAAAAATCTTCTCCAGAACCACCTATCAGAATACTTTTGATACTTGGTATACAGCATCATTAGGAGAGTCAGATTCAGATTTTTTCAAATCAAGTCCCTGGGTCCATACTTGGGCTTCTTAGGTGAGCCTGAATTTTAACTCAGTGCAGTATGAGGAATATTCTTTAAAAATCTTCTCATTCAAATGCAGGCCTGAAAATAAGCAGTCTGACATTTGCAGAATGAGGTCCCCGGAAGGTGAATTAGATGATGCTATCCCATACAGTGGGCCAATTTATCCTCTGGGTACCTCTTTCTGTTTAGTTTTGAGACCCTGATTCAGATTGAGGTTCACAGAGGGTAAATTTAGTGATGCTACCCTGCTGTGCAGGATAGCATCACTAAATTCACCCTCTGGGGACCTCATTTTGCAGATGACAGTCGGCTTATTTTCTGGCTTGTTCAAATGCACCAGTTAAAATCTTCTCATTCAAATTCACCAGTCAGAATCTTAAGATATTTGGTATTCAGCATCTTTTGGGGGAGGGAAGGGGGATTCAAGCTTGTTTAAATAAGATGCCTGGGTTCATATTGTGCTCCGTAGTGTTAAATAGCCGTAGATGCTGGATGTGACCTTATAACAGTAACAGTTTGTTTGTTTTTTAAGCCAGTGAATATTTAAATACAATTAGCATATTGAACTTGATATTTTGTACTGGTAATGAACTGGTATTGAACATAGCTTATGACCCCTCAATGGAATGAGCACATCAAGCTCCTATCAATGAGGGAGTCATATGCTATGCCTTTGAAACAAATAAAAAAAATACAATTTTGAATCTTGTGTAATCCAGACATGGATCAGATATAAATATCCCCAGCATAATATGAATTATAATGCTCTTCATTCAGTACCAAACCCTTCAGCTTTAAGCCTTTGTTGGCGGTATTGACCTTTAGTATAATCACATTTTATTTTGAGAAAACTAACACATAACAGTATCTGACAACTTTCACATTGCAGTTTTTTACCAGTCCAAAACATCAATGGGAGCATGGTGGCTCAGTGGTTTCGGCATTGAACTTCAAACTTAAGAGGTCTATGGTTCGATCTCCACCAGGGGTAACTGCATTGTGTCCTTGGGCAAGGCACTTGGGCATAAATGCACATCGATGACACCCATGTCTTCAACCAATGCTAACCCTGCCTGTGTGTAGTTAGTACGTTGGAGAGTCTGACAGTTGCTCGGTGGTTCTCTCTGGGTACTCTGGCTTTCTCCACCCGTAAAACTGTCCAACATGAGGTGACCCTCGTCTGTCGTCCGTCAACACCATGTTTTGGTCTTCACCAAAACCACTTGGCCAATTCAAGTGAAAATTGTGTGAGTGATGGTCCTGAATGGGCAATGCATTTTTGTTCAACTCAACATGCCCAACCCCATAGGGAGGGAGCGGGGGAAAATGCTCCAAAAATATTTTTAAAATCTTCTTCTCATGAACCAGTGAGTACAATGACTTGATATTTGTTAAGGAGCTTCCTTTTGAGGTGTGTAGAATCAAGTTTGTTCAAATGAAATTTATGAAGCAATATTCAGCTTTGTAATGGGGGGGGGGGGGGGGGAAGACGTTTGGTCCCGCCCATAATTTCTATTTTCTGAAGCAATGGTCCGATTTGGACCAAATTTGGTATGTGGTATTATTGGGTCATAAGTACTTGACTCGTGCAAAAAAGAAAATTCCCGCATCCCCATGGGAATCCCAGGAGCTAAAAATATAAATATTTTCAAATGCCCATATTTCCCAAACTACATGGAACAGAGAGCTGTTATTTGGTATGAAGCATCCTTAGGACAAGTAGAATTGAGTAGTAAAAAAGAATTGTCATTGGTTATGTTAGGGTGGTTAGGGTGTTCTGTAGAGGGCGTCGAAAAAATGCTGAGTCAGCACATTTGCATAACTTTTTAAAAATCTTTTCTCGAGAACCAATGATCAGAATCTTTTGATATTCGGTATACAGTATTCATAGGGGGGTCAGATACAAGATGGTTAAAATAAAGCCCATTGGTTCATATTTGGGCTAAGTACAGGAGCCTGAATTTTTAACTTAGGGCAATATGGTAGTGCATGGAGGTTTTTTTTTCCAGGTTCGGTTTCATTTTTTTTCTTTTTTTTTAAACCTCAGTTTCGGTTCGGTTTTTCGGTTTTGTTCCCAGGCCCTTTAATTAATCTAAAAACACCATTGTCTAACTACAAAAGATCATAGAAATGTCACCTGAAAGTTATTTAGTGTATGTGTTATGTCCCGCGGCCAGTCGGCCACTGACAGTACTGGGACACAGCACACTTCACTAGCACTCAGTTGACAAATTGTTAACTCAGTATGAATTTCTCATGCCTGTAAATAACGCAGTTGCTTACACAATCAAGTTGAATCAATAATATATACTTGCTTATATACTTGCACGACTGCACGTTTGATCGCTCGTTTCGACAAGCAAACATCGTCGCAACAACATTACAACTCAACACTTCAAACTTCAGTTCCAACCCCGTCACTGACCGTCAGTTGGCCCACGACAGGGATTTCCCAATCAAAATAAAATCTTACTTCTTTTGTTGAGGTTTTCATTTTATTCAGTACCACAATAACATTGCAGTACTTACACCTGAATTTTCTGAAATAAAATTAGAATCATTTTGATGCATTGCTTTTTTTTTCTTTCAGCTGAATAAAAATTTTAAAAAACTCTGTTTTTTGTGTTGTCAATTTTGTTTCTCCACTCTGTGCTAAGCCTTTATATTCAGAAATCAACGTGAAAGTCTCAGTTCACAATTAATTAATTATTCTAGACGGCAGACAGTGCGACCACCCCTGTTATTGGTTTTTATTAGTTGGAAAATGGGTTGTTTGATTTTCTAAAGCAGTCGACAGTCGTACTGAAAAGGTACTTCAAAAAAGAAAAGTAACTTCAAACCTTCATTTCAATATCCACTTTGTCAAATATGACATGAAAAGCTTATGAAATTGAAAAAATAACACACATGTGAAGCCAGTTAGGTATTAACATTGGGGAGTCTCATTGAACAACATGGTGGGCCGATTAAATATAGCTCCTTTTTGTGAGCACATCATGTGGTTTTGTTTACGTTTCATGTCGCGTGTTTGTTCAACAGTGTGACTTGAATGGAGATCAGTAACGTATGGTCTTTGTTTAATATTGGGTGCTAACTTTTTCAAAAAGACCGCCATAAGGACTTCTCGTTTTAACAGGCCTAAAAGCACTGGCGCTTGAAATCTGTTCTCTTGTCACTTGAGTGAGCCATATAATCTCCTCCATTCTGGGAACATGTACCACGACTCTATCCGGCAACATGGCAATAGAGGGGTGGTTTATGAGCTGGGCATCTGAGATTACTTAAGTTAACTTTCTATTGCCATTTTGCCACAGGACACAGGTTAATAACTTAATAAACATAATAATGAACTAATAGAGCATTGGTTGGAATTGAATAAGCTTTATTTCATATTTTTTAACCCAACAATAATTATTATCACATCATGATTCATGATCATATATACCACCCCCCCCCCCCCCCCCCCCCCCCTCCTCCCCACTATCATTGGATTCTCCACAAGCAAATTATTTCAGTATGACATATCTCAGTCAATGTAACACTCAGAGATGCGAAACAGTTCAAGGTGATTTATGAAAGAAACAATGTCCCTGTCCTGTAGGGAACATTTAGTAATCAGAAGTTTAAAAAAAAAACAATCAAATCACTCGCTTGGTGTTTTCTAGGTTCTGGCAGACTTCTGCCCTCGCCAGTCTTGATTTCCTGAACCATACTAAAGTAAAGTAAGTAAAACTGTCAGTCACTTAGCAATAGCAAATTAGCAACAACAGAAAAAAGGCCACAGGCCTGGTAACGCAGGAAGAGGGGATCGCCTGGATCCAAGTAGGCTAGTACATCCTACATATATTCAAGTGTGCTGCAAATTGTGGCTAAGGAAAATCAACCTTTTTGCATTACCGGGCTTGAGACTGCTCCGCCTATTGGAGATTATCAACCCAGCTTTACTGAAAAGTCACTCACTAGGAATGCTTGTACTGGGGATACAAAGATACCTCTGTGCAAGGATTGCAAGGTTTGGGTAACTGTTTTTGTTTTCTGCCCACCACTGAAATGGGTTGTCCGAGGGCTCTAAAAGTTTATCGGCCTTGTACCGATCAATCTCGGCCTTGTACAGATTCAAAAGATCTGCTGCCCCTTTCAAACTTTCACGCTTTGCTTCGCCTCAACTTTTCTTTTGTACAACCCCCAGAAATCACTTTTCTTCTCTTTTAGAGTATTTTGACTAGTGTCAGTAGTAGCACTTGGGAGTTTTTAGCTCATCGTGACAAAGTCAAGCTGAGCTAATCTCATCGCTCTCCATCCGTCATCCGTCGTCTGGCGTCCGTCGTCCATCAACACCATGTTTTGGTCTTCTCCTCCAAAGCCACTGGGCCAATTCAAGTGAAAGTTTGTGTGAGTGATGGTCCCAAAGGGGCATTTCACTTTTGTTCAACTCAGCATGCCCAGCCCCATAGGGAGGGAGTGGGGGAAAATGCTCCAAAATATTTTAAAAATCTTCTTCTCAAGAACCAGTGTGTACAATGACTTGATATTTGCTATGGAGCTTCCATATGAGGTGTAGAATCAAGTTTGTTCAAACGAAGTTCGTGAAGTAATATTTCGCTTTGTAATAGGAGAGGTAAGATTTTTGACCCCGCCCAAAATTTCTATTTTCTGAACCGATGGTCCGGTATGAACCAAATTTGATTTGTGGTAGTATTGGGTCATAAGTACTTGACCCATGCAAAAAAAAAAATTCCCGCATCCCCATGGGAACCCTAGGAGCTAAAAATAGAAATATTTTCAAACGCCCATATTTCCCAAACCCCACAGAATAGAGAGCTTTTATTTGGTATGAAGTATCCTTATGACCAGTAGAATTGAATGGTACAAAAAAATTGCCATCGGTTATGTTAGGGTGTTTTGTAATGGGCATCGAAAAAATGCGGAGTCAGCATATTTGCAAAAATGTAAAAAAATCTTTTCTCCAGAACCAATCATCAGAATCTTTTGATATTTGGTATACAGCATTCATAGGGGGGTCAGATAAAAGTTCGTTGAAATAAAGCTCATTGGTTCATATTTGGGCTCTCTACAGGAGCCCGAAGTTTTAACATAGGGTAATATGGGGAATATTCTTTAAAAATCTTCTTCTTTAGAACCACCAGTCAGAATCTTTTAATATTTGGTATACATCATTGTTATGAGGGTCAGATTCTAGATTGTTCAAACCAAGTCCCTAGGTTAATATTTGGGCTTCCTGTGGAAGCCCAAATTTTATCTTTGTTCAATATGGAGGGTAATTTAAAAAAATCTCCTTCAGATCCGTCAGTCAGAATGCTTTGATATTTGGTATGCAACATTTCTATTGGGGTCAGATTCAAGTTTGTTCAAATCAGATCCCTAGGTATATATTTGGGCTCACTATGGTAGCCCAAATTTTTACTTAGTGCAATATGAGGAAATTTTTTTTAAATCTTCTTCTTCAGATCCACCAGTCGGAATGCTTTCATATTTGGTATACAACATCTCTAGGGGGGTCAGTTTCCGGGTTGTTCAATTTGAGTGCCTAGGTTAATATTTGGGCTCCATTTGAGAACATGAAATTTAACTTAGTACAATATGAGGGAATTTCTTCAAAAATCTTCTTCTTCAGATTCACTTATCAGAATGCTTTCACATTTGGTATACAACATCTCTAGGGGGGTCAGATTCAAGTTTGTTCAAATCGGATCCATAGGTTAATATATGGGCTCGCTATAGTAGCCCAAATTTGAACTTAGTGCAAATTCGAAGAAATTTCTTTACAATTTCTCTTCTTCAGATCCAACAGTCAGAATGCTTTCATATTCGGTACACAACATCTCTAAGGAAGTCAGATTTAACTGTGTTCAAATCAAGAGCCTGGGTTAATATTTGGGCTCTCTATGGGAGCCAGAATTGGCCATTTTGCTGAAGAATTAAAAATTTTGTATTCAGTACCCTCTAGAGGTACTAAGATTAATCCACATAGGTTGTATCAAGGGGCTTCATAGGGGAGCTCTGCATTTTACTTATGACCAACTGAAGAAAAGGCATGATTCCCAGATTATTTTTGTCACTCCTGAGGGACTCAAAGATTGACAGTGTAGCCTACGGAGATGGCTTGCTTAATGTAGACTCATTCTTGGACTCTGTTTAAATTGTGTTCTGTACAAGATGAGCGCTTCAGGCCACGTGGGGCCTCTTGTTTTTGCTTCTGCTCGGATTTGGAAGTCTTCTCAGAATTTTGTGAATTTACTGAGTTGCCTTTCTCATTCGCTACCATTGTGTCCATTAGTAACTGAATAGCACTTGCTTCTACTTTGTCTTCAGAAAAAGGAAAGTTTTTGAACCTTGGGTCCAAATAAGTAGCTTGTACAAGCATTTCGTTCTTCTCGTAATCTGGCCATCGTTTCTTTACATGTTTGATGACCGATTCACCAAAGCTGTTCATCTCAATAGAGTTCATTAGCTCACACAAGGTGTTCAAAACTGGAATAACCATTGATAAAGTTGAATACCTTGTGGCAGACATTATCGTAGTAATGTCATCAAACGCCTTCGAAGCTTCAACATAACTTGATGCAGTTTTCCACTCGTGTGGTAGAAGGTTGTTTACAGCATCATTGGATGCAAGCACAGCACAGATTGCCAACTTTTGTTCTACGATCCGTGAAATCATCTGGTATGTGGAGTTCCACCGAGTTTCACACTTGCCTTTCAACTTGTGCTCAGGGATGTCAAGACTTTTTTGCATTTCCTTTAGCTTCTGGCTTGACTTGAAGCTGTGGTGGAAGTGGCTCACAATTTCTTATCAACCTACCTTACAATTGTTTACTACAGGCTTGCACCACAGTGGAAGATCCTAACTCGGATAAAATACTCTCTATTTTAATCTTTACCAAGAGATTTGGGAAAGAAAAGAGGTGTAAAAACACCACGAAAAAATAAGCCAAAACTGGGTCGCACGCCATCGTCGCACACCCAGTAAGGGACGCTCTTCTCTTAGTACAATTCCACGACTTCCGTTAACCAGTGCGCAAGCAGTAATCAAAACCATTCTTCTTTTGTCCGTGCAGCGTGGTTGACGTGTTGCGCCATCTTTGCATTATGATACAGTGATAATTCAACTCGTCGATAATGGTTTTCCTGTGACTGGATTATGGATCTGAAGATCGTATAATAACAGAACTGTGTTTTATGCTGTCGTTTCAGGGCCTCCCAACTCGACCACATCTGGTCTGAGTTTTACCCCCTCCGTAGGGGATGTGCAGCTCCACCCGCACTGTCGTTTTGCCCCCCCCCCCCCGACTCGACCACGTCTGTTGAGGATTCCCTCGCTCTGTGGGGGATGTGCAGCTCTTCCTGCACCGGGGGGGGGGGGGGGGACGCTATCGTTTCGGGACCTCCCTACTCGACCATGTCTGGTGAGAGTTATTCCCCTTCCGTGGGGGATCTGCAGTTTTTTTTACTGGGGTGGATACTGCGGGAGCTGTTGGATTTCTGGTGAAGAGATGCCTGGTTCCGGGACTATCCAGTCGACATCTGAGGCATCACTTTCACGTTCCGATTCATCAGGTGTCGCGGAAGTATCTCAGGTTCGCTTTTCTGGGGCGAGTTTACCAGTTGAAGGCCATGCCTTTCGGCCTCAACCTGGCTCCTTGGACCTTCACCCAGCTGATGTCGCATGTGATAGCCTTCCATCGCACACAGTCCATGGTGACTACTTCGGCATATCTAGTCGATATCCTCCAGAGGCATTCCAATGCTGCCTTACTGGAGTTGGATGTCGACACTCTGTTGAGCTTGCTCACGTCGCTAGGATTCAGAGTCAACTAGGAGAAGTCGGATCTGGTCCCTTCTCCATTGTTTTGTCATCTGGGGATGGCCTTCCGCATTCAGTTCAATCCGGTGGCGGTTCCCCAGGCCAGGGCTGTGATTCTCTCAGACTTCATTGTGCCTTTGCGCATGTCTTTTATCGGGTTATGTCTCCTCCGTAGTGGTTTTTAGAGACAAGCAGTGGAGTTGCTTTTCTTCTTCAAGGAGGCACTCAGTCCACTGGTTTAGCCTCTGGCTAAGTAGAAGGTTCTTCTGTCGATGTTGTGCGATCACTCTGTTGCTTCTGTCACTCCTTCGATCACACCGCTTGTGGAGTTTCTGGTATATGTTTGTTTCTGGGGGTCTCCAGCAATGGGTACAAGTCCATGCTTCGGAGACCTTTTTCATATGTGGTACCGCATTGTTTCGACACTCATCTTTGCCTCTCCAAGCTTGTTCAGCTCTTTTCCTTGAAAAGGCCTAGGACTTAGCAGTTTACTTCAAGATGGACACTTTCTTGGGCGCTGCTCTGCTTGGGGGGAGGGGGGTGGGGTGGGGGGGGGCATTCGCACCTTTATCCTGGATGGATATGCTTTTTCTCACATGCCAGATCTCTCCTGCATCCATTTCTCAATGGATTGGTCTTGCTATTCGTACATCTTCCGCTCGGCTAGCTACTGGTGATTGTATTACCAATCGTTTTTTTCTGCCACGAGGTGCGTGCATTGTCTTCCTCTTTTAATAACTCCTTCATGTTGTTGGATGTTATACTGGCGAAATGCTACCTTCTTTTATCTGTGACAGTTGCAGGAGCCGACAGAGGACCTTTGTCCTACAGGCCCTCTTTCTTCGGCTCAGGCTGTTGTCTATCCCAGCCATTCAGTTTTTTTACAGGGTCAGTTCCAGCTCTGTGCTGTTACTGCCCTTTCTGTCTGTGCGTCGCACTTCACCATACGCCTCATCTTTCATTGTCTTTTACTAATGTTTGTGATGCTATGGTTTGATAGGCCTAGGGATCTCTTCCTCTGTCCACGGTTCCAGTGCAATTGAGTTATGTGTGGGTTGGTTATGTGATTCCCTCCATTCTATTGTCTATTCAGCCTGTAGTAAACAATTGTAAGGTAGGTTGATAAGAAATATAAATTTTATAGTAAATTTCTATAAGGTTGATAAGAAATATAAATTTTATAGTAAATTTCCTTTCTTATTATACCTACCTACCTGGCGCTCGACCCAGTTTTGGCTTATTTTTTCGTGGTGTTTTTACACCACTTTTCTTTCCCAAATCTCTTGGGAAAGATTAAAATAGAGAGTATTTTATCCGAGTTGGGTTCTTCCACTGTAGTACAAGCCTGTAGTAAACAATTGTGGTAGGTATAATAAGAAAGGAAATTTACTATAAAATTTATATTTTTCTACACTTTGCAGTAACATGATTTACGCCTGGAAATTCATTCAGTGAGTCTTTCAGTACTAGCTGTAAGGTATGTGCAAAGCATCTAAGAGGAGTGTAAATGACAAGCGGCTTGAATGTTTGAAGCATTGTCTGATACTACATAAAGTTTCATTTCTTCTGCTTTAGAAATCCAGTTATTGACTATAGCAACAATATCACCTGCAATATTTATACCCCACGCAACGAAGTTGCTGGGGTATAATGTTTTTGACTGGTCCGTCGGTCCGTCAGTCCGTCAGTCCTACTTATTTTCCGGACTTTTTTTCTACACGTTTCCAGATATTGAGCTGATTTTTGGTATGTGAGTCTAACATGGTGGCCTACAGATCAAGTTTGCATTTTTTTCCGCTCCACTGATTTTTTGCCGAAATTACAGCCCTTGGACTCTGAAAAATTCATCAAAATTACAGTTTTCTGGACTTTTTAGCTCACCTGACTGAAAGTCAGGGTGAGCTATTCTGATCACTTTTCGTCCGTTGTCCGTCGTCCGTCGTGAAGGTGGTGTTTGGGCTTTTTCTCCCAAACCACTGGCCGCATATTAATGAAATTTCATGTGAGTAGGGGTTATATAAGTGGATTTTGATTTTTTGTCAAATTAGGTTTCGGCTCGCATTGAGCAGAGGGATGGGGCAAAAATGCTCCAATTCTTAAAAAATCTTCTTCTCAAGAACCAGCAATAGCAGAGACTTGATATTTGGTATGCAGCTTCCTTTTGAGGTGTAGACTCAAGTTTGTTCAAGAGAAGTTGGAGGGGCTATATTTGACGATGTTAAAGGAGGGGCAAAAATTTTGGCCCCGCCCCAAATTTCTATTTTCCAAACCGTAAGGCCGATTTGAACCAAATTTTACATGAGTGCTTATTGGGTCATAAGTACCTAATTTATGCCGAAATTTTTTTCCCCATAGCCCCGTGGGAACCACAGGCGCTAAAAATAGAAAAAAATGAAAACGCCCATATCTCCAAAACTACATGGCACTGAGAATTCTTATTTGTTGTGAAGCTTCCTTAGGACCAACAGAATGGAATGATCCAAAAAAATTGCCATCGGTTTTATCATGGGGTACTTTTTATGGAGTTTGAAAAAGTGCTGAGTCAGCATTTTTTAACACTGTGGGTAATGGGAAAAACATAAGACTACTTTTCTCCGAAAGCACTGCTTGAAAAGCTTTAAAATTTCACATATAACATCTTTGGAAGATTGTTTCACATGTTTATTGAAATGAATTGCCTGGGTCAATATTTGGGCTCTCTATGGGAGCCCAAATGTTTAAATTAGTGCAGTATGAGGAGTATTTTTGAAAAATCTTCTTCTTCAGATCTAGCAATAAGAATGTTTTGATATTTGGTATGCAGCATCCTTAGGGGGGTGAGATTCAAGTTTGTTGAAGCCAAATCCCTGGGTTGATATTTAGGCTGAAAATTTGGGGTCCCGTTTTGGACTTCGAAATTTTGGACCAAAATCCGAAAAAAAAATTTTTTTGTTTTTTATGCATTTCTGTCAATTTTAAGACAAAACATTTTTTTTTTTTTTTTCCCCTGAAAATTTGGGGTCCGGGTGGGACTTAGAAAAAATTTTGGACCAAAATCAAGAAATTTTTTTTTTGTTTTTTATGCATTTCTGTCAATTTTAAGACAAAATTTTTTTTTTTTTTTTCCCCTGAAAATTTGGGGTGCGGGTGGGACTTAGAAAATTTTGGACCAAAATCCGAAAAAAATTTTTTTTGTTTTTTATGCATTTCTGTCAATTTTAAGACAAAAAAAAATTTTTTTTTTTACCCTGAAAATTTTGGGTCCGGGTGGGACTTAGAAAATTTTGGACCAAAATCCCCCCAAAAAATTTTTTTTGTTTTTTATGCATTTCTGTGAATTTTAAGAGAAAAACTTCTTCTTTTTTTTTTCCCCTGAAAATTTGGGGTCCAGGTGGGACTTAGAAAATTTTGGACCAAAATCCGAAAAAATTTTTGTTTTGTTTTTTCTGCGTTTTGGTCAATTTTAAGACAAAAAAATTTTTTTTTTTTTCCCCTGAAAATTTGGGATCCGGGTGGGACTTGGAAAATTTTTGACCAAAATCCGGAAATTTTTTTGGGGGGTTTTTTATGCGTTTCTGTCAATTTTAAGAGAAAAAAAAAAAAAAAAATTTTCCCCTGAAATTTTGGGGTTCGGGTGGGACTTAGAAAATTTTGGACGTAAATCCGAAAAAATTTTTTATTTTGCTTTTTTATGCATTTCTGTCAATTTTAAGACAAAAAAAAAAAAAACAACTTTTTTTTTTACTCTGAAAATTTGGGGTCTGGGTGGGACTTAGAAAATTTTGGACCAAAATCCAGAAATTTTTTTTTTGTTTTTTATGCATTTTTGTCAATTTTAAGACAAAAAAATTTTTTTTTTCTTTTCCCCTGAAAATTTGGGGTCCGGGTGGGACTTCGAAAATTTTGGACCAAAATCCAAAAAAATTTTTTTTTTTGTTTTTTAGGCATTTCTGTCAATTTTAAGACAAAAAAATATTATTTTTTTTTCCCCTGAAATTTTGGGGTTCGGGTGGGACTTAGAAAATTTTGGACCTAAATCCGAAAAAAAATTTTTTTTTTGTTTATTATGCATTTCTGTCAATTTTAAGACAAAAAAAAAAAAAAAACTTTTTTTTTTTACCCTGAAAATTTGGGGTCTGGGTGGGACTTATAAAATTTTGGACCAAAATCCGGAAATTTTTTTTGTTGTTTTTTATGCATTTTTGTCAATTTTAAGACAAAAAAATTTTTTTTTTCTTTTCCCCTGAAAATTTGGGGTCCGGGTGAGACTTAGAAAATTTTGGACTAAAATCCGAAAAAAAATTTTTTTTGTTTTTTCTGCGTTTTGGCCAATTTTAAGAAAAAAAAAAAAAAAATTTCCCCTGAAATTTTGGGGTCCGGCTGGGACTTAGAAAATTTTGGACCTAAATCCGAAAAAAAAAATTTTTTTTTGTTTTTTATGCATTTCTGTCAATTTTAAGACAAAAAAAAAAAAAAACCTTTTTTTTTTACCCTGAAAATTTGGGGTCTGGGTGGGACTTATAAAATTTTGGACCAAAATCCGGAAATTTTTTTTGTTGTTTTTTATGCATTTTTGTCAATTTTAAGACAAAAAAATTTTTTTTTTCTTTTCCCCTGAAAATTTGGGGTCCGGGTGAGACTTAGAAAATTTTGGACTAAAATCCGAAAAAAAATTTTTTTTGTTTTTTCTGCGTTTTGGCCAATTTTAAGAAAAAAAAAAAAAAATTTCCCCTGAAATTTTGGGGTCCGGCTGGGACTTAGAAAATTTTGGACCTAAATCCGAAAAAAATTTTTTTTTTGGTTTTTTATGCATTTCTGTCAATTTTAAGACAAAAAAAAAACAACTTTTTTTTTTACCCTGAAAATTTGGGGTCTGGGTGGGACTTATAAAATTTTGGACCAAAATCCGGAAATTTTTTTTTTTGTTTTTTATGCATTTTTGTCAATTTTAAGACAAAAAAATTTTTTTTTTCTTTTCCCCTGAAAATTTGGGGTCTGGGTGGGACTTAGAAAATTTTGGACCAAAATCTGAAAAAAAAATTTTTTTGTTTTTTTTATGCATTTCTGTCAATTTTAAGACAAAAAAAATTTTTTTTTTTTTTACCCTTTTTGGACCAAAATCCTGAAATTTTTTTTTTGGTTTTTTATACTTTTCTGTCAATTTTAAGACAAAAAAAAAAAAAAAAATGTTCCCCTGAAAATTTGGGGTCCGGGTGGGACTTAGAAAATTTTGGACTAAAATCTGAACAAATTTTTTTTTTGTTTTTTATGCTTTTCTGTCAATTTTAAGACAAAAAAAAAAAAAAAAAATTTCCCCCTGAAAATTTTGGGTCCGGGTGGGACTTCGAATCTGGAATTTTTGTTTTTTATGCGTTTCTGTCAATTTTAAGACAAAAAATTTTTTTTAAATTTTTTTTTACCCTGAAAATTTGGGGTCCAGCGTGACTTAGAAAATTTTGGACCAAAATCCGTAAATTTTTTTTTTGTGTTTTTTATGCATTTTTGTCAATTCTAAGACAAAAAGAAATTTTTTTTTTTACACCGAAAATTTTGGGTCCGGGTGGGACTTCGAAAATTTTGGACCAAAATCCGGAAATTTTTGTTTTTTGTTTTTTATGCATTTCGGTCAGTTTTAAAGACAAAAAAAAAAATATTTTTTTTACCCTGAATATTTGGGGTCTGGGTGGGACGTCGAAAATTTTGGACCAAAATCCATAATTTTTTCATTTTTTGTTTTTTATGCGTTTCTGTCAATTTTAAGACAAAAAAAAACATTTTTTATTTGCACCTAAAATTTGGGGTCCGGGTGGGACTTAGAAAATTTTGGGCCAATATCCGGAAATTAGTTTTAGCGTTTTTTATGCATTTTAAGAAGAAGAAAAAAATTTAGGCTGAAAGTATTTTGTTTGGTGAAAAAAATCTGTTTTTTTATGTGTTTATCTCAATTTTGGGACGTTAAAGTGCAGGAACTGAAAATGGAAGGAAAATCCTGTGTATTGTGTGGGCACAATCGCTTCATCTAGTTGGTATATGCTTTTCTTAGGAGGGGCGTATGCAGCTTATTCAAGTCAAGTCCCTGGTTTGATATTTAGACTACTATGTCAGGTGAGCGCCCTCAGGCCCCCTGGGGCCTCTTGTTTTCTACACGCTTCCAGATATTGAGCTGATTTTTGGTATGTGAGTCTAACATGGTGGCCTACAGATCAAGTTTGCATTTTTTTCCGCTCCACTGATTTTTACCGAAATTACGGCCTTTGTACTCTGAAAAATTCATCAAAATTACAGTTTTCCGGATTTTTTTCTACACGCTTCCAGATATTGAGCTGATTTTTCGTATGTTAGTCTAACATGGTGGCCTACAGATCAAGTTTGCATTTTGTTCCGCTCCACTGTTTTTTACCGAAATTACGGCCCTTGAACTTTGAAAAGTTTATCAAAATTACAGTTTTCTGAACTTTTTTTCTACACGCTTCCAGATATTGAGCTGATTTTTGGTATGTGAGTCTAACATGGTGGCCTACAGATCAAGATTGCATTTTTTTCTGCTCCACTGATTTTTACCGAAATTACGGCCCTTGGACTCTGAAAAATTCATCAAAATTACAGTTTTCCGGACTTTTTTTCTACACGCTTCCAGATATTGAGCTGATTTTTGGTATGTTAGTCTAACATGGTGGCCTACAGATCAAGTTTGCATTTTTTTCCGCTCCACTGATTTTTACCAAGATTACGGCCCTTGAACTTTGAAAAATTCATCAAAATTACAGTTTTCCGGACTTTTTTTCTACACGCTTCCAGATATTGAGCTGTTTTTGGGTATGTTAGTCTAACATGGTGGCCTGCAGATCAAGTTTGCATTTTGTTCCGCTCCACTGATTTTTACCCTTGAACGAAATTACGGCCCTTGAACTTTGAAAAGTTCATCAAAATTACAGTTTTGCAGACTTTTTCTCTGCTTGAATTCTTTCAATACCGTTGAAACTACAGAACACTGTTTTCTGCAGTATTCCTAGAATCTATGTTTATTTTTAAAAAATGATTAGAGCTTGAAATATCGGGGCGCGTGGGGTATGTGAGCGTGCTCACTAAGGTTCTATATTTTCCGCTGTGTGGCTTTCCGGAGTAAAACTGACATTTAGACAGGCATCCAAAAGTTCAAAATTTTCAGATAACACGTGCGCCGTAACTGCAATATGTGCCTCCATCGCCCTTGATGTCCAGTGGTCTGTTGTAAGAGCTACCGTACTGGACGCACACAAAACATCAGCTATTTTGGATTTAGTATCTTCATATAATTCAGGAATAATTCTGTACCGGAGAGTCCTACCAGACGGCAGATCATAAGCTGGTTGTATTGTTGACAGAAAATCTCTAAAACCCTTGTCTTCCACCAAGCTCAGGGGTTGCATATCAGTGGCAATCATCCTCCCTAATTTTAGATCTGCTGCTTTTTTGCGAGGATCATTTGCACTCCATCTTGTTTCAGGTGAACTGAAGAAACTGAAGAAACACTCATCTACCTTTCTCTGTTTTGAAGTCGAAGATGTCCCTCCCAGTCCGGATCCTCCTGCATCTACCTGAGCGGGGAAAAAGAAATAAAAATTCAAAACTTTGGATAATTCTTTGTCTTAAAAAGATAGGCTGCAGATATACTGCTTTGCTATGTTACGCACTAAATCATTTTTTGATTATTCATGGACCATCAATACTTGGCTGAGCAACAGAAGTCTATTGTTTGACCTGGTATTCATATTTCAAGAACACCTGTCCAACCCACTGGCACTAGCCTATGCATGGGCGGCTGGGTGTATCTGAGAAGTCAGCAGTGTTAGAATGAATGTAAAGAAATGGAGGTTCAGCAATAAGTTCCTATTTTATAATTTATACGGAATTTATAAGCCGAGTTCATAAATTCGATTTGTGCAGAGGTTTACCGAGGCTCAAATCAAATTTAGTGCACAGAGTTTATAAATAAAAAAGGAAGAATTTGAGAAAAAAATCTAGTCCAAATCGTGCACTGTGTCATCCGACATCATTCAGTGTAAAAAAATTAGAAGGGGAGACTATTATAATTGTATACACTACGCAGCGTGCATGTGAACACCTGTGGATGCTTTTTCACTTTTACTCATTGTTCATGAACTGTTTGTTTGTTTGGACAATTAAGCCAGCTTGCAAAACTAACAACAAACAGAATTTTATCTCTCTTGATGGAATGAGTAAAAATTACCTCCTTCCTTGACCTCACCTGCAAGTGCAAGGCTTACTGGTTTATACAGGACTCTGAAAGAAACTTGATGCACTATCGAGAGTTTTATGCTGAAAGATGAGCGTGAAACTCGATGGAATTCTACTTACTTGTCTGCTTGAATCCCCCCCCCCCCCCCCCCCCCCATACGTCGTACGAGTGAATTAAATAACCGGGACATGTAACACTGACGTGGGTTCTCTGCTGAAACCCCGGGAAGTGAAGCAGTGCCTGTTCACTACGGTAAACAGGCTCTGTTTTACTGGTAAAATAGGACCCAATCACCAATGCTTGTGAGGTGCAAACCCTCTCCAAAATGGGCAACATGGCTTATTAACACTCACCCCTGGCCTTGACTCCCTTGAATTGATACTCATGTTGACATGTTGTGGTCATGATTAGCCATTGTGCAGAAAAATTGTGACTTTAAACACCAATAAATAAATATATACTGACATGGGTGGAAGTTGGTCCGATCCGATGGAGGGCATTGGAGGCATAGAGGGGTCTCGTCCCATCCACACCTGCAGGAGTACAGGTGCATGGCTAGAGGTCTGAAATCTTTTTAGTTTTTAAAAATAAGATGGCCTGACTGTCTGAGAACGATTCTAGAGTTCCAACCATTCTTTACGACCTTCTAAATTAATTGATTTAGAAGGTCGTAAAGAATGGCCAACATTCTTAGAACGTTGGCCATTCATTCTTAGAACTTAGTTTAGTCAGAAGACTCAATATTTCCTTTTTGGGCACACCCTACAGGGTACATTTATGATTGGATTGCTTTGAAACCTGGCATGCTTGTTTCGGGTGACCTCTAGATGGGAGCTATCGATTTTCTTCAATTTCCGTCAAAAAATGTTGCCGCAGCCAATGTTCTTAGAACTTAGTTTAGTCAGAAGACTCAATATTTCCCTTTGGCACACCCTACAGGGCACATTTATGATTGGATTGCTTTGAAACCTGGTATGCTTATTTAGGGTGACCTCTAGATGGGAGCTATCGATTTTCTTCAATTTCCGGCAAAAAATGTTGTCACGGCCAACGTTCGTAGAACTTAGTTTAGTCAGACCACAATATTTCCCTTTGGCACACCCTACAGGGCACATTTATGATCAGATTGCTTTGAAACCTGGTATGCTTGTTTGGGGAGACCTCTAGATGGGAGCTATCGATTTTCTCCAATTTCCGTCAAAAAATGTTGCCGTGGCCAACGTTCTTAGAACTTAGTTTAGTCAGAAGACTCAATATTTCCCTTTGGCACACCCTACAGGGCACATTTATGGTCGGATTGCTTTGAAACCTGGCATGCTTGTTTGAGGTGACCTCTAGATGGGAGCTATCGATTTTCGTCAATTTCCATCAAAAAATGTTGCTGCAGCCAACATTCTTAGAACTTAGTTTAGGCAGATCACAATATTTCCCTTTGGCTCACCCTACAGGGCACATTATGATTAGATTGCTTTGAAACCTGGTATGCTTATTTACGGTGACCTCTAGATGGGAGCTATCGATTTTCTTCCATTTCCGTCAAAAAATGTTGCCACGGCCAACGTTCTTAGAACTTAGTTTAGTCAGACCACAATATTTCCCTTTTGTACACCATACAGGGCACATTTATGATCGGATTGCTTTGAAACCTGGCATGCTTGTTTGGGGAGGTCTCTAGATGGGAGCTATCGATTTTCTTCAATTTCTATCAAAAAATGTTGCCGCAGCCAACATTCTTGGAACTTAGTTTAGTCAGACCACAATATTTCCCCTTGGCTCACCCTACAGGGCACATTTATGATTAGATTGTTTTGAAACCTGGTATGCTTATTTACGGTGACCTCTAGATGGGAGCTATCGAGTTTCTTCCATTTCCGTCAAAAAATGTTGCCACGGCCAACGTTCTTAGAACTTAGTCTAGTCGGACCACAATATTTCCCTTTTGTACACCCTACAGGGCACATTTATGATCGGATTGCTTTGAAACCTGGCATGCTTGTTTGGGGAGGCCTCTAGATGGGAGCTATTGATTTTCTTCTGTTTCCGTCAAAAAATGTTGCCACTGGCAATGACCTTCAATTAACTTAGTAAAAACTTAGTGCAGTTAAGCATCAATATTTCCCCTTGACACACCCTGCAGGGCACATTTATGATTGGATTGCTTGCAAACTTGATGAGCTTGTGTGGGGTGACATCTACATGGGAGCTGTCGATTTTCTTCCATTTCTGTCAAAAAATGTTGACCTTTGAACTTAGTTTAGTCAGACCTCAATATTTCCCTTTAACACAGCCTTCAGGGCACGTTCATGATCGGATCACTTTGAAACTTGGTATGTGTGTTCCGTGTGACCTCTAGATGTGAGCTATTGCTTTTTTTTCATTTCCATAAAAATTTATTGCCGTTATCACCAACCTTTGAACTTACTGCATTTGTGCATCAACTTATCCCTTTTGCACTCTCTGCAGGGTATATTTATGAATTTCCATAAAAAAAAACCCCATTGCCACAAGCAATGGCCTTCTACTTAGTGCATTAACATCTTCCTTTGGCATGCCTCAGAGGACACATTCATTATCAGGTTGTTTTGAAACTTTGTATGTGTATGCAGGGTGACAAAGATAGGAGGTATTGATTTTCTTTTCATTTCAATCAAAAACTGTTGCTGTTAGCAACAATCTTTGAATTTATTGCATTTGTGCATCAACATTCTTTGACATGGCCTACAGGCCACATTTATCATAGGATTGTTTTTGAACTTGGTGTGCTCATTAGGCAAGAACTTTAGATAAGAGCTATTGATAAGCATTCATTTCTGTGAAAAAAGTTGCCATTTACAATAACCTCTGAACATACTGCATTTGTGTATCAACATTCTTCCTTTGGCCAGTCTTGCAGTTTAAATTTAAAAATACATGGATTACTCTTGATGTTGTGCACACACAATGCTGTTATATTGAAATTTTAAAAAATAACATTGGTACCAATGATCTTCAATTTTGCCATTTCATTTATAACATACCAAGTTCAAGTTTGTCAAGTTGAGCTACATTGTCATTGACACTTTCATTAGATTTCTCAGCTCTTTTCTCTCCTTACCTTTCAGCGCCTTGTCTTCAGATCAGCTTCTTGTTTTGACTGGATTGTAAAAAATTCAGCTTTGTAGGCTCTGGAGATGTCCTTTTAAATTACTTGTGTTCCCATGGTCAGCAGATATTTGTTTGGAACACAATTTGCATTTGCAATATTTAGAATCGATACGTTCGAAATGTAAGTAATAATCGCTTCTTGGTTTGTTTGCTGCCATTTTGAAAATGAAATATGACGGGGTTGTTGTGAATATCGTAGTAAAACGTCAAAGTATGCAAGAACCGTGTGACCGTTTTTTTTTTGCTGCAAAAACTGAAACCGAACCAAAAAAACAAAAAACCTCCATGCACTACAATATGGGGAATATTCTGAGGGTCAGATTCAAGATTGTTCAAACAAAATCCCTAGGTTAATATTTGAGCTTCCTACATGTTCAATATGGGGGATAATTTTTAAAAATCTTCTTCTTCAGATCCACCAGTCAGCATGCTTTTCATATTTGGTATACAACATCTCTTGGGGAGTCAGATTCAAGTTTGTTCAAATCGGGTCCCTAGGTATATATTTGGGCTCCCTATGGTAGCCCAAATCTTAACTTAGTTCAATATGAGGAAATTTCTTTTAAAATCTTCTTCTTCAGATCCACCAGTCGGAATGCTTTCATATTTGGTATACAACATCTCTACGGGGGTTAGATTCAAGTTTGTTCATTTTGAGTGCCTGGGTTAATATTTGGTCTCCATATGGGAACCTGAAATTTAACTCAGTACAATATGATAGAATTTCTTCAAAAATCTTCTTCTTCAGATTCACCAGTCAGAATCCTTTCATATTTGATTCACAACATCTTTAGGGGAGTCAGATTCAAGTTTGTTCAAATTGGTTCCCTGGGTTAATATTTGGGCTCAGTATGGTAGCCTGAATTTTAACTTGGGGTAATATGAGGAAATTTCTTTAAAAATCTTCTTCTTCAGATCCACTAGTCAGAATGCTTTCATATTTAGTATACATCTCTTGGGGGGAGGGAAGGGGGGGGGGGGGGGGGGGGGGTCAGATTCAAGTTTGTTCAAATCGGGTCCATAGGTTAATATTTGGGCTCACTATGGTAGCCCGAATTTTAACTTAGTGCAATATGAAGAAATTTCTTTAGAATTTTTCTTCTTCAGATCAAACAGTCAGAATGCTTTCATATTTGGTATACAACATCTCTAGGGAGGTCAGATTCATCTTTGTTCAAATTGTGAGCCTGGGTTAATATTTGGGCTCCCTATGGGAGCTGGAAATGGTCGTGTAGCTGAAGAATTCAAAATTTTGTTTTCAGTACCCTCTGGAGGTGTGTATCTAAGATTAATCCACATAGGTTGTATCAAGGGGCTTCATAGTGGAGCTCTACATTTCATATTATGATCAACTGAAGAAATGATCATCAAAAAAAAGTCCTGATGCTTGGACTATTTTTGTCACTCCTGAGAGGCTCAAGGATTGACAATGTATCCTATGGAGATGGATCGCTTAATGTAGACTCATTCTTGGACTCTGTTTATATCGTGTTTTGTTCAAGGTGAGCACTTCAGGCCCCGTGGGGCCTCTTGTTTACCTCACCTGATTGAAAGTCAGGATGAGCTATAGTGATCACTCACCATCCGTTGTCCATTGTCCGTGAACATGGTGTTTGCACCTGAACCGCTGAACCAATTTTAGTTATATTTGAGGTGATTGCTTGTTCTAACATCGCATTTTGTTTTTCTCCAAATCCACTTGCCTAGCCTCATAGGGAGGGCGGTGGGGGAAAATCCACCAAAAGTCTTAAAAAATCTTCTCATGAACCAGTGGGTACAGTGACTTGATATTTGGTATGGAGCTGCCTTTTGAGGTGTAGAATCAAGTTTGTTCAAACTAAGTTCGTGCATCAAAGTTTGTGGCAAGACGTTTGTCCCTGCCCAAAATTTCTTTTTTCTGAACCAATGGTTCGATTTGAACCAAATTTGATATGTTATTGAGTCATAAGTACTTGATTCATGCAAATAAACCCATTTTCCCCTGTCCCCGTGGAACCCCAGGAGCTAAAAATAGAAATATTTTCAAATGCCGATATTTTCCAAATCACACCGATCAGAGAACTGTTATTTGGCATGAAGCATCCTTATGACCAGTAGAATTGAATGTTAAAAAAAATGCCGATCGGTTGTGTTAGGGTGTTCTATTGGGGAGGGGAATTGAAAAAATGCTGAGTCAGCATATTTGAAAAAAATTTTAAAAAATGTTATTCCACAACCACTGATCTGAATCTTTTGATATATGGTATATAGCATCCATAGGGGGCGGGGGAGGGGGGATTCAGCTACAAATGTGTTAAAGTGAAGCCCTTTGGTTGATATTTGGGCTCAATACAAGAGCCTGAATTTTTAACTTGGGACAATATGGGGGATAATCTTTAAAAATCTTCTTCAGGTCCACTAGTCAGAATGCTTTAATATTTGGTATGCAATATCTTTAGAGGGGTCAGATTCAAGTTTGTCCAAATCAGGTCCCTGAGTTAATATTTGGGCTTTTTATGGGAGCCTGAATTTTAATTTAGTGCAATGAAAGGGGATTTCTTTAAAAATCATCTCCAGATCCACCAGTCACAATGCTTTTGTATTTTGGTATACAACATCTCTAGGGGGGTGAGATTCAAGTTTGTTCAAATCGGGTCCCTGGGTTAATATTTGGGCCTCCTATGATAGCCTGAATTTCAACTTAGTGCAGTATGAGGAAATTTCTTTAAAAATCTTCTCCTTCTGATCCACGAGTCAGACTGCTTTCATATTGGTATCGCTGCAGTAAATATTTGAATTAAGAGTTACCCACCTTGAAATGTTAAACTCGGAAGTGATGCAATCTCTAAAAATAAGCAGCCTTGGGAAAATATATTGTTTCAATAAACATTTGAAACATTCTAATGACATCTTGCATTATTGTTGAATATTCCAGATAAATAAAGAGGGTGATTTGATGACTTTTGGACCTAAAAAATACAATTGACTCTCGGTATGGTTTTGTTGGGAATAACCTGAAAAATATGTGCATGTGACCTGTACTTTCATTTCTGTCAGCTTTTCTCTCTTATTTGTTGCATGACTCCCTGTTTTGGGGTCAGAAAATGTTGTCTGAAGGGCTGTACTTGACAAAGATATTTGAATGCCAAAATTAAAATGATGCAATCATAATCTTTTTCACTTGAATGTTGTAATGGTCACCTATGGGGCAATATTTAGTGCTGTGATACCATTTGGTATACGGCATCCTGGTGGTGGAAGGGAAGGGCTCAGACTCAAGTTTGTTCAAGTTACGTTCCTAGCTTGATATTTGGACTCCCAAGTTTTGCAAAACTGGAAATCGGGGCATTATTTCTGTGGTAGCATCCCGGTACTAGAAAAAAATCAGGCATGGACAACAGAGTTATAAATAATTAAATAACTTCAATACTCTGTAGTGTTAACTAGCTATATGTGTTAATTAAATCCTTCTTTAAACAACTATTGTCAGGTGAGTGCCTCAGGCCCCATGGGGCCTCTTGTTTTATTATTAACCAATGATTTTTAAAGTTACTAAAGTACAATTCAGTGTATTGTACCATGATGTTTTGTATTTGTAAGGAGAGTGTGCAACTGAAAGGTATCTGATCATTTATAGATAATTAACTTTTTATCTGCCATGCCCAGTTTTACCTGAATAATTAATATAACTTATGGATATTTAGTTGTCACTTGATGTGAAGTGAGAACAACATTAGATGAGGCTCTAACCCAGCTAATATTGTTCTCACTGAGCCTCATGTAACACCGTATCCACCAAGTAAACATCCCATAACATATTTTGTATGTCAGCCTACAAAGTGTTGACAAACAATTTTATTTCTTCGTTACATTTTCCTATCGGCATTCATTTGTTTACAAAAGCAGATGAGTGGTGATGCAATGCAAGGGGAGTAATCTAACATCTCATTGATGGCCAAGAAATAATTGATTTATTACCTCTGACATAACCTCTGACATTTTCAGGGTGCATTTACAATTTCCGCCTGCTTTGATGTGAAAAACTTTCTAAAGTGCCAATTATCCAAACAAAGACAGATTTTTTGCGATAAATACAAAATAGCATACAGTGACAATTAATATATTGCCAGTGTTGGTGTATTGAATTAATATAGGGTCACTGTTGACCATTGTTGTGTATTCCTCAGAAAATTTATAACACACTAACTGGCATGATGGTATCCGATTTATTGTTGGAAAGGGCTCTCTGTTCCCTTTCCAGGGCTTGACAATTTTGGAAACCTATAGGACGGGTTGCCTATAGGTTACGCAAAAAGATTTTTGGGAGACCTCTTTATAGGTTAACCAAAAAATAGTTTCACGATTGGAGATTTGATTGGAAGGTAATGACATAAGAAGACATGTAACAATGATGAAGGATAAATTATTATAAATCATAATGACTTTTATTTCTTAACAAAATTCACATCCCCAAATCTGCCAATTATAATGGTTAACCAAGAGGTTAAGCCTTTACCTAACAAAATGGCAAAATGCCCAGAAAATTAGCCTAAGTGTGGCTTAGACAACCTCACACTTCATGGCAATTTCTCAATAAATCCATACCAATATGGATATTATTGGAACCAGATGAATCCATTATATATCCATATTTGTATGCTTCTAGAGGAAATTTGAGACAAAGGTTTTGAAGTTCAGGATATTTGGGGGAAAGCTATGTGAGGTAAAGGGTTAACCCCCCAAAAAGATCAAAAGGTTAATGAGCATGTGATAGGGCAACCTTCAAATGGGTCCATCAAAATTCTGAATTGTCAAGCCCTGCTTTCCAACAATTAATCAGATGAAAGTACCAATCGATGCATGCCAGAACATACAGAACATCATCATGAAGTACAGTACAGTCGTCGTGGACTGGTTGTAATCCACGCGTGGGCAGTGATGTCCATGTCCTGCATTTACCAGGTATTTAAAATCGGCATCAGCAAAATTTTAATTAATGAAGCACCAGGTTGTACCCAAGCCTGAAAATAAGCCGACTGTCATCTTCAAAATGAGGTCCCCAGAAGGTGAATTTAGTGTGCCGGTCAGCATCACAAAATTTACCCTCTGTGAACCTCAGTCTAAATCAAGGTCTCAAGCCAAAGCAGAAAGATGTACCTAGAGGTTAAATTGGCCATCTATATGGGATAGCATCAGCGAATTCACCCTCTGGGGACCTCGTTTTGCAAATGACAGGTTGCTTGTATATTCAGGCTTGGTTGTACCCAGTTCTTCATTAATTAAGTTTTTTCTGATTATTCCTATAATTAGTGTTTGCAATGCAATATTATTGCAACCGTGGGAATACTGCCCATCCCGTGGAAAGTTACTAGTCCACAGCGGCCATTCTGTAGTAGTCACGATCAGCAGCTTAGGCATTAATTATGAATTGGGGTAGATTCAACTGTTTATTGAGTAAGGGAATAATAAATGGATGGTGCATTTATACCTTTCTATCTAGGGTTGTTCATTTCTTTTCTTACACATGTTGGAAGTTATCCAGGAAAAGTTTTTGTATTGTTTGATGTCTGACATGAATGTAGTTGATCCAGTGTTTTCTGTCGGACTGGAGTGTTGTTTATTATAACACATTAAGTACAACACTTGTATTAGATTCAGTCTGCTATTTAAAAGCCACAAACAAAAGCCTAAGGCATTGTGTGCCATTTCCGCTCCTTGAATATTTCCACCACCAAACAGAAAAAATAAGAACAACAAAGTGCTACCTCTACATCTGGATCAAATATGGCCAGGAAAATTACTAACTGGTGGCCATTTTACAATCCACTAGCAAACATCTAAAACATCTGAAAGTGATTTCATATTCTCAGATTAGAAAATATTCAGCTCTCTGTTTGGCTAAAACAATATCAACCACCCAATACATTGTTAGTCACAAAACATTTGCTTGTTCTTTCAGTTGGTCGAGCAGTTTTTCTTCTCCGGGAGTTTATACCATTGATGTCACAGTGAGCACCGATGAGGGCAATCATAGTGTTCAAACATTGATTGGGGTGGAAGAGGCGATATCTGACTTGCAAATTGAAGGCCCTCAAGCTGTTGAGATTGGAAGGTAAGAATAAAATACCATTCTATTTTACTTCTATACATCTGTTTTAGTTTTCCTCCCGCGGTTGTTTTGGGGGCAGTGCCTTCTTCAGTGGCACAGATAGCCATATTGGGGAAGTTTTAGTGAGGCTTAGAAGCAAGCTTTTGCCAAAAGTGATATATCATTAATGAATGACCAAACATTACAATAATGTCCTGAGTACTTTCAAACAAAATATCACTGGGTAGTTACTCGGTGAATTACACAAACTATGGGAACTCCAGGAAAGGTATGGAAAATTGCAATTTATTTTCTTGGATCTAGAAAGTTGTGGAAAATTTGTGTTTTATTTCAGTAGGTGCTGAAAAAACCTTGGAAATATAGGACATGTCTCAGGTGGGACAGATTATCTCATCAACCAGCATAAGACAGTGTCACATCATTAAACGTCAATGCGAATAGCAGTGTCCTGATGCATCTCAGCACTTTTCTTTTTGCTTAAGCGTCTTCAGACAAAATACCATTTGTATTCCCAGTACTTAATTTTGTAAATACTAAACTTTCTGTTGCCCTTTCAGAAAATATAATTAGACCAGGGTTCTTGTGGGGATTCAAGGAAGGACCTTCAATTTGACTGAGGTTATTCAAGGCCTTGAAATGGATTTGGAGGCCTTGAAGAGTCTTGAATATTCACGAAATAAAAAATGCCGACAGAGCGACAGAGCTTGTTATCATAACCATGTAGTTTTATGTGCCAAAGTTTGTGAAGGCAGAGTCCTAACTAAGATTCTCCAGTCATTACCCCCTCCTACCACTTCCTTTGCTGGGAAGTGAGAGGCGGAGGGTAATGACAGGAGGGTCCTAGTAGAACTAGTGAAGGTGGGACCTTGGAAATTTGGCTATTGTAGGGTCTTGAAATATGTCAAGAAAGGGCCTTGAATTTTATCAGTCCTGGCTGCAGGAACCCTGTAGACTTTGTCAACAACCAACAGGCCTGCAGGTAGATCTGGTGACCTATGACCGTTCTTCGAACCCAAATTATGTCACTTTGGCATTTGTGTGGGATAAAAAATATCCATGATAGGTTTTGGATAATGGGATGGGGAACGATTTATCTTGGGAACTCTGTCCCAAAACATCAAACACAAATCACTGACATGTCCTGGAAATAAAGAGGGCTAGAAGAGGAATAGTGGCAGGAGTTTGTGTTGTCATTGAACAGGACAAGAATTCATTTTTAGGCCCCACAAAGTAGATTTTCTGTTTCTCAGGCCATATTTTGTAAAATTGCATGCGGGTGGGCGGTTTTTAGCTCACCTGACTGAAAGTCAGGGTGAGCTTTTATCACTCTTCGTCTGTCCGTTGTCTGTCGTCCGTAGTCCTGCGTGAAAGTGGTGTTTGAGCCTCTTTCTCCTAAACCACTGGCCACATTTTAATTAAATTTCATGTAAGTAGTGGTTATATAGGGGCATTTGGGTTTTTCTTCAAATTGGATTTCCGCTCATATTGTGGAGTGGGGTGGGGCCAAAATGCACAAAATTTTAAAAAATCTTCTCATGAACCAGCCATAGCAGAGACTTGATATTTGGTATGCAGCTTCCATTTGAGGTGTAGACTCAAGTTTGTTCAAGAGAAGTTTGACTGGCATTATTTACCTTTGTTCTGAGAGGGGCAAGAATTTTTGCCCTGCCCAATATTTCTATTTTCTGAACCCAGAGGCCGATTTGAACCAAATTTAATATGAGGTATTATTGGGTTATAAGTACTTGATTTATGCCAAAAAATTTTTTCCTGCAGCCCTGTGGAACCGCAGGAGCTAAAAATAGAAAAAAATTAAAACTCCCATATCTCCAAAACTGCACAGCACCGAGAATTTTTATTTGGTGTGAAGCTTCCTTAGGACCAACAGAAAGGATTGGTAAAAAAAGATTGCCATCGGTTTTATCATAGGGTACAGTTTCGGGATTTTGAAAAAGTGCTGAGTCAGCACTTTTTAACACTGTAGGCAATGGGAAGAACATTAAAAAATCTTCTTCTCCAGATCCAGCAGGCAGAATCTTTTGATATTTGGTATGCAACATTGTAGGGTGGATCTGATTCAAGTTTGTTCAAATTGGCCCCTGGGTTCATATTTGGGCTCAGTATAGGAGCCCAATTTGGAACTTAGTGCATTTCAGGCAAATTTCTTAAAAACTCTTCTTGTCCAGATCCAGCAGGCAGAATAGTGCATTTCAGGCAAATTTCTTAAAAACTCTTCTTCTCCAGATCCAGCAGGCAGAATCTTTTGATATTTGGTATTCAACATTGGGGGTGGATATGATTCAAGTTTGTTCACATCGACCCCCTGGATTCATATTTGGGCTCACTATAGAAGCCCGAATTCAAACTTAGTGCATTTCAGGCTAATTTCTTAAAAAATCTTCTTCTCCAGATCCAGCAGGCAGAATCTTTTGATGTTGGGTATGCAACATTGTGGGGTGGATCTGATTCACGCTTGTTTAAATCGGCCCCCTGGGTGTATATTTGGACTCAGTATAGGAGCCCAAATTTGAACTTAGTGCATTTCAGGCAAATTTCTTTGAAAATCTTCTTCTCAAGATTCAGCAGGCAGAATCTTTTGATATTGGGTATGCACCATGCTTAGGGGGGTGAGATTCAATTTTGTTCACGCCAAGTCTCTTGGTTCATATTTGGGCTCACTGTGGGAGCCTGAATTATAACTTAGTTCAAAATGAGGAATTTTCTTTAAAAATCTTCTTCAGATCCAGCAGTCAGAATGTTTTGATATTTGGTATGCAGCATCCTTAGGGGGGTGAGATTCAAGTTTGTTCAAGCCATGTCCCTAGGTCCATATTTGGGCTCACTGTGGGAGCCTGAATGATAATAACTTAGTTCAAAATGAGGAATTTTCTTTAAAAATCTTCTTCTTCAGATCCAGCAGTCGGAATGTTTTGATATTTGGTATGCAGCATCCTTAGGGGGTGATATTCAAGTTTGTTCAAGCCATGTCCCTAGGTACATATTTGGGCTCACTGTGGAAGCTTGAATTGAAACTCAGTTCGAAATGAGGAATTTTCTTAAAAAATCTTCTTTTTCAAATCCAGCAGTCGGAATGTTTTGTTATGTGGTGTGTAGCATCCTTAGGGGGGGGGGGGGGGGGGGGGGGGGGGAAATTCAAGTTTGTTAAAGCCAAGTCCCTGGGTCCATATTTGGGCTCATTGTGGGAGCTTGAATTGTAACTTAGTTCAAAATGAGGAATTTTCTTTAAAAATGGAAGAAATTACAAGAAATAAGAGAATATGATCCAGAAATAAAAATATTCTCATTCTTTTTATCATTCTTGCTTTATTTTCTTTGACATTGCGATACCAATATTCTTCTCTCAATCTGAACACACGTGAAAGAAACTTGTTGAAATTATAACTTAGTCAATATGAGGAATTTTTCTTTAAAAATCTTCTTCTTCAGATTCATCCTTAAGGGGGGTAAGGTTCAAGTTTGTTCAAGCCATGTCCCTAGGTCCATATTTGGGCTCATTGTGGGAGCTTGAATTGTAACTTAGTTCAAAATGAGGAATTTCCTTTAAAAATCTTCTTCTTCAGATCCAGCAGTCGGAATGTTTTGATATTTGGTTTGCAGCATCCTTAGGGGGGTGAGATTCAAGTTTGTTAAAACCTAGTCTCTGGGTTCGTATATGGGCTCCCTGTGGGAGCCCGAATTATAACTTAGTTCAATATGAGGAATATTCTTTAAAAAACTTTTTTTTTTTAGATCCACTGGTCAGAATCTTTGGATATTTGGTATAAGCTTTTCTTAAGAGGAGCAGATGCAACTTGTTGAAATCAATTCTCTTGGTTGATTTTTAGGCTACCGTGTCAGGTGAGCGCCCTCAGACCCCGTGGGGCCTCTTTATTTTATTTTTTTTTTTTTTTTAATTCTTTCTTTGACATCAAAAGTTCATGTTCTTGGTTTGTTTTAGGCCTCATGATCTAAACAATAGCATGGGTGGAGGTGCATTTTGTCCTTGAGTGCAAGAAGGCTTTGCAATGCTAAAACATTGCAAAGCCTTGTTGCACTCAATGGATAAAATTATCAGTTTTATTAACCTTGGTAAAATATTAGACACAAACCACTTATTTTTTATTTTTTTAAGTTTGTATTGGTTATAAAAAGAGCATGCGGCAGGGCCTGAGAAACAGATTATTAATTTTATTAACGCCTTATATACAATTTGTAGTCAAGGTATGTGTGCCATGGAATGTGAAAATACTGGAAAAAGCACAAAATAGGTTTTCCAGAAACGTTTTTCCGGTTGTACTGGAAATCCTGAAAAACTTGAAATTATTTTTGTCGCATCCACTGTAAGCTGTGCACATTTTGTGTGACAGTGAAAGTGCTAATTTTTTTCTAGGTAAATACCATTAATTAATTAACCCTTTACCCAACGTAACGGCCAAAACAGGCAAGCGCTATTCACAAAAAATCCCCATTCAATTTTCATTATTTATTCATTTTTAGCTTCAAAACATAGCTTTGACCCTACATTGGAACAAGCTATTTGAGCTCATTCCAGTGTCGGGTCATAAGGTATGTTTTTGACACACAAAAATGAAAAAAAATAGTTATTCAAGAATTTTTGTTTGCAAGTGTTGTCGGCCTTTCGTGTTAGGTTAAGGGTAAAAAGTATTGTGAAAATCTTTTTTCAAATGGAACAAACATTCAAGTGTAATAATGGTGAGAGAATTTTTGTCAACATGCAGAGAATGCATTTTTATGCATTCGTGGTTAGAGAAGATCATCTATGTGAAATATATGATTTGGAACCTATGATTTGACATGGAACGTCTGGAAATTTTAAAATTTTCGACTGCACAATTTTCCGGGATTTTTGTCTAAAACTGATTCCCTTCCAGGAGGCCAGGATCTACACTAAATTTACGGGATTTTCCTGGGCATTCCGGGAGAGTTAACATGTCTGATCAAACACCCTCTGCCCACCTTTCACTCCATTGCTCCACAGTAAGTAGGGATCCAAAATTATTCCCTTTTTTTTCGAATAAGCTATTCCCAACATAATCAAATTTAATTGAGTTTTGGAGTTGCATTTCAAGCATTACACCATGGAGCAATCGGAAGTCAATCAGAGGATTGTATTATTTGACCTATACATTGGCATTGTATTTGACCTATACATCGGCATTGTACTATTTGGCCAATTTCCACGAACAGATTTTGGCATTGTATTATTTGGCCTATTTTCACAAACAGATATTTTAATCCTTTACAGAATATACACAATATCAAAATCTGTTATTTTAATTCCCCCCTCCACAGCCAATTCTTAAAAAATAATGAACAAAACCATATCATGTGACCCTCCTCATTGGAACAATCTCAACAAGCTTGTTGTGATGAGGGCACAAATGATATGGTTTTGTTGATTTTTTTCCCTCTGTTCAATTTGTATATTACGTGGCTGATGCAGCCAGTTCATTAGGTAAGGTTAATCGCTCACTGCGTGGAACTGAGGCACACTGTTGTCTACTCACAAAAAGTAAAACTTACAGGTGCGATTGTATGCAAGAGTGACAACTCTCTTCAAAATCGAAAACTGTAATCCAGTATATCGTGTTTGACAGAGCTCTGTCAAACAAGAAATAAAGGATTCAATGGTTAGAACATAAGTAACCACTCTGGGATAAGGGATAACTGACATCAAAGGTGAGACATCCCATTTCCTCCCCTACCCGACTGAAGGATAATAATATTTTACGTCTGTGAAACTTGAGGATCTAACAGGCAAATCAGATAGGTTCCAGGAATAACGGTGAAACCCTGTTAACGGAATAGCCACTTTGCCATTGAATGTTAGTCAATGAACCCTTTACCAAATGCACAGGATATCAAAATTTATTATTTTAACTATTTAAATGTTTTCCAAAAATTTACTGAAACCATATCATGTGACCCCTCATTGGAACGAGCATGTTGAGCTGGTTCCAATGAGGGGGTCACGATATTGTTTTGTGGACATTTTTAAAAAATATTTTTTCAACTGCTTAATTTGCAAATTACATGGGTGGATGTGGCCGGTTCATTAGGTAAAGGGTTAACAGGAGTATCAAATTGAAAGGGATTGAGTCATTTTACTACTCTTGAGTGCCTAATAAATAGTACTGGGAGAAATAATAGTACAGGGTAGAAAATTACTGAAAATTAATAATAGTATAGGGCCGAATAATAGTGCAGGGTGGAAAATTCCAAGATGTAAGCCAGCTGCTTTGCTTAGAGTCATTTTTATCATGCAGAAGTCTGGTGCTTTTTAAGTGGTAAAGTACTAGATTACTTTCTGTCATCATAATTTTCACATGTCTGACTTGTTGCAATTTATGGGAGAGTGCCTACAGCCGCTCGCCCAAAAATTGTACCAAGGCAAAACCTTATAGACTAATTAATTCCATTTCTGCGATAGTATGAAGCACATCCACTGAGTATTGGGTCATTGGGTTTCGTGAACAGAACTTCAGAATAAAGCCCCAAAATACGCTTTCAGCTCTCTACCAGTTAACATTTCCATTGCATCCTGTGTTTGCATGTATCTTACTGGTATGTTTTGGTGAACTTCTTGAGATAAGCAGCTGCCCCACACATTCGATAGTTGGAAATTAATAATCATGCAGGGTCAAATAAGGTTCATACAGGTGGGAATTTTGTTTGAAAAATAATAATCATACATGTATGATTATTTGGCACTCAGGAGTAGTCCAGAAATGAGCTGAGTATTTAATCTATTATATCTTGTTTAAATGGAGCTATGTCAAACAAGATGTAATAGATTAAATGCCTAGAATGGATATATATTTAGGCAAAATAGGTCTATAAACAAAGGGAATTTGGTGATTGTCAGGGTAATTTCTCGACATATTGTAAGATTTTTTATTCAATTAACAATTTACTCTACAACCTATATTCTATTAACCCTTTACCCAACATAATGGCCAAAACCGGCCAGCACTATTCTCAAAAATCGCCAATTAATTTTCATTATGTTTTTCATTTTTTGTCTCAAAAACATAGGTTATGACCCCTCATTGGAACGAGTTTGTTCCATTGAGGTGTCATAACCTATGTTTTTGAGACAAAAAATTAAACAAATTAGTTATTCAAGAATTGTTTTTGCAAGTGTCATCTGCTTTTCATGTTAGTTTAAACAATATTTATTGAATAATTGATAAATGCATACAACAATTGTTGAGTAACAAAAAAATATGAACAACAAAGATACAATATTATAATGAAACAACTAAAGGCAGGGAAATTTGTTACTGTTTAACTGGTTGGGTGTGGGAAGCGACGATCGTGGCTCTCCTGTAAAGTGCGGGGAGCCACGATCGTGGCTTTCGGTAATGTGATTTTATTGGCCCTTGTATTTACATATAAATCACAATTAATAGTGCCCGGTTTGAAACGGTTGGTGTTTATAAGATTGACCACTGGTAAGTTCACCAAATTTCACATGCGGAAATGACCAATGGTCTGTGTTAAGCTGAATTAAATGATTAATTTTCACGTAATTTTTCATAAAAACGAAATGGGAAATCCCCACCTTGATCCAAGTTTTTTGCTGTTGTCAAAAATTTTCGAATGGGGTGTTCTGTAAGAGATAGAAATAATTTTAACCCCTTGTTGGTTTTAATAATCCATAGTTAAATAAAACAATGCATTCTTGTGTGAATATCCCGTTTTGATGATTTAGTTGTCATTTTTTTAATTGTAAACTCGGAGAATGAATGTTGAAACACATGTGCGAATGTCTCAGATATTTTGGACTATTTTTAGCAGTAAATAACAAGACAAGTTTTGTCCATAAAAGTTGTTAAAATCAACAATTTTAGCAAATTTTATTGTTAACCGAATAAATATGATAGAGGGTGGATTAATTCATCAAAAACAATACAGAATTCGAGAATTATCCAGACAGAAGTGAAGGTCGAAATCTGAGTTAATTTATGCAGGAAATTTGCAATGGCGTCATTGCACTGTTCAAGTCAGTTGTGCCTGTTTGGCGTTCATTCATGCATATTTATTCATAGCATTAAAAATGTAGAATTGACATGTCCAACGGAGAACACAATAAAAGAAAGGACCCCCTCCCCCAATGCCAGGAACATTATGTAAGATATATTTTTATTTAATTGAAGCTAGCCAGCCGTCTTGTTTACAAATACAATACAAATTGAGTCAAACATGTGTACCAGCATCAGAATCCAAGGTAAATTGTCAACAGTTCTTTTACACTGCCATTCAGATATATCATTTAAAAATATGTCGAGATGCTCGTCCCCCACCCCCACCCCTCATACTTTCCTGGGTCTTGTGTATTTTGAAAGAGTGAATAACTCAACGAAGGCCCTGTGAATACTTACACTTGTTCTCAAGGCACTTTGACATTTCGCCCCTGGGAGTGGGACGTTTCGGCCTCTACTCTAGATGTTTTGGGTCACATACCGTGTGCCGTTCTTGTACAGTACCTCCTCATATAAGTTGTAGGATAACCACAATAAAATTGTGTCGGAACTGTTGGCAAAAATAAGAGATAAGTTGATAACCCAAATTTTTTGTGGTTATCCAATATATTTGAGGAGGAACTGTGTGTGTATCTGCAGTTTAGCACATGCAGTGTGCAGACAGGGTCACAACCTGTTATCCTACAACTTATTTGATTCATTCACATATTTTACCTGTAATTTACCTGTCATAATATGACAAGTTATTATGCTAGTGTTATTTATACAGGATATGTGCTAGGGCGGTATCTTGTGGGCTCCAATAAAAAAAAAAAATTATAATTTTTTTTTTCATTTTTTACCGGGTTGCTAATTAGATATCTGGAACACCTGTAACATACCTGTAATGCGACCATCTTCAAACAATAAAATGTGGCCTCTGCCTTTGGTAATGAAGTTTCAACTGTTTGTGTTAACATATATCGTGGTAGAACTTTTCCATAATGGTTACGATAATTTGCGATTATTTTTTCCATTTACCTGTTTGCTCATTTAGTACAGGTAATACCTGTTGTGGCATACCTCTGAAACAATGCACAGCAAACGTTGTTAGCTGTCATAGTATCATATGTCAATGGATACGTTTTGTAAGAGGCTTGTGAAAAACTTCAAAACAAATTTTCTTTAAAAATTGACTTTTATGATGGGTCTTACCTGTTTGCTCGTTAATGATAATATTCCTGTTATACACCTACTATGCACCACTATCAACCAATAGGGTTACCTTTGATAAAAGGGTATGTTTTGGGAGTGGAAAGTAAACAATAACAAAGTCAAAAATCTTTATTTTCCCTTATGTTTTCAATTTTTACCATTTTTCTTGTTAATTAGTTACCTTTTTACCTGTGTTACCTGTAATTAATACAATATACGGTAAAATAAAAAATTAAGCCTTGAAGAAAATTTAATTACCTTAAAAAATATGTATACATGTTGATGGGTTTCATCAAAAGAAAGGGTAAAAAAGTCAAGATATATGAATCATACATCATTTGTAAAACTTCTGAAAAAAAATATACACGTTTCAACTGCACAGTGTAAGAATTGTAGCGCTCAACCAGTTAAAGGAGGGATTCGACAGATAGCTTTAAGCTTATATGTAAGTTGTCTCCTGAGTAGTTTATAAGATTACTCCTTTAGGTGGTACAATACAGCTGAGAAGCTCGCATGTCCTCGCTTGGAGGCCGAGACCCTTCCCATTTTATATTGAACTTAGTTGCTGCGATCGTAGATCAAGTGGCCGTTAAGTTAAGTGACACATCAGAAAGGTTGACAACAACAACACACGCATGACCCACCACACAATATATCTCCATCACACACACACAACTCTCTCTCTCTCGCAGACCTCCTCTCACCATTTACTACACACTTACCCGACACAATCAGATTCAATCGCAAGGACGCAGCCCCCAGACCTAACACAGCACAAAGAAGCGGGAGATGTCAATTTCATTTGGGCCCGATGCCAGCCGAGGGTGGGGGTCTGGGAGGGGGGGGGGGGGGGGGGTTTACAGCCAATTTTGGTTCCTTTTTGCTAGGGTTTGTGTGCAAAGTAGAAGACCTTTGGTCATTTTTAGCTCAACTTGACAAAGTCAAGCTGAGCGGTTGCCATCACTTCTCGTCCGTCGGCGTACGTACGTACATTGGTACGTACATCCACAATTTCCTTTGGCACACCTCACAGGTCGCATTTATGATAAGATCACTTTGAAACTTGGTATGCTTGTTTGGGGTGACCTCTAGATGGGAGCTATCGAATTTCTTTCAATTTCCGTCAAAAAATGTTGCCGCGGCCAACGTTCTTAGAACTTAATTTAGTCAAACCACAATATTTCCCTTTGGCACACCCTACAGGGCACATTTGTGATTGGATTGCTTTGAAACCTGGTATGCTTGTTTAGGGTGACCTGTAGATGAGAGCTATCGATTTTCTTCAATTTCCTTCAAAAAATGTTGCCGCGGCCAACGTTCTTAGAACTTAGTTTAGTCAGACCTCAATATTTCCCTTTGGCACACCCTACAGGGCACATTTATGATCGGATTGCTTTGAAACCTGGTATGCTTGTTTGGGGAGACTTCTAGATGGGAGCTATTGATTTTTTTCAATTTTCGTCAAAAAATGTTGCCGTGGTCAACGTTCTTAGAACTTAGTTTAGTCAGAAGACCGCAATATTTCTCTTTGGCAACACCCTACAGGGCACATTTATGATTGGATTGCTTTGAAACCTGGTATGCTTGTTTGGGGTGACCTCTAGATGGGAGCTATCGATTTTTTTCCATTTCTGTCAAAAAATGTTGCCGCGGCCAACATTCTTAGAACTTAGTTTAGTCAAACCACAATATTTCCCTTTGGCACACCCTACAGGGCACATTTATGATTGGATTGCTTTGAAACCTGGTATGCTTGTTTAGGGTGACCTCTAGATGGGAGCAATCGATTTTCTTCAATTTCCGTAAAAAAAGGTTGCCACGGCCAACGTTCTTAGAACTTAGTTTAGTCAGACCTCAATATTTCCCTTTGGCACACCCTACAGGGCACATTCATGATTGGATTGCTTTGAAACCTGGTATGCTTGTTTGGGTGACCTCTAGATGGGAGCTATTGATTTTTTTCCATTTCCGTAAAAAAATGTTGCCACGGCCAACGTTCTTAGAACTTAGTTTAGTCAGACCTCAATATTTCCCTTTGGCACACCCTACAGGGCACATTTATGATTGGATTGCTTTGAAACCTGGTATGCTTGTTTGGGGTGACCTCTAGATGGGAGCTATCAATTTTTTTCCAATCCCGTCAAAAAATGCTGCATTAGGCAAAGTTCTTAGAACTTAGTTCAGTCAGAAGATCTCGATATTTCTCTTTGGCACACCCTACAGGGCACATTTATGATCAGATTGCTTTGAAACCTGGCATGCTTGTTTCGGGTGACCTCTAGATGGGAGCTATCGATTTTCTTCAATTTCCGTCAAAAAATGTTGCCGCAGCCAATGTGCTTGTTTGGGGTGAGCTCTAGATGGAAGCTATCGATTTTCTTCCATTTCCATCGAAAAATGTTGCCGCTGCCGACGTTCTTAGAACTTGTTTAGTCAGACCTCAATATTTCCCTTTGGCACACCCTACAGGGCACATTTATGATCAGATTGCTTTGAAACCTGGTATGCATGTTTGGGGTGACCTCTAGATGGGAGCTATCGATTTTCTTCCATTTCCATCAAAAAATATTGCTGCTGCCAACGTTCTTAGAACTTAGTTTAGTCAGACCTCAATATTTCCCTTTGGCACACCCTACAGGGCACACTTATGATTGGATTGCTTTGAAACCTGGCATGCTTGTTTGGGGTGACCTTTAGATGGGAGCTATCGATTTTCTTCAATTTCCGTAAGAAAATGTTGCCGCAGCCAACGTTCTTAGAACTTAGTTTAGTCAGACCTCAATATTTCTCTTTGGCACACCCTACAGGCACATTTATGATTGGATTGCTTTGAATCCTGGTATGCTTGTTTAACTTCGTGTGCTCATTAGACAAGACCTTTCGATAAGAACTATTGATTAGCTAGCATTCATTTCTGTGAAAAAGGTTGCCATTTACAATAACCTCTGAACATACTGGATTTGTGTATCAACATTCTTCCTTTAGCCAGTCTTACAGTTTACATTTAAAAATTGATGGATTACTCTGTTCTTCAATTTTGCCATTTCATTTATAACTTACCAAGTTCAAGTTTGTCAAGTTGAGCTACAGTGTCATTGACACTTTCATTCCAGTATTTGATCTGTTTTACCAACAGAGATAACAGGCGTCACCTCCCAACAGAGTCCTTCATTTTATGTCTCAAAAAACACAGCCCATGGCCCCTCATTGGAACAAGCTCAATCAGCTCATTCCAATGTAGGGTCAAAAGCTATGTCCTTGAGACAAACATATAAAACATACGATCGCTACGTTGGGCAAAGGATATCAAACCTCGCCCCCCTCCACCCCCTCAGAGAATAGTCTGGCTTTATACCTAGTAGAGTTTGAATACGAAGTGAAGGAAAACAGCCTCGACCGCCAAGCAATGATATGCGAGATTGTTTAAACTTCAAGATGAATTAGAAGAGAAAGGAAAAAGAAGGAAGAACTACAGCACGGATAAGTAGAAAAAAAAGAAAGAAACTAATATGATTAGCTTGAGTACATCGTACATTGACTAAACACCCAAAATAATTTTATTTCCTGTATTTTTTTTTAAAAGAGGTTAGGCACAAATAAATTAAAATTAAAATATCAAAAAAATCGAAATAATCAGAAGTATCAGTGGTGTTGAGCGTTGGTAGGCGTGAAGGGGTATTCCACTTAAGGCATTGGTCACAGCGTCCAATTATATCAGCTAAATAGAAGCTGTTTACCACCGTGAACCATCACTAATTCAGTATCGCGTTCCCCCACGAGGAGTTGGGCCGAGGGCATAGTATTGAGTTTTGGCTCATTGGAATCGGTTACTTGATAGATTGAAGTCATGCACCACATCGAAAATAAGGCAGTTGTCCTCGTTGTTCAAAACTTCTGTGCCAAAGAGAAGTATGGATGTGTCTACTACAAATGGGAGTAAATTAATCGTATAATTACGAGCGTCGGAGAACAATGGACAACGAAAGAAAAAGTGATCAGTAGTTTCGCACTCACCACACTGACCGGTCGCACTGGGTGACAGGTGATCGTCGTATAGGTGAGAAGACTACTACAATGCAACCACAGCCTACAATGGTATATTTGAGCTCTGCGAGATTTCGCATTACTATAGAACTTTGGGGGTTTTTGGTTACTATCGTTCAGAAATGTTTTAAAATTTATCAATGATGGGTTCTCACGGACAGATAAGGGCAACTTATTCCACTGGTCAGTAACGCTGGGGATAATGGAAGACTGATACAATTACGTTTGGCAAAAGGGAACTCGGTGGTTTTGACCAGATCGTAGACTAAGTGATGAATTCGACAAAGAGATGATTGGGGGGACTTTGTTTGATGTAAGATGCATGGAGGTGACATTTGATGATACATTTTGAAAAATTGAATTAGTTTATGTTTACGGCGTCTATCTTGCAGGGAGTCCCATCATGTCTCCGAATATAGTAAGGACTTAATGGCACTCACTGTTGCTCCAGTAATGATTCTTGCTGCTGCAATCTGTATTTTTTCAAGTTCCGCAATATTGGTCATGGAACAATTATCCCAGACAGTATCCGCGTATTCAAGAAGAGGCGTAATAAAAACGAAATATATTTTTTCTAGGACACTGCTGTTGAGATTAAATTTTTGCCTCCTCAACAAGTCTAAACGAGACCAGGCTTTGGTGCAGATATGTTCAATGTGGTCATTCCATGTACATGTGCTATTTAGTATGACTCCTAAGTGTTTATGGTTAGAAACTTCCGATATCTGTGAGCCACCTAAATATAAGGCCAGATGGAGGTTGGGATTGTTTTTACGTGATATACACATACTTTCTGTTTTAATGGGATTGAACTCGACCAACCATGTTTTGGCCCAGTGCTCAGTTATTGCCAGATCGTGGTTGATTATTGTCGAAGCTTACTCGGGGTTTTCAATAATTAAATATAAGGAAGTGTCATCTGCAAAGAGGTGTATACTACTCAGTAAGTCGCTGGTTATATTGTTTATATATATCAGAAACAAGAGCGGCCCGAGTATAGACCCCTGAGGCACACCGGCATTGATGGGCCTCCATGGAGATGACTCAGAGGCTATCACAACTCGCTGTGACCTATCCGTAAGATACTATTTTAAAAACATAAGTAGCTCCCCTGAAACGCCAATACTCTCCAAGTTGTGGATAAGACCAGCATATGCCATACTTTACCAAAGCCTTACTGACGTCACAGAAGACTACTCTAACTTCCTTGCCTTCGTCAAGTGCGCGACAGAATTCATCATATATGTCAGTCAGTTGGAGGACAGTTGAATATCTGGGTGTGAAGCCTGACTGAAATTGACTAAGAACATTGTTTTCACTCAAACATTGCCACAAGCATTTGAAAACACATTTTTAGGGTATTTTACCAACACAGCTGATCAGCAATATCGGGCGATAGTTAGTGACTAAGTTTGAGGGTTGTTTTTTTAGGACTGGGGAGACATTTGCTTTTTTCCATAATAAAGGAAAGTACGAATTATTCAGTAGTATATTGAATAAAATTGAGAGTTGTTCGCAGAGAGATGATTTACATTCTTTTAGGAGGAGCAGGCTTATCTCATCTGGACCGCTCGCCGTTTTCTCTGTCTAATTACTAATCATATTTCGTTATGCATCAACTTAGGTTGGTCCACTCTCGAAGTAATAATTTTATTAGGGATATGTCTGGATGCAATATCAAGTATTTTGTCAGAGAAATTGGAAACTAGAGTATTGAGACATGGAGAATCAAAAATAGAGTTCCAGTCGGTGTTAGAAAAGGCCTCGTTTAATACGTCATAGTTGCCCTGAGAATAAAGCCATATCCTCCTCTTGAAGGAATGGGGGTTTGGTTTTAAAAATTCGACATCGATTGAAATTGGGCAGTGGTAGCGGGTCATGTCTGTCTGGGATAATTGGTTCAAGGACTTCACATGCTTTCATGTTGATTGTATCACTAACAGCAAAGAGATCTAACAGTGAAGTGGATGTCTCAGTAAAACAGGTTGGTTCGCTGACAAGCTGTCGAAGGTTAAAGTAGTTGACTATTTCAGAAAAGCTATTTCTAGAAGAAACCATTTGATTATCGTTAAAATCACCTGTGACAATTAGGCCACCAGTTGACCTCTGGCTTTTTCGATGAAAGCTGATATGGCATCCCATGTATCTATTCGACTATTGGGTGGGCGGTAGAATACTCCTAATAATAACGATCTGCTTCGTTTGGTAAATATTTCGGCCCATATGCACTCAGTATTTGGTGTATCAAGATCCGGTCTGTGAAGAAACGAGATACCGTCTTTAATGTAAATGGCAACCCCACCTCCCCTTGACAGGGGATCTAATCTCAATGGTTCATGGAACCCATGGATGTGGACATCGGATGTCGGATCATTACTATGTAGCCATGTCTCACTCAAAGCCAAGATATCAAATGATGCAAATTCACACTGTACAATATCCAGTTTGGGTTTGAGGCTTTGAATGTTAAGATGAACAATTTTTAGAGTGTTCTGATTATGATCTGAATTTAGAGAATTTGGACCAGGATTAGTGTCAATATCACCTGACAATAACAATAAGCTTATAGCCAAAAAAGAAAATAGCACTAATGGAAGAGATGTAGTTAATACTATCAATTTTGATGCACCCTGAAAGACATGCAAAGATCTGTACTGATGGACAATTACTTCAATAGAATTTACTGGGTGGGAGATAATAGGGATGCCGGATGGACTGATAAACAGAATGAACAGAGAAAACATAGCAGTAAAACTTGTATGCAGCTCAACACCACCGAGGCGCAGGAGCAATTAGAGTAAAATACAAGTAAATCCATCTTTTGGCAAGCAAAAGTTTAAGCTGCTGGAATGAACAATAAAGTTAAAATTGCCTATCCGGGCACGATATAATTCAAGAGAGCGCATTTGAGTTTAAATTTAGTTACGGAAGTAAAGTGTATTCAAGCTGGATTCAGAAGAAATGGCGCAGTGTAGAGAAAAGAGTGTTGAAATATAGACAAGAGAGTAAAAGATAAATAAGATACTAAAATGAGATGAAGGCAGTTAAATATGTACAAAATAACTGTTATGTTTTTTTATATATAGGTAGAGTGTATGGTCTGCTTTTAACAAAGTCAAACGTTACCTGTTTACATGTAGTGTGTATATACAGTATATTACTTCAAGGGGACTCAGTAGGCCAATATTTGGGGGTAGACAAAACCCGGTATTTTTTCATTGAATCAATGATATCTGATGAGACACAAGTAGAATGTGTACGGAAAGAGTGCGTTGCGCTAGATTCGTCAAGGAATGTGTACCATTAATACAAAACCGTGTCAAGCAAATCCTTCCTTCCACGAAAGGGTCAAAAATTGGCAAGAAGGATGTGCTGCTACATTTGTATTTTGTAATTTAATGGAACAGAGAAGTGGGACCCACCCCTGACATTAAGTTCCATCTTGCAACAGATGTGCTAAATGGATAAGGATGGGAACAGAGAAAATAGGCATTCGCAAGAAGGAATCAAGGGCATCCCAACTGTAGTTGATGGATCTGACGCAAATGTGCAGGAACACTCAAATGCGATTCAGCAGACATCTGTGTTCAATAAGTATGCCAAAAAATGATCACTTTATTTGACAATACTCGAGAAACTATCTTCTCGAGAAAATATAAGGTAGTATTGCGAGGCTGTGATCGGAACATGTTAGCAACATTTGAAAGTGAATTGAGGAGATAAAGTTTCTATCGGATCGTGATATAGTCACGATCCGATCGAGACTTTATGATCTATTTTACAGCTGTAGCACTGGATATCGATTAGATAAGGATAGAAAGAAAGTGGGTACTTCTCTCGCTCAGAATTCAATCAGGACCTGGATAACTTTCCAGCGGGTCAGTGAGTCGAGTCTACATCTTCGCTATCTGAATTTTGCAAGCACAAAACATATTAAGGGGGGGGGGGGGGGGATCAGTCTTCGTTATAGTGCCCTATCATGTGGGGTGGGGGTCAATATTAATGAAATTGCTCTATATAAGTTGGGATTACCTTAGTAAACTAGTACGATACAAAAATAAGTATGTGGCGACATCACCAAAGACCAATAGTAATAGAATGGAAGAAAAATGGAGATGACATTTAGACCGGGTCACGACGTGGTTGCGATCCGATCGAAATCCCATGACTGATTCTACAACTGAGACACTGGATATTGGTGGGAGTGTGTGGAATGTGGGCAAACTTGTAATGGAGTTTAGAATGAGATTAACATAATTGGCCATACCCGGCAAATACATGTAATGCGAGGCTATGATCGGAACATATTAGCAACATTTGAAAGTGAAATGAGGAGATAAAGTCTCAATCGGATGCTTTTCATGTTAGGTAAAGGGTTGACATATCAAATTTGTGCTGAAGGTATGGTAAATGGTTTTTTGCTTCGAAATTATGTTGAATAACAGGTCTATTCAATTGAGAGATATCCAATTCAGTGCACTCTGCTGTAGGCCTTCCATTAACATTATTAGTTGGAAATGAATGTCAATGAAGCCACTAAGTTTATATAAGTTCTGCACTTTAGCACAGATCTATGAAAAACAAATGTCTTTTTAACATGTTGATTTTGTGCAGATATCTTGTAGGAAGAGTTTTTCTTATAGAGTTTCAAAGTTTTTCGCAATGGGAAGTTATCATCTTTGGAAGCTTATCAGCTTCCTGTGTATTAGTCAACAAGTTTCTTTCACGTGTGTTCAGATTGAGAGAAGAATATTGGTATCGCAATGTCAAAGAAAATAAAGCAAGAATGATAAAAAGAATGAGAATATTTTTATTTCTGGATCATATTCTCTTATCTCTTGTAATTTCTTCCATTGATGAATGAATCCCATGGTTCTCCAAATAGTTCCATGACCAAAATATTCTATTTAGCAAGATTTGAAATCCGAGAAATACCAAAGTGCATTCATGTTTGCTTGAGGCTGCTTTCTATTCCATTATCAACATCAGTGACTGATTCTGAACTTGGGAATGTTGGTTTATATTATAAAAAGTGTAATTTTTATGGTAATATATGTCCCAATTTCAACAGATATGTTTTTGTGGTTTTTAGTTATTTTCTACGCATTAAAATTTACCGGCTTCAGTCTTTAACTGTTTATGTGCTACAAGCCACTATCATTGCCATATGGAAAAGTACTGTGCTGGAAATGAACAAAATTGACGGGTGCAATTTTAAGCTCCCGTGAAATCAGAGATGGGAGTAAATTACACCCATAAAATGTTAGTATATGAATTTTCAAGGGAATACATGTACTGTCATGAAACACCAGAAACCTTAACCCTTTCAACTCTAGTGGTATCTTCCATGCCAGTTCAATGACAGCAATTAGAAGAATCCATATTCATTATTTGGGGTAGACCAATCAATATTTTCAGCGTGCAGCCTCGGGGCTGCATGTTGAAAATATTGATTGGTCTACCCCACACCTTTACTGAACAGCCATCCTATTTAATGACGTTAAGATGTATCATGTTCCTGACCAGCAAATAAGTCGATCGGGTTCAAAGGGTTAAATGTATAAGGAATTGCTGAATTATGACAGTAACTTGCCACTGGCCACAGAGTGCTGCTTTCTCAAAACAACACACATTTATATGCCCTCACAGTATATCAGTGCTCCACAACATGTTTCAACAGGTGCATTTTTTAGCTCCCGGAAAATAGAAATCACGGGTGCTGACAGAAGCTATTGCACTCGCACCCGTCTCGTTTCCAGGACTGAAAGTAGCTGTACACAATTTACCTCAGCTTGTTTGCTCCACAGACCAAAAAAAAAAGTTTATGTAAGGCCACACAAAATAGATCTTCTGTTTCTTGGGTCATTCTTTTGAAAAATGCATTCAGGTGGATGTTTTTTGATTTTTTAAATTATTTCTTTTCCATCAGTGGTTCACATAGTTGGTTTGTTTTGTGTTTCATACCTCATAATATACAGAATGACATGAGTAGTGGTGTATTTTATCTGTTTTTAGCCCACCTGACTTTCAGTGAGGAGAGCTATAGTGATCACTCACCGTCCGTCGTCCGTGAATATGGTGTTTGCGTCTTCTCCTCCTGAACCGCAGAACCAATTTAATTGATATTTGAGATAATAGTTTGTTATGACATCGCAATTGGATTTTGTTCAAATCAAGTTGCCTCCACCCTCGGTAGTGCCACACATGCCCAAAAAGTGTGCTTAAATCTGAAAAATTCTTCTTCTCATGAACCAGTAGTAGCAGAGACTTGATATTTGGTGTGCAGCTTCCTTTTGAGGTGTAGACTCAGATTTGTTCAAGAGAAGTTCGAGGAGCTATATTTGCCTTCGTTATGGGAGGGGCAAGAATTTTCGCCCTCCCAAAATGTCTATTTTTCAAACCGAGTGGCAGATTTGAACCAAATTTGATATGAGGGTTTATTGGGTCATAAGTAATTAATTTATGCCCCAATTTTTTGGGAACTGCAGGAGTTTAAAAAAAGAAAAAAATTAAAACTCCCTATCTCCAGAACTACACTGCACTGAGAATTCTTATTTGGTGTAAAGCTTCCGTAGGACCAACAGAATGGAATGGTAAAAAAAAATTGCTGTTGGTTTTATCATGGGGTACTTTTTGGGGACTTTGAAAAAGTGCTGAGCCAGCATTTTTTAACACTGTGGGTAACAGGAAAAACATTTAAGACTACTTTTCTCCCAAACCACTGCTCCAAAAGCTTTAAAATTTCACATATAACATCTTTGGAAGATTGTTTCACATGTTTATTGAAATCAAATCCCTGGGTCAATATTTGGGCTCTCTATGGGAGCCCAAATGTTTAAATCAGTGCGGTATGATCTACCAATCAGAATCTTTTGATATTTGGTATGCAGCATGCTTAGGGGGGTGAGATTCAAGTTTGTTCAAGCCAAGTTCCTGAGTTCATATTTTGGCTCACGGTGGGAGCTTGAATTGTAACTTAGTTCAAAATGAGGAATTTTCTTTAAAAATCTTCTTCTTCAGATCCAGCAGTCGGAATGTTTTGATATTTGGTGTGCAGCATCCTTAGGGGGTGAGATTCAGGTTTGTTAAAGCCAAGTCCCTGGGTTCATATATGGGGTCGGGAGCCCGAATTATAACTTAGTTCAATATGAGGAATATTCTTCAAAAATCTTTTTTTTTGGATCCACCGGTCAGAATCTTTGGATATTTGGTATAAGCTTTTTTTAGGAGGAGCATATGCAACTTGTTGAAATCAATAATCAATTCTCTTGGTTGATATTTAGGCTACCATGTCAGGTCAGTGCCCTCAGGCCCCCTGGGGCCTCTTGTTTATTCTATCCATCTCAAAAATAGATAAAACCTGAAGCCATGTTGATAGCATTTCCATCAACACTGTCAGTGTGACCTTTGAACATATGAATATTAATAAGCTGTTCAATGGCAATGAAGGCATGGGTTGGACGTCCCTGTCACTTTTCGTCCCAGTTTTAAGACAAGCAGCAATCTTAAACTTAACTTAACCTAGTATTTATATCCTAACCCTTTAAGAACTGATCCCGAATGGAATGGTTTAACGCGCCAAAGGCGCACAGGGACGGTATGGGGAACAAGCCCCTTTCGACCCTCATTGGCTGTAAATGATTAAATTCCACATGTCTATTCGTATTGAAGGAGGAACAGGTTCAGGTACTCGGCAGGTGTCACCGGTTGCGGCATGATGGTCTCTTTGACTAATGTCGGTTGAACCCTCGGGTGAGGACCAGTGTGAGAGGTTGGGTCCTCTCACAAAGGTACTACCTCTCCCCGAGAGTGCAGTCGGTCTGGATTTTCGGGCAAGAATAGTCTGCCGCTTCGAGGATGATTTTGAGTGGTGGCCATCACTGGCAAGTATAATCTGCCTCAGGCTGTCTCTGTTTGGTTGGACTCTTTTTGAAGGAAAACAACAACGACCCCTTTCGGGGACCACCAAGAAGAAGACCCGAACTTCCCTGGTTCGGGGGCAGGCCTGCATTGTAATCCTATTGGGTTGGGACAAAAAGATGCGCAATGCGCTTACAAAAGGGGCCGAGGCAGGACGCAGGACCAATGCTTGCCTCCCTTAAAGTGGTTGACCACTTTTAGGGATGGAGCGGAGGATGTACAGGAACCATGGGGGTTACCGTTTCTGTAACGGTTGGACTGTCCGTAGCGGTTATTGGGGTGCTGGTCAAAAAGCATCTTCTGTGTACCTGCTTAAAAGAAGAAGGCAAAATTAGTTTTCATTAGAATAAAAGATAAAAGTAGCACATTATGTTTTAATTGTGATCACAGTTAAGCTGTTGATCAGCCTGTTATAACACCTTCATAGGGTGATAGTGAGTTTGTAGCGGGAGGGTAACAGGTTTAGATGCTAAACCACACCCGAGGGTGTTTCTGTTATGCCCTTCGCTGGTTTCGACCATATTTAGGTTAATTTGAGTTAATTTAGGATCACGATTAAACACTGCAAATCCCACCCCCGGCCGGGGAGGCCCAGCCCACACAAAGTGCTCTCGCCTGGTATCTCGAGTGTCCCGTGTGGGCCGGGCCCCTTCCCGGCCGGAAATGAGATCTACAGTATCCAATCGTGATTTAATTTTAGTTGAGTCGGTGAAGACAGCCCTTTCTGGTAGAAGGCCACAGTTAAGCTGTTTTTCTGCCTGTTTATTCACCTTCTCGTTCCCTATTTATTTACTTTTTAACAATTTTTAATCCTGATGTAATTTTACTTGAGTAGGTGAAGGCAGCCCTTTCTGGTAGAAGGCCACAGTTAAGCTGTTTTTCTGCCTGTTGGTTCACCTTGTCATTCCCTAGTTTTTATTCGAGCGGTCTTAGTTTTGATTGCAATTTTTGGGCTTTTGTCGCCTTTCGCAAATTGTTCCAAGTTCGGAGATTAGTTCGCCGTCGGCTAACCGGTCAGGATTTTTCGCGGCCAGGGTGGCTAGGCGGTCTTTAATGGTGGGGATATCGGCCCTGTCGTGGAGTGTTTTGATGGATGTGTCCCATGGGGCGCGGAGGGCAACTCTAAGCATGTGATTTTGGACCCTCTGGAGTTTTCCCATATTAGTTTGGTTGAGGTCAGTTAGTATGATTGCACCGTATCCGAGTACTGGGCGCACAAAGGATTTGTATATTTTGAGTAGGGTGGACTGGTTGGCTCCCCATGAAGTTCCCTTGAGCATTTTCAGTAAGTTAATTCGTTTGGTAGCTTTTTTCGCCATGTCGTCGGTGTGTTTGTTAAAGGACAGTTTTTGCTCAATGGTGATGCCCAAGAATTTCGCCTCTTTGCATTCTGGGAGGGTGTTATCCATAAGTTTTAGGTCAAAATCACGTTTATTTTTCTTGCGAGTAAAGGTGATTCGTTGGGTTTTATTGGCGTTTAGCTTAATTCTCCATTTGGCACACCATTGTTCTAGGTCATTGAGAGCGCGTTGCAGGGGTTTTTGGAGCAGATTGGCCGTATTGTTAGAGTTCCAGAGGCCCTTATCATCTGCGAATTGGGAAACTTGAACACGATCCTCAGAGAAGTTAAGGTCATTTACGTAGAAGATGTAAAGGAGGGGGCTTAGGACGGATCCTTGGGGGGTGCCTGCTTCAAGGGGGACACTGTCAGACATTTCATTGTTCACTCTGACTTTAATTTTGCGATCATTTAAGAAAGAGGATAGTAATCTGAGCAATTTCTTGGGGAGTCTCATTTTTGATAATTTGTAGCGCATTCCGTTGTGCCAAACGGAGTCAAATGCTTTTTCGACGTCTAACAGGACTGCCGCGCCTATTTGCTGATTGTTGATAGCGGTTTTCATTTGGGTGACTAGTCGGTAGACATGTTCGATGCCTTCTTTACGGTTTCTATAGGCTCTTTGCCATTTATTGAAAAAATCGTCTTCAAGGTGCCCCCTGAAGAACTGTGCTCACCAAGCATCACATAAAGTGAAGTTTGGGGGGTATGAACATACACTGTACATAAACAGAAACAAAGGGAAAGGGAAGCCTGCACAAAAATAATTCATTCAGACATTATTAATCGCCTTTCACGTGGACATCAATCACTAACACAAACACACCACTGACCATATTTATCAACACTTAAAATACAATAGGTCATAAGAAGAACCAAACAATGGAGAGAAAAATGCAGGATGTGAAATGCACACACTCCATAAAACAGCTGTATTAATTAATATTCTTGAACAAAGGAAACATAAACACTACAATCAGCTTCAGTGAGGAATTGTGGGATATTCTTTTTGAACAGAAAAGTCATGACACTTTATTGTTTTCCCTCATGTCTGAGCTGTCTCTGTGATGTGATTTTAAATCAAAATAAAATAACACTATGCACGTTTGTAAAAAAAATGCTTTCTTAAAGATCCTGGTTTCATCCTAACAATGTTCGGACAAAATGCCAATGGACAAAATGCCAATCAGACAAAATGCCAGCCGGACAAAATGCCAATCAGACAAAATGGCAATGGATTTTAAAAAAAATTTTGTTTTCCTTAAATGATTTTTTTTTCATTGAAGTTTAAAATGCCAATGGATTTTTTTTTTTTAAATTTCATTAAATTTGAAAATAATGGGTCAGATGGCCTGTTTTTTCTGGTTTTTATGTGTACCCATACTATGTATGGTACACATAATGCCAGCATCCGGGGTGACCATCCGTTGTTCGTCCATCCTTTGTCCATCTGTCTGTCTGTCTGTCCGTCCATCTGTCCGGGCCAACATTGGGGGTTTAGGGGATATTATTATTAGGGGCTACCTCCAAATTAAGGTAGTGTTAGGGTTAGGAGTGGGGTGGGGTGGGGTGGGGTGGGGTTAGGGGTAGCCCCAGAGTAGGGCTTAAGGTTGGAGAGGGTTAGGATCCGGGGGGGGGGTAGAGTTGGGGTCAGGGGTGGGGTTTTAGTTTTAGTAGCCCCTAAACCGAAAAATAGCTCCTAATCCTATTGGTTTGGCTAGGGTGGGGTTGGGTCAGGGGTGGGGTGGGGGTTAGGGTTAGGGGTAGCCCCAGAGTAGGGCTTAAGGTTGGGGGTTAGGTCCCGGGGATGGGTGGGGGTTAGGGTCTGGGGTGGGCTTTTAGGGTTTAGGGTCAGGGTGGGGTAGGGTTAGGGTTAAGGTGTGGTTTTGGGGTGGAGGGGTGGGGTTACGGTTAAATATAAGTTCTAGGGTGGAGGGGGTGGGGTTCTGGGTAAAATAAGGTTATGAACATACAAAATGTTTTTTTATATTTAAAATTCCTCCAATCCCTTTGGCATTCAATAACTTGAAAAATATTGCTTGGATTGTCTAGTTACTTTATATTTGTGTTCAGGTTACTGATTTGCCAAGCTGTATAGTTTTTGGTGTAAATCTGATGATTTGATCCTGAGATATTAACCCTTTATCCTTTAAATTGAAAATTCCTCCAATCCCTTTGGTATTCGATAACTTGAAAAATATTGCTTGGATTGTCAAGTTCCTTTATATTTGTGTTCAGGTTACTGATGTTCCGAGCTGTATAGTTCTTGGTGTAAATCTGTTATTTTGATCCTGAGATATTAACCCTTTATCCTTCAAATTGAAAATTCCTCCAATCCCTTTGGCATTCGATAACTTGAAAAATATTTATTGGATTGTCAAGTTACTTTATATTTGTGTTCAGGTTACTGATGTGCCGAGCTGTATAGTTTTTGGTGTAAATCAGATAATTTAATCCGGAGATATTAACCCTTTATCCTTTAAATTGAAAATTCCTCCAATCCCTTTGGCATTCGATAACTTGAAAAATATTGCTTGGATTGTCAAGTTACTTTAGTTTAAACAATATTTATTGAAAAAGATAAGTTAACTGTATACATGCAAACAAGTGTAAACGTATTGAATGTTTTGTACATAAATTTCAGTGAATACATTTAACACCTGAAATGTCAAACTAACTTGTTGTAGTAGGGGATTCGGAAGAAAGCTGAATGCTTATGTAAACCATCTCCCAAGTCTGCAAGATTACACAATTTCAGTTAGACAGATAGAACGGGTGGGTCTGTTTAGATATTGTTTAAATGAGGAAAAAATGAAGAAAGTAGATCGAGAGGAACAGCGAGGAACAGTGAAGGAGAAGGATGACAGTTGAAAAGGGCCAATGTATTGAAAATATAGTTTTATGGAACATGTTCAGAATTATGGGTTAGAAATTGAAACTTTAATTTTTTTCTCAAAAAGCTGTGTTAGGTAAAGGGTTAAGTCTTGATATTTTTGCTTTTTCGTTAAGTAAATGTTTAACCTAAGTGCAATGCATTGAAAGTATAGTTTTATTGAGATTGTTCATAATTATGAGTTGAAATTTGAAATCTTTGATATTTTTTTTTTTAAAAACTGTGTAAGGTAAAAAAAGAAATGGTTTAGTCAAATTTCTTGATATTTGTCTACTTTTTATTAGGTAAAGGCTTCACCTATAGGAAATTTATGGAAACCATTGTAAAATTTTCAAAAACATCACCACAAAAATGTAAGAAATGTTTTATCCTATGTTATGCTGTTGTATTTGTTTGGAAAATATTCAATAAATGTTGTCTGATAAAGTGCTATTATTATTGAACAATAAACATTTAATTCACATTATGTTTTTCTTATTTGTACTTCAGTATTAGATTCGATTGGCATTTTGTCCGATTGGCATTTTATCCGGTTGGCATTTTGTCCGATTGGCATTTTGTCCATTGGCATTTTGTCCTGGATTCACATCCTAACATAAGATACTGAGTACAGTAAATTAATTTTGTTCAATTTGTTACCCACCAAAATATAACTATGTTATCAACTGTATATGAACTCAGTTCCCCAGAACATCGCCCAAGTTTTTCACTCTCTGAGCTAGTCTACGGTATACCGGTATATCGCGGTATTTTTTTCAATACCGATACCAGTTTTGAAATTTGAATACTGTGCAGCCCTAAGATCCACCAGTCAGAATCCTTTCATATTTGGTACACATCATCTGTAGGTGGGGAGGGGTGAGTTTGTCAGATTCATGTTTGTTCAAATCGAGTCCCTGGGTTTATATTTGGGCTCCCAATTTTTAACTTAGTGCAATATGAGAAAATTTCTTTAAATAAATTTGTTTTTCAGATCCACCAGTCAGAATCTAAATTCTATGTAAGCCGTTCATTCTTCACTCAGGTATAAGTGAATCTTGTAAAGGAACAGTGACTACAGACCTTCTGGTTTGTCATGTCAGGTTATAATAATAATAACACTTTGGCCGGCCGCTGATTTGTCGCGGTTCTGGGATGAGAAGGCCTTCGTTACCCCTGTACTCCCGACTGCCTCCCTATTCCTACGCTTCTTCTCTCCTCCCAACACTCCGAGACGATCTGCTTGATGACATCCCTTGCCCCATTCTTCCCAATCTCTCCGATTAGCATATTAACCCCTCCTTTGAGTCTCCCACTAACCACATGTCCTTCATTCTATCACTTCACCATTATACTCCCAGTGAATCTTATTCTGTAAGACTGGTATTTTGGGCATTCTAGAAGAAAGTGTCCCAGGGTGTCCACCACACCCAAATTACACATGTGGCACTCCTTTTCACTGTTTTTCCCAATTTTTCCCCTCAGCTCCAGGGACTGCAACCTCAATTTGAACAATAGTGATCCCCCCCATAGGTGCCTTCAAGGTACTCTTCAAAACCAGACTTCTCTTTATCACGCAGGCCACCAAAGACCTCTTTGATTTGACCCTCTCTCCCCAATTATGGTTAGTCCTCCATGACCCTTTCTGTGAGTTTTTTTTTACCCTGGTTTTCCCCAATGTCTAGGTCCAAGATCTCCAATGAGTAGTTCTCTACTAGCTCCTTCACTTCGACCATCCACCCTGTCTTGATATTTAAGTTGAACATTCTCAGAAACATTACTTTACACCATCAGCTGTCGGGGAGATTTACCAAATAATTAAGATAACCGAGTTTCAATAGGTCCATCCTGTCCTTGATCCTCATTCACCGAAGCTCACCTCTGATTGCTTCTAGCGCTGCGGCATTACTGGACCCCATTATCCATCGGCCTGCAGGGTTTCCAAGCTCTTTATGGCTGTCTGGTTTAAGGGTACTACTTCCGTACCATATGTTATACTTGGCAGACCCACCATTTCTCAAATGGTTTTCCCCACGAAAATCTTACTGAAACTGTTTCTCCCTATAACCTTCATTAGCTCACCTGACTTTCAGTCAGGAGAGCTATAGTGATCACTCACCGTCCGTCGTCGTCCGTCGTCGTCCGTGAACATGGTGTTTGCGTCTTCTCCTCCCAAACCGCTGAACCAATTTAATTGATATTTGAGATAATAGTTTGTTATGACATCGCAATTTGATTTTGTTCAAATCAAGTTGCCTCGCCCGTGGGTAGGGCCACACCCAAAAAGTGTGCTGAAATCTTAAAAAATCTTCTTCTCATGAACCAGCAGTAGCAGAGACTTGATATTTGGTATGCAGCTTCCTTTTGAGGTGTAGACTCAGATTTGTTCAAGAGAAGTTTGTGGGGCTATACTTGGCGTCGTTATGGGAGGGGCAAAATTTTTGGCCCTGCCCAAAATTTCTATTTTCCAAACCGAGAGGCTTATTTGAACCAAATTTTATCTGAGGGCTTATTGGGTCATAAGTACCTAATTTATGCTGATTTTGTTTTTCCCGTAGCCCCATGGGAACCACAGGAGCTAAAAATAGAAAAAATTAAAACGCCCATATCTCCAAAACTGCACGGCACCGAGAATTTTTATTTGGTGTGAAGCTTCCTTAGGACCAACAGAAAGAATAGGTAAAAAAAATTGCCATCGGTTTTATCATAGGGTACAGTTTCGGGACTTTAAATAAGTGCTGAGTCAGCACTTTTTAACACTGTAGGCAATGGGAAAAACATTAAAAAATCTTCTTCTCCAGATCCAGCAGGCAGAATCTTTTGATATTTGGTATGTAACATTGTAGGGTGGATCTGATTCAAGTTTGTTCAAATTGGCCCCTTGGGTTCATATTTGGGCTCAGTATAGAAGCCCGATTTCGAACTTGGTGCATTTCAGGCAAATTTCTTAAAAAATCTTCTTCTCCAGATTCAGTAGGCAGAATCTTTTGATATTTGGTATGCAACATTGTGGGGTGGATCTGATTCAAGTTTGTTCAAATCGGCTCCCTGGGTTCATATTTGGGCTCAGTATAGGAGCCCAAATTTGAACTTACTGCATTTCAGGCAAATTTCTTTGAAAATCTTCTTCTCCAGATCCAGCTGGCAGAATCTTTTGATATTTGGTATGCAACATTGTGGGGTGGATCTGATTCAAGTTTGTTCAAATCGGCCCCTTGGGTTTATATTTGGGCTCAGTATAGGAGCCCAAATTTGAACTTAGTGCATTTCAGGCAAATTTCTTTGAAAATCTTCTTCTCAAGATCCAGCAGGCAGAATCTTTTGATATTGGGTATGCAACATTGTGGGGTGGATCTGATTCAATTTTGTTCAAATCGGCTCCCTAGATTCATATTTGGGCTCACTATAGAAGCCCAAATTCGAACTTAGTGCATTTCCGGCAAATTTCTTCAAAAATCTTCTCCAGATCCAGCAGGCAGAATCTTGTGATATTTGGTATGCAACATTGTGGGGTGAATCTGATTCAAATTTGTTCAAATCGGCCCCCTGGGTTTATATTTGGGCATTTCAGGCAAATTTCTTTGAAAATCTTCTTCTCAAGATCCCGCAGGCAGAATCTTTTGATATTGGGTATGCACCATGCTTGGGGGGTGAGATTCAAATTTGTTCAAGCCAAGTCCCTGGGTTCATATTTGGGCTCACTGTGGGAGCCTAAATTATAACTTGGTTCAAAATGAGGAACTTTCTTTAAAAATCTTAATTAGATCCAGCAGTCGGAATGTTTTGATATTTGGTATGCAGCATCCTTAGGGGGGTGAGATTCAAGTTTGTTCAAGCCATGTCCCTAGGTCCATATTTGGGCTCACTGTGGGTGCTTGAATTGTAACTTTGTTCGAAATGAGGAATTTTCTTAAAAAATCTTCTTCTTCAGATCCAGCAGTCGGAATGGTTTGATATGTGGTGAGTAGCATCCTTGGGGGGAGGGGGGGATTCAAGTGTGTTAAAGCCAAGTCCATGGGTCCATATTTGGGCTCTCTGTGGGAGCCCAAATTATAACTTAGTCAATATGAGGAATTTTTCTTTAAAAATCTTCTTTTTCAGATTCAGCAGTTGGAATGTTTTGATATTTGGCATGGAGCAACCTTAGGGGGCTGAGATTCAAGTTTGTTCAAGCCAAGTCCCTTGGTTCATATTTGGGCTCACTATGGGAAGCTGAATGACAACAAAATGAGGAATTTTCTTTAAAAATCTTCAGATCCAGCAGATGAATGCTTTTGATATTTTTATGCAGCATCCTTAGGGGGGTAAGATTCAAGTTTGTTCAAGCCATGTCCCTAGGTCCATATTTGGGCTGATTGTGGGAGCTCGAATTGTAACTTGGTTCAAAATGAGGAATTTTCTTTAAAAATCTTCTTCTTCAGATCCAGCAGTCGGAATGTTTTGATATTTGGTGTGCAGAATCCTTAGGGGTGTGAGATTCAGGTTTGTTAAAGCCAAGTCCCTGGGTTCATATATGGGCTCCCTGTGAGAGCCCGAATTATGAATTAGTTCAATATGAGGAATATTCTTTAAAAACCTTTTTTTAGATCCACTGGTCAGAATATTTGGATATTTGGTATAAGCTTTTCTTAGGAGGAGCAGATGCAACTTGTTGAAATCAATTCTCTGGGTTGATATTTAGGCTGCCATGTCAGGTGAGTGCCCTCAGGCCCCCTGGGGCCTCTTGTTTGGTTAAGGATTCGCTTCCCTTTCAGAATCAGTTTATTTGTCTGGTTTCAGTAGATGCCTCTTCCCGTGATGTTTATATATTTACCCCCAAATACTCGTAGTCACCTGTCTCTCCTACACTAAGAAGTTTGCTGCTACCTTCCAGAATGAAAAACTCCCCCCACTCTCCACCTTTGAGTGGGCTCCACTTTGCGGCCCACAGGTATAACTTCGCTCTTGCTTTCATTAAGTTCGAGTCTCCATTTGCTCCCATATTTCCCAACAATTCCCAGCATTTTTGCTAGCCCCTCTTCGCTTTCTGACACTAACATCATATCGTCTGCAAAAAATAGCCCTGGGATCTTCAAGTCCCCAACTGTTACCCCATCATTGTTATGCAGGAGTTCATCTCCTAAACCTTTGATGTACAAAGCAAAAAGAATTGGCGAAAGGATACGCCCCTGTTTTAGGCCTATCTCCAAGGCACACGTTTTGTTGTAATGTTCCCCAGGCTAAGTTCACTCTGTACGTCTTTATATAATGCTTTCATAATTCCAACGAACTTGCCTCCTAAGCCCAGAGCCTCCAGCTTGCGCCACATACCCTCCCTCCATACTCTATCGTATGCCTATTTGACATCCAAAAAGGACATCAACATCTTTTTCTTTTTTGCTTTCGCAGATTCTGTCATTTGGGATAGCGTGAAAAGATGTTCAGTGACTCTCCTTCCCATCCTGAAGCCATTCTGCATTTCTCCCAGAAAACCCTTCTCTTCAATCACCTCCTCTAGTCTCCCATACAGGACTTTACACAAAACTTTTCCAATGTTGCTACTGACAGAGATCCCTCGATAGTTATCCAAACCGTCTTTTTGCCCCTTTTTGTGAATAAATGTCACTTTGCTTTCTCTCCACTCCTTTAGGACCTCTTGATTTTTTATGGCTAAATTGAATAGGGCAGTTAGGCTTTCCACAAATTCCTCTCCCCCTTTTTTGATAAACTCGTTAGGAATTTCATCCACCCCTCCCGCTTTTCCATCCCTTAATTTTGAGATCACCTTTCGCACCTCCTCCGTTTTAATTTCGCTGCACACAAAGTTCGATAGATTTTTCTAGACCTGATTTGGACACTCTGGTGGGCTTCCCATGCCCCATCGCTTATCGTTTACCGTTTCCCAGTGCTTGACTAGTTCTGATGTGACTTGATCTTGCTCATCTGTAACTCTGCCATCTACTTTAATACTCTGTGGGTTACTTCCTTTGTCATTCTTATTGTTCTAATGAGACTGCTGTTTCGCACTCTCCGATTGTCGTCTTTAATCTTATTAGCTCACCTGGCCTAAAAGGCCATGTGAGCTTTTCTCATTACTTGGGGTCCGTCTGTTGTCCATCGGCCGTCGTCGGGCGTCTGTAAACTTTTCACATTTTCATCATCTTCTCTGTAACCGTTGAGCTGGTGTGAACCAAACTTGGCAGGAATGGTCTATGGGAGGTCCTCTGCAAATGATCCTCATTTTGTTACCGTCTGATGAAAAACATGTCTTCCAGAGGCATTCTTTGATTCTGGTTGGTTGATTTTCAAAAATCTTCTCTGAAACTGCCAGGCCAAATGTTTTGATACTTCACACAAATGATGACTGAGACCCCCCTCTACCAATGATCCTCACTCCAATGTTTCACCGGAAGGCTTCTTGAATAATTTCATGCAGACAGCTGATTACGAAATTACCCCTGAAATTATCAGGTTCATAAACACTGCACTCGAATGTAGGAAAAGCAAGTTGCCATAAACCCCTGTTTTGGCGCCGTGTTTGTGTGTGTGTGGGGGGATCTCATGTGCGTGTGTTCGCGTGGGCTTGAGAGCTTGCGTGTGAGCGTATGTGCATTACGCACTATATGCACATATATATCCAAGAGTGTATCACATTGCTTGATCAATGCCGTCAATAAGTCTTAATACCAGTTTGTAATCGTATGCGTCCATTTGATTTGTTCCTGTAATTTGTTACATGTTATCAATGTTCTTGTCATCTATCTCTGTTGATACTGAGACAATAAATATCTTATCTTATCTTATCTTTAATGTTGATCGGGTTGCAAACATGGCCACAACTGCGGCTTATAGTTACTATAGAAACCCTATGGGAAATCACATTTTCATCTTCTCCAGAACTACTAAGCCGACGTGAACCAAACCTGGCAGGGATGGTCTATGGGAGGTCCTCTAGAAATAATCCTCATTTTGTTCCTGTGGGTTGAAAAACATGGCCACCAGAGGCATTCTTTGATTCTGATTGGTGGATTTTCAAAAATCTTCTCTGAAGAAACTGCCAGGCCAAATGTTTTGATACTTCACATAAGTGATGACTGGGACCCCCTCTACCAACGATCCTCATTTAATGTTGATCGGGTTGTAAACATGGCCACAATTGTGGCTCATATTTACTATAGAAACCCTATGGGAAATCACATTTTCATCTTCTTCTCTGGAACTACTGAGCCAGTGTGAACCAAACTTGGCAGGAATGGTCTAGGAGTGGATGGAAATATGTGACCACCACAGGCTATATTCAAATGCTTAACCCAATGCCTCTCCTGTCTGCATGAAGAGATCAGTACTGTCAGCAAAATACTTGTTTTTGAGAATCTGGTAAGGGTTGGTTCCAGTTTTCTCCCCCGAGAATTGGAAAAAAAACCCAAAATATTGTGTATACAGTACAAGTCAAAATAAGCTGTAGCATAACTGCAATGCATTAAGTAAACTGCTGCTCCTGCCCAGACAAGATCAGAATCGGACATGTTCTGGAAAGCTATCAGTGAGAGCTTTCCAGAAAATGATGTCAGCTTCTGGTCTTATAAGTGTAGAAACAGAAAGATACATAGTTTATAGGATTTTCCTACACAACTTATTTTGACTTATTACTGTAAACAATGGCAACTGTATGTTGATTATTAGTCTCATGTTACTTATCAGTAAATCTTGATTGATGACAGGTGCTTGGAACACCAGAAAAGTTTTCATTTGTATTCACTTCTCATCATGTCAGCTTAGATGACAGTAATTATTGTTTATCTTTTAAGATTTGACAAAATTGGAGAAAAATGTGTTTGACTGTAACCCTTTACTCATCCAAAGCTATGTTGAAAGAGAATACTGACTGAGAAAATTCTAATTTTCGAAATATTTAACCTTCTTTTACTGATTTTTTTGTTGTTAAAACAGAATTCATAAATGTGTGCATTTTCAAGAAAATCTTCTTTGAAACTACAAGGCCAGATGGTTTGAAAACTTAGTGTGACCGATGACTGTAACCCCCCTCTACAGTGATCCTCATTTTAATCTTCATCGAGTTGCAGTTATGGCTGCAATTGTGGCTTATAGTTACTATAGAAACCCTATAGGAAATCACATTTTCATCATCTTCATTGAAAGCACTGAGCCAATGTAAACCAGACTTGGCAGGCATTGTCTATGAGAGGTTCTCTACAACTGTTACTCATTTTATTCCTGTTGGGTGAAAAAACATGGCCGCCAGAAGCATTCTTTTATTCTGATTGGTCAATTTTGAAAACTCTTCTCCTCTGAAACCACAGGGCCAAATGTTTTGAAACTTTGGTTGATAACTGGGACACCCTCCACCAACATTCCTCATTTTAATGTTGATCGTATTTCAAACATGGCTACAATTGCGGTTTATAGTTAATATAGAAAAAACCTATGGGAAATCACATTTTCATCTTCTGTCTGGAACTACTGAGCTGATGTGAACCAAAACTTGGCAAGAATGGTCTATAGGAGGCCCTCTACAAACTATCCTCTTTTTTTTCCCGTTGGTTGGAAATTATGGTCACCAGAGTCATTCTATAATTCTGTTTGATGGATTCAATTGTTTTGAAACTTCATGTGATTGAAGACTGGGGCTCCTTCTACCAATGATCCTCATGTAATGTTGATGTAATGTTGCAATCATGACATGGCCACAATTGCAGCTCATAGTTACCATAGAAAGCCTATAGGAAATCACATTTTTATATGTAGTTTCAGGTGAGCGATTACAGGCTCTGTAGAGCATTTAGTTTACTTTATTTCGTGCTTGTTGGTATTCTTCCTTTGCTACTCTGGCCTCGTTGCTTTCCGCCCCCTTAAGTTTTCTACTTTTCCTGTATGCAGCACATTTAGCTTTTCTACCCTTTATGGCCCTCTTCAGTTCTTTGTTCACTCTGTACCCAAGTTCCCGTGTTGGCACCCTGATCTTTCCTACACTTTCCTTCCCTGCCCCCATGAGGCTCGCATCTATGGCATCGGCCATCTTCTTGTGTACGGTGCAAGCATTGGTTTCAGTTTTTCTTCGAACTTCACCCAGTCAGCATCCTTTTTGAGTTCCCAAATCTCCTTGAAGCTTCCTTTGCTTTTTCTAGGTTTTTGGCCCGCATCAACACCCCATTGTCACAGCTTTGACCAAGTTGCTACTGTCCCATCAAACTCATTGAAACAACTGGCCATCACTGGCAGTGGTAATCCAAACCAGATTATGTCTGACAAATTATTTTCATACTCAGTAGATGTTGATAGCATTGCTTTTTATCATTTCAAGAAGAAATAAACAAACGTCACTGAATTCATTTAATTTTGGTGAACTAATATTACTATCAACATTAAATCTCAAGTCTGCATTCCACCTCTGGTCTGCATCAAGTGGCCAAGTGTCAGATGACAGGTTATTTCTTCCCACCATCAAGGAGCCATGTGTTAAATTAGCTAATTGTAGATAATTATCAAGTCCCATATATGTGTGTGGAATTTGTCATGGAACAAAAATGAACTTATTCTCAATTATCACAATTCTTGTCTTATTTCATAATCATGTCATAAACATTGAGCTACAGTGTCATAAAACTTTCATTTAGATTTCTTTGTGGGCCCAAATTTTAACTTAGAGCAGTGTGAGGACATTTCTTTAAAAAACCTCCACCAGTCAGAGTTCTTTCATATTTGGCATATAATATCTCAAGGGGCATCGGAGTCAAGTTTGTTCAGTTTGAATCTGTGGCTTAATATTTGGGCTCTCTTTTTTTTGGAAGGGGGAGGGGGGGGGGGGGGCAGGACAGCAGGGCAGGGGGAGGGGAGCAGGTTGGGTTCAAGTTAGTCAAATCCATTCCTTATTGTTTTTCCATAAAATTTGCCTTTCACCTCTTCATTCCTTTGTAGTGTTGATGAACCATGTCTGGCTGAATGTGACCCCAAATCAGGCCTGAAAATAAGCTGTCTGCAGAATGAGGTCCCCAGAGGGTGAATTTGATGATGCTATCCCACACAGTGGGCCAATTTATCGTCTGGGTTCCTCTTTCTGTTTATTTTTGAGACCCTAATGGGAGTGCGGTGGCGTTGCGGTAACCGGTTCTCGTCAGATCACTTAACTTAAGCAACATCGAGCCCGGTTAGTCCTTGGATTGGTGACCATCTGAGAAATCGATTCGGACTCCCATGTTGTGTCCTTGGGCAAGGCACTTAACTATGATTGTCCACATGGGGGCATGATGGCGCCATGCACTAAGGTGTACTGCATGTTGATGGTGCGCATGTCTTCAGCCATTCTAACCCTGACAGTGCTGCAGTGCAGAGTTACGATGTTGGGGAGCTGACAGCTGCTCTTCGTTGCTTGGTGGTTCTCTCTGGGTACTCCAGCTTCCTCCACCTGTAATACTGTCACAGACACGATATGACCTTGGCTGTTAAAGTGTCATTAAATCTCAATAAATAAATAAATAAATTGAGACCCTGACTCAGATTGAGGTTCAGCAAGGGTAAATTTAGTGATGCTACCCTGCCCATCACTAAATTCGCCCTCTGGGGACCTCATTTTGTAGATGACAGTCTGCTTATTAGCTCACCTGACTGAAAGTCAGGGTAAGCTTTTCTGATCACTTTTCGTCCGTCGTCCGTCGTCCGTCGTTCGTCGTGAGGGTGGTGTTTGGACCTTTTTCTCCCAAACCACTGGCCGCATATTAATGAAATTTCATGTGAGTAGTGGTTATATAGGGGCATTTTGATTTTTATGCAAATTAGGTTTCAGCTCATATTGAGCAGAGAGGTGGAGAAAAAATGGCCAACTTTTTTGAAAATCTTCTTGTAATGAACCACCAGTAGCAGAGACTTGATATGTGGTATACAGAGTCCTTTTGAGGTTTAGAATCAAATTTGTTCAAGAGAAGTTTGTCGGGCATTATTTGCCTTTGTTATGGGATGGGCAAAAATTTTGGCCATGCCTAAAATTTCTATTTTCAGAACCGTGAGGTTGATTTGAACCAAATTTGATATGAGATGATAATGGGTCATATAGTTGATTGATGCAAAAAAACATTTTTCTCATTGCTCCGAGGGAACCTCGGGAGCTAAAAATAGGAAAAACCTTAAAACTGCCATATTTCCAAAACTACATGGCACAGAGAATTCTTATTTTGTTTAAAGTTTTCTTTTATCCAGTAGAATAGAAGGGTTAAAAAAATCACTATCGGTTTGATCACAAGGTACTTTTTTCAGGACTTTGAAAAAGTGGTGAGTCAGCACTTTTTAACACTGGAGGCAATGGGAAAAACATTAAAAAATCTTTTCCAGATCCAGCAGGCAGAATCTTTTGATATTTGTTATGCAACATTGTAGGGTGGATCTGATTCAAGTTTGTTCAAATTGGCCCCCTGGGTTCATATTTGGACTCACTATAGAAGGTCGAATTCGAACTTAGTGCATTTCAGGCAAATTTCTTCAAAAATCTTCTTCTCCAGATCCAGCAGGCAGAATCTTTTGATATTTGGTATGCAACATTGTAGGGTGGATCTGATTCAAGTTTATTCAAATCGGCCCCCTGGGTTCATATTTGGGCTCAGTATAGGAGCCCGATTTCTAATTGGTGCATTTCAGGCAAATTTCTTAAAAAATCTTCTTCTCCAGATCCAGTAGGCAGAATCTTTTGATATTTGGTATGCAACATTATGAGGTGGATCTGATTCAAGTTTGTTCAAATCGGCTCCCTAGATTCATATTTGGTCTCAGTATAGAAGCTTGAATTCGAACTTAGTGCATTTCAGGCAAATTTCTTCAAAAATCTTCTTCTCCAGATCCAGCAGGCAGAATCTTTTGATATTTGGTAAGCAACATTGTGGGGTGGATCTGATTCAAGTTTATTCAAATCGGCCCCCTGGATTCATATTTGGGCTCACTATGGAAGCCCGAATTCAAACTTAGTGCATTTCAGGCAAATTTCTTTAAAAAAATCTTCTCCAGATCCAGCAGGCAGAATCTTTTGATATTTGGTATGCAACATTGTGGGGTGGATCTGATTCAAGTTTGTTCAAATCGGCTCCCTAGATTCATATTTGGGCTCACTATAGAAGCTTGAATTCGAACTTAGTGCATTTCAGGCAAATTTCTTCAAAAATCTTCTTCTCAAGATCCAGCAGGCAGAATTTATTGATATTGGGTATGTACCATGCTTGGGGGGGGGGGGGGGGGGGGGGGGGGATTCAAGTTTGTTCAAGCCAAGTCCCTGGGTTCATATTTGGGCTCACTGTGGTAGCCTGAATTATAACTTAGTTCAAAATGAGGAATTTTCTTTTAAAATCTTCTTCTTCAGATCCAGCAGTCGGAATGTTTTGATATTTGGTATGCAGCATCCTTAGGAGGGTGAGATTCAAGTTTGTTAAAGCCAAGTCCCTGGGTTCATATATGGGCTCTCTGTAGGATTCAATACGAGGAATATTCTTTAAAAATCTTCTCTTTTTTTTATATCCACTGGTCAGAATCTTTGGATATTTGGTATAAGCTTTTCTTAGGAGGAGCAGATGCAACTTGTTGAAATCAATTCTGTGGGTCGATATTTAGGCCACCATGTCAGGTGGGCGCCCTGGGGCCTTCTGTTTTCTGACTTGCCCCAAATACTTCTTTGAACCACTTTGTCAGGTGAGCGATTAAGGCCCCATGGGGCCTCAAGTTTGTATTTCTCGAGTGTATTTCTCAAATACAGAGAGCATGCATCTGGACAAATGTACTCCATCTACCCGTACACCCACCCTGACAAATGTACTCCATCCACAGGTATGCCCATTTGGTCAAATGTACTCCATCTGCCAGTACATTCACTCAGACAAATGTACTCCATCCACAAGTATGCCCATTTGGTCAAATGTAATCCATCTGCTGGTACTTTCACCCAGACAAATGTTCTCCATCCACAAGTATGCCCATATTGTCAAATGTACTCCACTTGCAGTACTCCTATGTGGATAAATGTACTCCATTCACAGGTATGCCCATCTGGACAAATGTAATCCATCTGCCAGTACACCCATGTACTTCACCTAAGGGTTCATTATCTACACATATGTACGCCATCCAGAGATACATGTGCACAACATGCCAAGGAAAGTGTTTCTTCTGGCCGATGTAATCAAATACATTGTTGCCAAAGATGTAGATGTGAGGATCCGAGAAACAGAGACTCTGTGGCATGGGGCAAAACAGAGTAGTCTGCATTTGAGAAGGTCTGGAGTTCCACCTGCTGACAGCAACTGTATGCATGGGGCAATGGGGCCACCAAAACTGATGTAGCAGGAGGAACTTGGTTCAGCCCTAGTTTTAAAGTGAAAGAGAATGAGGAGCTGGAACCAAAACCAGCAAGCTACGTTTGCTGGCAAAAGTAAACTACTTACTAGTGCATGCACATAAGGAGTGAAAGAAGAGGGGAACAGATCGTATCCAACCAAAAAGCCCGGAATGTCAAACTGGGAACAGATCTCCCGGCCACCCAAGCCAATGCAACATAAGATACAGAACTACGAACAGCCCTAACCAAAGGGGAGGAACTTGTGCTAGAACTGGAAGTACAATGGGCTGATTCAGAGGACAAGAATGCCAGACTATGGGCTGAACTCTCCGAAGTCAACATAGTAGCAGAGACGATAGCCTAGAATGCAAGACTACAGGTAGCCCTCCTCAAAGCCCAAAATGCACGTCACCTAGCAGTGGAGCAAGCTCAAATACTGGGAGAGTGTGTCCAAACAGAGAATACATAACTGCAGACTGACCTGGCAGAGGCTCAGGCAGGCCTTTAGATTACTTTAATTTTGCACATCTTTTTTAGGGCTTACTATTAACAGAAAACTCCATTTTCAAAAGATATTGTTGATTTTTAAAGCTGAAAGCAACTTTACACAGCATAAAAATGAAAGAAAAATTACTCTTCCAGCTGAAAAATTTGAAATACATTTAAACGAGACAAATCAAGGACAGTATTTTAGCATGTTTCCTATTTCGGGCACAGCTTTTACTGCATTGAATTTGTATAAATCTTAAGCAGAGGCAGATTAAACTCATTGGGAGGCTAAATCATTGTTTAGTATGCTTTGGGAATGACTTGTTACGAAGGATGAAATCCACTGTAGGACTTTACCAGAAATTTCTAATCTATGTTACTTACTCTCAAGAACAGGACCAAAATTCCATTTACTTTTGCAAGACTTCAGTTGAGAATCCTGCTATACAGGAAGATGAGATATCCAACAGTTTGCAAGAATCTTTACGAGTATAAGTTTGTGGATCTTGCTGAATTTTAAGCCTCTGATTAGTGTATTGTGATCGATGGTATTAAAACAGTACTTAGGTCAAGTGATATGAGGCAAAAAACAATATGTTTATCCATCTGCATTAGAATTGTTTCCTTGCTGCACATTGGTTTACATGTAGACTGATAGTCCATACTGAGAGAGGAGTGAATTTATTGAAGACCAACTACTCGTTCTACGACCTTTGAATTATTTCTTTATTGGGGTTTAATGGCACTTTCTGCAGCCAGGGCCACCTCGTGTACCACAATTTTGTGGGTGAGGAAGCTGGAGTACTCTGTGAAAACCACCGATCAGTGGCGAGCAACTGTCCGACCCCTCAGGCTTGTGCAGAGTTAGCGCTGTTGAAGGCAAGTGCACCATAGATATACAGTATGCCTTAGTACACAGTGCAACTGTGCCTACCACATGGGCAATAGGGATTAAGTGCTTTACCCAAGGACTCCACACAGTTACCACAGCTCAGGATCGAACCATAGACCTTTTGCTTTGAAGTTCAAAACTCTAACCACTCAGCTACCATGCACCTAACCCACTGAAAAAAATAATGATAGAGAAAGAAAGCATTTCTTCAATATTTCTGGGTCTAGGCCTATCTAAACTAGATTTTAAGCCCAAATTTTAAATTAGAAAGGGCATTAAGTGTTAGCCTGGTCTTTTCATCTATATGTCCCGTATGTCCATCCATACCCACGTCCAAGTTTATGGGTTCCGCATGAGAACTTGAGTGTGCATTGAAGATTTTTTTTTTTTTAATTTTCACATATCCTATAGAATGACAAAATAAGGTCAGGTCAAGTTCGCATTTGATCCCATTTAGATTTCCCGTTCTAGAGATATTCCCCTTGACTTTGTGACAAATGATACATTTTATGATTTCCTGGAGAGAAAAGCATATTTAATCTCATCTGAGAATTGTTTGCTGTCAAGTTGAAGTATTTCCTGTATGAAAGTTCTTCTGTTTTGTTTTTCTCTCTAATATTATTAGCTTAACTTGACAAAGTCAAGATAAGCTATTGCCATCACGCATGTGGAAGTCTGTTAGTCTGTAAGTCTGTTCACATTTTTCTTTAGCATGGGCTACACCCCGCAGTTCTTGTCTGATCGTCACGAAATTTCATATGCAGGTTTGGGGTCATGTCGAGATGAGAACGTCCCCTTTTGATCGCGATCGGTCAACCGGTATGGCTGCCTGAGCCCAAAACCCGAAAACCATTAGCACAGTCTACAGGTCGTATTTATGAAGGAATGTCATTGTAACTTCGTAGGAAGCCTCTGTATAATGCCTAGATGAGAACGTCCCCTTTTGGGCATGATCTGTCAACCGTGATGGCTGCCCAAGCCCAAAACCCAAAAACTTTTAGCACAGTCTGTAGGTCATGTTTAATATGGAGGAATTTCATTGTAACTTGGTAGGATGACTCCTTATGATGTCTAGATGAGAATTTCCCCATTTGGGCGTGATCTGTCAACCGTGATGACTGCCCGAGCCCAAAACCCAAAAACCTTTAGCACAGTCTACAGGTCATATTTATTGAGGAATTTCATTGTAACTTGGTGGGTTGACTTCATATAATGTCTAGATGAGAAAGTCCCCTTTTGGACGTGATTGGGCAACTGTGACTGCTACAGGGGTCCGAAGCCCAAAAACCTTCAGCACAGATCATATTTATGAAGGGATTTCATTGTAACTTGGTAGGATGACTCCAAATAATGTCTAGATGAAAACATCCCATTTTGACCGCGATCGTTCAGCCTTGATGGCTGCCTGAGCCCTAAAACCTTTAGCATACGCAAAAGGTCATATTTATGGAAGGACTTCATTGTAACCTGTGAGGTTGACTCCATATAATGCCTAGATGATGACATCCCCTTTTGGTCGTGATTGGTCAACTGTGATGGCTACAGGTGCCCGAAGCCCGAAAACCTTTAGCACAGTCTACAGGTCATATTTATGAAGGGATTTCATGGTAACTTGGTAGGTTGACTTCATATAATGTCTAGATGAGAATGTCCCCTTTTGGACACGATTGGGCAACTGTGACGGCTACAGGGGCCCCGAAGCCTGAAAACCTTAGAACAGTCTACAGGTCATAATTATGAAGGGATTTCATTGTAGCTTGGTAGGATGACTCCAAATAATGTCTAGATGAGAACATCCCCTTTTGGTCACGATCATTCAGCCTTGATGGCTGCCCGAGCCCAAAGACCTTTAGCATAGTCTATAGGTCGTATTTATGGAAGGATTTCATTGTAACTTGTTGGGTTGGCTCCATATAATGCCCAGATGATGACATCCCCTTTTGGTCATGATTGGTCAACTGTGATGGCTACAGGTGCCTGAAGCCCGAAACTCTTGAGCACAGTCTACAGGTCATATTTATGAAGGGATTTCATTGTAACTTCGTAGGATCACTTCAGATGATGCCCAGATGAGAATGTCCCCTTTTGGTTGCGATCATTCAACCATGATCACTGCCAAAGCCTGAATACCTTTAGCACAGTTTACAGGTCATATTTATGAAAGGATTTCATTGTAACTTGGTAGGTATGACTTCATATAATGTCTAGAAGAGAATGTCCCCTTTTGGACATGATTGGTCAAATGTGACAGCTACAGGGGCCCGAAACCCGAAAACCTTTAGAACAGTCTACAGGTCATAATTATGAAGGGATTTCATTGTAGCTTGGTAGGATGACTCCAAATAATGTCTAGATGAGAACGTCCCCTTTTGGTCGCGATCATTCAGCCTTGATGGCTGCCCGAGCCCAAAAACCTTTAGCATAGTCTATAGGACGTATTTATGGAAGGATTTCATTGTAACTTGTTAGGTTGACTCCATATAATGCCGAGATGATGACCTCCCCTTTTGGTCATGATTGGTCAACTGTGATGGCTACAGGTGCCCGAAGCCCAAAAATCTTGAGCACAGTCTACAGGTCATATTTATGAAGGGATTTCATTGTAACTTCGTAGGATCACTCCAGATAATGCCCAGATGAGAACGTCCCCTTTTGGTCGTGATCATTCAACCATGATGGCTGCCTGAGCCCAAAGGTCGTATTTATGGAAGGATTTCATTGTAACTTCTTAGGTTGACTCCATATAATGCCTAGATGATGACATCCCCATTTGGTCGTGATTGGCCAACTGTGATGGCTACAGGTGCCCGAAGCCCAAAAATCTTGAGCATAGTCTACAGGTCATATTTATGAAGGGATTTCATTGTAACTTCATAGGATCACTCCAAATAATGCCCAGATGAGAACGTCCCCTTTTGGTCGTGGTCATTCAACCATGATGGCTGCCCAAGCCCAAAGCCCAAAAACCTTTAGCACAGTCTTCAGATCATATTTATGAAGGGATTTCATTGTAACTTGGTAGGTTGACTTCATATAATGTCTAGATGAGAAAGCCCCCTTTTGGTTCTGATTGGGCAACTGTGACGGCTACAGGGGCCCAAAGCCCGAAAACCTTTAGAACAGTCTGCAGGTCATATTTATGAAGGGATTTCATTGTAACTTGGTAGGTTGACTTTATATAATGTCTAGATGAGAACAGCCCCTTTTGGACACCATTAGGCAACTGTGACGGCTACAGGGGCCTGAAGCCCAAAAACCTTTTGCACAGTCTACAGGTGATATTTATGAAGGGATTTTATTGTACCTTGGTAGGATGACTCCAAATAATGTCTAGATGAGAACGTCCCCTTTTGGTCGCGATCATTCAGCCTTGATGGCTGCCCGAGCCCAAAACCCCAAAACCTTTAGCATAGTCTATAGGTCATATTTATGGAAGGATTTCATTGTAACCTGTTAGTTTGACTCCATATAATGCCTAGATGATGACATCCCCTTTTGGTCATGATTGGTCAACTGTGACGGCTTCAGGGGCCCAAGCCCGAAAACCTTGAGCACAGTCTACAGGTCATATTTATGAAGGGATTTCATTGTAACTTCATAGGATCACTCCAGATGATGCCCAGATGAGAATGTCCCCTTTTATTTGCGATCATTCAACCATGATGGCTGCCCAAGCCCAAAGCCCAAAAACCTTGAGCACAGTCTTCAGGTCATATTTATGAAGGGATTTCATTGTAAATTGGTAGGTTGACTTTATATAATGTCTAGATGAGAACGTCCCCTTTGGACGCAATTGAGAAACTGACGGCTACAGGGGCCCGAGGCCTGAAAACCTTTAGCACAGTCTACAGGCCATATTTATGAAGGGATTTCAATGTAACTTGATAGGATGACTCGTTTTGGAATAATTTCACTGTAACTTGGTAACTTTCGTTGATATACGTTAACTGTGAGGGCCACATACTTTAACTGTGAGGTCATATTATTAACCCATCCCTCTGCTCTTTAGTACAGTGTACACCTCATATTATTTTTATCAAAAACATAGCATACAGGGAACAGAAATGAACATATTCCCAATTATCACAATTTTTGTCTTATTTCATAATCCTTTCATAAACATTGAACATTATCCTTTTCATCAAACACAACACACAAGTTAAGCTACAGTGTCATTGACACTTTCATTATTATTATTATTTATTGGTGTTTAAGGTCATATATTTAAGCACAATGGCTAATCATGACCATGACAGTTTTACAGGTGGAGGAAGCCAGAGTACCCGGAGAGAACCGCCGAGCAACGACGAGCAGCTGTCAGCTCTCCAACATCGTAACTCTGAACTCTGCGCCATGGCACAGGCAGGGTTAGATTGGTTGAAGACATGCGCTCCATTGACGTTCAGTATGCCTCAGTACACACCGTCATCGTGCCCCTATGTAGGCTATCGGGGTTAAGTGTCTTGCCCAAGGACACAACGCGGGAGCTGGAATCAGTCGCTGAAATGGTCACCCATCCAACTACTAACCATGCTTGACATTGCTGAACTTTGGTGATCTGATGAGAACTGGTTACCGCAATGCCACCACGCCCTTTTCTCTCCAATATGATCTAACATAATTGGCTGTCTTTATGGATCAGATGGAGTATATATGCTGTAAAAGATTACAGGCAGCAGCATCATTCAGTGTCCAATACACATTTTTCTGGGATTGCAGCAACAACTGACAGAATCAAAATTTTCCCATTGATGCAGATTTTTTTGGTCTTTTTGTCATCAGGTGGCTTTTGTGTATAACAAAAATCTGTAATCCTGTGATGCATATGTTGAACAGGTTGCTATGGTTTTTAGGCTTGCCGCGATTGTGAAATTCCATAGTCGATTAATCAGAGCCCAAAATCGACAATTAGTCGACTTTTTTGACCACGTTTTTTTTAAGAAAGAGTCGAGTAAAACAAGATGGCTGAATGGTCCTAAAGGTAGGTATAACCGGGCGTGTGGCCGTGTACATTTCAAATAACATGGTGACACAGTCAACGATCCATCATTCCCACATTATAAGGCTTGGTGAACATGGGAATGAACGTTTCGTTGACCGTATTCTGTTAAGTTAGTCGATCGTCTGCCATACCGTTAAACAGTAATACACCCTGACGCAAGAAATTCAGGTAAAACATAACAGTGAGCAGCTAGAAGGAACTAGGCCTGATCCGAGGGAGAGGGATTTTACAACTTACAAGGACTATTCTGCAGGACCCTGTAAGGGCACTAAGAATGTAAAAAGTCACCCCCCGCCCCTTCCGCACACACACTCACGATAATTTATCAATGGTGGGAAACATTGTGATTTTCAGATTTCCAACATGAAAGAGTGACCCAAGGGAGCTAACTCTAGTTTTGTGTTTCAAAATACTGAAATTTCATCAAACGCAGCGAGTTTCATTTCGTGTTGTTCAAAATAAAAGATTTATGAGCAAATAATGGTTATTGGAAACGATGTTGTTTAAAATACGGACATGTTGTTGACATGATGAGAGCTGTAATACATGAAAATAACTTTCATATTTTCCAAACAAAAAAAAATCATTAAAGTGGGAGGTAATTACCACAAACATTTCCGAATCAGACTTACAAAAAAATGACAATTTATTTGGGGGGGGGGGGGGGGGGGGGGGGGGGGCTGAGGCCGCCCTCCTTTACCTCCATATAGTCTACCACTGTCGTTGATACATCCAGAAAAGTTCCCATCCTGTATATACAGCGTGATCACGTTCTGGCAAGGCAGTGGTGTCGTTATACATGCAGGGGTAAAAAAAAAGTCAAAAAAGTCGACTTTCAAATTTAAAGTCAATCGGCACGACCGACAATTAGTTGACTTTTTGCATAATCACGACAAGCCTAATGTTTTGAATGATTTAAACGTCTAAATGTTTCGTGATGGGGTAGATTTGTGTGAAATGATGTTTGTCATTGTTTGTCTGTTGTCTTAATTCTTTCAAGAGTTTTGTAAATTTATTTTTGGATCCTTTCTGGTTCATGTAAGAATTAATAATTCAGTATCCCTCAGTTTCACTTTCTGCTTAAGATATAAATGTAATTCCCCCTTACTGTGGTAAATGAGCTTTGTTTCACTGGTAAAATTGGACCGAGTCACTAATGCTTAAGGTGCAAGACTTCTAAAATAGGAAACATGGGGTATAAACTATTGACTGACCTTGACTTTATATCCGTGTTGTGGTCATGATTAGCCATTGTGCAGAAGTATGTGACCTTAAACACCGATAAATAAATAATAATACATGTAATTTATATTTTGAAAATTTCTGTTGCTGTATCATTTGGTTAAAACTAACAAATTCCACCATTTTGTGAAGTAAATCGAAGTATTTATAAAATCCTTCATTTTATTAGTTCAAGATATTCAGTAGCTCCAATTAGTATGCAGCTGTTACTTTTTTAGACTCGAATTCATATCTGTCACAAGTCAGTGGGCATCTTGAAATCTTATTGCTTGTTTTGCCTGTATAACCAACACATGGAACCATTTTTCTTCACTTTGGTAGAGTCATAAGAACCTACAGGTTTGCTAACTTTACCTTCTTTGACAAGGGCTTATAAGTCTGACTTTGGGTAGTTGGTGTGCTTTGATCTAAATTATGTAGATAAAATTCTAGGCCTAAGTGAAGCAAATTTTCTTTTCTGTGGTTAGGATGGGAAGATGACAGTTTCTTACATTTCATTCCTTCCAAAATAATGTAAAAGTTTTATTTATAGAAGGTTCATTCATAGATAAAAGCTTTCTTATTCAAAACCATAGGGTAGTATAATAGACCTCTACAAACCCATGTTTTCGAATGTGAAAAATATAGTTTGAGTGAACATTAGAATTGTAGGGCAGTATACTTGATCTCTACACACCTACATTTGGGATACGAAAATATAGTTTAAGTGAACCCCAGAATCATAGGGTAGTATACTGGATTACTTTGGACAACTGTTGGTGATTGGACTGGCATTTTGATTATTCATTTTATAAATGGATTTGTTCTCTTTACTTTCCAGTTATGAATCAATATGGACTTGGTTTTTTTTTATCACTCCTTTGGCTGCAGTCATTTTATTTTTCGTATAACCTTTCTTGAGATATCTGACAGATTATAGTTAGGAGACAGACATTGATTCACACATCTTGATCTCTTACTCGTCTTCCATAATATTTTTCAGGTGTGCTATGTAGTGTTTTTTTTATTTTATACTTGGAACTTCGAAATTCAAAATCATGGCATTTTACCTTTCTGTGTTTGTGTCATATTCATTAGTGAAAGATCTTTAAATTCTTGAGTGGACATAATTCAAGAAAAGCCAAATCTGGAATTGTTTCATGGTCATGGTTGCAGAGGTCCTTGAAATTTTGTGAATTTAGGAGAGCCCATGTCTTGAAATTGTGACTGAACAAATTGAGAATATAAGAAAGTTTTAGGGAGTGTGGTGGGTCTTCTGTTAGAGCACTGGACTTCAAATCAAATGGTTGTAGGTGTGATCCTGACCCACATCATCAGCATTGTATCCTTGGGCAAGACACTTAAATGCAATTGCCCAAGTGGGAGCATTGTACAGAGTGACAAGCGTATTGCACATCGGTAGTACACATGCCTTCAGCCAATGCTAACTCTGCATGTGTAAGATGGATAGTCTGACATTAACTCGCTGCTGCTTGGTTGTTCTCTCCTGCTACTCCAGCTTCCTCCATCTCTTTACTCTTAACCTGCCGAGTATTTTCAAGATATTCATCTAAATTTAACCCATGAAATTATTGGTGAAAAAATCTATTCAATTTTCAGAGAAAAAATTTGATTACATGGTCCCAAATTATACTTATTTCAGCGGTAAGAGAAATCCTGTCATGGCAGGAAAATCTGCCAGCAGCATGCAAGTAGTTGAACATGATATGATCCTGGCTGCTGAAAGTGCCATTAAACCCCAATAAATAACTTTATTAATAGGAGAGGTTGTTAGTGGGTGCCAAAACCGTGAAACCTTGGAGTATATCTCAAATCTTTTGAATGATTAAAATCTATTCAAACTGAAGGGTTAAAATAATTTTTCTGTTGGATCTTTGACAATTTGTGGTAGTTTCTCAAGTTCTTATTCATTCTTTTGTTTTTTGTTTTGTCAATTTTTTCTGACCATTAAATTGATCAATCAAATACATATTCTTTAACAGATTCTCTGCAAAACATGTGGTTATTCTGACAGAAATATGTATTTGGTCCTGCATACTCTTGTGATGCAGGAAGTGTGCTGAAACATTAGCCTTCAGGAAAGGCGTTTTTGGCATATGAATACTATTCTTTTTGAGTTAAAACAGAAACTACAGGAAATTGTTTGTGGGAAGATACACAAATTTCTTTTCTTAACCAGCAAAGTGCTATATTATTCTACAAAATTGATTTGTAACCGTTTTTTTTTCTTTCTTCAAAACCTTGAAAAGCCTTGAATTTGAAAAGAAACTTTCAAGGCCTGGAAAGTCATTGAATTTCCACAAAACTCCAAAAGTGGCCTGGAAAATCCTTGAAAACAATCTTTCAAAATATAAAAACCATAAAAATGTTCCTGTGATTATCCTACAACTTATTTCTGCTGGTACTGTACTCTCGAGTTTTAGTCGATAACCTTGAAAATCCTTGAATTTTACTTCTTTGAAGATTTGAAAAACATTAAATATGACCTGGAAATGGCCTTGAAAAGCCTGGATTCCACGTACAAATCAGCTGCAGGAACCCTGCAAAGCCACCAGCTACCATCAGTGGGAGCCTTGGATTTGGGCCTGTTGGCACTCTCCAATGAAGTGTAATAAAACAGTTTTATTTACAGTACAGCCACCATGGACTGGTCACTTTCCACGGGTGCAGTAATATTATATTTCAAATATTAATTAAAGGAATAATCATTAAAATTTAATGAATGAAGCACTGGGTGCAACCAGATCACAGTGACTGTACTATAAACAATATTTTCAGGGTTTCTTATGCCTTCTTGAAATTCTTGAAAAAGTAACAGAATTTATGTCGGACTGGAAAAGGTCTTACAAAGTACGGAAAAAACGTCCCTCAAACCCTGAAAACTGAAAACTATGGAAATAAATTTTCTCAACAAACTTGAATCTTCTCCACACTGATGTCAAAATTTCAACCTGGAAATATTTCCCATAATGCAACCATGAATTTAACTAATTACTTGGGGGTGCGGTGGCTCAGTTGGTGGAGGTACAGGCTGCAAGCGAGAGGTCCTCGGTTTGAATCCCTCCTGTGGCAACCGCGTTGTGTCCTTGGGCAAGACACTTCACCCCCATTGCCCACGTGGGGGCACGGTGACGCTGTGTACTGAGGCATACTGCACGTCGGTGGTGCACCTGTCTTCCAACCAATGCTAACCCTGCTTGTGTGGAGTTAGTATGCTGGGGAGCTGACAGTTGCTCGCCGTTGCTTGGTGGTTCTCTCCGGGTACTCCGGCTTCCTCCACCCGTAAAACTGTCATGGTCATGGTTAGTCATTGTGCATAAATATGTGACCTTAAAACCCCAATAAATAAATAAATAAATAAATAAATAAATAACTAATTACTTGAAGTCTATCCTGCAGACAGGAAAGAAATGTACTGAAAAGCTTTTGTTTATTTGTCCATCTGTTTCGCTCTCATTTTGTATCTGTGTCTGTCATGCACTCTGTTTGTCTCTGTCTGACTAGAAGTGATTGAGTTACTTCCCCTCCATTGTGCAAGGAATTGGACTACTGTTTGGTTTTGTTTTTTAGCTCACCTGAGCGAAGCTCAAGGGGAGCTTTACTAATCACTTTCTGTCCGTCGTCCGTCGTCCGTCGTCCGGCGTCCGTCGTCCGTCGTCCGTCGTCGTCCGTCCGGCGTTAACTTTACATTATCGACTTCTCCTCCTAAACCACTAGCCCAATTTTATTCAAATGTTGGCTAAATGTTTATTACCTAATGCCAATTCAGATTTGTTCAAATGAAGTTGCCCCTCCTCCTGAGTGGTGCCACGCCCCCAAGGGGCACCAAAATCTTTGTAAATCTTCTTCTCATGAACCAGCAGTAGCAGAGACTTGATATTTGGTGTGCAGCTTCCTTTTGAGGTGTAGACTCAGATTTGTTCAAGAGAAGTTTGTGGGGCTATACTTGGCGTCGTTATGGGAGGGGCAAAATTTTTTGCCCCGCCCAAAATTTCTATTTTCCAAACCGAGAGGCTGATTTGAACCAAATTTTAGGTGAGGGCTTATTGGGTCATGAGTACTTGATTTATGTAAAAAAAAAATTTTCCCGCAGCCCCGTGGGAACCGCAGGAGCTAAAAATAGAAAAAATTTAAAATGCCCATATCTCCAAAACTGCACGGCACTGAGAATTTTTATTTGGTGTGCAGCTTCCTTAGGACCAACAGAAAGGATTGGTAAAAAAAAATTGCCATCGGTTTTATCATAGGGTACAGTTTCGGGACTTTGAAAAAGTGCTGAGTCAGCACTTTTTAACACTGTAGGCAATGGGAAAAACATTAAAAAATCTTCTTCTCCAGATCCAGCAGGCAGAATCTTTTGATATTTGGTATGCAGCATTGTAGGGTGGATCTGATTCAAGTTTGTTCAAATCGGCCCCCTGGGTTCATATTTGGGCTCAGTATAGGAGCCCGATTTCGAACTTAGTGCATTTCAGGCAAATTTCTTAAAAAATCTTCTTCTCCAGATCCAGCAGGCAGAATCTTTTGATATTTGGTATGCAACATTGTGGGGTGGATCTGATTCAAGTTTGTTCAAATCGGCCCTCTGGGTTTATATTTGGGCTCAGTATAGGAGCCCAAATTTGAACTTACTGCATTTCAGGCAAATTTCTTTGAAAATCTTCTTCTCCAGATCCAGCAGTCAGAATCTTTTGATATTTGGCATGCAACATTGTAGGGTGGATCTGATTCAAGTTTGTTCAAATCGGCTCCCTAGATTCATATTTGGGCTCAGTATAGGAGCTTGAATTCAAACTTAGTGCATTTCAGGCACATTTCTTCAAAAATCTTCTTCTCCAGATCCAGCAGGCAGAATCTTTTGATATTTGCTGTGCATTGTTGCGGGGTAGATCTGATTCAAGTTTGTTCAAATCGGTCCCCCTGGATTCATATTTGGGCTTACTATAGAAGCCCGAATTCGAACTTAGTGCATTTCAGGCAAATTTCTTAAAAAATCTTCTTCTCCAGATCCAGCAGGAAGAATCTTTTCATATTTGGTAAGCAACATTGTGGGGTGGATCTGATTCAAGTTTGTTCAAATCGGATCCCTGGGTTAATATTTGGGCTCAGTATAGGAGCCCAATTTCGAACTTAGTGCATTTCAGGCAAATTTCTTCAAAAATCTTCTTCTCCAGATCCAGCAGGCAGAATCTTTTGATATTTGGTATGCAACATTGTGGGGTGGATCTGATTCAAGTTTGTTCAAATCAGCTTCCTAGATTCATATTTAGGCTCACTATAGAAGCTCGAATTTGAACTTAGTGCATTTCATGCAAATTTCTTAAAAAATCTTCTTCTCCAGATCCAGCAGGCAGAATCTTTTCATATTTGGTAAGCAACATTGCGGGGTGGATCTGATTCAAGTTTGTTCAAATCGGCCCCCTGGGTTTATATTTGGGCTCAGTATAGGAGCCCAAATTTGAACTTAGTGCATTTCAAGCAAATTTATTAAAAAATCTTCTTCTCCAGATCCAGCAGGCAGAATCTTTTGATATTTGGCATGCAACATTGTGGGATGGATCTGATTCAACTTTGTTCAAATCGGCTTCCTAGATTCATATTTGGGCTCACTATAGAAGCTCGAATTCGAACTTAGTGCATTTCAGGCAAATTTCTTAAAAAATTTTCTTCTCCAGATCCAGCAGGCAGAATCTTTTGATATTTGGTATGCAACATTGTGGGATGGATCTGATGCAAATTTGTTCAAATCGGCTCCTTAGATTCATATTTAGGCTTACTATAGAAGCTCGAATTCGAACTTAGTGCATTTCAGGCAAATTTCTTAAAATATCATCTTCTCCAGATCCAGCAGGCAGAATCTTTTGATATTTGGTATGCAACATTGCGGGGTGGATCTGATTCAAGTTTGTTCAAATCGGCCTCCTGGATTCATATTTGGGCTTAATATAGAAGCCTGAATTCGCACTTAGTGCATTTCGGGCAAATTTATTAAAAAATCTTCTTCTCCAGATCCAGCAGGCAGAATCTTTTGATATTTGGTATGCAACATTGTGGGGTGGATCTGATTCAAGATTGTTCAAATCGGCTTCCTAGTTTCATATTTGGGCTCACTATAGAAGCTTGAATTCGAACTTAGTGCATTTCAGGCAAATTTCTTAAAAAATCTTCTTCTCCAGATCCAGCTTCAGAATCTTTTCATATTTGGTAAGCAACATTGTGGGGTGGATCTGATTCAAGTTTGTTCAAATCGGCCCCCTGGGTTTATATTTGGGCTCCGTATAGGAGCCCAAATTTTAACTTAGTGCATTTCAGGCATATTTCTTAAAAAATCTTCTTCTCCAGATCCAGCAGGCAGAATCTTTTGATATTTGGTATGCAACATTGTGAGGTGGATCTGATTGTGATTCATGAACGTATTTATTTGTAAAGTTGATAGAATCTTAGACAAAATTTGCAGAAAAGATCTACTATAGAAGGGGTGGTATCCAGGGTGAACCGTTTACCCAAATCTAGCAGTACTAATGCATTATTCACACAAATCTCCGTTCAAATTTTATGACCCCTCATTGGAACACACGCATTCAGCTCATTCCAACAAAGGTCATATGCCATGTTTTCGAGACAAAAGAATAAAAATTTTAGTTATTCATGAAATTTTTAGGCAACTGTTGTCTGTTATTCACATTGCTTCATGAAATTTCAGTACTTTTGGAAGTTACCTCAGTAATCAAGGGTTAATTCCCCTTAATTAAATGTCGCCTCTAAAAAACAACCACTTTGCATATCTTACCTTTTTACCAGCATAACTGCCAAAACTTGTCAGCATTCTTCGCAAAAATCGCTATTCAAATTTTAATTTTTGTCTCTTAAACATACATGTACTTATCGCTTGTAAATACCCCATTGGAATGAGCTTTTTGAGCTCATTCCAATGAGAGGTCGCACACCATGCTTTTTGAGTCAAAAAAGCAATTTTTTAGTTATTCCAGAATTTCGTACGTAAAACACAGCCTTATGACTTCACATTAAAATGAGCTCTCTAAGCTTGTTCCAATCAACATTCACGCACTATGTCTTTCACACAAAAAATAAAATTTTCCATTTATTCCGGAATTTTGTTTGCAAGAACACTCTTACCCCCCCCCCCCTCCCCCCCCCCCCACACACACACACACACACACACACACACACACACACACACACACACACACACACACACACACACACACACACAGAGACACACACATCTAAAAGTTCGGCAGCAAAAAAAACAGTTACTTCAATTTTTAAATGCATTATAGGAACAACTTGCCTAATCAAATTTAAATACTTTTGCATCATTCTGTATCTAGAACAAACCATTTACCATATCTTTACGCAAAATTCTCCAGCATCATTCACAAAAAAACACCATTATTTATATATTCACATTTCTGTCTCAAAAATATACCTGATCTTCCCATACCCCTATTGGAATAAGCTGTTTGAGCTTGTTCCAATGATGATAAAAAAAAACTAATATTTTGGAAAATTTGTGAAAATTTTTGTTTTCTTGCATGCAAATATGTACATGTAGCACATGGAAGATATCCACAGTTGGGGAGAGATGTCCAAGGCTATCTCTTCACATTCCTTGTTTGTGCTTCATGCTAAAAATAAAGATAAATTTGCTTTATTAAAAATCATTGGAGATTGGCCACACACCAATGATTTTAAATAAAACTAATTTTAGGTAACAAATGTTGAACTTCAAACAAAATCTATCACTCAACCAGTTAATGTTGATGAGGCATGACATGGTGAAGGTGACCTAAAATACTTCTTAGAGTCACTTTGTCAGGTGAGCGATTAAGGCCACGTGGGGCCTCTTGTTTTAATATACTGCTCAAAGTTTGCTAAGCACCAAGTATATCCAACTACCTGTTTTACTTTTTAGTTGAAATATTGTAATGAAAAGTGTATATATTTTTTTATTTAATTATATCTTTAATGATTTAAGTACAGAAATTAAGATTTCATTTGTGTTTGACATTATTTTTTAGCTTTTGATTACGATAACCATGGAAAATGGATATTATTGGTAAAAGAGGAAATTTTTCAAATCTGCCAAAAAGTTGACGGAGCGAACTGGTATGGATTCAATATCGAGTATGAGACTCGTTACTGTTAATTACAGCTTGACAACACCTTCTCATGCTCCCGATCAGGTTCCTGATGGTCCATTGTGGGATGTTGTTCCATTCTTGGACCAGCATGGCCCCCAAGCTCCTGGACACTTCTTGGCTGGACAGGCTGAAATTACAAGCTGCAACTCATTCCAGACATGTTCGATTGGATTGAGGTCAGGGGATCTTGCTGGCCAGTCCATATGCTCAATCCCCTCCCTCTGTCGGTACTGCCCGACAGCATGGGCAACGTGAAGACGGGCATTATCGTCCATCAGAATGAATTTATCACCCACTGTACCTGCATACAATCTGACTTGGACATCCAGGGTCTCATCAATATACCGCTGTGTAGTCAATGTACCACGTTCAAGGACACAGAGCTCTGTACGTTCATCCCTGCTGATTCCACCCCAGACCATGATTGACCCTCCACCATAGCGGTCCTGCTCAGCAATGTTGGCTGCATGGAATCGCTCTCCTGGTCTTCTCCATACCCTATAATCAGGTCTGCAGTTTTCAAAATTTTGCGTAACTCATTGATCGTTCACCTGGTCCGAGCTTTGGTAACTTATTGTTCGTTCCCTTGTACTTGGTTAAGGTAACCCATTAGGTAACCTAAATATATATGTATCGCAACTTTGCCGATATATGAACTTTTGTATCATAACCAAGTTCTTTCTCCTAAGGACAATGTCGTGATGAAGAGAAATGAATCCTTAGGAACAATAATGAGGCTGTGTTGCAGCAATTCAGACACAAATTAGTTGCAATTATATCCTAATCTTGGCATGGGCTAGCATGCTGCAGATGAGTATGGCGTCCATAATCACTATTTGTTTCAGAGACATCAACTATTGCCATTTCCTGATTTTGTATTTATTCTACTCCTTAATGATCAACAATTTAAAATGATGTTGAGCATCAACCAATCTTCAGCATAGGTGGGTGCATCTGCCCGAAGTATAGCTGCTCTGTTGGCCAATATTTGGCCAACACAGCAGCAATACATCAGGGAGATGGAAACACCTGTGCAGCTGATGATTGGTTGATGCTCATCATCATTCCATCATTCATTCGTACCAGATCATTCAATTTGGCAAAAATGTCGCGTGACCTGGCTCCAATTGGGCAAAACCCATTTTTCGTTCGCATGCTTTTCATTTTAGGTAACCTCCACGCAATCCAAGCGGCCGTTCGCCTCAAATCGACAGGCCTGTATAATGCCTATCTGTGGGGCCTAGGCAGTATCTTGACTCATCTGTAAAAACGACAGGTCGCCAATCTTCTCTGGTCCATCCAACATGGTCCATGGCCCATTCATATCGTGCCTGGTGGTGGTTCTGGGACAGCGGAATGCGAATACATGGTCTTTTCGATCGAAGACCACCTTCGTGCAACATTGCCCAGATACTCTGCGTCGAAACATTTACCCCGGATGCATTCTGAAGGTCACTGCGAAGCTGGGTTGCTGTGGCAAATCAGTTCCTATGGGCCCGAATGATCAAAAACTGGTCTTCAGCTGCAGATGTTGCCCTGTCTCTGCCACCACCATGCTGTCTTACTGCTGTGCCATACTGCTGAAATCTTGCCCAGGCTCTGGTGATCACTGACGATGGGTAACCCCTTGCGCCAAAGCCCACCACATTTCTAATTCAGACAAATGTCTTCTTGCATTTGCATTTGCCATATTCAATTATTAAATCACAAGGGTTTGTGTTGAAATGAAGATTGAATACCATACACATGTCATGTACACTTTTCCTGTTAAAAATATTCAATTAACAGGAATTGTCTATTAACCAGAATTTGGTAATTTTTCCATATGTTGGTGTTAAATTTACTATTTATTTGCAGGCATGATGGTGTAGGTAAATATAATCGTGTTGACTGATCTTTTCTAAAGCTTATTCATATAGGAGTGGTGAATCGGTTAGCTTTTCCCTCATCTTTTAAGCAGTCACGCACATTTCATCTGTCTTTACTCAGAAAAAGGTCTGATGTCGTGAAATTCTGAATCATTTTAAGAGTTTGCTAATTAATAGCATATTGCATATTGTCAACTCTTGAAACTCTAGAAATAAGTTTAAATAGTTATCCGGTTTTGATCAGCCTTGGTACTAAGTAGTTTGTTTCATTGTAGAGGTTCAATTCCTTGCCTGCTGAATGTGGATTTTTCTGCCCACTATAAATATACTGTGACCCATGAGAGCAAGCCTGGAAATAAACAGTCATCTGCAAAATGAGGTCCCCAGAGGGTGAATTTGGTGATCCTTCCCTGCACAGCAGGGTGGCATCACAAAATTTACCCTCTGTGAACCTCAGTCTGAATCAAGGTCTCAAGCGAAAACAGAAAGATGTACCTCGAGGATAAATAGGTCCACTGTACATAGGATAGCATCAGCAAATTCACCCTCTGGGGACCTCATTTTGCAAATGACAGGTTGCTTATATTCAGGCTTGCATGAGATATATTTCAGGCTTTTGTTTGCACTCCCCCCTCCCCCCCCCCCCCCCCCCCCCCCCCACAAAAAAAAAAAAAAAAAAATATATATATATATAATTAGTGGTAGTCCTTTGATCTGTAAATTCAAGAGCCACTTTTCCAGTTAAAAGTATTTAATTAACAGGAATTGTCTGTGAACCAGAATTTGGTAATTTTTCAATATGTTTGTGTTAAATTGACTGTTTATTTGCAGGCGTGTGGATGTTCCTCCAAAGGTTATCCACAATTTTCTCAGACAAACTTTTCTTGCTCTTCTAAAATCACTTGGTTCAAATTAATTGTTTCAAACCAAATTTATCATAACCCATTCCAAATGTCCTTTGTTCTCCTTTTATTTCGTTTTTTTTAGGTCTTTTTATGTTTGTTTAATATACACTTGTCAGCAGTTGGAAATTACTCCGAAGTTCAGAGCACGATGGCTCAGTGGTTATGGCATTGGACTTCAAATCAAAATGTCCAGGTTTGATCCCCGACAGGGTAACTGTGTTGTGTCGTTGGGCAAAGTACTTAATTGTGATTGCTCATGTGGTGGCATGGTGGTCCTGTGTACAAAAGCAAACTGCACATCAATGGTGCACTTGTCTTCAACCGGTGCTTACCCTGCTGGTGTGACATTAGTATGTTGGGGAGTCTGACAGATTCTCGCCACTGCTAGGTGGTTCTTTCCTGGTACTCTGTCTTCCTCTACCCATAAAACTGTCTGATGCAAGGTGACCCTGGTTGTCGAAAGTGTTGTTTAACCCCAGTAAATAAATACTCTGAAATTCAGAGTTTAAGGGGTTATGCATTCACTTGCCTTATGCGTGGTGTATTTTATATATCAAAGGTATTCGTCTGACCAGTTATATGCTTGGTCAGTGAACATCAAAGGGTAGGTGGTGGAGATATCACAATATCACATTAATTCGTGTCACTGGTGAATTGGAGCAACAGGTGTCGCATGTATAAAAGAAAACAGGGAACGGGGCAACATTCCACATGTCTTTGATAAAAAAAATACAGAAGTATTAAAATGCTTTTCAGATCTCAGAATGGCCATCGCTTTTTTTTTTATCTGAACATGCATGTTCGTTTTGTGGCGGGAGTAAGCTCTGGGCGAGTTGTCAATGTACAACCCTCTTGCTGTTAGCGTGTCATGTGTGGATGTATAAGTGAACTACCGTGTGTCATGTTCATAACGACGGAAAGGAAATTGTTTGGAATTGTACTTTAAATGCATCAAATTGTGAGTGATTCTTAAAAATTTCCAACATCAAAACTTAATTGAATGTTTCTGTTGATGCAACTCAGAAAGATAAAAACACACCCAAGAATAGAGGCGGGAGATTCTTTGCGCACATTGGACAATTTTTACGTGAGCAGTGGTGCGCGAGAGTGATCGTGCACCTTTCCCATGCATCACTGATATTCTTTGGATGAATTTTGTTTGTTAAATAATCTTTGAAATGAAATTATTAATTCTGTGTCGATTTGCCCAGTCACAATTTATTATTGAATTTTAAAAAGTCAAAAGACAGTGCTGGAAATGAACAAATATTGACGGGTGCTGTTTTGAGTTCCCGTGAAATCAGAGATGAGAGTAAATTGCACCCGTAAAATGTAAGTATATGAATTTTTGAGGAAATACTGTCACCAAACACAGGAAACCTTAACCCTTTGAACTCTGGTGGTATCTTACATAACAGTTCAATGGCAGCAATTAGAATGAGTCCATATTCATTATTTGGGGTAGACCAATCAATATTTTCAGCAGCCTTGAGCTGCACATTGAAAATATTGATTGGTCTACCCCACACATTTACTGAACAGCCATCCTATTTAATAACATTATGACGTATCATGTTCCTGGCCAAAAAAGTGGCCATTCAGATTCAAAGGGTTAAATGTAAAAGGAACTGCTGAATTATAACAGTAACTTGCCACTGGCCATGAACTGCTGCTTTCTCAAAACGAACACACATGTATATGCCCTCACAATATATTAGTGCTCCACAATATTTTTCAACAAGTGCATTTGTTTGCTCCCATAAAGTGGAAAACACGGGTGCTGACGGGAGCAATTACACTCTCACCCATCTCATTTCCAGAACTGAAAAGACAAATTTTTGACAACCCAAAATAATTCAGCACTCTCCCAGTTAAAAAAAAACAAAACAAAACACAAAAGCAGACATGTTAACCTCCCAAAATTTTTTTCAGGGAGATTGAAGAAAATTTTAAGGGAGATGACATGATTTTCAGGGAGATTTTTTTTTTGCACGTAGAAACCATGTATGGATCAATTTTAAATACAAATATCCCCCCCCCTTCCCCCCCCCCCCCCCCCACACACACACACACAGGCATAAGTATTTTATGCGCGTAGAAACCATGTGTGGATCAATTTTAAATACAAATTAATACCAAATATCCCCCTCCCCCCCCCCACACACACACAAACACACACACACACACACACACACACACACACACACACACACACACACACACACACACACACACACACAAAGTCTAAGATAACTTTGGCTATGCGACCACCTCCTGGACTCGAAAAGATAGACTTCAACAGCGCTTCGGCGCGTGCCTTGATCTGGGCTCAAAAAAACTTTAAAAACAAGTTGACAGATAAGACGATTTCGGCCTATGAGTCTTACATTTCGGAACTTCGCCCAGCGTCTGGAGTAAGGAACAGTACGGGAGGGAGCAAGCAAACTCCGGCCCGTGTTGTCCCTCTACCCCAACGCGAAAAGCAAAATAAGAAAAGATCAAGGCAAAGCACTTCTCCCTCTTCTTTTCCTTCTACTTCTTCTTTCTCTCAGAGTAAGCGCCTCAATTTGCAAACATCTCCGGTCCATATTGTGACTGAAGATGCTCGCAAATTGAGTAACGCTGTCTCGCCTCGTCTTGTTCCTCTACCTCCTACTCCTCCTCAGCCTTTCTTCTCTAGTTCTCCTAGTGCTCTCACTAGAACTCCTCCTCCTCCTTCTGTTTCTTCTCCTGTTTCTGTTTCCTCTCCTGCTTCTGTTTCTTCTCCCCCTTCTCCTGCCTCTAGTGTGGTTCAACCAGGTATATCGTACTCAGAGAAAGTCAAATCACCGAGCCGCAACTCGGGCCGCTCATTTGATTCTAAATTCTCCCAGTTTCGGCATAAAAGCGGAGTTAATTTTGACAAAAGGAATTGGCGCCTCCCCGATGTTTGTAAAAACATCCTTATGATTGGAAGTTCAAATTTAGGACGCATTGATCGAAATCCCCATCCGGACATCCAGGTGGAGTGTTACCCCGGCGCCAAATTCAATCATCTGCGCTCTATGTTTAAAGGGCACAGGGGCCAGTCCAGTCCCCAAAAAATATTATTAAATATTGGCGTGAATTCTCGAAACGATAATTCTGATCTCGTAGTTAAGCAGTTGCGGAATATGCTTAGCGATATCAGGGTCAAGTTTAGATCAGCAAAAATTTATTTCGCTGAACTAAACTTTTCGCAAAAACTCCCTCAGGCTGAGAGGAGAACCCTGAGCATCATCAACGAAACCATTCGGAAAGTGAAGGACGTTAACGTGATACCAAAAATTGATGACGCGAGGTTTGATGTTGCTCAGGATTTAATCCATTGGACCACGAGAACCGCCAATATTATGTACGATCACTGGTTGAACCACCTAAATTTAAACTAAGTAAAGGCAAAGGTAACAACCGCCTAACAGATGTGGGATTAGGAACTAATGTGGTTAACCTGTCTGTCACCAATGACCTAACAACCCAAGAGAAATCTCTTTTAGATCGCGGTTTAACTTTTGTACCTGCACCAAAGCCTAAAACTGATAACCAAACAAATTTACCATCATACAACTGTAATTTTCTTAGGCAAATGAAATTAGCAGACCGCTTTAGAAACTCCAGCGGTCGGAAACTTCCTTTTACAGAATCATCTGGTTGGTCACCTCCAGATAGTGAAGTAGATCCCGAAATTATTGAGGCTAGCAAACGAATCATCCAAAAGGTGTTCAGCATGAACATACTCTCCGATAAAGACAATTTAACAGCTGGTGAACGGAGAGCCCTCACGAAACTTCGAAAAAATAAGAAATTAGTAATTAAACCAGCCGACAAAGGTGGGTCGGTAGTTGTTCTATCTCGGGATAATTATATAAAGGAAGCCATGAGACAACTCAGCAATACTAAACATTATAAGAAAATAGATTCACTTATTTGGCCTAGTAATATCGAAAAATTCAATAAGATCTTAAAATTTCTCCTCGACGAAGGTCACCTTACCAAAAAACAATTGAAATATTTAACGGCTAAGCTCAGTGCTCAAACAAGACAATTTTATATCCTACCAAAGATCCACAAGGACCGTTCTTCATGGACGGATGACTTAACTCCACCCGGGAGGCCAATTGTATCAGATTGTAATTCGGAATCTTATGCGATCTCGGAATTAATTGATTATCATCTGAAACCTATAGCAAATAGACATCCGAGCTATCTAAAAAATACACAGGATTTCCTGTCAAAAATTTCGAAATTGAAAATATCGAAAAATGCAATTCTGGCTACTTTGGATATCGACAGTATGTATACGAACATTGATATTGATAAAGGTGTTAAATCAGTTAAAAATGCATTTGAAAAATATCCGGATGCGAAACGCCCGGATGAACAAATTTTGGATCTTTTAGAGCTGAGCTTAAAAGGTAATGACTTTCAATTCAATGGAGAATATTTTCTACAAATAATGGGTTGTCCTATGGGCAAAAGATTCAGTCCTAATTTTGCAAGCATTTATGTAGCGGAATGGGAGGAAAATGCCTTAAGCAAATGTGCAAAGCATCCTCTCGTATATCTCAGGTATTTAGATGACATTTTTATTATTTGGGAACATTCAAAAGAAGATTTTGATGAATTTTTAGAAATTTTGAACAATCACGATCCAAATATTAAATTGAAAGCTACTATCAGTGAAACTTCTGTTGATTTTCTCGATGTGACCGTGTATAAAGGCAAGCAATTTCAGGCGTCCGGTCATTTAGATTATAAAGTGTATTTTAAACCAACTGATTCACATCAATTGTTGCACACAAAATCATTTCATCCTCAACATACATTTAAAGGTATCATCAAATCACAACTCATTCGTTTCCACCGCAATTCAAGTGATAAGGTAAATTTCAATGAGGCTTGTTCTACTCTATTTGGCGCCCTCAGATCGAGAGGGTACTCGCTGCGCCTCTTGCGTAGCCTGAAATCCCAAACCCTGAAAAAGCTCGAAAGTCCAGCTGAAACTACCGATTTCGAACCACTGAAGATTGAACACAACAGACCGTTGCAGAATGGTAGTGGCGCGGTATTTAATTGCAAAAAGCCTCGTTGTAGACTGCATACTTTTATGCCTGATCAGAAAGAGGAATTTTCCTCCGAACAAACGAAAAATCATTATCAGATCCGTAACCCCCTCCATTGTGATTCACCAAACATTATTTACCTTATCACTTGTAAGCGATGTCGGAAACAGTATGTTGGTCAAAGTCAAAATCCTTTTCGAGAGCGTGCTACTAGACACAAACAGGATATAAAACATAATGCTGATGCCCCAGTAGCGCAACATTTTAACCTTCCTGGCCATTTTTTGGACGATTTCGAAATCCATCCTATTGAACAACCACCAATTAAAGACACATTAGAAGAAACGGATGAATTTAGAAAAAAACGTGAAGCTTTTTGGATCAATACGCTTCAAACCCTCTGGCCATTTGGTATGAACATATCAGAGGGCGAATGCGAAAGGAGGTCCATCATTCCTTTCACTTTAACGTACAACAGAATGAATATCGAAATAGCAAAAATGTTAAAAGATGAATTCAATTTTACCAATGCTAAATTAAATGAACCTTTGAATCTTCGACCTGTCATCGCCTATAAGAAAAACAAAAGCTTGCGTAACATCCTTGTAAGGACTAAATTAGAGCCCATCAATGAATAACATCAATTATTGCCAGTCAGTTTAACCAGTTCCTAAGCTCATCACTTAGTTTAAATCAATTTTGTGTCATGTTTGAAACCCATCAGGGTTCAGTAAATGAAAACAATTTTTCGGCGGCATATTAAAAAGAAAAAAACGTTTCAGTATGAAATGTCTGTGCCAGTGCGATTTTTTAACCTCAAACACACACACACACACACACACACACACACACACACACACACACACACACACACACAGGCATAAGTATTTCAGAACAATGAATCACTGGAGTCTTTGGTTAGAGTAATTATAACTTACATTTACAAGTGAGTGGGGTGGACTGGGTAGTTAGGTGGTATTGATTTGACCAGGCTGACCTATACCTGTATTTCCATCTCTGGACATTGATATAAACTTGTGTGGACATAACTGAAATATGGGTGTGATCAGATTTGATTAACTAAAAACTTCAAAAGTAGAACATAAAAATAAAGTTTAGAACATAAAATGATCAAATCACATCTTGGCAAATTGGCAACCTGGGTTCTTTGTAATATGTTATGCAATCTGCATAAAAGAGAATTGATCTACTTTGTCAATATGATATGGTATAAATTTTACTTGCTCCCGGGGAACCGTTTTCAGTCTGAACCCCAAACAGACCATTGATTACTATCTGGAACAAGGCTGATGAGAGATGAAGAAAGTTCAGTTCACATCTGAAAAAAATAGTGCATCCTCAAATGTGTTCTGTTTCGTAAGGGGAAAGGATTTTATTCAGAATATAAGTTTTCAGGGTTTACCGGGAAATGATGTTTATTTTATTGAGAGAATGAGTTATACATTCAATGTTGGTTTGCTTTATTACAGTAAAGGACCCCGACGATCATTAGATTTGAGTGTGTTTTCTTTCAGCAGGAAGAAACATTAGAAATACATCAATATCTCTCCTGTTAAAAGAGTAGTCTCCCTTACGCAAGTCTGTTCAAATCTGAGAGTTCTGAAGCTTTTCACATGCCATGAACATCGTGAATGCTGTGTCACGCAATCAGGCGTGTAGCCGGGAATTCATACTTCATAGTCATGAGGTGGATGGGCACCGGGCAATACCCGTGGGTGGGGATGGGGAATACACAGCACACTCACTCGATTTGTGTTTTGTGCAGTTCATCGGAAATTGTCGACATTTCACGGTAGGCCTGTCAAGTGGACTGTTTGTTTTGGTGGTGTTTTTCTCTTCGATTTGAGATTTGGATAACAAATACAGTGAATAAATAATCTCGGTCAAAAGATATATTTCATTTTATTCCCAGAACATATATGTTTCATGCAATTAAACGCTGCTTATATCAGCGTGCAGTTGAATTACAGTGCACGTAAGTTGCCCATTTTCGTTTCAAATTACCACCAATTTTTCTCAAATCTGACATGATTTTGTCTGGTATGTCGACTTTCCGGGAGATTTTGGCCCAAATTGACTCCCGTGCGGGAGGGCGGGAGGGTATAGCTAATTCCGGGAGACTCCCGGGCATTCCGGGAGAGTTAACATGTCTGCACAAAAGAGTGCCCAATATGATTGTTGTTATCTTGGCTCAAAAGGATTATGCAAATTTGTTTGCATAACCATTGTTGGATTATCTTAAGTTTTCAATTTGTGCATCTCTGAATCAAGTCATGGATGCTAAAATACAGGCATGACTTGATTTTATGAGGAATTTAAGAAAATTATCAGTAGGTTAAGAGATAATGATACTTTCACTAGCCATGGTGTCAGCAAGTCAGGTTAGTTTTACAGGTGGAGGAAGTCAGAGAACCCATATAGAACCACTAAGTAATGGCAAGTTACTGTCAGACTCTGCAGCTCACCAACTTAACATAGGCTGGGTTAGCATTGGTTGAAGTTGAATGTACCACCAATGTGCTGTCTTTCCAATAGACAATGTGATTGAAGTTGGTTAGGAGTGAACTAGACTAGCTTGATAACTAATGAGTCATCCTTGGCTCTGAAGCTGTTTTACATGTCACTATTACCTTCCCCCTTCCCACCCCTTCCCTGCATATAGTGAAGAGCTGGGCTGCCTGTCCAACCCTCCATCTGCCGTTCCATCCATCTAGAAATTTATATATGCAATAACTTAGATATCAGATTTTAATTCATTTTGGTGTGCTGCTTTATATTAACAATTTTTATACCCCCGCTTCGAAGAAGTGGGGCCTATATAGGAATCGCCCTGTACGTCCATCCGTCCGTCCATAAGTCTTTCCGTCCGAACAAATTCTTGTGTGCACAACTCCTCCTACATTAAAGAACCGATTTTGAAGAAACCTTTCAAACATCACTACTAAGTGAACATGCGCATATTCCAAAATTTTTGATCTGCGACAATTTTAACCAGGTTATCTCTCTTGAACTTTGATTTAATATGGGTTTCTACATGAAATTCTTGTGTGCGCAACTCCTCCTACATTTATCAATCAATTTCCTTATGGCCTTCGCCTACATGATCAGAAGTGCATTCCTCTAAAAACCCAAAGCGGGGGTATTAATCACCTTCAGTGATAGTTCTAGTTTGGTCTGGTCTGATAACCACCTTTCATTCAATGAAAATTAAGGGAGTTATTGCCCTTTGTTTGAGTTTTGACTTAAATTCCAATGTTTATACAATAACATGGAACAGCAGACCCTCCATAAAATTTTATATTCTGCTTTAAATTAACATTGTCTGGTTATCCCTGCACTGGAAAGGGATATAGTGAAGAGCTCTATCCAGCTGTCCATCCACCCATCTATCTGGAATTCTGGTTTATACGATAAATTGAAAAAATAGTTCTCAGATTTCATAAAATTTTGGTGTTCAACTTCATATTAACTAGTTATTGCCCTTTATTCATTGAGTTTTGCTTGGATTTTTTTTATTTATTCAATAACTGGAACGGTAATTATCAGATTTTAATAAAGTTTGATATTCGGCTTTATATTGATTTTGTTTTAGGCAAGTTTAGAAGGCCATGATGATTTCTGGAGGCCAGTGGAGGGAGTTATTGTCCTTTGATTATTCTCTTTCACTTGAATTATTAATGATTATGTGATAACTCGGAAGTTATTTATCAAGATTTCAGTAAATCTTATTATGCTGCTTTATATTAAAATTGTCTTGAACACTCTTAATATAATGAGCTCGTTCCAATGAGAGGCCCCTCTCAAAAATAATAAAATTTTAAGACAACTTTGCCAGATGTAACATTAAGATGGTAAAGAGTTTATTTCTGAGAAGGCTGAACTTAGCAGGTGAAATAGCACAGGCTGAACAAGGCAGCTGAGAATACCACAGGTTCTCTGATAAGTCTGATGATATGCTGTTATGATATCATCAATGGGAAGGGTTAACTGGTAGAGTGCTAAATTATTTTTTGCTGTCAAAATTTGTTCACATGTCTTTCCCTTGCTACAATTTTATAAATTATAACAAGGTAAATCTATGCAGACTCAATCATTCCACTTTGAAGTGGTAGGAAACACATCCACTGAATTTGAGCCCATATCTGCAGTACCTTCACTTCAGAGTAAAGCCTGAATATGGGCTTCCAGCACTCCACCAGTTAACCCTTTACCCAACATGAAAAGCAGACGACACTTGCCCAACAATGATTGAATAACTAACTTTTTTTCATTTTTTGTCTCAAAAACATAGGTTATGACCCCTCGTTGGAACGAGCTCGACGAGCTCGTTCCAGTGAGGGGTCATAACCTATGTTTTTGAGACAAAAAATGAAAAAATAATAAAAATTAATTGGCGATTTTTGAGAATAGCGCTGGCCGGTTTTGGCCGTTACGTTGGGTAAAGGGTTAAGAAAGGTATTTCAGACAGTGGGGAAAAATCAGTCTGGCATCAACAAGAGTGCACATGTACACCTGGATTATATATCATCCTTAAAGTTCCCCTGCAGGAACCCCGGGAAATGAAGCAGAAGCAGTGCTTGTTTACTGTGGTAAACAAGCTCTTTTTCACTGGTAAAATAGAACCCAGTCACTAATACTTGGGGTGCGAGTCCCCTAAAATAGGCAACAAGGGGTATAAACGATTGCCCGACCTTTACTTAATCTCCATGTTGTGGTCGTGATTAGCCATTGTGCAAAAGTATGTGACCTTAAACACCAATAAATAAATAAATAAATAATAAATAATAATCCTTAGAGTTTGAACCAGACACTGGACAGGTTAAAGTTGGAAATGGGCCGAGGCACAAAAAAAGTTAAGTGTCAGAAGTAGTATTGTGGTGTTGGCATCGATAACTGATGATTCAAATGTTAAGATGTTTCTTGGTATAGCTGAGCAGCAAAGTCTTATTGTTGTTTCAAGTGTTGTGTATTCTTTGATATTTCAACTGAACCTCTACCAGTTAAGCAACATATTGTTTCAATGATACTGGGCTATACCTGTGGCATTTCCATATATAGCTGTCAGTGGAAGAAGATTATGTAGATAGAATTGGCATGTCATGCAAGCCAGACATGAATTGTTTTCATTAAAGTCGGAAATCATCTTGTTGGATCTTTTGTTTTGATATACTGTTCGCTCCCTCCCCTGAGTACACTTTTATGCTCTAAACTCACCAGTAGAAATTTTTAGGGATGAAGCTGGTGCATGCTTAGTTTTAAACTTCCCAGAGAGAATTCTTTTTTAATCACCATCAAATAGCTCATTATGGAAATGTCGTTCACAACTTGTCGAATAAACGTGTGACATCAAAAGTTGACATCGTAACATTGCTGGTGATTTTGCTTTGGAAGTTTCTTCTCCTGTATTTTATTATCTGTTTACATGATTTGAATAACAGATGACATTTGCCAGAAACATTTCCTGAATAACCCAAAATTTTCATTTTTTCCCACAAAACATGCCGTATGATTCCTCTGGAAAAGCTTGTTCCAATGAGGTACCATAATCTATGTTTTCGAGGCAAAAATTTAATAAAAAGTTTAGTTTGTTATTTTTGTAAACAACATTGACTGGTTTTAGCCATTATGTTAGGTAAAGGATTAAATTACACTTTATTTGATGAAAAGAATCTCAAATTTCTAACGATTTGATATAACATTTCTGAACCATGTTCACTAAATTCTATCTGATCGGTTTTAGTGTACACAGTTCATAAATTTAATAACAAAGCGTGAGTCACAGATATCCTCTATATAGAGATGGAGCTAGAGTTGAGAGGTTTTGAAATTCGTTTCACAAGTATTAGCATTCACCTTTACAATTAACCATTTTCCAAAATCAACTTGTTCTAAGACAGCATTATATCAAGAGTATTTCTTCTATCCAGAGCATAGCTTATGGCTCCTTATTGGAATGAGCTTAGTGAGCTCAATCCATTGAAGGATCATAAGCAATGCTTCGGAGGCAAAAATTGAAAAAAATAAAATTTGAACTCTGATTTTTGTGAATAGGACTGGCTGGATTTGGCCATTACATTAGGTAATGGGTCAATACCATTATTTTTACTCAGCACCATGGCTTAGATTCTTAGCCCTCTTTTGCAGCATGTGGTTTATCTATTCTTCAGCACCATCTACTGAGTTTCAGATTAGGCATAAAAAAATAAAAAATCTGTTTCTCAGGCCCTCCCGCATGGACCTTTTGGCTGCCGCATGCTCTCTTTTTATAACCAATTTAAACTTTAAAAAAATAAAAATTAAATGGTTTATGTCTGATATTTTACCCAAGTTAAAAATATTGATGAATTTGTCCCTTGAGTGCAAGAAGGCTTTGCAATGCTTTAGCATTGCAAAGCCTTCTTGCACTCAAGGGATGAAATACACCACCACCCATGCTATTCTGTAGATTATGAGGCCTAAAACTTGAACAAGAACATAAACTTTTGATGGCAAAAAAGAAATTACTGAAATAAAAAATAAAATAAAAAAACGCTCGCCCGCATGCAATTTCACAAATAATGGCCTGAGAAACAGAAGATCTATTTTGTGTGGCCTTACATAGGTTGTGCTTGTCATGACAAGTATCACTGCTATTTTACATTACCTTATTGTGGGGGCATGGTGGTGCTCTGTACTGAGGCATACTGCACATCAATGGTGCACTTGTCTTCAAGCAATGCTAACTCTGCTTGTGTGGAGTTAGTACATTGGAGAGTTTTGACAGTTGCTTGCAGTTGCTCAGTGGTTCTCTGGGTACTCTGGCTTTGTCCACCCATAAAACTGTCTGATGCAAGGTTACCCAGGTTTTCAAAAGTGTCATTAAACCCCAATAAATAAATAAATCCCTTCCTCGTAGGATGATGTTATCTTTCATTATCATTGTTGACATTTCGTCATGACATGTGCATAGTCATTTGGGAATCCATTTTTATATGGTCGGTCTCTGGCGCTAGCCGTATTATCAGGCCTTCAATTTTGGATTGCACAATTATACTTGCACACCATCACGTGCCTAAGCTGGGTACTAAAAATGGGTGCCTAAAACATTTCAGGTGTGCAAATACGCAGCAACAATCTGAAGAGGCCGAGTTAATCCACAAATGCAAGTCAAAAGTCTGAAAAAATCAAAGCAGCAGATTGCAGCATCGACTCATGGACACATCAAAGCAATCATAATCATATTGCTTCTGATTTCACTTTCGTGGAAGGTGCTCTTCATATGTTAACTGGGAAAAATTTGTAAAAAATGAAACTTTATTTCATTTAAAAATTGGTATTAAATAAAGTCAAACAAAACTCCATCAGTCGTGGTTGTGAACAGACACTCATAGCCAACCTTACTTAAGTTTCTATTTCTGGGTCATTGTGCTGGACATTTTTCCTGATCATTTCATTCAATTGATTATCTCCCTCTAGTGGTAATTCACCCTGCACATGTGCAGTAGCAACTATCTATATATGAAATGCTTGCATTTTTCCAGAACATGCAACACTGAATGGTTTAGTTTACAAAGACAGTGGAATAACTATTTTATTTGATTCTGAGATATTTGCATAAATCCGGCTTACACAGTGTTACACTATTTCATTTTGAGTGAGGTTGAATAAAATTAAAAGGTTTTCAAATTTCAAAACAATTACGCTGTCACTGATCAGTGATAACTATGAACTGCGATCTCATGAATCATTTGACGATCATTCGTTTTGGGAATTGACCGATTTGCATTAGAATTGAAATGCCATGGCTGACTGAAAACTGTGCTCCTGGGTTCAAAAATAGAAGCATTATTATTTGTGCACCTTCATTTTTGAAAATCGATTGTCTGGTATTATGGTATGGCCATGTTCATCTGTCTGTCCATTCGCTTTTGCTGGATCATGCAGTACTTGAAAATGAAATACACCATGGATCCAATTTTTAGCTCACCTTGACAAAGTCAAGCTGAGCTAATCTCATCGCTCTCCGTCTGTTGTCCGTCAACACCATGTTTTGGTGTTCTCCAAAACCACTGGGCCAATTCAAGTGAAAGTTTGTGTGAGTGATGGTCCCAGTGAGGCATTGCATTTTGTTCAACTCAACATGCCTAGCTCCATAAGGAGGGGGTGGGGGAAAATATTTTTAAAATCTTCTCATGAACCAGTGGGTACAATGACTTGATATTTGTTATGGAGTTTTCTTTTGAGGTGTAGAATCAAGTTTGTTCAAACGAAGTTCGTGAAGCAATATTTGGCTTTGTAATGGGAGGGGTAAGGTTTTTGGCCCCCACCCAAAATTTCTATTTTCTAAAGAAAAGATCCGATTTGAACCAAATTTAGTATTCGGTATTGTTGGGTAATAAGTACTTGACTCTTGCAAACAAACAAAAATTTCTGCATCCCCGTGGGAGCCCCAGAAGCTACAAATAGAAATATTTTGAAACACCCATATTTCCCAAACCACACGGACCAGAGAGCTGATGTTTGGTATGAAGCATCCTTTGGACCAGTAGAATTGATTGGTAAAATAAAATTGCCATCAGTTATGTTAGGGTGTTCTGTACAGAGCATCGAAGAAATGCTGAGTCGAAGAAATGCTGAGTCAGCATATTTGCAAAAATTAAAAGAAATCTTCTCCAGAACCAATGTTCAGAATCTTTTGATATTTGGTATATAGCATTCATAGGGGGGTCAGATACAAGTTTGTTAAAATAAAGCCCATTGGTTTATATTTGGGCTCAATACAGGAGCCTGAATTTTTAACTTTGGGCAATATGGGAAATATTCTTTAAAAATCTTCTTCAGAGCCACCAGTCAGAATCTTTTTATGTTTGGTATACATCATTGTTATGAGGGTCAGATTCAAGATTGTTCAAACCAAGTCCCTAGGTAAATATTTGGGCTTGGTATACAATATCTCTTGGAGGGTAAGACTCAAGTTTGTTCAAATCTGGTCCCTGGGTTATTAATTTGGGCTACCTATGGGAGCCTGAATTTTAACCAAGTGCAATATGAGGGAATTTCTTTTAAAATCATCTTCAGATCCACCAATCAGAATCCTTTCATGTTTGGTATACAACAAATCTCTCGGTGGGTCAGATTCAAGTTTGTTCAAATCAGGTCTGTGGGTTAATATTTTGGCTCCCTATTTGAGCCCAAATTTTAACTTTGTGCAATATGAGGAAATTTCTTTAAAAATTTTATTCTTCAGATCCACCAGTCAGAATTTTTTCATATTTGGTATATGACATCTCAAGGGGGATTCAAGTTTGTCCAATTTGAGTCCCTGGTGGGGGTAAGGGGGGGGGGGGGGGGGGAGGGGTGGCAATTGCGGCTTATAGTAACTATAGGAATCCTATGGGAAATCACATTTTCATTTTCTTCTCTGGAACTACTGAGCCAATGTGAACCAAACTTGGCAGGTATATGGTCATGGGAAGGTACTCTACGAACGATCCTCATTTTGTTTCCTACGGATGGAAAACATGGCCGTCAGAGGCATTCTTTGATTCTGATTGGTGGATTTTAAAAAGTTTCCTTTGAAACCACAAGGCCAAATGTTTTGAAACTTCACATGATTGATGACTGGGGCACCCTCTACCAATGATCCTCACTTAGTGTTGATCGGGTTGCAACCATGGCTGCCATTGCAGCTTATAGTTACTATAGAAACCCTATGGGAAATCACATTTTCTTCTTCTCTGGAACTACTGAGCCGATGTGAACCAACCTTGGCAGGAATGGTCTATGGGAGGTTCTCTACAACTGTTTCTCATTTTGTTCCTGTTGGATGAAAAACATTGCTGTCAGAGGCATTCTTTGATTCTGATTGGTCGATTTTGAAAAATCATTTCCTCTGAAACCACAAGGCCAAATGTTTTGAAACTTCAAATGCTTGATGACTGGGACACCTTCTACCAATGATCCTCATGTAATGTTTATCGGGTTGCAAACATGGCCACAATTGCGGCTTATTGTTACCATAGAAATCTTATGGGGCAATCTCATTTTCATGTGAGTGATTACAGGTTCTTTAGAGCCTCTTTGTTTTTTGTTTCTCGATGATAACTTTAGTTTTTGTTGACTGATTGAAATAAAATTTGGTATGTAGATGTATCAACATAATATACAGGTCAAGTTCAAATCGGTATTTGGTGCGACATTGTTTGCCAGAGTTATGTCCCTTTTTCGACTTCGAAAATTCTATTTTTTTCAAATACCTTGAATTGCATACGTTTTTGAGTGACGTGTGGCCGGGTGGGCCATTTGTTTACAAATTAATCAGTTGAAAACAATAAAAAAAAAAATTGCAATAAAAAAACCCATATCTTGTGACCCCCTCATTGGAACAAGCATATTTTAAAAGTGTTAAAGCATTCTCATTCCATAACGTTCTTGAAGTAGTCGCAGGTGTGTGTATTTATTTAGCGTGCATGCACGCATATTACTTGGGACAATTCTTGACATAGTTAATTGAGCATTCAATTCCCAGGCAGAGATTCAGTGGACTTAGGAAACCCCCCAAAAATGGAACCATATTTATATACTGGATCCATTAATATGCGGAATTACGTGTTACTTAAATTTCGCTATCAGGATTCTCAATACCATTTTGATATTCTCAAAAAAAGTATAGAAATTTGTGTTGGTCTGGAAAAAGCCATGAAAGGTATGAAAAAACGTCAGTTAAGCAATAGGGGGAATTAAAAAAGTATGGAAAGAGTTTTTAGCTCAACTTTGACATAAGTCAAATTTGAGCTTATGCCATGGCCAGTTGTCCGTCTGTCCATCAACAATTCAATATGGCTCGGGCTAGAGGCCGTATTTATGAACCGATCTTTACGAAACTTCTTGGGTACCTTTGTTATCACCGTTGGACGAGAACTAGTGTTTTTGGGTCCATACGAAATTCAAGTTGGCCGCTGGCAGCCATTTTGTACAAAATTAGGTGCAATCAGAATTTTGCACAGAACTTCCATATGAAAGCTCTGATTTTAAAATGTTTTTGTATGAATGTTTAGTACCATGGGATACATCACATATAATTCGGGTTTTTTCTTGTGCGTAAATTATGCAAATTGGACTAACTTTGATGTATTTAGTGTTACTTTCAGCACTGTAAGTGCAAATACCAATATGGCTCAGGCTAGAGGCCGTATTTATGAACTAACTTTGATGTATTTAGTGTTACTTTCAGCACTGTAAGTGCAAATACCAATATGGCTCAGGCTAGAGGCCGTATTTATGAACAGATCTTTACGAAACTTCTTGGGTACCTTTGGTATCACCGTGGGACGAGAACAAGTGTTTTGGGGTTCGGTCCGAAATTCAAAGTGGCCGATGGCAGCCATTTTGTACAAAATTAGGTGCAATCAGATTTTTGTGCAGAACTTCCATATGAAAGCGCTGATTTGAATAATTTTTTGTGTGAATGTTTAGTACCATGGGATACATCACATATAATACAAGTTTTTTTCTTGTGCAGAAATTATGCAAATTAGATGAACTTTGATTTTTTCAGTGCTACTTACACACAGTAAGTACACATGTCAATATGGCTCGGGCTAGGGGCTGTATTTATGAACCGATCTTCACGAAACGTCTTGGGTACCTTTGTTATCACCTTGGGACGAGAACGAGTGTTTGTGGGTGTAGTCCAAAATTCAAGATGGCTGCCAGTGGCCATTTTGTACCGAAATTAGGTCTAATCAGTTTTTAGCTCATCTTGACAAAGTCAGGCTGAGCTAATCTCATCGCTCTCCATCCGTCGTCCGTCAACACCATGTTTTGGTCTTCTCCTCCAAAGCCACTGGGCCAATTCAAGTGAAAGTTTGTGTGAGTGATGGTCCCAAAGGGGCGTTTCATTTTTGTTCAACTCAGCATGCCCAGCCCCATAGGGAGGGAGTGGGGGAAAATGCTCCAAAATATTTTAAAAATCTTCTTCTCAAGAACCAGTGTGTACAATGATTTGATATTTGCTATGGAGCTTCCATATGAGGTGTAGAATCAAGTTTGTTCAAACGAAGTTCGTGAAGTAATATTTGGCTTTGTAATAGGAGGGGTAAGATTTTTGGCCCCGCCCAAAATTTCTATTTTCTGAACCGATGGTCCGGTATGAACCAAATTTGGTTTGTGGTAGTATTGGGTCATAAGTACTTGACCCATGCAAAAAAAAAAATTCCTGCATCCCCATGGGAACCCTGCGAGCTAAAAATAGAAATATTTTCAAACGCCCATATTTCCTAAACCCCACAGAACAGAGAGCTTTTATTTGGTATGAAGTATCCTTATGACCAGTAGAATTGAATGGTAAAAAAAAATTGCCAACGGTTATGTTAGGGTGTTCTGTAATGGGCATCGAAAAAATGCTGAGTCAGCATATTTGCAAAAATTAAAAAAAATCTTTTCTCCAGAACCAATCATCAGAATCTTTTGATATTTGGTATACAGCATTCATAGGGGGGTCAGATAAAAGTTTGTTGAAATAAAGCTCATTGGTTCATATTTGGGCTCTCTTCAGGAGCCCGAAGTTTTAATAAAAATCTTCTTCTTCTGAACCACCAGTCAGAATCTTTTAATATTTGGTATACATCATTGTTATGAGGGTCAGATTCTAGATTGTTCAAACCAAGTCCCTAGGTTAATATTTGGGCTTCCTATGGAAACCCAAATTTTATCTTTGTTCAATATGGAGGGTAATTTAAAAAAATCTTCTTCTTCAGATCCATCAGTCAGAATGCTTTGATATTTGGTATGCAATATCTCTATGGGGGTCAGATTCAAGTTTGTTCAAATCAGATCCCTAGGTGTATATTTGGGCTCACTATGGTATCCCAAATTTTTACTTAGTGCAATATGAGGAAATTTCTTTAAAAATCTTCTTCTTCAGATCCAACCAGTCGGAATGCTTTTATATTTGGTATACAACATCTCTATGGGGGTGGGGGGGGGGAGGGGGGGTGGGGGTGGTCAGATTCCAGGTTGTTCAATTTGAGTGCTTAGGTTAATATTTGGGCTCCATATGGGAACATGAAATTTAACTTAGTACAATATGAGGGAATTTCTTCAAAAATCTTCTTCTTCAGATTCACTTGTCAGAATGCTTTCACATTTGGTATACAACATCTCTAGGGGGGGGGGGGGTCAGATTCCAGGTTGTTCAATTTGAGTGCTTAGGTTAATATTTGGGCTCCATATGGGAACATGAAATTTAACTTAGTACAATATGAGGGAATTTCTTCAAAAATCTTCTTCTTCAGATTCACTTGTCAGAATGCTTTCACATTTGGTATACAACATCTCTAGGGGGGGTCAGATTCAAGTTTGTTCAAATCGGATCCATAGGTTAATATTTGGGCTCGCTATGGTAGCCCAAATTTGAACTTAGTGCAATTCGAAGAAATTTCTTTACAATTTCTCTTCTTCAGATCCAACAGTCAGAATGCTTTCATATTCGGTACACAACATCTCTAGGGAAGTCAGATTTAACTGTGTTCAAATCAAGAGCTTGGGTTAATATTTGGGCTCTCTATGGGAGCCGGAATTGGCCATTTTGCTGAAGAATTAAAAATTTTGTATTCAGTACCCTCTAGAGGTACTAAGATTAATCCACATAGGTTGTATCAAGGGGCTTCATAGGGGAGCTCTACATTTTACTTATGATCAACTGAAGAAAAGGCATGATGCCTAGATTATTTTTGTCACTCCTGAGGGACTCAAGGATTGGCAGTGTAGCCTATGGAGATGGCTTGCTTAATGTAGACTCATTCTTGAACTCTGTTTAAATTGTGTTCTGTACAAGATGAGCGCTTCAGGCCCCGTGGGGCCTCTTGTTTTGAATACCAATACCGGTATTCAGCTTTGAATATCATGCATCCCTATGTGCACCATCGACGTGCAGTACATCTTAGAGAATGGCATCATCGTGCCCCCATGTAGGCAACCGGGATAAAGTGCCTTGCCCAAGGACACGGGGATCGAACTCGGGACCTCTCGCATAAAAGTCTAACAGTCTACCATTGAGCCACAGCGTTCGTATTGAACTGGTTAAATTCTGAGTTACATTATGGAAAATAGTTGCACCTCAATCAACATTATACTTCAACACCAATGTACAGATAGTTATAGCAGATGTTTTTATCTAAGTGTTTGGGCAGTTTCCGTTGCATTGTATTTATGATCAAATTCAAAATTTTTTTCAGTCTCAGAAGAAAACATGCATGGGATGCTGTGACCAAATCAGGAACAAATATCACCTATTCGTGGAAATTTGGAGATGATGATCCTGTCATACAGACTAGACCTTTGGTATGTTCAGTAATTTCATTCTTATTTTATAGTTCTGTGATCACAACAGACATTTTTTGACTGGATCATCAGACCATAACCGGATCAGGATCTGGCCAAAATTATCTGATTGCTTTCCTGTCCATCACACTAGTATTTTACGTGTCATAAAAGAATTCAAAAATTTTTAATTTTTTCCTTATTCAATTTTGATTTTCACTGTTTTAGTTATGAAATATCCTGATCTTCTTGTGTATGTGCATTGTGATTAAATCTGATGACGTGTACGGGTGCATATGTGCATGGGTGTTTAGCATACAGTTAAAACTAGAAGTCCTGTCATGAAATGCGCACAAATGGCACTTCGATCTGTACGTTAATCTATGTCTTATGACCATAGTAAGGCTATCAAATTCTGTACTTATGGCCTGTGCACAAGCAGTGTTTCAGCCAATAGACCTCCGGGTAACCCAAAGGTCCATTGGCAGAAACATTGCTTGTGTTTGCTATGAGTAACCAGGAGAACCTGCCTTGCTTTGGATGCCATTCGATATGGCAATTGCACGCAATTAAGCCTAGATAAGTTCACAGTTCGTAACAGGACTTCTAGTTTTAACTGTAGATGTGTATGTGTGTTTCTCAGATTAATAGAGTTTTAGATCCAATAGTGAAAAATGTTTTGCAGTATTATTGCACACACAATCAGTACATGTACTATTCTCCATTGATGACTCATGGTCTCCCTACAGCGGTTGATCCACGTATGTAGATAAATGTTAGGACATCCAAAGAAATCTTTTCACTGCCCATAATTAATCACTCAGGGTTTTGGCTTAGACTAGGACTGGTTGCAAGAGTGAAGCGTTCCACCAGCGTGGACTCATGGGTTTGATCTGGACATTACCATTTTTAGCACAACTTGACAATGTCAAGTATGAGCTATTGGGATAGGTTGTCGTCCATCTGTATGTCCATCAGTCCATCCACAATTCCTTTAGCACACCCCACAGGCCACAGCTCTCACCCGATCAGTTCCAAATTTCATATGTTGTTTTGGGGCAGTGTCCAAATGGGAGCGTGCTATTGAGTTTTTTCGAATTTCTTTGAAAAACATGGCTACCAGTGGCCATCTTGGATTTGAATATAAATTGTCCAACAATTCCTTTAGCACACCCTACAGGTCGCAACTGTCACCTGATCAGTTTCAAACTTCATATGTAGCTTTGAGGGAATGTCAAGATGCGCGCCATCAAATTTTTCCAAATTTCATTGAAAACATGGCCGTCAGTGGCCATCTTAGATTTGCTGTATAAATTGTCAACAATTCCATTAGCAATCCCTCCCTGCCGCATTTCTCTCACCCAATCTTTTTCAAATTTCATATATAGCTTTGGTTTGATGTCTAGGCGGGAGCTATCAAATATTTCTGAATTTTGTTGAAAAACATAGCCTCCAACAGCCATTTTGGATTCGGATATAAATTTTCAACAATTCCATTAGCACACCCTGCAGGCCACATCTCTTACCCAATCTTTTTCAAATTTCATATGTAATTTTGATGTGATGTCTAGATGGGAACTATATCAAATGTTTCTAAATTTTGTTGAAAAACATGGCCGGCAATGGCCATCTTGGAATTGGCATATAAATTGCCAACAATTCCATTAGCAGACCCTACAGGCCACACCTAACAGCCGCTCTTTTTCAAATTTTATATGTAACTTTGGTATGATGTCCAGATGGGAATTATCAAATTTTTCTGCATTTCGTTGAAAAAGGTAGCCGCCTTTGGCCTTCATGGATTTCACATATAAATTGTCAACAATTCCATTAGTACACCCAACAGGCCCCACCCCTCACCCAATTTTTAGCTTAACTTGACATAGTCAAGATAAGCTATTGCCATCACGCGTGCGGAAGTCTGTGAGTCTGTTAGTCTGTGTGAGTCTGTGACGTCTGTGACGTCTGTTCACATTTCCTTTAGCACGGGCTACACCCCGCAGTTCTTATCTGATCGTCACGAAATTTCATATGCAGGTTTGGGGTCATGTCTAGATGAGAACGTCCCCTTTTGGTCGCGATCGGGCAACTGGTATGGCTGCCCGAGCTTAAAACCCGAAAACCATTAGCACAGTCTACAGGTCGTATTTATGAAGGGATTTCATTGTAACTTGGTAGGATGCCTCTGTATAGTGCCTAGACGAGAACGTCCCCTTTTGGGCATGATCTATCAACCGTGATGGCTGCCCAAGCCCGAAACCCAAAAACTTTTAGGACAGCCTGCAGGCCATGTTTAATATAGAGGGATTTCATTGTAACTTGATAGGATTACTCCTTGTGATGTCTAGATGAGAATTTCCCCATTTGGGCATGATGTGCCAACCGTGATGACTGCCAGAGCCCAAAACCCGAAAACCTTTAGCACAGTCTACAGGTCATATTTATTGAGGAATTTCATTGTAACTTGGTGTGTTGACTTCATACAATGTCTAGATGAGAAAGTCCCCCTTTGGACGTGATTGGGCAACTGTGATGGCTACAGGAGCCCGAAAACCTTTAGCACAGTCTAGAGGTCATATTTATGAAATGATTTCATTGGAACTTGGCAGGATGACTCCAAATAATGTCTAGATGAGAACGTCCCATTTTGATCGCGATCATGCAGCCTTGATGGGTGGCCGAGCCCAAAAATCTTTAGCATAGGCAAAAGGTCATATTTATGGAAGGATTTCATTGTAACCTGTTAGGTTGACTCCATATAATGCCTAGATGATGACATCCCCTTTCAGTCGTGATTGGTCAGTTGTGATGGCTACAAGTGCCCGAAGCCCGAAAACCTTGAGCACAGTCTACAGGTCATATTTATAAAGGGATTTCATTGTAACTTCTTAGGATCACTCCAGATGATGCTCAGATGAGATTGTCCCCTATGGTTGCGATCATTCACCCTTGATGGCTGCCGAAGCCCGAACACCTTTAGCACAGTCTACAGGTCATATTTATGAAGGGATTTCATTGTAACTTGGTAGGTTAACTTCATATAATGTCTAGATGAGAACGTGCGATCATTCACCCATGATGGCTGCCCGAGCCCGAAACCCGAAAACCTTTAGCACAGTCTACAGGTCATATTTATGAAGGGATTTCATTGTAACTTGGTAGGTTAACTTCATATAATGTCTAGATGAGAACGTCCCCTTTTGGACATGATTGGGCAACTGTGACGGCTAAAGGTGCCCGAAGCCCGAAAACCTTTAGCACAGTCTACAGGTCATATTTATGAGGGGATTTCATTGTAACTTGGTAGGATGACTCCAAATAATGTCTAGATGAGAACGTCCCCTTTTGATCGCGATCATTCAGCCTTGATGGGTGCCCGTGCCCCAAAACCTTTAGCATAGGTAAAAGGTCATATTTATGGAAGGATTTCATTGTAACCTATTAGGTTGACTCCATATAATGCCTAGATGATGACATCCCCTTTTGGTCGTAATTGGTCAGCTGTGTTGGCTACAAGTGCCAGAAGCCCAAAAACCTTGAGCACAGTCTACAGGCCATATTTATGAAGGGATTTCATTGCAACTTCATAGGATCATTCCAGATGATGCCCAGATGAGATTGTCCCCTTTGGTTGCGATTATTCAACCATGATGGTTGCCCGAACTCGAAGCCCGAAAACCTTAAGCACAGTCTACAAGTCATATTTGTGAAGGGATTTCATTGTAACTTGGTAGGTTGACTTCTTATAATGCCTAGATGAGAACGTCCCCTTTTGGACATGTTTGGGCAACTTTGACGGCTAAGGTGCCCGAAGCCCAAAAACCTTTAGCACTGTCTACAGGTCATATTTATGAAGGGATTTCATTGTAACGTGGTAGGTTGACTCCAAATAAGGTCAAGATGAGAACGTCCCATTTTGGCCGTGATCATTCAGCCTTGATGGGTGCCCGAGCCCAAAAACCTTTAGCATAGGCAAAAGTTTATATTTATAGAAGGATTTCATTGTAACATTGTTAGGTTGACTCCATATAATGCCTAGATGATGACATCCCCTTTTGGTCGTGATTGGTCAACTGTGATGGCTACAGGTGCCCGAAGCCCGAAAACCTTGAACACAGTCTACAGGTCATATTTATGAAGGGATTTCATTGTAACTTCGCAGGATCACTCCAGATGATGCCCAGATGAGATTGTCTCCTTTGGTTGCGATCATTCAACCATGATGGCTGCCCGAGCCCGAAGCCCGAAAACCTTTAACACAGTCTAAGGTCATATTTATGAAGGGATTTCATTGTAACTTGGTAGGTTGACTTCATATAATGTCTAGATGAGAACGTCCCCTTTTGGATACGAGTGGGCAACTGTGACGGCTTCAGGGGCCCAAAGCCCGAAAACCTTTAGAACAGTCTACAGGTCATAATTATGAAGGGATTTTATTGTAGCTTGGTAGGATGACTCCAAATAGTGTCCAGATGAGAACGTCCCCTTTTGGTCACGATCATTCAGCCTTGATGGCTGCCCGAGCCCAAAAACCTTTAGCATGTCTGTAGGTCGTATCTATGGAAGGATTTCATTGTAACTTGTTAGGTTGACTCCATATAATGCCTTGATGATGACATCCCCTTTTGGTCGTGGTTGGTCAACTGTGATGTCTACAGGTGCCTGAAGCCCGAAAACCTTTAGCACAGTCTACAGGTCATATTTATGGAGGGATTTCATTGTAACTTGGTAGGTTGACTTCATATAATGTCTAGATGAGAACGTCCCCTTTGGACGCAATTGGGAAACTGACGGCTACAGGGGCCCGAAGCCCGAAAACCTTTAGCACAGTCTACAGGCCATATTTATGAAGGGATTTTAATGTAACTTGATAGGATGACTCATTTTGGAATAATTTCATTGTAATTTTGTTGATATATGTTAACTGTGAGGGCCACATATATTAACTGTGAGGTCATATTAACCACCCCTCAGATCTTTAGTACAGTGTACATCTCATATTATTTTTATCATAAACATAGCATACAGGGAACAGAAATGAACATATTCCCAATTATCACAATTCTTGTCTTATTTCATAATCCTTTCATAAACATTGAACATTATCCTTTTCATCCAACACAACACACAAGTTAAGCTACAGTGTCATTGACACTTTCATTATAAGATTTCATTTGTAGCTTTGGTGTGATGTCTTTTCTGTAGATACTTGAATGAATGACTTGGCATTACTGGATCTTTCTATTTAAGTTCAAACCCTTTTTGGACAAGTTGAGCTGCAGTGTCATTGACACGTTCATTATTGTTGTGCCTTACACCAGCGTCTTGGTTAATGACAAATAAGAATAAAAAAAACCTGAAAGATACCTCAGTACTGCATCTGTCACTCAAGCCTGGAAATAAGCAGACTTGTCATCTGCAGAATGAGGTCCCCAGAGGGTGAATTTGGTGATGCTACCCAGGGGAGCATCACTAAATTTTCCCTCTGTGAACCTCAGTCTGAATCAAGGTTTCGGGACTAAACAGAAGGAAGTACCAAGAGGATAAATTGGGGGATTCTAGCCCGCTATATGGGATAGCATCAGAAAATTCACTCTCTTTGAACCTCGTTCTGCAAATGAAAAATTGCATAATTCCAGGCTTGCTGTCTCTTAATGTGTAATGAATAGTGAATAAGTGGAATAAGGGTTCCCACGTTCCCTTGAAAACCCTTGCCTACGATGACCTAATTTTGATTTCTCCCAGAAGCATGATGGTAAGACATAGTGTTCTTTAACTTCGGCAATGAAGTGCTGTGATGTAAATCCCGGCAAATTATCAGCTCAGTGGAAAGATTTCATAAAATAAGAATTTTTGCCCCGCCCAAAATTTCTATTTTCCAAACCGAGAGGCTGATTTGAACCAAATTTGAAATGAGGGCTTATTGGGTCGAAATTACTTAATTTATGCCAAAAACATTTTCCTGTTGCTCAATGGGAACCACAGGAGCTAAAAATAGAAAACATTTAAAATGCCCATATCTCCAAAACTACACGGCACTGAGAATTCTTATTTGGTGTGAAGCTTCCTGAGGACCAACAGAATGGAATGGTCCAAAGAAATTGCTATTGGTTTTATCATAGGGTACTTTTTCGGAACTTTGAAAAAGTGCTAAGTCAGCATTTTTTAACTCGGAAGGGGGGGGGGGGGGGGGGGGGGGGGGGTAATGGGAAAAACATTAAGATTTTTCTTCTCCCAAACCACTGCTCCAAAAGCTCTTTCAAATTTAACATATAACATCTTTAGAAGATAGTTTCACATGTTTATTGAAATCAAATCCCTGGGTCCATATTTGGGCTCTTTATGGGAGCCCAAATGTTTAAATTAGTGCAGTATGAGGAATATTCTTTAAAATTTTTCTTCTTCAGATGTGCCAATCAGAATCAGTTGATATTTAGTATGCAGCATCCTTAGAGGGGGAAATTCAAGTTTGTTCAAGCCAAGTCCCTGGGTTCATATTTGGGCACACTGTGATAGCCCAAATTAAAAATTAGTTCAAAATAAGAAATTTTCTTTAAAAATTTTCTTCAGATCCAGCAGTCGGAATGTTTTGATATTTGGTCTGCAGCATCTATAGAGGAGGGGGGGAGGGGGGGAGGGGGGGGATTCAAGTTTCTTCAAGCCAAGTCCCTGGGTTCATTTTTGGGCTCCCTGTGGGAGCCCAAATTATAACTTAGTTCAATATGAGGAATATTCTTCAAACTCTTCTTCTTCACATCCACCAGTCAGAATCTTTTGATATCTGGTATACAGTATGCTTAGGGAGGTGAGATATAAGTTTGTTAAAGCCAAGTGCCTGGGTTCATATTTGGGCTTCCTGTGGGACCCCGAATTGTACCAAAATTTCTATTTTCAGAACTGAGAGGCCGATATGAACCAAATTTGATATGAGAGCTTATTGGGTCATAAGTTCCTAATTTATGCAAAAAAAAAAATTTCACGCCGCTCCATGGGAACTGCAGGACCTAAAAATAGAAATAATTTAAAACACCCATATCTCCAAAACTACATGGCACTGAGAATTTTTAGCTGGAACTAGCAGCTCTATAAGTGGCAATGTCGGTCTGTCGGTCTGTCTGTCGGTCTGTCTGTGACCAACAAGTTTCAAAACTCAATATAACTTTTGAAACACTTGATGGAATGACTTTATATTTGGCATGTAAGTGTATCTTATTGATTTCTTGGAGTTATGGCCCTTGATGGACTTAGAATTTTGTGAGATTGCTCCACCCGTCGCAGCTACGGCATCGATGTCGCGATTTTTATTTTGTGTGAAGCGTCCTTAGGAGCATCATTGTTATGAGGGTCAGATTCAAGATTGTTCAAACCAAGTCCCTAGGTTAATATTTGGGCTTCCTACAGAAGCCCAAATTATAATGTTTTGATATTTGGTCTGCAGCATCTATAAAGGAGGGGGGGAGGGGGGGGATTCAAGTTTCTTCAAGCCAAGTCCCTGGGTTCATATTTGGGCTCCCTGTGGGAGCCCAAATTATAACTTAGTTCAATATGAGGAATATTCTTCAAAATCTTCTTCTTCCCATCCACCAGCCAGAATCTTTTGATATCTGGTATACAGTATCCTTAGGGAGGTGAGATATAAGTTTGTTAAAGCCAAGTGCCTGGGTTCATATTTGGGCCTCCAGTGGGAGTCCGAATTGTACCAAAATTTCTATTTTCCGAACTGAGAGGCCGATTTGAACCAAATTTGTTATGAGGGCTTATTGAGTCATAAGTAACTAATTTATGCCAAAAAAAATTTTCTGTTCACATGGAAACCCCAATACCTAAAAATAGAAAAATTGTAAAACGCCCATATCTTCAAAACTACACGGCACTGAGAATTTTTATTTTGTGTGAAGCTTCCGTTGGAACAGCAGAAAGGAATGGTCCAAAAAAAGTTGCCATCGGTTTTATCGTAGGGTACTTTTCCAGGACTTTGAAAAAGTGCTGAGTCAGCATTTTTTAACACTGTGAGTAACATTGCTGTGGATAATGGGAAAAACATTTAAGACTCTTCTTCTCCCAAACCACTGCTCCAAAAGCTTTCAAATTTCACATATAACATCTTTGGAAGATTGTTTCACATGCTTATTGAAATCAAATCCCTGGGTCCATATTTGGGCTCTCTATGGGAGCCCAAATGTTTAAACCAGATGCACCAATCAGAATCTTTTGATATTTGGTATGCTGCATGCTTAGGGGGTGAGATTCAGGTTTGTTCAAGTCAAGTCCCTGGGTTCATATTTGAGCTCACTGTGGGAGCCCAAATTATAAACGAGGAGTTTTCTTTAAAAATTTTCTTCTTCAGATCCAATCTTCGGGATGTTTTGATATTTGGTATGCAGCAACCTTAAGGGGGTGAGATTCAAGTTTCTTCATGCCAGGCCCCTGGGTTCATATTTGGGCTCCCTGTGGGGGCCCGAATTACAACTTAATTCAATGTGAGGAATATTCTTCAATAATCTTCTTCACATCCACCATTCAATCTTTTGATATTTGATATACTGTATCCTTAGGGAGGTGAGATATAAGTTTGTGAAAGCCAAGTGTCTGGGTTCATATTTTGGCTTCCTGTGGGACCCCGAATTGTACCAAAATTTCTATTTTCTGAACTGAGAGGCCGATATGAACCAAATTTGATATGAGAGCTTATTGGGTCATAAGTACCTAATTTATGCCAAAAAAAAAAATTCCTGTCGCTCCATGGGAACTGCAGGACCTAAAAATAGAAATAATTTAAAACGCCCATATCTCCAAAACTACATGGCACTGAGAATTTTTATTTTGTGTGAAGCGTCCTTAGGAGCAGGAGAAAGGAATGGTTAAAAAAAGTGCCATCAGTTTCATCATAAGATACTTTTCCAGGCCTTTGAAAAAATGCTGAGTCATCATTTTTTAACACTGCGAGTAATGGGAAAAACATTAAAGAATCTTCTTCCCCCATACCACTGGTCCAAAGGCTTTAATTTTTCACATATAACATCTTTGGAAGATTCATTCACACGTTTGTTGAAATCAAATCCCAGGGTCCATATTTGGGCTGTATGGGAGCCCAAATGTTCAGATTAGTGCAATATAAGGAGTATTCTTTTAAAATCTTCTTCTTCCGACCCACCAATCAGAATCTTTTGATATTTGGTGTGCAGCATCCTTGGGGGGGGGGGGGGAGATTCAAGTTTGTTCACGTCAAGTCCCTGGGTTCATGTTTGGGCAAATTATTATTTAGTTCAATATAAGGAATATTCTTTAAAAATATTTTTATTCAGATCCAGTAGTCCGAATCTTTTGATATCTGGTATACAGCATTCTTATGGAGGTAAAATTCAAGTTTGTTCAAGCCAAGTCCCTGGGTTCATATTTGGGCTCCCTGTGTTCAATATAAGGAATATTCTTTAAAAATCTTCTTTTTTTTTAAGATCCACCAGTCAAAATCTTTGGATATTTATACCCCCACAAAACGAAGTTTTAGGGAGGGTATATAGGAGTCAACTTGTCCGTCGGTCGGTCTGTCGTCGTCGATCCGTTGCACATGTAAGCTTGTGGAGCAAACTACTTTTACAGTTTTAGCTGCATTTTCATGAAACTTCACAAAAATGACCAACATGATGAGGAGCAGTGTGTGACATAATTTTTTTTCTGCTTGGCTTCACGATGGCCGACTGGCGGACATATTTGATTTTTTTAGCTCAACTTTGGCAAAGCCAAATTTGAGCTTTTGTCATGGCCCGTCGTCCGTCTGTCCGTCGTCCATCTGTCTGTACGTCAACAATTGGATATGGCTCGGGCTAGAGGCCATATTTATGAACCGATCTTTACGAAACTTCTTGGGTACCTTTGTTATGACTGTGGGACGAGAACGAGTGTTTTTGGGTGCGGTTCGAAATTCAAGATGGCTGCCAGCCGCCATTTTGTACCGACGATGCAGAAATCTGTTTTTTGTACAGAACTTCCATATGAAAGCTCTGATTTGAATAATTTTTTGTATGAATGTTTAGTACCATGGGATACATCACATATAATACGGGTTTTTTTCTTGTGCGTAAATTGTGCAAATTAGACTAATTTTGATGTTTTTTGGTGTTACTTTCAGCACTGTAAGTGCCAATGCCAATACGGCTCGGGATAGAGGCCGTATTTATGAACCGATCTTTACGAAACTTCTTGGGTACCTTTGGTATCACCGTGGGACGAGAACGAGTGTTTTTGGGACCGGTCCGAAATTCAAGATGGCCGATTGCAGCCATTTTGTACAAAATTAGGTGCAATCAGATTTTTGCATAGAACATCCATATGAAAGCGCTGATTTGAATAATTTTTTGTGTGAATGTTTAGTACCATGGGATACATCACATATAATACAGGTTTTTTTCTCGTGCAGAAATTATGCAAATTAGATGAACTTTGATTTTTTCAGTGCGACTTACACACAGTAAGTACACATGTCAATACGGCTCAGACTAGAGTCTGTATTTATGAACTGATCTTCACGAAATGTCTTGGGTACCTTAGTTATCACCTTGGGACAAGAACAAGTGTTTCTGGGTGCGGTCTAAAATTCAAGATGGCTGCCAGTGGCCATTTTGTACCGAAATTGGGTCTAATCAGTTTTTTGTACACAACTTCTATACAGCTCAGACAAGAGGCCATATTTATGAACCAATCTTTACGAAACTTCTTGGGTACCTTTGTTATCACTGTGGGATGAGAGCGAGTGTTTTGGGGTGTGGTCCGATATTCAAGATGGCCACCAGCAGCCATTTTGTACCAAAATTAGTGCAGTCAGTCTTTTGTACAGAACTTCTGTATGAAAGTTCTGATTTGAATAAATTTTTGTATGAATGTTTAGTAACATGGAATACATAACATATTGTAAGGGTTTTTTTTCGTGCATAAATTATGCAAATTAGATGAACTTTGATTTATTCAGTGCTACTTACACAATGTAAGCACACATGTCAATACAGCTCAGGGTAGAGCCTGTATTTATGAACCGATCTTCACAAAACTTCTTGGGTACCTTTGTTATCACCTTGGGACGAGAATGAGTGTTTCTGGGTACGGTCCAAAATTCAAGATGGCTGCCAGTGGCCATTTTGTACCGAAATTAGGTCCAATCAGTTTTTTGACACAAGTTCTATACAGCTCGTATTTATGAACTGATCTTCACAAAACTTCTTGGGTACCTTTGTTTTCACCTTGGGACAGGAACGAGTGTGTTTTGGGGTGCCTTTGTTATCACTGTGCTATGAGAACAAATATTTTGGGGTTCAGTCAGACCCACTCTGGGACTCAAAGATTTTTTTCTAGTTTAGCATCTGACTGTCACCCACCTTTGCAATAGTTTACCTATACATTTGTTACAGGCAACGGTCAGTATTTATGTACAGACCGTTACAATACTTCTTTATATGTACCTTTGTTATCAGGTCATTACCTAGATGTTTGTCATTGCTGTGTCACATACTATACATGTACATGTCTTTGTCTTGACAAGTTGAGCTACAGTGTCATTGACACTTTCATTTTTTATGTAAACGTGTGAAGCGAACTACTTCCACAGATTTAGCCACATTTTCATGAAACTTCACAAAAATGACCAAAATGATGAGGGGAAGTGCGTGACATAATTTTTTTCCTGCTCGGTTTCAAGAGGCCCGAATGGCAGCCATATTGGATTTTTTTTTTTACTTAGAAAAACTTAATGCCCCTTTTCAGTCCCCCACATTAGGCGGTATGCCACGGTGGGGGTATAGTGGGCGACAGACCATCTCTAGTTGGTATAAGCTTTTCTTAGGAGGGGCAGATCCAACTTGTTCAAATCTATTTCCTGGGTTGATATTTAGGCTACCGTGTCAGGTGAGTGCCCTCAGTCCCCCCGGGCCATTTGATATAATCTTTTTTAGGAGGGGCAGATGCAACTAGTTCAAATCAGTTTCCTGGGTTGATATTTAGGCTATCATGACAGGTGAGCGCCCTCAGGCTTCTTGTTTCAGTTATGGATGAAAATATTGAAATAATTTTTAGCTCAACTTTGGCGAAGCCAAATTTGAGCTTATGCCATGGCCCGTCGTCCGACGGCCGTCTGTCCGTCAACAATTGGATATGGCTCGGGCTAGAGGCTGTATTTATGAACCGATCTTTACGAAACTTCTTGGGTACCTTTGTTATGACTGTGGGACGAGAACGAGTGTTTTTGGGTGCGGTCCAAAATTCAAGATGGCTGCCAGCTGCCATTCTGTACCGACGATGCAGAAATCTGTTTTTTGTACAGAACTTCCATATGAAAGCTCTGATTTGAATAATTTTTTGTATGAATGTTTAGTACCATGGGATACATCACATATAATACGGGTTTTTTTCTCGTGCGTAAATTATGCAAATTAGACTAACTTTGATGTTTTTTGGTGTTACTTTCAGCACTGTAAGTGCAAATTCCAATACGGCTCGGGCTAGAGGCCGTATTTATGAACCGATCTTTACGAAACTCCTTGGGAATCTTTGTTATCACCGTGGGACGAGAACGAGTGTTTTTGGGTCCGGTCCGAAATTCAAGATGGCCGATGGCAGCCATTTTGTACGAAATTTGGTGCAATCAGATTTTTGCACAGAACTTCCATATGAAAGCGCTGATTTGAATAATTTTGTGTTTGAATGTTTAGTACCAAGGGATACATCACATATAATACAGGTTTTTTTCTTGTGCAGAAATTATGCAAATTAGATGAACTTTGATTTATTCAGTGCTACTTATACACTGTAAGTGCACATGTCAATACGGCTCGGGCTAGAGGCTGTATTTATGAACCGATCTTCACAAAACTTCTTGGGTACCTTTGTTATCACCTTGGGACGAGAACGAGTGTTTCTGGGTGTGGTCCAAAATTCAAGATGGCTGCCAGTGGCCATTTTGTACCGAAATTAGGTCTAATCAGTTTTTTGTACACAACTTCTATACGGCTCAGGCTAGAGGCCGTATTTATGAACCAATCTTTACGAAACTTCTTGGGTACCTTTGTTATCACCATGGGATGAGAAAGAGTGTTTTGGTGTGGTCCGAAATTCAAGATGGCCACCAGCAGCCATTTTGTACCAAAATTAGTGCAATCAGTCTTTTGTACAGAACTTCTGTATGAAAGTTCTGATTTGAATAAATTTTTGTATGAATGTTTAGTAACATGGAATACATCACATATAGTACGGGTTTTTTTTCTCGTGCAGAAATTATGCAAATTAGATGAACTTTGATTTATTCAGTGCTACTTATACACTGTAAGTGCACATGTCAATACGGCTCGGGCTAGAGGCTGTATTTATGAACCGATCTTCACAAAACTTCTTGGGTACCTTTGTTATCACCTTGGGACGAGAGCGAGTGTTTCTGGGTGCAGTCCAAAATTCAAGATGGCTGCCAGTGGCCATTTTGTACCGAAATTAGGTCCAATCAGTTTTTTGTCACAACTTCTACACAGCTCATATTTGTGAACTGATCTTCACGAAACTTCTTGGGTACCTTTGTTTTCACCTTGGGACAGGAATGAGTGAGTTTTGGGGTGCCTTTGTTATCACTGTGCTATGAGAACAAATATTTTTGGGTTCAGTCAGACCCACTCTGGGACTCAAAGATTTCTTTTCTAGTTTAGCATCTGACTGTCACCGACCTGTACAATACTTTACCTATACATTTGTTACAGGCAACGGTCAGTATTTATGTACAGACCGTTACAATACTTTATATGTACCTTCATTATCAGGTCATTACCTAGATGTTTGTCATTGCTGTGTCACATACTATACATGTACATGTCTTTGTCCTGACAAGTTGAGCTACAGTGTCATTGACACTTTCATTGTATGGGTACTTCCACATCAAGTTTTAATTTCATTCCAATTCTTTCGTTTAGTAAAGGGTGATTGCCCTTAAACTTGGAAATTTCACATGTTTGCTGTGTTTATAGCTCCTCATCCATCATGCAAACTGCTTGTTGGAAATTTGATGGAAAACAAGACTTTTCATTATAAATATCTCTTTTATATAATAATATGATAATGACATAAATATCTGGGACCTTGGAACCCAAAACAGCTATTCGATACATCGTTTCACTGGCCTCTCCACACAGATGGTCTCCCAAGGTTTTACTGCACTGTTTTCTGCTCAATTCAAATGTGAGGCCCACAATGATGGCTCCCATCACTTAGCATCTAGTATTGATTTGTTTTGATAAAATTTCTTGGAGAGTGCCAATGAGCACTCTCCATTAAATTGTGACAAGACAAATCTATTTGAATGAAATATTTCTGCATCCAAGAGAATATGAAACACTTCTGCAGAATATGAAGTCTTTAAATTCCAGTCCCCATCCTTTTGGGTACTTCGGGAAGTGGAAGGGATTTACTTTTAAATGAAACATGTAATAAACCAATATCTTGAGTATTTGTCTTCCAAAATGGGCAGCACGTGTATCGACAATTGGCTAAACTTTATTTCTTACTTGTTTTGTCATCATGTTATAGCCATAGATGCTGAAAGTAACCTTAAACATCATTAAATAAATAATTCATGGTTTTGGTATCTTTCAGTAGAGATCAAATATGGGTTTCTAGCATTCAGCTAGTTTAACCCTTTACCCAATGCAGACGATATCAAAATTTATTTTTTTAAATATCATTTTTTCAAATTTTAAAATTTCAACAACAACCATATCATGTGCTCGTTCCAACGAGGGGTCACATGATATCGTTTTGTTGAAATTTCTTGAAAAATACGATTTTTTCAACTGCAGAATTTGCATATTATGTGGGCGGACGCACCGATTCGTCTTGTAAAGGGTTAAAAGGTAAACTTTTACATTAAAAAATATTTATGTTTTTCTTAGGTTCTTTTTTGCATTCTGTAAACAGGTAAAGTAACTTTTATTTATTTCAGTTTACAAAGGAATTCTACTCTCGTGGAAAACATCAAGTTGAAGTTAAAGTGTGGAATGATATCAGCCAGAATGAAACCTCCATGAATGTTGTGGTTCAGCATCCTATAGTATCCATCACTTCAAGCATCAGGCCAGTTGTTTTAGGATGGGCTACCAACATAACAATAGATATCCATGGAGGTCGGGAATTTTTTATAGATATCAGTTTTGGGGATGGATCAAAAGATTTTTATTCCTCCGAATCACCTTCAATCATCTTACAACTGCCATATGGTGAAGCAATAGCTAGAGGAGTTCCGAGATACAGAACCCTTATCCAGCATAATTATGCAAAAATTGGGCTTTATGATATAAAAATAACAGTGTCCAATAACTTAACATCATTATCTAGGACAAACGGAGCTACAGTGGAAGAACCAATAGGGGAAATTACATTATCAACAAAATCTGAAAACATTTTTCCAATTGAGCAGCCTGTAAATGTGAAAGCAACAGTTGAATCATCAATAAGGAATCTTAGTTTTATTTGGAATTTTGGTGACAAGAGCAATGAGTCTACAGGCAGGTACGATCATATGTAATAAATATTTCTACTTTAGCTGTTTCAGATATAATACAGCATATTAAATCAAATTTTTAACCTTTTAAAGGACTGGAGATTCCTATACATTTTTTCAACCCTTTGAAAGTGTACATCTTGTTGCTTTGCAGTTGTTTCTCTGCAAATCTTGATTTCCTATATAGGCAGTCAAGACTTGCTTAGACACAACTGCTAAGCTACTTAGTCTGTAACTTGCAACATACCCAGAGACTTATGTTGGGGCCACTGGTTCTGTTAAAAGATGAAATTAGTCTTCTAAGGGTGTGGGGGGTTGGGAAGGGGTTTAAATTATTGAAGTATAAAAAAAGTGTGCAAAATAAGAATTAAGGATTTGAGGGGGACAAGGATCTGATAATTCCTGGGTGGCGAGTCTTTTAAAAGGACAGTACAAGTACTAATGATTCACTACACTTGATTTTATATTTACACTGTCGATACATAAAACCCATAGTTGTTGAATGATGAAAATACAATAAACAATAAACCAATGTATTGTCATTGACAAACTATGTACCGGTAAGCTGAAATTTTAATGAAAAAATAAATTATGGAAAGAAGTTGCAAGTCTTTAACAGTGAAAATATTATCACTAAAAAGCTTAATAGCTTTACTAATTTAACACAGTTTATCATGAATTTTTTGTGTGTTCTTGTATTTTTACTTTTAACTCAAATGAACTCTATTTTATTGCAATATTATTCATTTTGTTACAGGACTTTGGGCCATGCAAATATTGCCACTCATAGATATAGTTCTCCAGGATCCTACACAGTAACAGTCTGTGTGAGAAATCCATTGTACATGTATATTCCAGAAGTTTGTAAAAAACTAGATTTTCCATTACAACCAGTTCGAAGGTTGAGTGACATATCTTTGATATTGACTCCTGAGAAAGGAGCTTTATACCGAATCACAAATACTTGGGCAACAAAGAACCTGACATTTAGAGCAAGGTAAGTAAGAAGTGAGTTTTGTCATCACTCAGTTGAAGGAAAAAAAGATAAAAATAGTATTTTGTTTTTACCACCTTAGACTTTTATTGTGTCGCCGCCCTATGAAGTGGGGAGCGACATATAAGGATTACTTTTGTCGTCTTGCGTCGTCCGCGTCGTCCACGTCACACTTTCTCTTATCCGCCACTCCTCTTTAACCTATGAATGGATTTTGATGAAACTTTCAGTGATTCTTTATCACATTATGGCATTGTGCACCTCCTATTTTATTTTTTGATCCGCTGTATTTTTTCCAGAGTTATGCCCCTTTTCCACTTAGAATTCTGTCTGAAACGCCAGGCGACACACGTCTTCATGGAAGACTCACATCTAAGTTCAGTTATACCATTATCCCATTTCTGTTCTTCCTGGTCACTAACTTGATAGAAAAAAAACAAAAGTCAACATGTTTTGACAAATTCCATTATTACCACTTGGTAGAAATTTCAGTGCAGTGTGAGTGCTCTATCTCGAACCATGTAATCTTTCAAGGGCTCTAGGGGCAACAATAAGTTCTTTAATGACTTATTTGAAGGGATGCTTGTCCGTCTTTGGCCTTGCTTTCTCTTCCCCACTTCTCTCTCTCGTTTTTTATCTCTCTCTTTAAGGTGGGCGACAGTAAGACAGCCTAATGGCTACCTCACCCTCCTGCAGAAAGCAAATACCAGTATGATGATTTACATGTTTCTTTATAACCAATTGTTGAAATACTGTAATATATATTACAAAATGTAACTATACTACAATGTTTTCTGCAAATAAAGCATTCCTTCATTCCATCGGGAAAGTGCACCAAATTGAAATTCCCAGGAAGTATTTCAGACAAAATTACATTTTGTCAGTTGTATTTCAATAACACTTGAATTGTTAGTGTAGGTTTAACCTTGACAAATGTAACTTGGCCAAATCAGGATTATATCGCAAGGATTAAACCATATTGTTAATTAATGGATTTATCCTTCTCTTCTACTATACACATGTGTAAAATAATATCAATTCAAAGTGTTCTAGTTTCCTTGATTTTCTTGAAAGTACTGCAATTAGGAAATCCTTGCCAATGCCTTGGAAAGTAGTACTGAAATGGTTAACCGGATAGTCGGTTTGAAACCAGTTCGCTACCTAACCGATTAGAAAAACAGTCAACCGATTATCTGAAATAGCAATCTTCATTCCTTTAAAATGTAGTAAATCTGCCGCTTCTCCTTTGTGATAGATTACACATCGAAGCCGCATTTTAAATATTGAGAAATAATCGACTTTGGCATTCAAGACTTCGTTAATGATCGGCAGTTTCCGTGAGAAATAAGTAGTCGCAGAAACTCTTTCGTAGTGTGTATGCAAATGAACGTTGTCGAGTACTTGACAACGTTCGTTTGTATACACACTATGGAATAGTTTGAGAATACTGCTTTCCAATTCCAATAGTTTTGATCCCATATTCGGTGAAATAATGGCCACAGATAAATGGATATTATCCGGTTATAGCTCTTGGTTGGTCGGTTATGAAAATGAGCCAACCGTTTCAGCCCTACTGAAAAGTCCTTGAATATTAGAACCTTCTTTGAAAAGATTGGAAAAAGGAGACACTGTGTAATCAAAGGAGATTCATTTCAGCAGTATTAGCCCTTTGAACCCTGGTGGTATCTTCCATGTTAGTTCAATGGCAGCAATTGGAATAATCCATATCTATTATTTGGGGATAGATCCAATAATATTTTCAAAAACTGAAAATATTGATTGGCCTACCCTATGCATTCACTTACCAGACATCCTACTTAATGAAATTATGATGTATCATATTCCTGAGCCGGAACAGCTGCCTCTCTATTTAAAGGGTTAATAGTGAGCTGAAGATTACTGAAATGGATCTTCTCTTCCAAATAGAATGTCTCACATTACAGAATAAGATCAGTGGATTGTGCTGTAGATATGATCGCAACATTACATTATTCAATGGAGCCCACTTAATTGGATATCTCTTAACTGGTAGAGTGGTAAATTATTTTTGATCATCAAAATTTGTTCACATCTTTTTTACTTGTTACAATTTGTGGGAGAGTGCTTGTTGGCACTTTCCCATAAATTGTACCAAGACAATTCCATTCAGACTAAATAATTCCATTTCAAAGATAATATGAAGCACATTCACAGAATATGAAATCTTGAAATTGGGGCATCTGCACTTCTGAATAAAGCCCAAATATGGGCTTCCAGCATTCTACCAGTTAATTGAATAACCTGTTACTTGAATGTAACTCCCAAACACAAAACAATTTGCCATACCTTTAGTATAGATGTGACCTGTTAATTGCTTATAGCGTACAGAGTAAACTCCGGTCAATTGCATAAAACATCTTGTAATACATCAAGAAATTACTTTGACAGTTATCAAATTTCTCTAGTTTATAGACGTATTTGGCCTCATTAAATTCAATACAGGCATTTAATCTCTTTTATCTTGTTTTACAGAGCACCATGAGATCAGTCAAACAGGATATAATAGAATAAATGCTCAGTTTATCTCTAGAATACAGGGAAGTGTCGAAATCCTTGTTAATTGAAAACTCCTGTTAATTGAATACTTTTCACTGGTAAAGTGTCCATATTCAATTAACATGAATCCACTGTAATAGGAAATATTGAGCACACGTTTCTCAGCTTACATGTTCATGTAACTGTATGTAGCTCATGAAAGGAATCCATCTTAGTTCTCCCTCAGAAATCCTTGAATTTCTCTCTGGCTCCTCAAAAACCCAGGCATGAACAAATTAAACGCTAAACTTGATCTTGGCAACCCAGTTAAAATTCATTTTGTTAGTAGTCTGATTCCACAGTGACGGCGCCAGGATTTCAATTTAGGGGGCCTAAGTAAGATATATTTGGGGGGGGGGGGGAATCTCCCCAGGAAAAATGTTCACTTTTGGACACCCTGGGAGTGATATCTGAGCATTTCCACAACACCTGACATGATGTGTATTATTGTGTGCCGTTTGAGGGTGTGATATAAGGTGGGACAACCACGGTCAGATAGTAATTTGAAGTTGGGCCAAACATCTGGTTCGTGAAAATTTAATTAGGGTGATCAGAGAAGACTCATCAAAAATATTCAGCTTGCTTTATAGCAGGCTGAATATGTCCTGCATGGATCTGTTCTGCCTGGAATGTCTGTATAAAAGAAGGAGAATCATGCATTAGACTGCAGATATTTAGAGGTCATTACCTGGTTAGTTTCATATCGGCCGAGATATCAGCCCAAGGTAACTTCTTTTCAGCCTAAGCTTAAAGGTTGATGTGTCATTATCAAGAGCTGATATCTTAGCCAATATGAAACAAAGTAATAGCCTCTTTTTAGCTCATCTTGACAGAGTCAAGCTGAGGTAATCTCATCGCTCTCCATCCATCGTCCGTCCTCCCGTCGTCCATCAACACCATGTTTTGGTCTTCTCCAAAGCCACTGGGCCAATTCAGGTGAAAGTTTGTGTGAGTGATGGTCCCGAAGGGGCATTGCATTTTTGTTCAGCTAAACATGCCCAGCCCCATAGGTAGGGAGTGGGGAAAAATGCTCCAAAATATTTTTAAAATCTTCTCATGAACCAGTGTGTACAATGACTTGATATTTGCTATGAAGCTTCCTTCTGAGGTGTAGAATCAAGTTGTTCAAACAAAGTTTGTGAAGCAATATTTGGCTTTGTAATGGGAGGGGTTAGATTTTTGGCCCCGCCCAAAATTTATATTTTCTGAACCGATGATCCGGTTTGAACCAAATTTGGTATATGGTATTATTGGGTCATAAGTACTTGACTTATGTAAAAAAAAAAATTCACGCATCCCCATGCGAACCCCCCCCCCCCCCCCCCCCCGCCCGCCATGGGAGCTAAAAATAGAAATATTTTCAAACACCCATATTTCCCAAACCACACGGTACAGAGAGCTGTTATTTGGTGCGAAGCATCCTTAGGACCAGTAGAATTGAATGGTAAAAAAAAATTGCCATTGGTTATGTTAGGGTGTTCTGTAAAGGGCATCGAAAAAATGCTGAGTTAGCATATTTGCAAAAATTTAAAAAAAATTTTTCTCCAGAACCAATCTTCAGAATCTTTTGATATTCGGTATACAGCATTCATATGTGGGTCAGATACAATTTTGTTAAAATAAAGCCCATTGGTTCATATTTGGGCTCAATACAGGAGCCCAAATATTTTTAACATAGGGCAATATGTGGAATATTCTTTAAAAATCTTCTTCTTCAGAACAAGTCAGAATCTTTTAATGTTTAGTATACATCATTGTTATGAGGGTCAGATTCAAGATTGTTCAAACCAAGTCCCCAGGTTAATATTTGGGCCTCCTACAGAAGCCCAAATTTTAACTTTGTTCAATATGAAGGATAATTTTAAAAATCTTCTTCTTCAGATCCACCAGTCAGAATGCTTTCCTATTTGGTATGCAACATCTCGAGGGGGAGGGGTCAAATTCAATAGCCCAAATTTTTACTTAGTGCGATATGAGGAAATTTCTTTAAAAATCTTCTTCAGATCCACCAGTCAAAATGCTTTAATATTTGGTATACAACACCTCTAGGGAGGTCAGATTGAAGTTTGTTCAATTCGAGTGCCTGGGTTAATATTTGGGCTCCATATGGGAACCTGAAATTTAACTTAATACAAAATGAGGGAATTTCTTCAAAAATCTTCTTTAGATCCACTAGTCAGAATGCTTTCATATTTAGTATACAACATCTCTAGGGGGGTCAGATTCAAGTTTGTTCAAATCGGATCCATAGGTTAATATTTGGGCTTGCTATGGTAGCCCAAATTTTAACTCGGTGCAATATGAAGAAATTGTTTTAAAATTTCTCTTCTTCAGATCCAACAGTCAGAATGCTTTCATATTTGGTACACAACATCTCCAGGGAAGTCAGATTCAACTGTGTTCAAATCGAGAGCCTGGGTTAATATTTGGGCTATGGGAGCCGGAATTGGCCATGTTGCTGAAGAAATAAAATTTTTGTATTCAGTACCCTCTAGAGGTGTGTAACTAAGATTAATCCACATAGGTTGTTTCAAGAGGCTTTATATTTTACATTATGTTCAGCTGAAGAAAAGGCATGATGCTCGGATTATTTTTGTCACTCCTGAGGGACTCAAGGATTGACAGTGTATCCTATGGAGATAGATTGCTTAATGTAGACTCATTCTTGGACTCTGTTTATATTGTGTTCTGTTCACGATGAGCACTTCAGGCCCTGTGGGGCCTCTTGTTTTATATTACAGTTAAAACTAGAAGTCCTGTCATGAATTTAGCGCTTTTCTAGGCTTAATTGCGCATAGGAATTGCGTGCAATTGCCATATCGTATGGCATCCAAAGCACGGCAGGTTCTCCTGGTTACTCATAGCAAACAAAGTCAATATTTCAGCCAGTAGACCTCCGGGTTACCCTGAGGTCCATTGGCTGAAACATTGTTTGTGCACAGGCCATATGTACAGAATTTGATAGCCTTACTATGGTCATAATGCATAGATTAACACCCAGATCAAAATGCCATTTGTGCGCATTTCATGACAGGACTTCTAGTTTTAACTGTAAACCAAAACAAATAATTACAAAAATTGTTCTCTGTTATTGTTTCTCATTCTTTTCATAAAGTCCAAGGTTTCCTCTTCTATTTCAGGTATCTTAATGTCGTGGCTTCCCCAGTTTCAAAACCTATGACATTCGGATAGCCGAACTGTCTCATCTCTCACTTCGAGAATCTTCGCTTACGACTTGGAATCTTAGTTCCTTTTTTCATTCCTTCACTTCATCCACCTAATCCTTACTTATTGCCATCATTAATTCCTCACCTTACAAAAACTACTCCCTTTTTTGCCTGGTAACATCAGTTTTGCTATTTTACTATTTACAATTTTATCAATAATGGGGGCTGTAATAACAGACTCAATTGCCCCAAATGAATAATTTCCTGCATTAATGCATCCACGTCACTCTTTCGGCGTCATAACTTTGAATGTTAATGCTGTTTTGTTCATACTTGTGTATATGTTAGAAAGCCGACATGTAAAGTTCCCTATGTTTCATCTCTGATGAAGGCTCATAAAGCCGAAAGCTATGGTACTAACAAGCACTGTTTTTAGCTCACCTTGACAAAGTCAAGCTGAGCTAATCTCATTGCTCTCCGCCTGTCCGTCCATCCATCATCCGTCTGTCGTCCATCAACACCATGTTTTAATCTCTCCCCCAAAACCACTGAGCCAATTCAAGTGAAATTTGTGTGAGTGATGGTCCCGAAGGGGCATTGTATTTTTGTTCAACTCAACATGTCCATCCCCATAGGGAGGGGTGGGGAAAAATGCTCCAAAATATTTTTAAAATCTTCTTCTCATGAACCAGTGGGTACAATGACTTGATATTCGTTATGGAGCTTCCTTTTGAGTTGTAGAATCAAGTTTGTTCAAACGAAGTTCATGAAGCAATATTTGGCTTTGTAATGGGAGGGGTAAGATTTTTGGCCCCGCCCAAAATTTCTATTTTCTGAACTGATGGTCCGATTTGAACCAAATTTGGTATGTGGTATTATTATGTCTCAAAGTTAGTTTGTCCAATCAAAATGCTGGAATACCTTCTAAAGATTCCACCGTATCGGGTTACTCACCTGATATTAATTAATATCAGGTGAGTAGCCGCCATTACTATTTTGATGCAATTCCCCTCACTTCGAATTTTCAAAATCTGAATTAAAACAAAATAAGAGAATTTAGGTTCCGAAAATATTTTCAAGATACCGTATTTTGTGATTTAAAACATTAAATATGTAAAAAGATGGGCAGAAGATAATATTTATAGTCTGAAAAGTTCTTTGTTTTACGACTCCTTCATCAATGCCAAAGGGTGCTCCTATTTTCAGAAATTGCAAAATCGGCAACATCAACATCACTATAAATAATAAATGAACAAACTTGTTTTTGAAACATTCCGATCAAACAGAATTAACAGAAAGTCGGTGTGCGTTTCAGTTTCAACTTCAAAGTTCAAGTTGCGTTATTGTTATTGTTTGCTCTACAGTAAAAAAGTGATTTTTAGCTCAACTCTGACGAAGTCAAATTTGAGCTATTGTCATGGCCCGTCGTCCGTCTGTCCGTCCGTCCGTCTGTCCGTCTGTCCGTACGTCAACAATTGGCTATGGCTCGGGCTAGAGGTCGTATTTATGAACCGATCTTTACGAAACTTCTTGTGTACCTTTGTTATGACCCTGGGACGGGAACGAGTGTTTTTAGGTGTGGTCCGAAATTCAACATGGCTGCCAGTGGCCATTTTGTACCGATGATGCAAAAATCAGTTTTTTGTACAGAACTTCTGTATGAAAGTTCTGATTTGAATAAAGTTTTGTATAAATGTTTAGTACCATGGGATACATCACATATAATACGGGTTTTTTTCTCGTGCGTAAATTATGCAAATTAGACTGACTTTGATTTATTTAGTGTTACTTTCAGAGCTGTAAGTGCCAAGCTGCTATGGCTCGGGCTAGAGGCCGTATTTATGAACCGATCTTTACGAAACTTTTTGGGTACCTTTGTTATGACCGTGGGATGAGAACGAGTGTTTTTGGGTGCGGTCAGAAATTCAAGATGGCTGCCAGCCACCATTTTGTACCGACGATGCAGAAATCTGTTTTTTGTACAGAACTTCCATATGAAAGCTCTGATTTGAATAATTTTTTGTATGAATGTTTAGTACCATGGGATACATCACATATAATACAGGTTTTTTTCTCGTACGTAAATTGTGCAAATTAGACTAATTTTGATGTTTTTTGGGGTTACTTTCAGCACTGTAAGTGCAAATGCCAATACGGCTCGGGCTAGAGGCCGTATTTATGAACCGATCTTTACGAAACTTCTTGGGTACCTTTGGTATCACCTTGGGACGAGAACGAGCGTTTTTGGGTCCGGTCCAAAATTCAAGATGGCCGATGGCAGCCATTTTGTACAAAATTAGGTGCAATCAGATTTTTGCACATAACTTCCATATGAAAGCCCTGATTTGAATAATTATTTTGTGTGAATGTTTAGTACCATGGGATGCATCACATATAATACAGGTTTTTTTCTCGTGCAGAAATTATGCAAATTAGATGAACTTTGATTTTTTCAGTGCGACTTACACACAGTAAGTACACATGTCAATACGGCTCAGACTAGAGTCTGTATTTATGAACTGATCTTCACGAAATGTCTTGGGTACCTTTATTATCACCTTGGGACGAGAACGAGTGTTTCTGGGTGCGGTCTAAAATTCAAGATGGCTGCCAGTGGCCATTTTGTACCGAAATTAGGTCTAATCAGTTATTTGTCCATATCTTCTATACAGCTCAGACTAGAGGCCATATTTATGAACCAATCTTTACGAAACTTCTTGGGTACCTTTGTTATCACCGTGGGATGAGAGCGAGTGTTTTTGGGTGTGGTCCGAAATTCAAGATGGCCACCAGCAGCCATTTTGTACCAAAATTAGTGCAATCAGTCTTTTGTATAGAACTTCTGTATGAAAGTTCTGATTTGAATAAATTTTTGTATGAATGTTTAGTAACATGGAATACATCACATATTGTAAGGTGTTTTTTTTCGTGCCGAAATTATGCAAATTAGATGAACTTTGATTTATTCAGTGCTATTTACACAATGTAAGCACACATGTCAATACGGCTCAGGGTAGAGGCTGTATTTATGAACCGATCTTCACAAAACTTCTTGGGTACCTTTGTTATCTCCTTGGGATGAGAATGAGTGTTTCTGGGTACGGTCCAAAATTCAAGATGGCTGCCAGTGGCCATTTTGTACCGAAATTAGGTCCATTCAGTTTTTTGTCACAAGTTCTATACAGCTCGTATTTATGAACTGATCTTCACAAAACTTCTTGAGTACTTTTGTTTTCACCTTGGGACAGGAACGAGTGTGTTTTGGGGCGCCTTTGTTATCACTGTGCTATGAGAACAAATATTTTGGGGTTCAGTCAGACCCACTCTGGGACTCAAAGATTTTTTCTAGTTCAGCATCTGACTGTCACCCACCTTTACAATACTTTACCTATACATTTGTTACAGGCAACGGTCAGTATTCATGTACAGACCGTTACAATACTTTATATGTACCTTTGTTATCAGGTCATTACCTAGATGTTTGTCATTGCTGTGTCACATACTATACATGTACATGTCTTTGTCTTGACAAGTTGAGCTACAGTGTCATTGACACTTTCATTAATGTTCAAAACTGCTTTATTAGTCCTTTTTAGGTAGTAACAACAGTAAATGTACGCAAGGGGCCTCCAGATTATGCCGAGTTGGCAAGCAGCACTGATCTCAGTGGCAAGCAGCGATTCGTTTCATTTGTAAACAAGTACGGCAATCGCCCTTTGCAAAGTGATGATTTGTTTACAATTACCATGGTTACACGTACCGGTGCCTGTTACTGTTCATGATTCTGCGCGGTGCTATCAATAGTGGTTCCTGAAAAATAAATTCCGGGCCGTTGTTTGTTTATGGAGAAAATTATTAATCGCTTGATTTACATGGACTTTCGACATAATAAATATGTTACATGGTGTGTAGCTGGCTGATACATTTCCATACAAGGCGATGAGTGTTCATATCAGGTTCGGCTTCGCCTCACCTGATATGAACACTCATCGCCTTGTATGGAAATGTATCAGCCAGCTACACGCCATGTAACTTATATTATTGGGCCATAAGTACATGACACATTCCCCACCCCCCGCAAAAAAAAAAAAAAAAAAAAAAATTCCTGCACCTCCATTTCCAGAAACCCCAGGAGCGAAAAATAGAAATATTTTCATTCAAACACCCATATTTCCCAAACCACACTGAACAGAGAGCTGTTATTTGATATGCTGCATCCTTAGGACCAGTGGAACTGAAAGGTAAAAAAAAATTGCCATCAGTTATGTTAAAGTGTTCTGTAAAGGGCATCAAAAAAATTGCTGAGTCAGCATATTTGCAAAAATTTGAAAAAAATCTTTTTTCCGGAATCAATGGTCAGAATCTTTTGATATTCGGTATACTGTATTCATAGGGGGGTCAGATCCAAGTTTGTTAAAGTAAAGCCCATTGGTTCATATTTGGGCTCAATACAGGAGCCCGAGTTTTTAACTTGGGACAATAGGGGGAATATTATTTAAAAATCTTTTTCTTCAGAACCAACAGACAGAATCTTTTAATGTTTGGTATACATCATTGTTATGAGGGTCAGATTCAAGATTGTTCAAACCAAGTGCCCAGGTTAATATTTGGGCTTCCAATGGAAGCCCGAATTTTAACAGTTCAATATGGGGGATAATTTTTAAAAATCTTCTTCTTCAGCCCCACCAGTCAGAATGCTTTCATTTTTGGTATACAACATCTCTGGGGGTGGGGGGGGGGGGGGGGTGGGGGTGGGGGGGACAGATTCAAGCTTGTTCAAATCAGGTCCCTGGGTATATATTTGGGCTCACTATGGTAGCCCAAATTTTTACTTAGTGCAATATGAGGAAATCTCTTTAAAAATCTTCTTCTTCAGATCCACCAGTCTGAATGCATTCATATTTGGTATACAACATCTCTAGGGGAGTCAGATTCAAGTTTGTTTAATTTGTGTGCCTGTGTTAATGTTTGGGCTCCATATGGGAACCTGAAATTAAACTTATTACAATATGAAGGAATTTGTTCAAAAATCTTCTTCAGATTCACCTGTCAGAATCCTTTCATATTTGGTTTACAACATCTCTAGGGAAGTCATATTCAAGTTTGTTCAAATTGATTCCCTGGGTTAATATTAGGGCTCCCTATGGTAACCCGACTTTTAACTTAAATATGCAATATGAGGTCATTTCTTTAAAAATCTCCTTCTACAGATCCACTAGTCAAAATGCTTTCATATTTGGTATACAACATCTCTAGGGGGGTCAGATTCAAGTGTGTTCAAATCGAATTCATGGTTAATATTTGGGCTTGCTATGGTAGCCCAAACTTTAACTTGGTGCAATATAAAGAAATTTCTTTAAAATCTTTCTTCTTCAGATCTATCAATCTATATTTGGTATACAACATCTCTAGGGAGGTCATATTCAAGTTTGTTCAAATCGATAACCTGGGTTAATATTTGTGCTCCATACTGGAGCCAAAATTGGCCGTGTAGCTGAAGAATTAGAAATTTTATATTCAGTACCCTCTATAGGTTTGTAACTAAGATTAATCCTCATAGGTTGTATCAAGGGGCTTCATAGGGGATCTCCACATTTTACATTATGATCAACTGAAGAAAAGGCATGATGCTCAGACTATTTTTGTCGCTCCTGAGAGGCTCAAGGATTGACGCTGTATCCTATGAAGATGGATTGCTTAATGTAGACTCATTCTTGGACTCTGTTTATATCGTGTTCTGTTCAAGGTGAGCGCTTTAGGCCCTGTGGGGCCTCTTGTTTTGTAATGTAATCAATTCTACTGATGACTATAGTTTGACTGAACAAAATGAAACAAAATTTTACACATGGGTTTATAACCACATAATACAGGTTGAGATTGATAGTGGACTTTGTCCTGTATTTTTTGGCAGAGTTATGGCCTGCTGTATTGGTGCTATGGTTTACTGAAGGTAAGATAAGATATTTATCAGTTCAATATCAACAAAGATAAATGACTAGAAACTCTAGCTTAGGCAGTGGATGGGTGGGTGTGCATAGGGACATAGCCACTCTTAGCATTGCACTTGTTTGGAGTACATTTCTCTTGTTTTCTGTATAGGTCATATCCAACCATCCCTATTCACAAAAAGTGCCATTCCCATGTTTTTGTTTTAGTGATGTAATTAAGGTCCTGCCAATGAGATTTCATAGGCTATGCTTTTTTGGTCAGCAATGAAAATCTTTAGGCTTTGTAGAAGCTTTTTACAAATGGATTCTAGTCCTGTTAGGTAAATGATTAAGAAGAAATTACATAAATGTCAGTTTGGGCTGGCACGATTATGAAATTTCATGATCGACTTTTGAGGAAGAAAGATCGATTAAAGTCGACTTTAATCATACTCTGTGATCTAGGAAAGTAGTAACTAGTCATTTATCAGTTAATGAGTGATGAAAACCCATAATTGTGAACTTTGAAATTGTGTTTGATTATGGGTGAATCCTATGATTAGTCGACATCTCGATAAACAGAAATAGAATAATAAACAAATATTGATTCAGGCACAAAGCAAGGCAATTTTTATACCCCTGCCCATGGCGCAGGTAAAGAGGATTCCTCTTGTCCATCCTTCTGTCCATCTGTCTGTCCATCCCAACATTCAGTCATGAATAACCTGTAAAGTACTTGGTAGAGTGATTTGATATTTGGTATGCAAGTGTATCCTTTTGCTGAATACCCGTAGTGAAATCCAGGTGTTGTGCAAAATTTTATTACCAAAATCATTGCCCTTTATGGACTTCGAATTTGTCCGCCTTGAAATTAATTCATGAATAACTTGTAGAGTACTCAATGGAATGACTTCAAATTTGGTATGCAAGTCTATCCTATTGATGTCTACCTATAGTACAAGGCAGATGTTATTCAGTGTATTATAGGAGTTATTGTATTTTATGGACTTTGATTTTGTCCGTCCCAAAATTCAATCATGAATAACTTGTTTGATTAAGGGTATTTGTCCGTCCCAAAATTCAATCATGAATAACTTGTTTGATTAAGGGTATCTTCATGGTGTAAACAACTCCTCCCTCAATTTCTAATGTAGAGAGTTGAAACTTTAGGATATGGTTACACATGTCTTTCAGATGCACAACATATATAAAGTTTACAGAAATATATTTAGTTCACAGAATTACCAATTAAGGCACTCTAACATTTGGTAAAGTGGGGTACCTTTTTGTATTATCCTATGGTAATACTTAATACTTCTTATGATAATGCCCCAATGGTCTGTAATCTGTCACAGGTCTGTCATCTGTCATCCTTCAGCATCACTCAGAAATTTTTGGAGCAGATAACCCTTTACCTGATGAATCAACCACATCCATCTGCATAATTCCAAATTGAGCAGTTGAAAAAAAATTATTTTTCAAAAAATTTCAACAAAACCAAAACCATATCATGTGATCCCTCAGTGAAACGAACTCATCGAGTTCATTCCAATGAGGTGTCACATGGTCTGTAATATGTAAAATAATAAATTTTAATACCGTCAGATACCGTGTACATTGGGTTTGGGTAAAGGGTTAAAAGCTAACCAATGCTTGATATACTTGCAATGGCCTTCTTGTGAAATTATATGGCTGATAAATTGCATAACTTTGAATTAATCCTTAAGGGCCTGGACAGTTGTCTTGGAATTCATGCCTGACCACATCCTGTACACATCCAGTGGCTTAGCAGTGATTTCTAGTTTAAGTCTTGGCTGCCTGACCAGAAACCACTTCCTAGGTAATTGTCTATTGTTAGCAGGATTTTCTCATGATGGCATGTTGAGGGCACCTGTTCTGAGGTCGTAAAATTTGGAGATGGGCCTTTAAGGGTTAAAAAACAACAGAATTCTTTGGTAACTTTTGCAGGTCTGACACTGGAAGTAATGTAACATATCTGTTTGACTTTGGTGATGGCACAAGAAAGTGGGTTGATAAGGAGAAGACGTACATGCATTCTGGGATACAGGGGATAGCTTATCATCAGTACAAAAAAGGTAAGTTAGGCCTTATGCCTAAAAAAGTTAAAAATATGTTTCTCAGGCTCTCCTGCATGGTCCTTTTGGCTGCCCCATGGTTTCTTTTTATAAATAAATGCAAACTTGAAAAAAATTAAATATATTTTACTCAAGTTAATAAAATTGATAAATTTGTCCTTTGAGTGCAAAAAGGCTTTGCAATGCTTAAGCATTGCAAAGCCTTCTTGCTCTCAAGGGACGAAATACACCATCACCCATGCTATTCTGTAGATTATGAGGCCTAAAACATAAACCAAACCAAGAAATAATTACAAAAATAAAAAATAAATGAAAAAATGCTCACAAGCAATTTTACAAAAGATGGCCTGAGAAACAGAAGATCTACTTTGTGGGGCCTTATTATTCATTACAGTTTTGCACTGCTCACGTCTACCTTGTCTGTGAAAATTTTGTTATTGGTTTAACTCTTGACATGCTTAGTATTTTCTTGAATTTTCATGAAATCAAGCCATGGCTTCTGTAGTGTACTAAGAGTGTTTCACCCATTTATAGGGATATATTTTGTTAACAAGCTCCAAAATTATACCTCGACTGGGTAACAGGGTAGTTTTGTACATGGCAAAAAAATCTGCCTACAGCAAGTTTGGAGTTAATCCAAATGTCAGATGATGGATGGAATCAATATAATTTATTTTTGTATGGTTTCAGGTATATAGTTTTCAGGTGTATGATTTCAGTAAAAGGTTTTATATTATTTTATCCTTCTATTTTTGTCATTTGACTTGCAATCTGCCTTGTTTTCCCAATAAATCTTCTCTTATCTTATCAGTGTAAGGGCAAACAAAATAAATTAATTGATTTTCATGCAAATTGTTTTTCAAATCAGTGAGGGAGAGAGGGATATTTTTTATGTTCTCTTACATATAGTGAGCATGGATCGAGAGGCTTTTCAGGCAGAGAATAAAAATAAAACTGTTTTGCATCTTTATGCTCTTCAGATTCTAGTTACATGCATCAGTAAAAGAAAAAAATGTAAAAAGTTCCCTGTAGGGCTGGGCAGTTTTGAAATTTGCAGTTTGGTTTGGTTTCGGTTTCGGTTTTGTACAAAAACTCGGGATTTCGGTTCGGTTTTCCAAAATATATTGCAGGGGGTAATGAGTCTGCATTTGTCATCCAAGTCATGAGACTCATACAGCGTGTTGAGTCACCCGGGTTTTTCAGTGTTCACCACTCTTCTCAGCTAATGGACATATTGTGGTGGGCTACTGTAGTGAGCTACAGTGGTGGAGCCATGGGGTATCTAGGGAGACCTTCCCCCTCCTCCCCCCAATCCCACTTGCCCCTCCCATCCCCAAAGTTGAAAAGATTCTTTTTGATTTCCTGCCCTCAGTACAAGTACAGTACTCTCAGTCCGGAGATCCCCCCCCAACTGTTTACCAGCATGCCCCCCCCTCCCCCCCCCCCCCCCCCCTCAGGATTTTAAACCATGGCTCCACCATTGGTGGGATCAGTCTTATTCTGTCAGTTGAGATTTGGGGCCTTGTCAAGATGCAAATACTACATTTTAGCAAAAATCAACATTTCCTTATTTTTTAAGGATTCACTAAGCTCTCACCTTGGTTTTGGTGGATAATATGCAATCGTTGTGCTTATTTCAGTAATTATCACATCGCTTCAAAATAGACTGCTCCGTGTTTCTCTTAATGGTTCCTGCTTCAAATGATTGACGAAAGTCGTGATATAGAAAACACTTTTATTGGTACCTCACTCACTCCAATGTTTTCACAATATCTCTCCTAATTTCGACTGTAGAGGTTCGTTTTTTACTTTGATTTTGCCCAAACATAGAAATTGGGCGAAGTGAGCGGTGCCAAGACGAAGATATTGCCAACTTCACTTTATCCTCTTGGCTGTTCCCTGCGTTGCTTTCATCTCAGTCTAGACAGGCGATTGATGTTTTTTAAGGGAGATGGCTGCATAATGGGATTTGAAAGTTTGCAATATTGCATCTTGGGATTCGTTGTGTACACAAAATACACATGGGAAAACGTGTTGATTATAACAACTGCGTATTGCGAATGCAGTGTTAACTTGACACTTGACAGTTTATACCTGACATACCTGCAGTACTGTGCAATTCCTTGAAGTAAGTTCAAATAGTATACAAACAATTCTCAATAAGTTTAAAAAATACTTTCAATAGTTACCTGCCATCCATTTAACAGGATATGTTCTATTTTAATTTAAACAATTTATTGTTAACAAAAAACAGAACTGCCAATGTGCAGCGTTATCTCTGAGCATGTGACTTCAGAGAACATGCCTGAAGTCGGTTAATTAACATAATTTGCCAGTCATTTTTCTCGTGAACTTTGAGGTTTCAAAACTCAATAAATTTTATGTTTACCTCCAATCTAGTTTACTGCGTGCCATACGCAGATGATTTTTGGTCAAAGATAATTTATATTACTTTTACACCATATATTGTCATGTAACTTTCAATGCCTATTTGGTCGAATATGAGTGAGCCTGAGGCTGTGCCCGATTTATTAAATTTACTTAACTATTCTTGAAGTGGCTCAGTAGGTAGAGGTGCAGGCTGCAAGCCGAGAGGTCCTCGGTTCGAATCCCACCTGCGACAACCACGTTGTGTCCTTGGGCAAGACACTTCATCTCCATTGCCCGCGTGGGGGCACGATGACGCCGTGTACTAAGGCGTACTGCACGTCGATGGTATGCATGTCTTCAACCAATCTAACCCTGCCTGTGTGGCAGTGCAGATTTACGATGTTGGGGAGCTGACAGCTGCTCATCATTGCTCGGTGGTTCTCTCCTGGTACTCCGGCTTCCTCCACCCGTAAAACTGTCACGGTCATGATTAGCCATTGTGCATAAATATGTGACCTTAAACATCAGTAAATAAATAACTATTCTTGAATTGTATGTGTGGATTCTTAAGTAAGACTTTTTAATTTTTCATATTCCTTCTGGTGGTGGTTCTGTAGATATCGTTTCAGATATAAGACATTTGCTACCACTATTTTGGGAGAATTTGTTGTCGGTCCTCTCGAAGTAAGTATAAAAGGCCCAGCGTTTACCTTTGCCCGACATTTTAGCCTTTGGCTAGCAGAAAGCATGCTATTGAGAGGTCATAAACTTACCAATTCTGGGAAATTTGTTGAAACGGAAAGTCTCGTTTTTTAGCTCAACTTTGGCGAAACCAAATTTGAGCTTATGCCATGGTCCGTCTGTCCATCTGGCCATCTGTCCGTCAACAATTCAATACGGCTCGGGCTGGAGGCTGTATTTATAAACCAATCTTTACGAAACTTCTTGGGTACCTTTGTTATGACCGTGGGACGAGAACGAGTGTTTTCGGGTCTGATCCGAAATTCAAGTTGGCTGCAGGCAGCCATTTTATACAAAATTAGGTGCAATCAGATTTTAGCGCAGAACTTCCATATGAAAGTGCTGATTTGAATAATTTTTTATATGAATGTTTAGTACCATGGGATACATCACATATAATACAGGGTTTTTTCTCATGCGTAAATTATGCAAATTAGACTAACTTTGATGTTTTTAGCTCACCTGAGCGAAGCTCAGCGGGAGCTTTACTGATCGTGATCCGTCCGTCGTCCGTCCGGCGTTAACTTTACATTATCGACTTCTCCTCCTAAATCACTAGCCCAATTTTATTCAAATGTTGGCTAAATATTTATTACCTAATGCCAATTCAGATTTGTTCAAATGAAGTTGCCCCTCCTCCTGGGTGGGGCCACGCCCCCAAGGGGCACCAAAATCTTTGAAAATCTTCTTCTCAAGAACCAGTAGTAGCAGACACTTGATATATGGTATGCAGCTTCCTTTTGAGGTGTAGACTCAGATTTGTTCAAGAGAAGTTCGAGGGATAATATTTGGCATTGTTATGGGAGGGGCAAAAATTTTGGCCCCGCCCTAAATTTCTATTTTCTGAACCGAGAGGCTGATTTGAACCAAATTTAATGTGAGGACTTATTGGGTCATAAGTACTTGATTTATGCCCAAAAACAATTTTCCGCAGCCCCGTGGGAACCTTAGGAGCTGAAAAAATTTAAAATGCCTATATCTGCAAAACTGCACGGCACTGAGAATTTTTATTTGGCGTGAAGCTTCCTTAGGACCAACAGAAAGGATTTGTCAAAACAAATTGCCATCGGTTTTATCATAGGTTACAGTTTCGGGACTTTAAAAAAGTGCTGAGTCAGCACTTTTTAACACTGTAGGCAATGGGAAAAACATTTAAGTATCTTCTTTTTTAGATTCACCAGTCAGAATCCTTTCATATTTGGTATACAACATCAATAGGGTGGCCAGATTTAAGTTTGTTCAAATCGAGCCCCTGGGTTAATATTTGGGCTCCCTATGGGAGCCCGAATTTCAACTTAGTGCAATATGAGGTCTATTATTTAAAAATCTTCTTCTTCAGATCCGCCAGGCAGAATTCTTTCATATTTGGTATACAACATCAATAGGGGGGTCAGATTCAAGTTTGTTCAAATCAAGGCCCTGGGTTCATATTTGGTCTCCCTATGGGAGCCTGAATATTAACATAGTGCAATATGAGGATTATTAGCTCACCTGACTGAAAGTCAGGGTGAGCTTTTCTGATCACTTTTCGTCCGTCGTCCGTCGTCCGTCGTGAAGGTGGTGTTTGGGCCTTTTTCTCCCAAACCACTGGCCGCATATTAATGAAATTTCATGTGAGCAGGGGCTATATAAGGGCATTTTGATTTTTTGTCAAATTAGGTTTCAGCTCATATTGAGCAGAGGGATGGGGCAAAAATGCTCCATTTCTTAAAAAATCTTCTTCTCAACAACCAGCAATAGCAGAAACTTGATATTTGGAATGCAGCTTCCTTTTGAGGTGTAGACTCAAGTTTGTTCAAGTGAAGTATGTCGGGCATTATTTGCCTTCGTTATGGGAGGGGCAAAAATTTTGGCCACGCCTAAAATTTCTATTTTCAGAACCGTCAGGTCGATTTGAACCAAATTTGATATGAGGTGATAATGGGTCATAAGTAGTTGATTGATGCAAAAAAAAAAATTTCTCATTGCCCCGTGGGAACCTCGGGAGCTAAAAATAGGAAAAACCTTAAAACTGCCATATCTCCAAAACTACACGGCACAGGGAATTCTTATTTTGTATAAAGCTTACTTTTATCTAGTAGAATAGAGTGGTTAAAAAAATCCCTATCGGTTTGATCACAAGGTACTTTTTTCAGGACTTTGAAAAAGTGCTGAGTCGGCACTTTTTAACACTGTAGGCAATGGGAACAAGATTAAAAAATCTTCTTCTCCAGATCCAGCAGGCAGAATCTTTTGATATTTGGTATGCAACATTGTAGGGTGGATCTGATTCAAGTTTGTTCAAATCGGCCTCCTGGGTTCATATTTGGGCTCAGTACAGGAGCCCGATTTCGAACTTAGTGCATTTCAGGCAAATTTCTTAAAAAATCTTCTTCTCCAGATCCAGCAGGCAGAATCGTTTGATATTTGGTATGCAACATTGTGGGGTGGATCTGATTCAAGTTTGTTCAAATAGGCTCCCTGAATTCATATTTGGGCTCACTATAGAAGCCCGAATTCGATCTTAGTGCATTTCGGGCAAATTTCTTAAAAAATCTTCTTCTTCAGATCGAGCAGGCAGAATATTTTGATATTTGGCATGCAACATTGTGGGGTGGATCTGAATCAAGTTTGTTCAAATCGGCCACCTGGGTTTATATTTGGGCTCAGTATAGAAGCTTGAATTCGAACTTAGTGCATTTCAGGCAAATTTCTTCAAAAATCTTCTTCTCCAGATCCAGCAGGCAGAATCTTTTGATATTTGGTATGCAACATTGTGGGGTGGATCTGATTCACGTTTGTTCAAATCGACCCCCTGGATTCATATTTGGGCTCACTATAGAATCCCGAATTCGAACTTAGTGCATTTCAGGCAAATTTCTTAAAAAATCTTCTCCAAATCCAGCAGGCAGAATCTTTTGATATTTGGTATGCAACATTGTGGGGTGGATCTGATTCAAATTTGTTCAAATCGGCCCCCTGGGTTTATATTTGGGCTCAGTATAGAAGCTCGAATTTGAACTTAGTGCGTTTCAGGCAAATTTCTTAAAAAATCTTCTTCTCCAGATCCAGCAGGCAGAATCTTTTGATATTTGGGATGCAACATTGTGGGGTGGATCTGATTCAAGTTTGTTCAAATCGGCCCCCCTGGATTCATATTTGGGCTCACTATAGAAGCCCGAATTCGAACTTAGTGCATTTCAGGCAAATTTCTTAAAAAATCTTCATCTCCAGATTCAGCAGGCGGAATCTTTTGATATTTGGTGTGCAACATTGTGGGGTAGATCTGATTCAAGTTTGTTCAAATCGGCTCCCTAGATTCATATTTGGGCTCACTATAGAAGCTCGAATTTGAACTTAGTGCATTTCAGACAAATTTCTTTGAAAATCTTCTTCTCAAGATCCAGCAGGCAGAATCTTTTGATATTGGGTATGCACCATGCTTAGGGGGGTGAGATTCAAGTTTGTTCAAGCCAAGTCCCTAGGTTCATATTTGGGCTCACTGTGGAAGCCCGAATTATAACTTAGTTCAAAATGAGGAATTTTCTTTAAAAATCTTCTTCAGTTCCAGCAGTTGGAATGTTTTGATATTTGATATGCTATCCTTAGGGGGGTGAGATTCAAGTTTGTTCAAGCCATGTCCCTAGGTCCATATTTGGACTCACTGTGGGAGCTTGAATTGTAACTTAGTTCAAAATGAGGAATTTTCTTTAAAAATCTTCTTCTTCAGATCCAGCAGTCGGAATGTTTTGATATTTGGTGTGCAGCATCCTTAGGGGGGTGAGATTTAAGTTTGCTAAAGCCAAGTCCCTAGGTTCATATATGGGCTCCCTGTGGGAGCCCGAATTATAACTTAGTTCAGTATGAGGAATATTCTTTAAAAATCTTCTTTTTTTTTTAGATACACTGGTCAGAATCTTTGGATATTTCGTATAAGCCTTTCTTAGGAGGAGCAGATGCAACTTGTTGAAATCAATTCTCTGGGTTGATATTTAGGCTACCATGTCAGGTGAGCGCCCTCAGGCCCCTTGGGGCCTCTTGTTTAAAGCCTCATAACAAGTGCTCCAACATGGAAAAAAGAGGTAGTCTCAATTATCAAAATTTCTTGGCGGTGGTTCTAGTCCAGTCTAGGCTGCCTCTTTCTGACTTTAGGGTAAAATTCTGAAAAAAGTGGCAGTGCCATAATGGTTAAATAAACTTTGTATGTGAGTTGGTTATAATGGAAGGAAGAAACTTTTTAGCCCATCTGAGCAATGCTCAAGGTGAGCTTTAGTGGTCACTTTCCATCCAACATCTGACCATTGTCCGTCATCCATTTGTTGTCCGATGTGAACTTTACATTTTCAACTTCACATAAACTACTGAATTAAACTAAATTTGATATGCATATTCCTTATCAAATGTCAGTTCAAGTTTGTTCAAATAAAGAGTTTATTCCCACTCGGCCAACCTTCCTAAAATACCAGTTAATAGGTGTGAATTACAGAAAGGTGTTAGGTTGGCTGAACGCAACTTTTGCAGTAGAGGATTAGGCTATAGTCTGTATTGTCTTACCTACATAACCAAACAACATCATATCAAAATACATCTCAACTTTATAATAAAATCTATAAGTACCTTCACATTATTTCAATTTTAGTAATTTACTTGCTTCGTCACCAAATTCAAAAACGTCCAGATTGCCACTATTGAGTCTGTTCTTCAGTGTTTTCAAATGATTGTCTATTGTTCTGTAACGCTTTCGTCTTTTTGGTGCGAGACCTCCGGATTCAAGTTGAATCATTTTTGCTTCGTTGGTTGCCTGCAATTTCTTTAGCAACACAAGGAAAGAGTATATGTTTGGGTGAGCAGCTCTGCACATTTTTTTTATTTTGCTGTGCCAACCTTCCGCATTGTTGGTTGTTCTTGCGCCGTCGTTGTTGTAATGGTTCCATTTGCTGATGGGAACACCCTCTACCCATTGTTCGGTAACATAGTCAGTAAATGCGGTGACATCCACGGAAATGTCCTCGGCTGATTCTAAAGCATTTAGCCTGAAATCTTCAACATGTTGGACGGGAATGAGTGGAAGAACAGCAGCCCTCCGGACAAGAAGTTTGACGTCATCATCTTGATTGTAATGTCTCACTAAACCAACGGATTGAGTCTTCCTCCAGATACACTGTGTAAAGTGGAAAAAACAACCTTTAACCACCACGGAAGTAAACACGCACTCCAAAACGTTCATCACCGCCGTCTCGAAGTCTATCATGAATGTATCTGGTGCAAACGTTAAGTTTCGTTGAAGAATCTCATCCTTCAGAATGTTGAAAAATTTTGAGTAAGTTGATTGAGTTTTATTTGGCAGAAGCGCGAACACCAAGGGGAAAACTTTATGGTCAACCATTCCATGAATACAATACAGCTGATAAAACAACTCGGGACACGAAATGAATGTTCCATCTGCAAAAATAATGTCAGAATTGCACAATCGTCGCAAATTGTCGTCAGTGCTAAAAACTAAGATTCGTCGGTTCTGTTCATCTACTATGTCACGCAATAGAAACCGTTCTCCAGCAAAAGTTTTTGTCCATTCATCACCAAGTTCAATTTGGTTTTGCTCTCGTGGCAACTTTGGAAGAACTTTTAATTGATTCCTGTATAAAGACGACTTACAGCTCTCAAATGTGGGAATTTTTTTGATAACTTCATGAACTTCATGTGAATCTGTATTTCGCAAGCTTCCGAGTTCTTCATCATAAATGCTCGGGATTGGTCTGACTTCTTCGTGACATCGCTTCTTAACTTTCGACAAGAATGCACTTGAAGCAATACTCTCAATATCAGAAGTATGATTATGTCCATTACCGAACTTAACAAGAATACTTTCTTTTGTCACCACTGTAGCCGGACAATCCGATCAACGCACCTCCAATAGCAACGTCCATGATTTCGTGTTCTGATAGAGAATTTAAATCCACCATGAATCAAGAAAAAACCACCTCTACCATTATCAAGAAAATCAATGTCAACTTGTGCGGAAGCCATGATTACTGACAATTCATGCTGAGAAGATCCATATATATATAATATGGGACTGTGTTTTGAAAACATAAAATAATAGATGAGACAAACACCGTGATTGTTGTTCACTTCAAAGGCACAATTAGTGAATCTAAGAAATATCAAACACCGTTTAAACAAGACAGCGGCAGAATATTTTATTTTTGCAAAACAAGACATCAAAAACAATGATAACATATAACAAATTAGAAAAAAAACAACATAACTGCAGAATATTTTAAAAATTAAGACATCAAAGATGATGATAATATATAGTAACAAACTAATTAATTGTTTTCTCAATTCAACCGACTGACAAAAAACAACAATATTTTTATTTGCAAAAATGATTTTTATTTTGCAAAAAAAAAAATGACAATTTATATGCTACAGACTATAACAAGGATTAAGCAAGTGTGAAAAAAAAGGTTGGCTAGACGCTACTCCTGATCATTAAAAGGTTGGCCAGACGCTACTAATGAAATTAAAAAGGTTGGCTAGGTGGGACGACACCAAATAAAGTTGCCACACCCACAAGAGGCATCACAAGAAGCATAACTCTGTTAGCACCCCACAATTTCATTTTTTAAATGAAAAAAATCTTCTCCAGAACCACCAATCAGAATCTTTTGATATTTGGTATACAACATCCTGAGAGGGCTCACATTCAGCTTAGTTCAAATAAAGTCCCTGGGTTCATATTTGGGCTCCTTATGGGACCTTGAATTTAAACTTAATGCAATATGAGGAAATTCTTTAAAAATCTTCTTTGGATCTACCAATCAGAATCTTTTGATGATCGTATAAATGTATAAAGCTTCTGGGGGGGGGGGGGGGGGGGGGGGGGGGGGTTCAAGTTTGTTCAAATCAAGTGTGAACCAAAATTTTAACATAGTCCAAGTCCAGTTTGAGGAAAATTCTTTAAAATCTTCCGATCTGCCAGTCAGGATTTTTGGTGATTGGTATAGAGCTATAAGTGGGTGGGGGGGGGGGGGGGGGGGGGGGGGGGTAGGTGTGAGGGGGGGGGGGGGGTCATATTCAGAGTTGTTCGAATAAAGTCCCTGGGTTCTTATTTGGGCTCCCTATGGGACCATGGAGTTTAACATAGTGCAATATGAGGAAAATTCTTTAAAAATCATCTTCTCTAGAACCACCAGACTCTTTTGTTTTGATGATTGGTTTACAGCTTCGTTTGGGGGGGGGGGGTTGAGATTTAAGTTCATCCAAGTCAAGTCGCTAGAGCCTTATTTGGGCTCCCTATGGGAGCCTGAATTTTAACTTATATAATATGTGGATTATTCTTTAAAAATTTTTCGGATGTACCAATCTTAATCTTATATATGATATGTAGTATCCAGTATCCTTAATTGGGTCAGATTCAATTTCATCTTCACCAAGAGATCCCTGATACTCTTCTAGCTAAACAGCTAAATTATATTAACTAGGTTAACATGTAGATGCTGATTGTGACCTTAAATTTTTCTTTAGGCAAAAAAAAAAAATCAGTTGATTCTCAGGCAATTTTTTTTCAAATCAATGAGGGAGGGAGGGAGGGAGGATTTTATTTTTATTTTTTATTTCTTCCAGATGGTGAGCAAGGATTGAGAGGCAAAAGTCACTTTCTGATGTCTGTTTTTACCTAAAAAGCATGGAAAGTGCATATTGTAAAATGATGTACAAATAAAACTCATTCTATTGAAAACTAAGACGTGTTATTCTTTATTTTTAGCTCAACTTTGGCCGTCAACAATTCAATACGGCTCGGGCTAGAGGCCGTATTTATGAACCGATCTTTACGAAACCTCTTGGGTACCGTTGTTATGATCGTGGGATGAGAACGAGTGTTTTTGGGTCCAATCTGAAATTCAAGTTGGCCACTGGCGGCCATTTTGTACAGACTTAGGTGAAATCAGATTTTTGCACAGAACTTCCATATGAAAGTGCTGATTTGAATAATTTTTTTGTATGAATGTTTAGTACCATGGGATACATCACATATAATACGGGTTTTTTTCTCGTACGTAAATTATGCAAATTAGACTAACTTTGATGTATTTAGTGTTACTTTCAGCACTGTAAGTGCAAATGCCAATACGGCTCGGGCTAGAGGCCGTATTTATAAACCGATCTTTACGAAACTTCTTGGGTACCTTTGGTATTACCGTGGTATTACCGTGGGACGAGAACGAGTGTTTTGGGGTGCGGTCCGAAATTCAAGATGGCCACTGGCAGCCATTTTGTACAAAATTAGGTGCAATCAGATTTTTGCACAGAACTTCCATATGAAAGCACTGATTTGAAAAAAGTTTTGTGTGAATGTTTAGTACCATGGGATACATCACATATAATACGGGTTTTTTTCTCGTGCAGAAATTATGCAAATTTGATGAACTTTGATTTTTTCAGTGCTACTTACACACAATAAGTGCATATTTATCAACCGATCTTCACGAAACTTCTTGGGTACCTTTGTTATCACCTTGGGACAGGAATGAGTGTGTTTTTGGGGTGCCTTTGTTATCACTGTGCTATGAGAACAAATATTTTGGGGTTCAGTCAGACCCACTCTGGGACTCAAAGATTTCTTTTCTAGTTTAGCATCTGACTGTCACCCACCTTTACAATACATTACCTATACATTAGTTACAGGCTACGGTCAGTATTTATGTACAGACCGTTACAGTACTTTATATGTACCTTTGTTATCAGGTCATTACCTAGATGTCATTGCTGTGTCACATACTATACATGTACATGTCTTGACAAGTTGAGCTATAGTGTCATCGACACTTTCATTTGCTCAGAAGTATATAGAAACAGAACTCTGACTTGACTTTTAAATTTTTACAAAGCAGAACTATTTTTAGCTCACCAAAGGGTGCTTAACTTATCATTTGCCGTCTGTCATCGTCGTCGTCCGTCGTGAACTTTACATTATCGACTACTCCTCACAAACTACTGGATCAAATTGAACCAAATTTGGTGTGCATATTCCCTATCATATGTCAATTCAAACTTGTACAAATAAACTTGCCGCACCCACAAGGGGCATAACTCGGATAGCACCCATGAATTTCTTTCCAAAATTCAAGAAAAATCTTCTTCTTCAGATCCACCAGTCAGAATTCTTTCCTATTTGGTATACATCACCTCTAGAATTTGAACTTAGTGCATTTCAGGCAAATTTCTTAAAAAATCTTCTCCAGATCAAGCAGGCAGAATCTTTTGATATTTGGTATGCAACATTGTGGGGTGGATCTGATTCAAGTTTGTACAAATCGGCCCCCTGGGTTCATATTTGGGCTCAGTATAGGAGCCCGAATTTGAACTTAGTGCATTTCAGGTAAATTTCTTTAAAAATCTTCTCAAGATTCAGCAGGCAGAATATCTTTTGATATTGGGTATGCAGCATGCTTAGGGGGGGGGGGGGGGGGGGGGGGGGGGGGGGGGGGGGGGTGAGATTCAAGTTTGTTCAAGCCAAGTTCCTGGGTTCATATTTGGTCTCACTGTGGGAGCCCGAATTATAACTTAGTTCAAGCTGAGGAATTTTCTTTAAAAATCTTCTTCTTCAGATCCAGCAGTCGGAATGTTTTGATATTTGGTATGCAGCATCCTTAGGGGGGGGTGAGATTCAAGTTTGTTTAAGCCATGTCGCTAGGTCCATATTTTGGCTCACTGTGGGAGCTCGAATTGTAACTTAGTTCAAAATGAGAATTTGGTGTGCAACATCTGTGAGGGGGGGGGGGGGGGGGGGGGGGGGGGGGGGATTCAAGTTTGTTAAAGCCAAGTCCCTGGGTTCATATTTGGGCTCCCTGTGGGATCCAGAATTATAACCTAGTTCAATATGAGGAATATTCTTTAAAAAATCTTCTTTTTTTTTAGATCCACCAGTCAGAATCTTTGGATATTTGGTTTAAGCTTTTCTTAGGAGGGGCAGATGCAACTTGTTGAAATCAATTCCCTGGGTTGATATTTAGTCTACCTTGTCAGGTGAGCACCCTCAGGCCCCCTGGGGCCTCTTGTATAAATATTCAAAGTAAGGGTATCTCCCATGAACTGACACAGTTTGGTTGCAAAGAACAGTCTCATTCACAGGCATGTTCTTGTGACAGGATCATCCAAATTGGATGAGAGATAGGTTACATCTGTGTATACATTGTCAGATAATAACACAAATTCTCAACCCCTCTTGTGGGTGGGTCTTTCTTAATTAACTGGTAGAAGGCCAATTATTTTGGGGCATCAAAATTTGTCCACATGTCTTTGCCTTGTGACAATTTATAGGAGAATGCCTATAGGCACTCTCCAATAAATTGTAACAAGGCAAAGCCATACAGACTAATTTAACTTCAAAGATAATACAAAGCATATCCATAGAATATGGAGATTACCAACGAACAGTTTTTTAACCAACTCCCCCAAGGTACTGTCATCTTCCATAGATATTATTGACCACCCTCGTATTATTTTGGTATCATTGTGAGTGATTTTGATAGAAATTAGCATTTTTACGATTCAAATTTTCGAATGAAAACAACTGAGAATGGAAGCAAGCTTCCGGTGTCAATTTAGTATGGAACTTACACAACACTTGTAATGTCACTGTGGTGAAGCCCTTTCATTCATATCACTATGCGAGAGTCCGTGGGTAAAAATAATAAATGGATAGGCCCAACTCAATACACAAAATAAGCTGGACGTGTCAACCTGTAAAGACTTTGTTTCTGTTTACTTTGAATGAAGATGTCATTTGTATTGGGAAACACATGTGTATTGTGAGTAATCTCCCTTGATGCACAACTGCTCTGAAAAATCTGCTTTCAGATTCCATTCAGTGTTTTACCCACTCTTTCCCTGGTTATGTTCACGAAAAGTCAGCAGAATTTGGACTTCTGTATTTCTTTAGTAAGTTATAATCCCCCACCCCGAAAATATACTTACAGTATATGTCCGTGTAGATTAGTTTCGATAGCACCAAGAATGCTTATGTAGGACAACAATTTGAAAATAATTTGCTCTGTAACCTGCACAGTTGTTGTGTTTATGTTGGTTTTTCCTGTCACGTTTGGGAAAAACCAACATAAACACAACAACTGTGCAGGCTATGCGCAAATGGCGCTCTGATTCTGAAACTAAGAAGTTTCAGTCACAAACGAGTGTTGGATTTTTTGACAGGGATGAAGACATTGGGGTGATAAACAAACAACGAAAAACAAATAAACGCGAGTATTTTTTAAATCTTTAATAATAATTTTCCTTTATTCTTTTATCTTATTCAACACATGATAACTTGTGAAAACTTACCTATTTTCATTGCATCCCAAATTGGCAAAACGTAACTTGCAACTAATTCTTGTTGATAAGTGCATCAATCAGTTGATACCTGTATCGAATCAAGTTTGCACTTGAATTTTCCAACCTCTCGAAAATATGGCGATAACCTTTCCCCTCTCATACTTAACCCACGCCTGTGCCTATTTACCTTTCTTATCAACCTACCTTACAATTGTTTACTACAGGCTTGCACTACAGCGGAAGACCCTAACCCGGATAAAATACTCTCTATTTTAATCTTTCCCAAGAGATTTGGGAAAGAAAAGTGGTGTAAAAAACACCACAAAAAATTAGCCAAAACTTGCCGAAGGGAGCTTAACTTATCACTTGCCGTCCGTTGTCGTCTGTCGTGAACTTTACATTATCACTACTCCTCCCAAACTACTGGATCAAATTAAACCAAATTTGGTGTGCATGTTCCCCATCATATGTCAATTCCAACTTGTACAAATAAACTTGCCGCACCCACAGGGGGCACCACAAGGGGCATAATCCTGATAGCACCCATGAATTTCTCAGGCAGAATTCTTTACTGTTTGGTATACATCATCTCTAGGGGGGGAGGGGGGGGGCAGATTCAAGTTTGTTCAAATCAGCCCCCTGGATTCATATTTGGGCTCACTATAGATGCCCGAATTTGAACTTAGTGCATTTCAGGCAAATTTCTTAAAAAATCTTCTTCTCCAGATCCAGAAGGCAGAATCTTTTATTATTTGGTATGCAACATTGTGGAGTGGATCTGATTCAAGTTTGTACAAATCGGCCCCCCTGGGTGCATATTTGGGCTCAGTATAGGAGCCTGAATTCAAACTTAGTGCATTTCAGGCAAATTTCTTTAAAAATCTTCTTCTCAAGATCCAGCAGGCAGAATCTTTTGATATTTGTATGCAACATTGTGGGGGGGTATATCTGATTCAAGTTTGTTCAAATCGGCCCCCTGGGTTCATATTTGGGCTTGGTATAGGAGCCTAAATTTGAACTTAGTGCATTTCAGGCAAATTTCTTTAAAAATCTTCTTCTCAAGATCCAGCAGGCAGAATCTTTTGATATTGGGTATGCAGCATGCTTATTGGGGTGAGATTCAAATTTGTTAAAGCCAAGTCCATGGGTTCATATTTGGGCTCACTGTGGAAGCCCGAATTATAACTTAGTTCAAAATGAGGAATTTTCTTTAAAAATCTTCTTCTTCAGATCCAGCAGTCGGAATGTTTTGATATTTGGTATGCAGCATCCTTAGGGGGGGGGGGGGGGGGGGGGGGGGGGAGATTCAAGTTTGTTCAAGCCATGTCCCTAGGTCCATATTTGGGCTCACTGTGGGAGCCCGAATGATAATTTGGTTCAAAATGAGGAATTTTCTTTAAAAATCTTCTTCTTCAGATCCAGCTGTCGGAATGTTTTGATATTTGGTATGCAGCATCCTTAGGGGGGTGAGATTCAAATTTGTTCAAGCCATGTCTCTAGGTCCATATTTGGGCTCACTATGGGAGCTTGAATTGTAACTTAGTTCGAAATGAGGAATTTTCTTAAAAAATCTTCTTCAGATCCAGCAGTCGAAATGTTTTGGTATGTAGTGTGTAGCATCCTTAGGGGGGGGGGGGGGGGGGGAGATTCAACTTTGTTAAAGCCAAGTCCCTGGGTCCATATTTGTGCTCCCTGTGGGAGCCCGAATTATAACTTAGTCAATTTGAGGAATTTTTCTTTAAAAATCTTCGTCTTCAGATTCAGCAGTCAGAATGTTTTGATATTTGGCTATCAGCATCCTTAGGGGGTGAGATTCAGGTTTGTTCAAGCCAAGTCCCTGGGTTCATATTTGGGCTCACTGTGGGAGCTGGAATGATAACTTAGTTCAAAATGAGGAATTTTCTTTAAAAGTCTTCTTCTTCAGATCCAGCAGATGAGTGCTTTTGATATTTAGTATGTAACATCCTTAGGGGGGTAAGATTCAAGTTTGTTCAAGCCATGACCCTAGTTCCATAAAGTTTATCTCTCATGACTTCATTCCTTTGTAGTGTTGATGAACCACCACTTTGGCCGATGAGCGATTCAGACTCCTTGGGGCCTCTTGTCTTTAAAAATCTTCTTCAGATCTAGCAGTCAGAATTTTTTGATATTTGGTATGCAGCATCCTTAGGGGGTGAGATTCAAGTTTGTTCAAGCCATGTCCCTAGGTCATATTTGGGCTCACTGTGGGAGCCTGAATGATAACTTAGTTCAAAATGAGGAATTTTCTTTGAAAATCTTCTTCAGATCTAGCAGTCAGAATGTTTTAATATTTGGTATGCAGCATCCTTAGGGGGGTGAGATTCAAGTTTGTTCATGCCATGTCCCTTGGTCCATATTTGGGCTCACTGTGGGAGCCCGAATTATAACTTAGTCAATATGAGGAATTTTTCTTTAAAAATCTTCTTCTTCAGATTCAGCAGTCGGAATGTTTTGATATTTGGCTATCAACATCCTTAGGGGTTGAGATTCAAGTTTGTTCAAGCCAAGTCCCTGGATTCATATTTGGGCTCACTGTGGGAGCCTGAATGATAACTTAGTTCAAAATGAGGAATTTTCTTTAAAAGTCTTCTTCTTCAGATCCAGCATACGAATGCTTTTGATATTTGGTATGCAGCATCCTTAGGGGGGTAAGATTCAAGTTTGTTCAAGCCATGTCCCTAGTTCCATAAAATTTGTCTCTCACGACTTCTTTCCTTTGTAGTGTTGATGAACCATGTCTAACTGAATGTGACCCCAAATACTTCTTTGAACCACTTTGGCTGGTGAGCGATTAAGGCTCCTTGGGGCCTCTTGTTATTATTGGAGTTAGGTGTCAATGAGGGACTGTATAGACAGGATTTCTTCACTCTATTGAGGGCTGAATTTCTGTTTTTAGCTTAACTTGACAAAGTCAAGATAATCTATTGCCATCACGTGTGTGGAAGTTTTTTAGTCTGTGAGTCTGTTCACATTTTTGTTTAGAACGGGCTACACCCTGCAGTTCTTGTCTTATCATCACAAAATTTCATGTGCGGATTTGGGTCATGTCTAGATGAGAATGAGAGCGATCGGTCAACCTGTATGGCTGCCCGAGCCCAAAACCCGAAAACCATTAGCACAGTCTACAGGTTGTATTTATGAAGGGATTTCATTGTAACTTGGTAGGATGCCTCTGTATAATGCCTAGATGAGAACGTCCCCTTTTGGGCATGATCTGTCAACCATCATGGCTGCCCAAGCTCGAAACCCCAAAACGTTTAGCACAGTCTGCAGGTCATGTTTAATATAGAGGGATTTCATTGTAACTTGGTAGGATGACTCCTTATGATGTCTAGATGAGAATTTTCCCATTTGGGCGTGATCTGCCAACCGTGATGACTGCCCGAGCCCAAAACCCGAAAACCTTTAGCACAGTCTACAGGTCATATTTATTGAGGAATTTCATTGTAACTTGGTGGGTTGATTTCATATAATGTCTAGATGAGAAAGTCTCCTTTTGGACGACGTGATTGGGCAACTGTGACGGCTACAGGGGCCCGAAACCCCAAAACATTTAGCACAGTCTATGGGTCATATTTATGAAGGGATTTCATTGTAACTTGGTAGGATGACTCCAAATAATGTCTAGATGAGAATGTTCCATTTTGATCACGATCATTCAGCCTTGATTGGTGCCCAAGCCCAAAAACCTTTAGCATAGGCAAAAGGTCATATTTATGGAAGGATTTCATTGTAACCTGTTAGGTTGACTCCATATAATGCCTAGATGATGACATCCCCTTTTGGTCGTGATTGGTCAACTGTGATGGGTGCAGGTGCCCGAAACCCAAAAACGTTGAGCACAGTCTACAGGTCATATTTATGAAGGGATTTCATTGTAACTTCGTAGGATCACTCCAGATGATGCCCAGATGAGATTGTTCCCTTTGGTTGCGATCATTCAGCCGTGATGGCTGCCCAAGCCCGAAGCCTTTAGCACAGTCTACAGGTCATATTTATGAAGGGATTTCATTGTAACTTGGTAGGTTGACTTCATATAATGTCTAGATGAGAACATCTCCTTTTGGTCGCGATCATTCAGCCTTGATGGCTGCCCGAGCCCAAAACCTTTAGCATAGTCTTTAGGTCATATTTATGGAAGGATTTCATTGTAACCTGTTAGTTTGACTCCATATCATGCCTAGATGATGACATCCCCTTTTGGTCGTGATTGGTCAACTGTGATGGCTTCAGGTGCCCGAAGTCCAAAAACATTGAGCACAGTCTACAGGTCATATTTATGAAGGGATTTCATTGTAACTTCGTAGGATCACCCCAGGTGATGCCCAGATGAGAATGTCCTCTTTTGGTTGTAATCATTCAACCATGATGGCTGCCCGAGCTCAAAGCCCAAAAACCTTTAGCACAGCCTACAGGTCATATTTATGAAGGGATTTCATTGTAACTTGGTAGGTTGACTTCATATAATGTCTAGATGAGAACGTCCCCTTTGGACGCAATTGGGAAACTGATGGCTACAGGGGCCTGAAGCCCGAAAACCTTTAGCACAATCTACAGGCCATATTTATGAAGGCATTTCAATGTAACATGATAGGATGACTCGTTTTGGAATAATTTCACTGTAACTTGGTAACTTTTGTTGATATACATTAACTGTGAGGGCCACACACATTAACTGTGAGGTCATATTAACCCACCCCTCATCTCTTTAGTACAGTGTACACCTTATATTATTTTTATCAAAAACATAGCATACAGGGAACAGAAATGAACATATTCCCAATTATCACAATTCTTGTCTTATTTCATAATCCTTTCATAAACATTGAACATTATCCTTTTCATCAAACACAACACACAACAAGTTAAGCTACAGTGTCATTGATTCTTTCATTTCTTTCATAATAATAATAATAATTGACTTTCCTTGAGGTACGGCCTCAGTGAATATTACTTTTCTCGGGTTGATAATTCCTTTTATCAACCTCAAGGAAAGTCAATAATTGTATAATGTCAGTCTATCAATTGTCATGGTTTCATTCAATAATCAGAATGAGAATGCATAACTAATTTTCAGCTTGATTTTTTTCAGAGGGAGAATACAATATAACAGTAACAGCTATGAATCCACTTGGAAATAAAACAGCGGAAGTGAAAAGCTTTTTTGTTGAAGTGCCTCCAGATGGTTTAAGACTGAACAAAAACAAATATTATTCAAAGTTGCACGAAGTTACTAATTTCAGTGCAGCTGTAAGTCAGGGAAGCAATGTAAAATATGATTGGTGGTTTGGTGATGAAAAAGTAAAAGTTAATGCAGGTGAGGTCAAGTTTTATCACCATTTTTTAGCTCAACTTTGGCCAAGCCAAATTTGAGGTATTGCCATGGCCCGTCGTCCATCTGTCCGTCCGTCCGTCGCACCGTACACATGGCTCGGGCTAGAGGCCGTATTTATGTACCGATCTTTATGAAACTTCTTGGGTACCTTTGTTATCACCGTGAGACGACAATGATTGTTTCTGGGTCCGGTCCAAAATTTAAGACGGCCGCTGGCAGCCATTTTGTACCAAAATTAGGTGCAATCAGATTTTTGGGCAGAACTTCCATATGAAAGCTCCGATTTGAATAATTTTTTGTATGAATGTTTAGTACCATGGGATACATCACCTATAATATGGGTTTTTTTCTCGTGCATAAATTATGCAAATTAAACTAACTTTGATTTATTTAGTGTTACTTTCAGCACTGTAAGTGAGGTCAAGTTTTATCACCATTTTTAGCTCAACTTTGGCCAAGCCAAATTTGAGGTATTGCCATGGCCCGTCGTCCATCTGTCCGTCCGTCCGTCGCACCGTACACATGGCTCGGGCTAGAGGCCGTATTTATGTACCGATCTTTATGAAACTTCTTGGGTACCTTTGTTATCACCGTGAGACGACAATGAGTGTTTCTGGGTCCGGTCCGAAATTTAAGACGGCCGCTGGCAGCCATTTTGTACCAAAATTAGGTGCAATCAGATTTTTGGGCAGAACTTCCATATGAAAGCTCCGATTTGAATAATTTTTTGTATGAATGTTTAGTACCATGGGATACATCACCTATAATATGGGTTTTTTTCTCGTGCATAAATTATGCAAATTAAACTAACTTTGATTTATTTAGTGTTACTTTCAGCACTGTAAGTGCAAATGCCAATACGGCTCGGGCTAGAGGCCATATTTATGAACCGATCTTTACGAAACTTTTTGGGTACCTTTGTTATCACCGTGGGATGAGAATGAGTGTTTTGGGGTCCGGTCTGAAATTCAAGATGGCCGCTGGTGGCCATTTTGTACAAAATTAGGTGCAATCAGATTTTTGCGCAGAACTTCCATATGAAAGTTCTGATTTGAATAATTTTATGTGTGAATGTTTAGTACCATGGGATACATCACATATAATACAGGTTTTTTTCTCGTGCATAAATTATGCCGATTAGACTAACTTTGATCTTTTTAATGTTACTTTCAGCACTGTAAGTGCAAATGCCAGTACGCCTCGGGCTAGAGGCCGTATTTATGAACCGATCTTCATGAAATTTTCTTGGGCACCTTTGTTATCACCTTGGGATGAGAACGAATGTTTTTGGGTGCAGTCCAAAATTTAAGATGGCTGCCGGTGGCCATTTTGTACCAAAATTGGTGCAATCAGTTTTTTGTACAGAACTTTTGTATGAAAGTTCTGATATGAATAAATTTCAGTATGAATGTTTACTAACATGGAATACATCCATATAATACAGGTTTTTTTCTCGTTCAAAAATTATGCAAATTAGATGACCTTTGATTTATTCAGTGCTACTTATACACAGTAAGTGCACATGTCAATACGGCGCGGGCTGGAGTCTGTATTTATGAACCGATCTTCTCAAAACTTCTTGGGTACCTTTGTTATCACCTTGGGATGAGAACGAGTGTTTCTGGAGCGGTCCAAAGTTCAAGATGGCTGCCAGTGGCCATTTTGTATCGAAATTAGGTCCGATCAGTTTTTTTGTACACAACTTCTATACGGCTCAGGCTAGATACCATATTTATGAACCGATCTTTACGAAACTTCTTGGGTACCTTTGTTATCACCGTGGGACGAGAACGAGTGTTTTTGGATGCGGTCCAAAATTCAAGATGGCCGCCAACAGCCTTTTTGTACCAAAATTAGTGTAATCAGTTTTTTGTACAGAACTTCTGTATGAAAGTTCTGATTTGAATAAATTTTTGTAGGAATGTTTAGTAACATGGAATACATCATTTATAATACAGGTTTTTTTCTCGTGCAGAAATTATGCAAATTAGATCAACTTTGATTTGTTCAGTGCTACTTATACACAGTAAGTGCACATGTCAATACGGCTCGGGCTAGAGTCTTTATTTATGAACTGATCTTCACGAAACTTCTTGGGGTACCTTTGTTATCATCTTGTGACAGGAACAAGTGTTTTTGGGTGCCTTTGTTATCACTGTGCTATGGGAACAAATATTTTGGGGTTCAGTCAGACCCACTCTGGGACTCAAAGATTTCTTTTCTAGTTCAGCATCTAACTGTCGCTCACCTTCAAAATACTTTACCTCCACATTTGTTACAGGCTATGGTCAGCATTTATGTACAGACCGTTATAATACTTTATATGTACCTTTGTTATCAGGTCATTACCTAGATGTTTGTCATGGCTGTGTCACATACTATACATGTACATGTCTTAAACAAGTTGAGCTTCAGTGTCATTGACAGTTTCATTTAGTTTCTATTTACAGAGGAGCAAGAACATGGTGATGTTTACGTGACGCCGTCAGAGAGTGTGCTTCCGTCGTCGCATTTAGATTGTCAATTAAAGCTAGCAGCTAAAGTGCTCATGAATATTAGACGGCAATAAACCACTGCATGGTTTCAGCTCCCTGTCACCAGCTAGCTCGACCTGTGAAGTTACACCGTCTGAGGGTACCGGCACGCCGGGTGTGTCCGTTCCAGACGAGGAGAGTAGAAAGGGTAGAGCGAGCACTATAAAATAATAACAGGCTCACCCTGCAGCGACAGAGAGGAAGAAGCCGGCAAGTTCAGCAGGAAGCTCGGTGAGGTCTGAAGGGCCGCAAGTGAGAGAGCCCCCTCTCTCTTTCACAACAACATCTGGGGCCAGATGTTGTGGTTCGGAACTTGCATCAGTCAGTGCATACGTCCACGCCTCCCGTCCGGGATGCTCCATTCATTCACAGCTCGGCTCGGCTATAGTTACGCCTTCTTCAGTGTCTACCAGGCACACACGACCGCACCTTGGCTACATGACTTCTGGTATCCAGCCTGCATTACCGTGAGGGTCCACTCTTCGTCAGAGAAATCACACCATACAGTAGCCAAGGACACGAGGCCGCATCCATCGGTACGTCCACAGAAAAGAGCCATCTCGGACACACTGTCCCAGGAGCAGCCGGTGGCCAAGCAACAGAAAACCGCTGCTCCTCAGGCCTCCATAACGGACTTGCTGTCGCAGATTGCGCAGCTCATCGCAACATCCCAGCAAGTACAGAAGCAGCCGACGACAGTATCAGAACCTGAGCTGTCAGATGGCACTCGGTCGCTCCAGTCATCTCCGTGTTCAGATGCCGATGACCGTGAGTATAAGCTGATTCAGTCGGATGGTGAAATGGATTTGGAGGAGATATACCCTTCCCTGTCGGAACAACACAGGGTGGCGATGGATCTAATGCATGAATACTTCCCTGAGTTCATTCCTGAGAATCAGAATGCTGCGACCGCTCGAAAGTAGCACTATTCAGTAGCTAAGAGACGAGGCCTCATGTATCAGGACATCCGGAGGAAAGAGTCGTCTCGGACACACTGTCACGGGAGCAGCCGGCAGCCAGAATAGAAGACCGCTGCTCCTCAGGCCTCCGAAATGGATTTGCTGTCACAGATTGCGCAGCTCGTTGCAACATCCCAGCAAGTGCAGAAGCAGCGGACGGCAGTCGAAGAACCTGAGCTGTCGGATGGTGCTGTGTATTGAGAGTTCCCCTGCGTTTGAATGAGCAAGCTAAGGACCTAGTTATGGCCTTACCCTCGTCATTCACTATTCGCTCGGACACAATTGAGACGGCATTTCTTCAATTCAGAGCGAATTTAGACCCACTGTCTTACGCAGATCACCTTTTATAACTGTGATGCAACGTCTCTACGGAAAGGAATTTGAGGACAGTCGTACCTCATTTAGAGTCCTTTCCAGGGCTATTATATTTATCAAGTATAACTCTGTCTTAACAGTTGCTAATTTGGAGCTAATCAGACGTGACAGAACCCTTTGCGTCGTCATCCTTAATAGAAAACAAGGTGTAAAACTCTCTTCAGGTCGTTCCGGTTTCTGGACACTAAGTTTTTTGACGATAAGCTTTCATTGTTTTTTGACCAAGCTACAAAGAAAGCATCAATACTCTGCTCCTTAGGTCAGCATCTAATCGACTTGCAATAGCAGAAAGGAGCAAGGGAGGATGTCCTAGACAGAAAGTCGTCTAAAAAGGACTCCTCGCGAGGGTACAGGTAACCCTCCTATAATTACTCTAGGGATTGTCAATACAGCGACTCAGAAAGCCGGCTTAGGTCTGATCGAGGCTACCGGTCAGATGCTCCTAAGCCGTTGGCTCGAGGCTCTTTGCGAAGGAGACGTAGTTTCTCCTTCCGAAGGACTTGCATGTACTACAGGTGAGTGTTAGGACCTCTATTGCTTGGTAGTTGACAAGATGGTTATCAAGATTCGCATCAAACTGGATAACTATTACAGAAGACCAGTAGGCGAAAAGTGTGGTCTCGGAAGCCTACGTCTATCTTTCCGAGAGAACCACAACTAACCGAATGTCTGTGATGGACAATGCTTCCGTCAAATCCTTCCATAAGAGCCTCTCCAATCAAAGGTAAAGGTTCTCTTGACAATGAAAGTAATAGAGGTCATCGAGAATCAAGATTCTCTAGTCACCTGTTACTCGTACCAAAGCCATAGAGCTCGTTCAGACCGATAATAGACTGGAGCTGGATAACAAGTTTATCAATGCTCTAAAAGTTTTTATGGTTATCATTTAGTCGGTAAAAGCGAGCGTTCGAGTGATCGACTATGCTACAAGCATAGATCTAAGGATCCGTTTTTTCATGTTCTGGTATATCTGGCATTCAGAAAGTACCTACAGTTCTTCGTCCAAGGGATAGTATTTCAGTTCCGAGTGATGTGCTTCGGTCTGAAGATAGCGCCCTGGGCTGTCACTCGAATAATGAACTTGGTAATGTCTCACAATCTGGTTCGTCTGCCATTATCCAGAATGAAATTAGTCAGTTGTCATGCTCGCCTTTGTCTACTATCAGATGCATCAACAGCGAGAAATTTTATGCGACTGATAGGGTTGTGCAGAGCGGCTACGCATCTTGTTTAGATGGATCGCTTATGTACACGTCCCCTCCAGTTATTCTTTACCCAGAACTGGAGTGTGAAAACGCATTCGCTCAGGACCAGTATTGTTTTAACGGATCTATTAAACAAAAGGTCCATATTGGGGTAGTAATTCAGTGTTTAACTCCAAGAGGTCTGCTGCAACTGCCAGATCTGGCTTTCACGATTATGACGAGTATGAGTCAGTAGTTTGGGGCACGACCCTGAGTCCGACAGACTCGAAATGTAGGGGTCTTGGGACTCTCGGTTCCTGGAGAAACACATAAACATCAAAGAATGATGTCAATATTGTTAGCGCTACATCAATGCAGATACGCTTGTTCAGATATTGTTGGACAACTCGATAATAGTAGCATGCATTAGGAACCAGGGCGGCACCCATTCATTTTCGTTGATAACTAACTAAGAAGTATTTTCATGTTCATCTCTCTATCCATCATATACCGGGTCGTCTGTACGTAATAGCAGACTTGCTCCTCGAAAAGGTCACCTGTTTCATTTGTATTGGATACTCAACATGCGATTATTTGGACAGATTTGCTACCAGTGGGATCACCCCATGATAGTTCAATTTGCGACGCACCGGAACAACTAGTTACCATCATTTGTGTCACCATGCTCAGATCATTGAGCACATGCAGTAGACGCTCTGCAGAATTCGTGGGGATGAATAATAGGATATGCGTATCCTCCAGTTCATTTGATTCAATAGATTAAGTTTAAGATTAAACAGTCTCGTTGTGAATCCTACTAGTAGCACCTCTGTTGTCACAGAAACCTTGGATCAGTATTCTCAGGTGTCTGCTATGGGACGCTCGCCAGAAGCTTCCTCCATGAGAGGGTCTTCTTTCAGGGGAAGTTTTATTCTTCATGTCCATCTCCGACCATAGAGGCATAATGGAGTCAGTTAGACGTGAGGGAACCATCGCGGTTCCTATATTTTTTGATAACTGACATAGGAACGATTAAATAATGTGGGTGAGGAGATTTTGATATGACTTCGCATTTCCCCCCAAACCACCCACCCACCCACACTCACACACACTGCCTATGTGTTTAGAGGCAATAACCGGGCAAGATGCAGTTTTCTTCCCGTAAGCCTCATATAATTTAATACATACATACTATGCATTTGGGTCACGATCTATGGCGACCTCATGGGCACATCCACTTTTAGTTGGATTAGTGTCCTGTTATTATTTGTTGATTTGTTATATACAAGCGCTTATTTATAAATCATCACAACTAAATTGCTACTCTTGAGTACCTCGCAGGCTGCATAACCAGTTAACTGGTATTCAGAGGATTACATACTAAATATAAATGCTCTCGTGCATTTTAATGCTAATTAAAATTAATTAATTAATTAATTTTATTAATTTTAATGCTAATGCTTTATTGTATTTTGTGGACCTTGAAATCATAATCTATTTCGGGGGCGGTCCATGTCAGAGCCTGTTAATCATACCTACTTACATTTCTAGATCCAAGTTTCTATTATGTCTGTACTCAATTAGCATGTGTTTTTACGATCGTAGATATCGGATAGTACACATTGGCGAGTGTTGTTACTGGAATTTATTATACAGAGGCCACCTGAGGATTACCTAGGAAGTGTGTTTTCTCTTCAGGGATCATTCAGTGTGGCTCGATTGGACATGTGTATGTTATATTTTATATCACCGGTTTTCGACGTATCTGTGTACGCCATCTGCGGTGTACGTTATATAGCGGGCAATATTAATTACTAGGATCATCGCTATAGCCTTAACTTCTGAAGTGGCGTTAAGCACTATTTATTAATCATGAATTAATATCTGAGTGCCTGTTCGACGAATATTTATATTGTTTTTTGGTACCGCTCTTATTGATTCCAGAGCTCTCTCCTCTTTCTTTTGAAGATTTCTTCAAAAGAAAGTGGAGGAAGGGGGGGGGGGGGGGTAATTTTTACCTATTCTCTGGCTTAAAGGGAATGTAAATTTGAAGGAAGCTGTTTTATCCGTAATTATATCCTGCATACAGCTGAAGTGTTATTGTATGGTTGTGGGGGATTTTCGCTCATTCTCAGATACGCCATTCTAATTTTTGGGGCTTAGTCTGGACTAGGCTTAAAAATAGGAACTTGTTACATCCTAAGTAGCATTGTCTTCATGCTAACAATAAGGAATTACTTAATTGAGCTCCTTATTTAGAATATGTCTCCTCTATTACTGTATAGAGAGACATACATGTAATTCCTAATTATTCTAATTTCCTTTCATCATGGATTGCAGGTTTGGAACTATTTCGGAAGTCCTAGGCCCTCCACCTTTTTCGATTCAGATAAGTCTGGGCCATAGGTACAGTGAAAAAATATTATAAATTCATAGTAATTTGTATATTTTTCATACTTACCTATGACCCAGACGGTGATGGCCCTCCCATGAGTGGGCACTCATACCTCCCCGCTGAATTATTATGTAACACTCTCTTTTACAAAGAATGAGGTTGGCGCAAATTCCGGTCACTTCCTGGCGTATGCGCATGCGCAGAGTAAATGTATGGAGGACCAGATAGGACTTCTAATTTTCGGTTTTGCATGCAAATTTTGGGGATTGGGGGGCAAAATTTGTGTTTGGCCCTCGATATTTTGGAGTTAGCACCAGCTAAGTCTGGGCCATATATAGGTATGAAAAATATACAAATTACTATGAATTTATAATTTTCGGTTTTGCAAGCAAATTTGGGGGATTGGGGAGTTCAAAATTTGTGTTTGGCCCTTAATGACTTTCAGTTAGCACCAGCCAGCTAGTCTGGGCCATTGGTAAGTATAAAAAATACAAATTACTTTAAATTTGTAATTTTTATTTTGCAGGACCACAAGTATCCCATCAGTATCCTCAAGGCAGTACAAAAGTAGATGTTCTAGCTTATAATAATGTTGGTAGAACACACAAATCTGCAGATGTCATCATTCTAGAGGATATAAAACGTAAGTAGATATCTCTCATTGTTAGGGTTAAATACCAATCTCACATAGTCCAGTCTGAAAATGGTTTCAAACCAAACCATTATGTGGCTAGCGATCTCCCAAAAGTACACTGTGTGGCTAACTACACATGCAAACATGTTTAAAAAGACTCTATGTGGCTAAATAAATGTGCTCTCAGTGCATGTTCTGAAATTAGACACTCAAGTTAAGGATACCATGTTCTCATGAGAGGTACATTATATTTCTATCCGTTGGTCAGGAATTTTCGAGGCGACGATTTTTTGCGTGGTTATGGCCCTTGGAAATAGAAAAATTTCCATCATAAAGGCTTGTCTGCTTAACTCCTCCTACTTTTTAGCTTAACTTGACATAGTCAAGATAAGCTATTGCCATCACGCATGCGGAAGTCTGTTAGTCTGTTAGTTTGTGAGTCTGTTCACATTTTCCTTTAGCACGGGCTACACCCCGCAGTTCTTGTCTGATCGTCACAAAATTTCATATGCAGGTTTGGGGTCATATCTAGATGAGAACGTCCCATTTTGGTCACAATCAGTCAACCGGTATGGCTGCCTGAGCCCAAAACCTGAAAACCATTAGCACAGTCTACAGGTCGTATTTATGAAGGGATTTCATTGTAACTTGGTAGGAAGCCTCTGTATAATGCCTAGATGAGAACGTCCCCTTTTGGGCATGATCTGTCAACCGTGATGGCTGTGCAAGCCCAAAACCCAAAAACTTTTAGCACAGTCTGCAGGTTATGTTTAATATGGAGGGATTTCATTGTAACTTGGTAGGATGACTCCTTATGATGTCTCGATGAGAATTTCCCCCATTTGGGCATGATCTGCCAACCGTGACGACTGCCCGACCCCAAAACCCGAAAACCTTTAGCACAGTCTACAGGTCATATTTATGAAGGATTTTCATTGTAACTTGGTGGGCTGACTTCAAATAATGTCTAGATGAGAAAGTCCCCTTTTGGTTCTGATTGGGCAACTGTGACGGCTACAGGGGCCCGAAGCCCAAAAACCTTTAGCACAGTCTACAGGTCATATTTATGTAGGTATTTCATTGTAAATTTGTAGGATCACGCCAGATGATGCCCAGATAAGAATGTCCCCTTTTAGTTGCGATTATTCAACCATTATGGCTGCCCGAGCCCCGAGCCTGAATACCTTTAGCACAGTCTACAGGTCATATTTATGAAGGGATTTCATTGTAACTTGGTAGGTTTGACTTCATATAATGTCTAGATGAGAACGTCCCCTTTTGGACACGATTGGGCAACTGTGACAGCTACAGGGGCCCGAAGCCCGAAAACCTTTAGAACAGTCTATAGGTCATAATTATGAAGGGATTTCATTGTAGCTTGGTAGGATGACTCCATATAATGTCTAGATGAGAACATCCCCTTTTGGTCACGATCATTCAGCCTTTATGGCTGCCCAAGCCCCAAAACCTTTAGCATAGTCTATAGGTTGTATTTATGGAAGGATTTCATTGTAACTTGTTAGGTTGACTCCATATAAGGCCTAGATGATGACATCCCCTTTTGGTCATGATTGGTCAACTGTGATGGCTACAGGTGCCCGAAGCCCGAAAATCTTGAGCACAGTCTACAGGTCATATTTATGTAGGGATTTCATTGTAACTTTGTAGGATCACTCCAGATGATGCCCAGATAAGAATGTCCCCTTTTAGTTGCGATTATTCAACTATTATGGCAGCCCGAGCCCAAAGCCCTAATACCTTTAGCACAGTCTACAGGTCATATTTATGAAGGGATTTCATTGTAACTTGATAGGTTGACTTCATATAATGTCTAGATGAGAACGTCTCCTTTTGAACACGATTGGGCAACTGTGACGGCTACAGGGGCCCGAAGCCCGAAAACCTTTAAAATAGTCTACAGATCATAATTATGAAGGGATTTCATTGTAGCTTGGTAGGATGACTCCAAATAATGTCTAGATGAGAACATCCCCTTTTGGTCGCGATCATTCAGCCTTTTTGGCTGCCCAAGCCCAAAGACCTTTAGCATAGTCTATAGGTTGTATTTATGGAAGGATTTAATTGTAACTTGTTAGGTTGACTCCATATAATGCCTAGATGATGACATCCCCTTTTGGTCGTGATTGGTCAACTGTGATGGCTACAGGTGCCCGAAGCCCGAAAATCTTGAGCACAGTCTCCAGGTCATATTTATGTAGGGTTTCATTGTAACTTTGTAGGATCACTCCAGATGATGCCCAGATAAGAATGTCCCCTTTTAGTTGCTATTATGCAACCATTATGGCTGCCCGAGCCCAAAGCCCGAATACCTTTAGCTCAGTCTACAGGTCATATTTATAAAGGGATTTCATTGTAACTTGGTAGGTTGACTTCATATAATGTCTAGATGAGAACGTCTCCTTTTGGACACGATTGGGCAACTGTGACGGCTACAGGGGCCCGAAGCCCGAAAACCTTTAAAATAGTCTACAGATCATAATTATGAAGGGATTCCATTGTAGCTTGGTAGGATGACTCCAAATAATGTCTAGATGAGAACATCCCATTTTGGTCGTGATCATTCAGCCTTTATGGCTGCCCGAGCCCAAAGACCTTTAGCATAGTCTATAGGTCATATTTATGGAAGGATTTAATTGTAACTTGTTAGGTTGACTCCGTATAATGCCTAGATGATGACATTCCCTTTTGGTCGTGATTGGTCAACTGTGATGGCTACAGGTGCCCGAAGCCCGAAAATCTTGAGCACAGTCTACAGGTCATATTTATGTAGGGATTTCATTGTAACTTTGTAGGATCACTCCAGATGATGCCCAGATAAGAATGTCCCCTTTTTGTGGCGATTATTCAACCATTATGGCTGCCCGTGCCCGAAGCCTGAATACCTTTAGCACAGTCTACAGGTCATATTTATGAAGGGATTTCATTGTAACTTGGTAGGTTTGACTTCATATAATGTCTAGATGAGAACGTCCCCTTTTGGACACGATTGTGCAACTGTGACAGCTACAGGGGCCCGAAGCCCGAAAACCTTTGGTCATAATTATGAAGGGATTTCATTGTAGCTTGGTAGGATGACTCCAAATAATGTCTAGATGAGAACATCCCCTTTTGGTCACGATCATTCAGCCTTTATGGCTGCCCAAGCCCCAAAACCTTTAGCATAGGCTATAGGTTGTATTTATGGAAGGATTTCATTGTAACTTGTTAGGTTGACTCCATATAATGCCTAGATGATGACATCCCCTTTTGGTCGTGATTGGTCAACTGTGATGGCTACAGGTGCCCAAAGCCCAAAAATCTTGACCACAGTCTACAAGTCATATTTATGAAGAGATTTCATTGTAACTTCGTAGGATCACTCAAGATGATGCCAGATGAGAATGTCCCCTTTTGGTTTATAAATTAACTGTGAGGGCCACATACATTAACTGTGAGGTCATATTAACCCACCCGTCAGCTCTTTAGTACAGTGTACACCTCATATTATTTTTGACAAAAACATAGCATACAGGGAACAGAAATGAACATATTCCCAATTATCACAATTCTTGTCTTATTTCATAATCCTTTCATAAACATTGGACATTATCCTTTTCATCAAACACAACACACAAGTTAAGCTACAGTGTCATTGACACTTTTATTTAGTTAAACTTTGACTGAGTCAAATTTGAGGTTTTGTCATGTCCCATCCTCTCTGTCCATCTGTCCTTACATCATCAATTTAATACGGCTCGGGCTAGAGGCTGTATTCATGAACCGATCTTTACGAAACTTCTTGGGTGCCTTTGTTATCACTGTGGGACGAGAACAAATGTTTGGGTGAGGTCCTAAACCGATCTTTACGAAACTTCTTGGGTGCCTTTGTTATCACTGTGGGACGAGAACAAATGTTTGGGTGAGGTCCTAAATTTCACAACGGCCACCGGTAGCTATTTTATACCGAAATTAGGCACAATCAGTTTTTTGTACAGAACTTCTAGGACTATGTTTATTATCATCATGGGATGGTAACGAGTGCATTTGGGCTTGGCCCAAAATTCAAAATGCCTGTTGGCAGTCATATTTATGGGAATTCTTTGTACCGAACCTGTAAAGAAGATTTTTTATGTCAGTAATGTTTGGGTGCCTTTGTTATCACTGTGGTATGAGAACAAATATTTTTGGGTTCAATCAGACCCACCCGGGGACTCAAAAAAGGAGATAATTTAAAATCTTTTCCAAAAACACCAGACAAAATAATGTTTCTTGAATTCAGCATCCGTAGGATGTGTATATTCAAATGTGTTGAAGCCAAGTCCCTGGGTTAATATTTGGTGTTGTTTGGGAAGGGTAAACATTATTAGCACAACCCGATTTTCTATATACAATGAGAAAAATAAAACCTCCTCACCCGTGGGAACCCTATGAGCTCAAAATAAAAAATTCAAATACCTCTATTTTAAGAAGGACTGGACAAATATTTATTAATTAGTATGAATCAACCTTAGAAGGGTTTGAATCAAACAGGCCAAAACAATTGCTAACATTTGGCTTAATGGTGCGCCATGCAAGGATCCCCATTGTAACATTAACCCCATGAAGATTTCTTTACTAGTTTAGCATCAAACTGTCGCTCACTTTTACAATACTTTACTTATACATTTGTTTCAGGCTACGGTCAGTATTGATGTACAGACCATTACAATACTTTACATGTACCTTTTTTATCAGGTCATTACCTAGATGTGTGTCATTGCTATGTCACATACTATACATGTACATGTCTTACACAAGTTGAGCTGCTATGTCATTGACACTTTCATTGTCTCTAGCAGAGTTTTATGACAAACGGTGTCAAAAGCAGCACTGGGGTCTAAAAGAACAAGCAAGGTTACCCTCCATAAGCAGGATGTCATTCTGAACCTCGAGTGATGCCGTTTCAGTTGAGTGAAATTTTCTGAATTCAGATGTCTTGGCCGGTAATGGAGCATGCATATTACTATGCAACATTAGCTGGTCAGTGGCAGCTTTTTCACATAGCTTAGAAACGAAGTTTTTATACACAAGTTCTGCACCTTGTTTCTTCAGTAGAGGGTTCACAATCATGATTTTCCACACTTCAGGCACATATCCTTCTAGCATAGACATGTTGATAATTTTTGTGATTACAGGAGCCAAAGTGTCTACACATGATCTGATAATAGATGTTTGCATTGGGTCGAGTTGACATGAGGCATTTGAGGATTCTTTTATTAATTTGGTAACCTCATGGATTTCTAAAGGTCAAAAAGTTGAAAGTTCTTTTTCTGATGGTCTCTGTTTGATGTCAGTTTTGTCTACCTTTATGCTGTGAATTTTTAGCTGCGACAATCAGCTCTATATGTGGCACTGTCGGTCGGTCTGCCGGTCTGTCACCAATGAGTTTAAAAAACAACATAACTCCTAAAATGCTTGATGGAATGACACCATACTTGGTATGCAAGTGTATCTTCATCATGTCCACACCCTCTCTCAATAGTGCATGTCCACACCCTCTCAATAGTGCATGTCATTCGGATAATTTCTGTCACATTTATGGACTTGTCACCAACAATTTTTTTTTGTCAACAAGTTTTTTTGTCACCAATGAGTTTTAAAACATCAATGGCATTGCACGAATCATCACAGCTTCGGCACTGTGACAGTGCAATCTAGTTTCTTGAAAGAATTTTATTTTTTTAATGAAGAACTCTCCAAATTGATCAGCTAGCGTCAATGAATCATCGCGTGGTGGTAATGGCACGCTTTGTTTTTCTGTAAACAGATCTTTAACAACTTTAAACAGGGTTATGCTCCCCTTCCCCATCCTAATAAAAACATCCTACTTGAAACCAGGAGTATGTAGTGTTGAATTTAGCCCATTTCCCCCACCAAAATGACCAAATGCAATCTGATGGGGTCTAAATATTTAGTTTCAAAACTTCCTGACCATCTCCCATGAGAGGGGTCACAAGATCCTATAACCTCTTCCATGCTCTGGTTCACTATATTTTTGTGCCATGTGAACACCCCACCACCATCACCCCACCTTTGGTAATCTGTTCAATAGCTTGCATCCTGCTTGCATCAGCCTGTTCTGTATGGAAAAGAAAGTGAAAAAAAATATCGTTGCTCTAACATGTGGTTATACCTGCGAGACGGGTGGAAGGGAACAACATCCCAAAACATTAATATCCAATGAAAACTTAGAATTTGTTGACCCTGAATGTCGATTGACCCCATAGGATAATCATATTTGCATATTAATTAAACTTTTCTCGAAATGCCCAATCATAAAAATCTCCCCATTCGGCGTGAATTTAAAAATGCTGCATGGTTTCTGACAGATATAAAACAAATATCGAATTACCACCCTTAAATGTGATATCTACACATTTACTGGCCAGGCCACTGTCGATAATTTTTAAGCATACTTTTGAATGGAATTAAAAAAAAACTTCTGTACACTATTCTTGCACCAATGACATTTTCAAAATAGTGGGCCAAGATTTGGGGCTTTCAGTATAAAAACACGACACTCAACACAATATTTATTAATATTCATGAGCTGTCGGTACCAACAGATAAAGGGTTGAGTGGAAGTGACATTTCTCTTTACCTGGATGGATCTGCTAATGGGAGTGTACCTTCAGTTTTTGTCTGGTTAATTTACCTTCATACTATTTGAAAAAGAAATTTGCAGACTGGTTTTGGGAGTCAATCTTCATCTAGTTCCATGCGTCATTTTCATAATACCTTCTCATCATTCTGGCCTCAAACCTGTCATGGAATCCTAGAAAAGACATGGAATTTCAAAATAATTTTTTCCTGATCTCCGAAAGTCTTGGAAAGTCAAAAAATGCTGTCAAAAGTTTTGAAAAGTCATTTATTGAGAGAAAAACACCAAGCTGCATCAAATAGCAGTCAGACTCCTGAATGCACTTATTCTGCACAAGCAGGTGTATGTACTAAAGTTGCAAATTTATCTTATTTTTTCTGTAAAAAATATTCCAAGTAGTGTCTGCAAATAGAGATGTGTACAGTGTTAAAAGCATTTATCTAATACATATTTTGAGTTTTAGCTTAACTTGACAAAGTCAGGATAAGCTATTGCCATGATGCGTGCGAAAGTCTGTCAGTCTGTGAGGCTGTTTACATTTTTCTTTAGCACAGGCTACACCCCGTAGATTTTGTCTGCTCATCATGAAATTTCATATGCAAGTTTGAGGTCATGTTTAGATGAGAACGTCCCCTTTTGGTCGTGATCAGCCAACTGTGATGGCTGCTCGAGCCCAAAACTAGAAAACCATTAGCCCAGTCTACAGGTCGTATTTATGAAGGGATTTCATTGTTACTTGGTAGGATGCCTCTGTATAATATCTAGATGAGAACGTCCCGTTTTGGTCATGATCTGTCAACCGTGATGGCTGCCCAAACCCAAAACCCAAAAACTTTTAGCATAGTCTGCAGGTCATATTTAATGTGGAGGGATTTCATTGTAACTTGGTAGGATGACTCCATATGATGTCTAGATGAGAACTTACCCATTTGGTTGCGATCTGTCAACTGTGACAACTGTCCGAGTCCAAAACCTGAAAACCTTTAGTACAATCTACAGGTCGTATTTATGGAGGGATTTCATTGTAACTTGGTAGGTTGACTCCATATAATATCTAGATGAGAACGTCCTGTTTTGGTCATGTTTGGTCAACTGTGATGGGTAAAGGGGCCCAAAGCCCGAAAACCTTTAGCACAGTCTGCAGGTCATATTGTAACTTGGTAGAATGACTCCAGATAATGTCTAGATGAGAACGTCCCCATTTGGTCACGATCATTCAGCCATGATGACTGGCCGAGCCCAAAACTCTAAAACATTTAGCACAGTCTACAGGTCATATTTATGAAGGGATTTCATTGTAACTTGGTAGGATGACTCCAGATTATGAAGGGATTTCATTGTAACTTGAAAGGATGACTCGTTTTGGAATAATTTCTCTGTAACTTGGTAACTTTCGTTGACATACATTAATTGTGAGGGCCACATACATTAACTGCAAGGGCCACACTAACCCACCCCACAATTCTTTAGCACAGTCTACACCTCATATTATCTTTATTGAAAATATAGCATACATGGAACAGAAATTAACATATTCCCAATTATCACAATTCTTGTCTTATTTCATAATCCTCTCATAAACATTGAACATTATCTCTTTCATCAAACACAACACACAGACGAGTTAAGCTACAGTGTCATTGACACTTTCATTCTGTTTTCTTTTGCAGATGTGGATCTAAAAGTAAGCGCCACCATTGTGACTTTATTACAAACCATCACACTAACAGCTTATCCAGATCCTCCGCAATCAGAAGAAGATGTTTATTATGAGTGGGACTTTGGACTGCAGAATAAACTATCAATGTCATCTGATTATATGATGAAAAAGAGTTTCGATACTTTTAGAAAGTAAGGAGCTTTAATTGTGTGGGCTTTGTCCCAATAATTCTTAATCCACTGCACACTGATGTCAAATACCAAAAATTCAAACTATAGATTTTCACCATACTAATATGTAAGTAAGAATTTAACCAATCCATTCTAGCACATTAAATACCCAAAATACAAACAGCAAATTTTCCAAATAATAAAAGTAGGAATTAACCAATTCAATAATATTTGACAGAGCTCAATGAGCTCTGTCAAACAAGATTGAATTAGTTTAACTTGTATATTTCAGAGGTCTTGAGCTTTTGAGGCCGGATGGTTGTTGCGTGTGCATTGTGTAAATACAGTGTTTTTCCCGTTGTTTTCTGGTTCACCCTGGATGATCTTGAGGAATTTTATGTGAATTAAAAAATCGACACCGGTACAAAAACCTATTGGTTTTTAGCTCACCTGACTTTCAGTCAGGAGAGCTATAGTGATCACTCACCGTCCGTCGTCGTCCGTGAACATTGTGTTTGCGTCTTCTCCTCCCAAACTGCCGAACCAATTTAATTGATATTTGAGATAATAGTTTGTCATGACATCGCAATTTGATTTTTTTTCAAATCAAGTTGCCTCACCCCTTGGTAGGGCCACACCCAAAAAGTGTGCTGAAATCTTAAAAAATCTTCTTCTCATGAACCAGCAGTAGCAGAGACTTGATATTTGGTGTGCAGCTTCCTTTTGAGGTGTAGACTCAGGTTTGTTCAAGAGAAGTTTGATGGGCTATATGTGGCGTCGTTATGAGAGGGTCAAAATATTTTTAGCCCCCGCCCAATATTTCTGTTTTCCAAACCGAGAGGCTTATTTGAACCAAATTTTATGTGAGGGCTTATTGGATCATAAGTACCTAATTTATGCCGATTTTTTTTTTCCCGTAGCCCCGTGGGAACCACAGGAGCTAAAAATAGACAAAAATTAAAACGCCCATATCTCCAAAACAGCATGGCACTGAGAATTTTTATTTGGTGTGAAGCTTCCTTAGTGCCAATAGAAAGGATTGGTAAAAAAAAATTGCCATCGGTTTTATCATAGGGTACAGTTTCGGGACTTTGAAAAAGTGCTGAGTCAGCACTTTTTAACACTGTAGGCAATGGGAAAAACATTAAAAAGTCTTCTCCAGCTCCAGCAGGCAGAATCTTTTGATATTTGGTATCCAGTATTGTAGGGTAGATCTGATTCAAGTGTGTTCAAATCGGCCCCCTGGGTTTATATTTGGGCTCAGTATAGGAGCCCGAATTCGAACTTAGTGCATTTCAGGTAAATTTCTTATAAAATCTTCTTCTCCAGAACCAGCAGGCAGAATTGTTTGATATTTGGTATGCAACATTGTGGGGTGGATCTGATTCAAGTTTGTTCAAATCGGCCCCCTGGATTCATATTTGGGCTCACTATAGAAGCTTGAATTCGGACTTAGTGCATTTCAGGCAAATTTCTTTAAAAGTCGTCTTCTCCAGATCCAGCAGGCAGAATCTTTTGATATTTAGTACGCAACTTTGTGGGGTGGATCTGATTCAAGTTTGTTCAAATCGGCCCCCTGGATTCATATTTGGGCTCACTACAGAAGCCCGAATTCGAACTTAGTGCATTTCAGGCAAATTTCTTAAAAAAATCTTCTCCAGATCCAGCAGGCAGAATCTTTTGATATGTGGTATGCACCATTGTGAGGTGAATCTGATTCAAGTTTGTTCAAATCGGTCCCCTGGGTTCATATTTGGGCTCAGTATAGGTGCTCAAATTTGAACTTAAACTTTTCTTAAAAATCTTCTTCAGATCCAGCAGTCGGAATGTTTTGATATGTGGTGTGTAGCATCCTTGGGAGATGGGGGGGGGGGGGGGGAGGGGAGGGGGTATTCAAGTTTGTTAAAGCCAAGTCTCTGGGTCCATATTTGGGCTCCCTGTGGGAGGTCCATATTTGGGCTCACTGTGGGAGCTCGAATTGTAACTTAGTTCAAAATGAGGAATTTTCTTTAAAAATCTTCTTATTCTGATCCAGCAGTCGGAATGTTTTGATATTTGGTGTGCAGCATCCTTAGGGGGGTAAGATTCAAGTTTGGTAAAACCAAGTCCCTGGGTTCATATATGGGCTCCTTGTGGGAGCCCAGATTATAACTTAGTTCAATATGAGGAATATTCTTTAAAAGTCAATTTTTTTAGATCTACTGGTCAGAATCTTTGGATATTTGGTATCAGCTTTTCTTAGGAGTAGCAGATGCAACTTGTTGAAATCAATTCTCTGGGTTGATATTTAGGCTACCATGTCAGGTGAGCGCCCTCAGGCCCCCTGGGGCCTCTTGTTTATTTCATTTTACCTTTTTCAAACATTCATCACTCACACATACAACTAATGTCTTGTTCACATCCCACTCCCCAACATACCTCAACAACCTGAAAAGAAACTGAAAAAGACATTAGTAATTGGCATTAAATGGAAAATATACCACACAGATTTACTCTTATATTAACTAAACACACACTACCCCCACCCTCCAAACACTGTCAGAACAGGAAGATGCCAGAATTACTTGCAACAAGACGAACAAATTATCTGCCAACAATAAGATATCAAACAAATTATCTGCCGAACAATGGGATGAGAGCATCTGCTCAGTCACGGATATCTTATTCGTCAACAAACAAAGTATCTGCCGAACACACTAAACAAAGAGATGAGAACGGTTCAAATATCTGCCTGGATACGGATATTTTATCTGATAAACAAAAGGTACGTGAAGCGACAGCTCACCAGATCACATTGAACATCAATCCACTGAAGAGACTGACAAAGTCCAAACTGGTCTTGAGCAATCGTATGAGATTTCTATTCTCCTGAGGTCGCACTTCCAATCATTTAACATAGTTTAATTTGTAGTTCAAAAAATCTTTTAAGCTGCCATGTAATAATCGTCATTGCTTGGTGGTTCTCTCTGTGTATACCGTCCTCCTCCACCTGTAAAACTGTCCGACATGATATGACCCATGCTGGAGAAAGTGTAGTTTATTTGATTAAATTCCTAGCTGCATTATGGGAAATATTTGTGGCTTGGAATTCTGATATTGTGACATCATTGTATAGAGCAATAAAGCCCTAATGCCGACTGACAGTTTTTCTTGCCCTGGAAGAGGTACCCAAACAACAAGCCTACAAATATTTTTTATAAAGCATTTATCATTGTGACAGGTGCCAACAATTTTGTGCCTGTCGTCCTGTACTTGGGACTTGGCTGGCATAAGGATTACAAACCAATTGTATGGTGTTTTAATGACAGGTTGATTACTTGAAGCCCATATATGGGCTCTGTTCAGAAGTGCTTGTACCTCGGTCAAAAACCTTCATATTTGGTCGATGTGTTGAAAATTCTCTAGAGAGGGACGATGTCTGTGGCTTTTGTCATAATGCAGTTTCTTAAAAGTAAATTATCATAAGTCAAAGTAATGTGGTCTGATGATCAAAATTATTTTTTGCCACTCTACTAATTAAGTTCAGCTGTCACCTTGAGAGACAAACAATAGTTATTTGCCCCAAATGTTTCTTCCATGACATTAACCCCGTGCTCTGATGTCGAAATATAAAAAATTCTAGTTTCAGATTTTTACTGTAATGCACAAAATTACCCAATTCAATCTTTTTGACAGAGCTTAAGTTGCTGCTTGAATTTTTTATAGTTTCACAATAGTGAGCAGAGGTTTAGATGAATGATGAATTAAATGTCTTTCATTTTACAATTATTTACCCACCATCTCCAATGGTTTCATGGTACACTCACCTGTCTGTACCCCTGATCTTTTTTTTTGGGTACCCCTGATCACTTTTTCACCACCTACAAATTCTCAAAATGGACAGATATTTTTGGTTTGTGACTGGGTCATGATCTGGTTGAAATTCTCTGTCCAATTTCCTTTCCACAACACTTTAGGATCTCCCCTATCAAAAAAGACATGAGAGAACGTTGAATCTTTGATGCTATTTTCATTTGTTTTTCTTGATCTCTGATTATATTTATCCAGCACTACCCACAATTCAGATTTGATACAGAATGGAAGTAACGAATATGTGTTGAAGTTGAGAAGGAAAGAATTTAAATGTATGAAATGCCTGGAAATGCTGTAAAATGTGTGAAAGAAATTAAGTATCTTACAAAATGACACACATTGGTACCAAAACTCTTACAAAATGACACACATTGGTACCAAAACTACAAACCTAACATATCCATAAAAATCATGAAAGAAACCTTAAAAAATGTAACCCAGGATGCTAACAGGTTTACCCTTCTATTTTACTCCTTTGCTTCAATCCTATGGCATTCAAAATGAAACTCACAAGAGTTGTATAACCCCAAAATGAAACCTCGCCTGCCTTTGGCACCACAAAACGTAAATTTTTTTTTAGCTCACCTGGACCAAAGGGCCATATGAGCTATTGCCATCACTTAGTGTCTGTCATTGTCCGTAAATGTTTCACATTTTTATCTTCTTCTCTGAAACTGCTGAGCCAATGTGAACCAAACTTGGCAGGAATGGCTATGGGAGGTCCTCTACAAACGATCCTCATTTTGTTTCTGTTGGATGAAAAACATGGCTGCAAGAGACATTCTTTCATTCTGATTAGTGGATTTTCTTCAAAAATCTTCTCCTCTGAAACTTCAAGGCCAAATGTTTTGAAACTTCACATGCTTGATGACTGAGACACCCTCTACCAACGATCCTCATTTAATGTTGATCGGGTTGCAAACATGGCCACAACTGCAGCCCATAGTTACCATGGAAACCCTATGGGAAATCACATTTTCATCTTCTGTGAAGCTAAGAAGCTGATGCGAACCAAACCTGGCAGGAATGGTCTTTGGGAGGTCCTCTATAAACAATCCTCATTTTGTTTCCGACAGATGAAAAACAGGGCTGCCATAGGCATTCTTTGATTGGTCGATTTTGAAAAATTGTCTCCTGTGAATCCATAAGGCCAAATTTTTTGAAACTTAACATGATTGATTACTGGGACACCCTTTACCAGCGAACCTCATTTAATGTTGATTGGGATGCACATATGGCCGCTATTTCGACTCATAGTTGCCATGGAAACCCTATTGGAAATCACATTTTCGTCTTCTTATCTCAAACTGCATGGCCAGTGTGAACCAAACTTGGCACAACTAATTTATGGAACGTCCTCTGAAAACAATCATCATTCTGTTTTGCTCAGATGAAGGAGCATGGCTGCCAGCTGCATTCTTTGATTTTGATTAGAATAACTGAGGGATATGTAGTTCTTCCAGGTGAGCGATTACAGGCTCTTTAGAGCCTTTTGTTATTAGTTTGTTTCTTTCGTTAATCACTTGGAACATTCTCTTAGACAGCTTTGTGAAAAGATATGACTCTTATCAAATTCCCTAATCAAAAGTCCCAAAACTCTTTTAAGAAATTTAAGAAAAACAAGAAACTTGACTCGATCAAATGAATTTTCTTCTGTTTTCAGATACACAGTTACAGTTCGTGTTTGCCAGCACCAGTTAAACTGCACCGTCTCCCAACCAAAAACAATTCAAGTATTTCCAAAGCTGACACTGAACTTGAGAATCAGTAAAGATAAACTCATCAACCAACCAATCATTTTCACTGCTCTTGATTTTGTTGGAAAGAATGTTACCTATACCTGGAACTTTGGTGATAATACTGAAATTATAAATACTACACAGTCACTTCGTCGGCACATCTATAAGAGGTAAGATGTAAAACTTGGCAGGAATGGTCTATGAGAGGTCCTCTACAAACGCTCCTCATTTTGTTTTCTTTGATTGAAAAACATGGCCGCCAGAGGCATTCTTTGATTCTGATTGGTGGATTTTCAAAAATCTTCTCTGAAACTACAAGGCCAAATTGTTTGAAACTTCACATAATTGATGACTGGGAAACCCTCTGCCAATGATCCCCATTTAATGTTGATCAGGATGCAAACATGGCCACAATTGCAGCTTATAGTTCCCATAGAAACAGTATGGTGTGATCATAACACAAACTTCACAAAGATCTATAGTTGCTAAGTTTTCACCTACTTTAACTGGTTGAGGGCTAGATTATTTTTAGTGGTCTGAATTTGTTATTCAAAATTTGTTCTATTACAAATTATTGGAGAGTGCCTAAAGGCACACTCCAGTAATTTGTGATAGAACCAATTTATATAAACAAAATGTTATTTGGGTTTGACTGAATATGAAACAAGAGCAAGAAAGCGTTGGCTTTTGCTCTGGTACCCTCAATTTTTTGTAAGCCCTGACAGTGGCTTCCAGCACTCAGCCAGTTAATATGTCCCAGGGAATGAACATTTTGTACAGTTGTATAGTGGAGTCCACTAAATTGGATATCTCTGAATTGAATAACCCTGTTAATTGAAAATAATTTCCAAACACAAAACTCTTGACCATGTCTTTAGTACAAATTTGACCTGTTAATTGCATACAGGTTATAGGGCAATCTCCTGTTAATTTTAAAAAAAGCATTGCATTCTGTCGAGATATTGCCCTGACCATCCCTGAATTCCCCTTGCTTATGGACCTGTTTTCCCCGCGGGAACCCCGGGAAGTGAAGCAGTGCTTGTTTACTGTGGTAAACAAGCTCTGCTTACTGGTTGAATAGGACCCAGTCACTAATGCTTGGGGTGCGAGTCCTCTAAAATAGGCAACATGGGGTATAAACAATTGACTGACCTTGACTTTATGTCCATGTTGTGGTCATGATTAGCCATTGTGCAGAAGTATGTGACCTTAAATACCAATAAATAATAATAATAATATGGACCTGTTTGGCCTCAGTCCATCCAGTTCATGCATTTAATCGTTTATATCTTGTTTGACTCCCTGCGGGAACCCCAGAAAGTTTAGCTTTGCCTGTTCACTGTGGTAAACAGGCTTTGTTTTACTAGTAAAATAGGAGCCAGTCACCAATGCTTGGGAGGTGCAAACCCTCTCTAAAATGGGCAACATGGCTTATTAACACTCACCACTGGTCTTGAGTTGGTACTCATGTTGTGGTCATAATTAGCCATTGTGCACAAATATGTGACCTTAAACACCAATAAATAAATAATATTTTGTTTGACAGAGCTCCATGAGTTCCATCAAACAAGTTATAGAATGAATGCTCAGTTTATCTCTGGAATACAGGAAAGTGATCCCTGTTAAATGAATACTTCTGTGAATTGAATAATTTTCAGTGGCAGAGCAGATATTCAGTTAACAGGGTTCCACTGTATTTACCGTTTGCTATTTACCTTTATTATCTATACCTCCAAACAATTACTCTACTCAACTTTTGTAGCAAATAGATTGCAAGTTGAAATAATGAAATGTATGGGCATGCACGTCTTGTGTTTCATTATTATTCACCGTCAGTGGACTGTAGACAGTTTAGCACCTGGGTGTGGACGTTTTGAATCGAGTGCCAAAACATCCAAACCCAGGTGCCAAATGTCAACAAAAATTGGTTCCATTGTCCTTGTGCAATATACTACAAGTTATGACATGTTTACATATAGAATATACCCATGGTAGCTTGGTGTACCAACTGTTCACCAGTCCTGGTGAAGTGGTGTTAACCCTGAGCCTTTGGCACACGGTTAACACTGCTTCACCACAAGTGGTGAGCACTTGGTACACCAAGCTACTTTGGGTATATATACCATGATCGCCAGATTAATAAGAGTTTAAATGTTGAATAAATCAATATTCACATGCACGATTCTGTTTTTGTTTACATGAGCACCGGTGGATGGCACTTCTGTTGACTATTTTATCGCCGAAACAAAATGCACAAATTTCGGGGCCTTTTTCATTTTAATAACATAATAACTTGCTATTTCAAGTTATGGGTTTTTTATTAACATGAGACAACGTATGTTTTAACTTTTGGTATCTTATGAGGTAACCTTATTTAAAAACATAATAAATAATTGCCAATTTCATTTCACGAGGCGACCAGTGATAAATTTAAACAAGTTTACATTCAAGGCGAGGTCACCAAAGGTCAACTTGGATATAGTTCCACTAGAGGTGTAAATTTTAACTATTGAAATCCCATTGCTGGCGTGTTCACCACAGTTGGTGTGTAAAGCTAAAATTTATGTCATAGGCTTTTTATGTATAGTAAAATAGGTAATCGTGGTATAAATGGTGGTTACGTCATTTGAGGCAAAGTAAGAGCAATACTAGGCAAGGCTTTAGGTGATCCTAATATTGTTTTCGTTGAGCCTCACATGACACTGTATCCCCAACTAAATATCCTGTAACATATTTATTATACCCCACGCAGTTGCTGGGGTATATTGTTTTTGACTGGTCCGTCCGTCAGTCTGACAGTCCTACTTGTTTTCCGGACGTTTTTCTACATGCTTCCAGATATTGAGCTGATTTTTGGTATGTGAGTCTAACATGGTGGCCTGCAGATCAAGTTTGCATTTTGTTCCGCTCCACTGATTTTTACCGAAATTACGGCCCTTGAACTTTGAAAAGTTCATCAAAATTACAGCTTTCCGGACTTTTTTTCTACACGCTTCCAGATATTGAGCTGTTTTTTTCCGCTCCACTGATTTTTACTGAAATTACGGCCCTTGGACTCTGAAAAATTCATCAGAATTACAGTTTTCCGGACTTTTTTTCTACACGCTTCCAGATATTGAGCTGATTTTTGGTATGTGAGTCTAACATGGTGGCCTACAGATCAAGTTTGCATTTTGTTCCGCTCCACTGATTTTTACCGAAATTACGGCCCTTGAACTTTGAAAAGTTCATCAAAATTACAGTTTTCCGGACTTTTTTTCTACACGCTTCCAGATATTGAGCCGTTTTTGGGTATGGTGGCCTACAGATCAAGTTTGCATTTTGTTCCGCTCCATTGATGTTTACCGAAATTACGGCCCTTGAACTTTGAAAAGTTCATCAAAATTACAGTTTTACAGACTTTTTTCCTACACGCTTCCAGATATTGAGATGATTTTTGGTATGTTAGTCTAACATGGTGGCCTACAGAACAAGTTTGCGTTTTGTTCTGCTCCACTGATTTTTACCGAAATTACGACCCTTGGACTCTGAAAAATGCATTAAAATTACAGTTTTCTGGACTTTTTTCTACACACTTCCAGATATTGAGCTGATGTTTGGTATGTTAGTCTGACATGGTGGCCTACAGATCAGGTTTGCATTTTGTTCCGCTCCACTGATTTTTACCGAAATTACGGCCCTTGAACTTTGAAAAGTTCATCAAAATTACAGTTTTCCGGACTTTTTTCCTACACGCTTCCAGATATTGAGCTGATTTTTGATATGTTAGTCTAACATGGTGGCCTACAGAACAAGTTTGGGTTTTGTTCCGCTCCACTGATTTTTACCAAAATTACGGCCCCATAGACTTTGAAAAGTTCATCAAAATTACAGTTTCCCGGGCTTTTTCTCTGCTTGAATTCCTTCAATACCGTTGAAACTACAGAACACTGTTTTCTGCAGTATTCCTAGAATCTGTGTTTATTTTTAAAAAATGATTAGAGCTTGAAATATCGGGGCGCGTGGGGTATGTGAGCGTGCTCACTAAGGTTCTATATTTATTCCGGCCTATGAAGTGTTTGCAAACCATTTCATGTTTTCGTTGAATTTTTCTATTGTCATTCATTTGTTTACAAAAGCAGACGGTGTAATACAATGGGGTTAGTTGCACTTTTATGAGAGAATATCGCACATTGCAACATTTTTCATGTCCCCTTGGATGTTTTAGCATCATAAAATGAAACATTTCTGTTTGTGGGTAAACTGGGGAAGTCCTTGGAATTTGCAGTGGTATTTGGCAGTGCCGTCATAATTACTACCGGTGTCAATTTTTCCGAAGTGCATTGTAAAAATTCCATAATGGAAAAGTTTGCAGAAAGTATAAAATTCTGTCAGTGTTTTACTTTCAATTTCCTATTTGTGAACTCATTAAAATATTTAATAAGTATGGTTAAATAAACAACACTGAAAATCTTAATAAAAAACATGACGTGATTTCTTATCAACCTAGTTTACAATTGTTTACTGCAGGCTTGCACTACAGTGGAAGTCCCTAACTCGGAAAATATACTCTTTATTTTGATCTTTTCCAAATGATTTGGGAAAGAAAAGTGGTGCAAAAGCACCAAGAAAAAATAAGCCAAAACTGGGTCGAGTGCTACCAGCGCAGACCCAGTAGGGGACGCTCTTCTCCAAGTACAACTCCACGACTTCCGTTGCCAGTGCGCATACACGTCGCTAATGACTCATTCTTTTTTCGTCCGCTATGTTGACGAGACGTCTTCTGAGCACTCGAAATCAGTGATCATCCATGCTCATTGATTGTGTGTTCCTGTATTAAGTTGTTGGATCAAAGGATCCACTATTATCAGGACTGGTTTTTATTTATATTCTCATTTATAAAATTATTCACCATTATGTATTTTCTTCTCTCCTCCATGTCGCACGTGAATTTCGTGAGCCGTGCGGTTTGGACATAGAAAATTTTCACAATTTAATTTATGTTATCATTGTTTGATGTTGTTAATTGTGTGTCATCAGGGTACTTCTTAAACAGAATTTCTTCTCTCTGTTGAGAGTGGTCCTTCTGTTTTTTGGGTCCCTGTCAACTGTCTGGGGTCTGTTGTGTTCCTGCCGGTCTATTTTCTTCGTTCACCTTACTCTCTTTGTTGGGGGTGTTCTTCTGTCATCTGTTGAATTCACCTTCTTCTCTGCATCTCTCACTTCTGTCATGCCCAGGACTATTCCTTGTGGGCAATGCCTTCTACCTAAGCATGTGACGATTCACATGCTTCATGCTCTTCCTGCAATGGGTGTTCTGCCGATCGACCATGTGGGCTATGTGGATCGTGATCATCCACTTTTTGGGCGTCTGTGAACCGTGTTGTATGTTCTCGTGGCCGTGCCTCCCGCTCCCATGGGAAAGGAGAATGCTCTCGTTCGGTGCCTCCCAAAACAACCACGCCTGGTGAGAGTTATTCCTCCTCCCTTGGGGATGTGCAGTCTTTTCCTGTGGTGGATACTGCAGGAGCCGTTGAGTTGTCTGGTAAAGAGATGCCTGGTTCTGGGACTGCAGTCCCTCTCCAGTCAACATCTGAGGCTGTCACTAGGGTTGTGACTCCTCCTTCGGAGCCAAGCGCGGGTGCTCTCTCCACAATTCCACCAGCCTCAACAACACCCGACGTATCTGCTACTACTGCTGTTCCATCTGCAACATCATCGGTTATCGTTTCAGCCAGCCTGCAGGGATGTCTGGCAGTGTGGACATGAGATCTCGGCCTCAGCCTTCCCTGACTTCAACTCGGCGAAGTTGGAAGGGGCTGCCGGCCAAACCCTCTATTGTGGTCTCTCTGCCATCGAGCACCACAGTTTTTTCATTCAGCCTGCAGGGATGTCTGGCAGTGTGGACGTGAGATCTCGGCCTCAGCCTTCCCTGACTTCAACTCGGCGAAGTTGGAAGGGGCTGCCGGCCAAACCCTCTATTGTGGTCTCTCTGCCATCGAGCACCACAGTTTTTTCATTGGATTCGGATGTTCATGGTGGGGCCATTATGAACTCTGTGGCACTTTCGTCAACGCACTCTGGTCACACGGCCGGTTTTGCAGGACCAACGCCTTTTGTGCAGTCTGGACCTTCTGTCCCTCAGAGGTCCATGGCGACTCTCCTGAGTTCCCGCTCTGTACATCCTCAGGGTATGTCATACCCCAATACACGTCTGCCTTCAGATGTTTTGGCTGCCGCCCGTCGCCCCGCTTCGGGTGTTTTGGAGGATCGTGACCTTCACTCGTTAAAAGGGTCAGGAGTGAAGCCACTTTGCTGGTTCATTCCCACGTCGACCGGCTGACACAGGCAGTGAGCTTAGCGAGGCCCTCTCCTTGCTCATTCAGGTTCTGTCCAAGAGCCCTCCTGTTGCTACCAGTGAGTGGTTTCCAGGCGCCCCTATGGCGCCGCCTCCCGGGATTGGAAACAGGCCGCTTTCTGATCCCCCTGGTGTGCCTACATCATCGGAGGCGTCGGCTGGTTTGCCCATGATGGGCTATGTGTCTTCCGACTCAGAGGATGAGTCCGACATACCTGACCTCTAGAGCCAACAGTCTTCAGACTTGGGGGCAGCTTTTGACTTTGTGATTGAGTTCCTTCCGGATCTCAAACTGTCAAATCAGCTGACAGTGTCAGCCAGGCCGCAATCATCAGTCGTGTGCCTACAGCCTGTGGAGTGACCTGCTTCTGGCCATCTTCGACCGTGCCAGTCGGTACAGTTGGTTGCAACATTTATAGCTTTGGACTAGATCTAAGCTGAGTCCCAAGCCTATGAAGCCATCGTTCTTCACCGGGATTCACACTTTTTTGCCTCCGACGCATTATCGTTCCTACGATTCCGCCAATCCGTTGTTCTGCCAGACTTTGACGGCCTTGGATCAGGACTTTCCAAGCCCAAGTCGGCCGTTATTAGCTCACCTGACTTTCAGTCAGGAGAGCTATAGTGATCACTCACCGTCTGTCGTCCGTCGTCCGTCGTCTGTCATCCGGCATCCGGCGTCCGTCGTCTGTGAACATGGTGTTTGCGTCTTCTCCTCCCAAACCGCTGAACCAATTTAATTGATATTTGAGATAATAGTTTGTTATGACATCGCAATTTGATTTTGTTCAAATCAAGTTGCCCTGCCCGTGGGTAGGGCCACACCCAAAAAGTGTGCTGAAATCTTAAAAAATCTTCTTCTCATGAACCAGCAGTAGCAGAGACTTGATATTTGGTGTGCAGCTTCCTTTTGAGGTGTAGACTCAGATTTGTTCAAGAGAAGTTTGTGGGGCTATACTTGGCGTCGTTATGGGAGGGGCAAAATTTTTGGCCCCGCCCAAAATTTCTATTTTCCAAACCGAGAGGCTGATTTGAACCAAATTTTATGTGAGGGTTTATTGGGTCATAAGTACCTAATTTATGCTGATTTGTTTTTTCCCGTAGCCCCATGGGAACTGCAGGAGCTAAAAATAGAAAAAAATTAAAACGCCCATATCTCCAAAACTGCACGGCACAGAGAATTTTTATTTGGTGTGAAGCTTCCTTAGGACCCACAGAAAGAATTGGTAAAAAAAATTGCCATCGGTTTTATCATAGGGTACAGTTTCAGGACATTGAAAAAGTGCTGAGTCAGCACTTTTTAACACTGTAGGCAATGGGAAAAACATTAAAAAATCTTCTTCTCCAGATCCAGCAGGCAGAATCTTTTGATATTTGGTATGCAACATTGGAGGGTGGATCTGATTCAAGTTTGTTCAAATCGGCCCCCTGGGTTCATATTTGGGCTCAGTATAGGAGCCCGATTTCGAACTTAGTGCATTTCAGGCAAATTTCTTAAAAAATCTTCTTCTCCAGATCCAGCAGGCAGAATCTTTTGATATTTGGTATGCAACATTGTGGGGTGGATCTGATTCAAGTTTGTTCAAATCGGCCCCCTGGGTTTATATTTGGGCTCAGTATAGGAGCCCAAATTTGAACTTACTGCATTTCAGGCAAATTTCTTTGAAAATCTTCTTCTCCAGATCCAGCAGGCAGAATCTTTTGATATTTGGTATGCAACATTGTGGGGTGGATCTGATTCAAGTTTGTTCAAATCGGCCCCTTGGGTTTATATTTGGGCTCAGTATAGGAGCCCAAATTTGAACTTAGTGCATTTCAGGCAAATTTCTTTGAAAATCTTCTTCTCAAGATCCAGCAGGCAGAATCTTTTGATATTGGGTATGCAACATTGTGGGGTGGATCTGATTCAAGTTTGTTCAAATCGGCCCCTTGGGTTTATATTTGGGCTCAGTATAGGAGCCCAAATTTGAACTTAGTGCAATTCAGGCAAATTTCTTAAAAAATCTTCTTCTCCAGATCCAGCAGACAGAATCTTTTGATATTTGGTATGCAACATTGTGGGGTGGATCTGATTCTATTTTGTTCAAATCGGCTCCCTAGATTCATATTTGGGCTCACTATAGAAGCTCGAATTCGAACTTAGTGCATTTCAGGCAAATTTCTTCAAAAATCTTCTTCTCCAGATCCTGCAGGCAGAATCTTTTGATATTTGGTATGCAACATTGTGGGGTGGATCTGATTCTAGTTTGTTCAAATCGGCCACCTGGATTCATATTTGGGCTCACTATAGAAGCCCAAATTCGAACTTAGTGCATTTCAGGCAAATTTCTTTGAAAATCTTCTTCTCAAGATCCAGCAGGCAGAATCTTGTGATATTTGGTATGCAGCATCCTTAGGGGGCGAGATTCAAGTTTGTTCAAGCCACGTCCCTAGGTCCATATTTGGGCTCACTGTGGGAGCTTGAATTGTAACTTTGTTCGAAATGAGGAATTTTCTTAAAAAATCTTCTTCTTCAGATCCAGCAGTCGGAATGGTTTGATATGTGGTGAGTAGCATCCTTGGGGGGGGGGGGGGGGGAGGTGGGGGGGTGGAGGGAGGGAGGGGGGATTCAAGTGTGTTAAAGCCAAGTCCATGGGTCCATATTTGGGCTCACTATGGGAGCCTGAATGACAACTTAGTTCAAAATGAGGAATTTTCTTTAAAAATCTTCAGATCCAGCAGATGAATGCTTTTGATATTTTTTATGCAGCATCCTTAGGGGGGTAAGATTCAAGTTTGTTCAAGCCATGTCCCTAGGTCCATATTTGGGCTGATTGTGGGAGCTCGAATTGTAACTTGGTTCAAAATGAGGAATTTTCTTTAAAAATCTTCTTCTTCAGATCCAGCAGTCGGAATGTTTTGATATTTGGTGTGCAGAATCCTTAGGGGTGTGAGATTCAGGTTTGTTAAAGCCAAGTCCCTGGGTTCATATATTGGCTCCCTGTGGGAGCCCGAATTATGACTTAGTTCAGTATGAGGAATATTCTTTAAAAATCTTTTTTTAGATCCACTGGTCAGAATATTTGGATATTTGGTTTCAGCTTTTCTTAGGAGGAGCAGATGCAACTTGTGGAAATCAATTCTCTGGGTTTATATTTAGGCTACCATGTCAGGTGAGCGTCCTCAGGTCCCCTGGGGCCTCTTGTTCCTATGGCGACTTTGGTGCCATGTCGGGCATGCTTTCTCTCTCAGATCATGTTATCTCTGCCTTAGCTGCTTATCTGCCCCCAGATAAGTTTTGACGACGTGTAGGCTCCTTGCGTGTGCTGTCCAAGGCGCTCATGCATCTTACTCACACGCATGCCTGTAACACGGCTAACTTGGAATTAGTTCGCAGGGACGCTGTGCTGGACACAGGCCGTTCCCTTCCTGAGAGGCAGCACGCTGCTCTTCGATCTGCTTCTTTGGCAGGTCCGCAACTGTTCCATGGTTCCGTGGCGACGGTCCGGAATGACGTCCTACGTCATTCCAAAGATCAGCTGCTGCTTCGTCAGCTTGATCAGCCTTCTGTTGGAGGCAGGGATCTTTCAAAGCCTAACAAGTACCCTTCTGCTTCCGGTGCGAAGCAAAGGGCTGATCCTCCTGCCGCCACTTCTACTTCTTACTCACGGGGTAAGGGTAAGCGTCAGCAGCCTAGAGGGAAGACTGAGGATTCTTCATTTAGCAGAGGAGGTGGTTTCTCATCTCACAGGCCTCACCGGGGCTCAAATTGAAGGTCCCGGGTTGGAGGAAGGATATCAGAATTCACCATCACATCCGATCCTTGGGTGTTAGATGTTGTTCGGTCCGGGCTGCGAATATCCTTCTGGAGGCACTCCACTCTGTCAAGAGTGCCTCTTCCATCTCCAGTTCCTTCAGACATTTCACATCTGGAGCTTTTGTCCACGGAGATAGACAATCTACTGGCAAAGGGGGCGATCAAGGTCGTCAAGAACATTCAGTCAGTGGGGTTTTATTCCCACCTGTTCTTGATGCCGAAGAAGGATGGCTGACTCCAACCAGTTATCGATTCGAGAATCCTGAACCAGTCTGTCATTGCTCCCAAATTCAGCATGGAGACTTTCAGGTCGGTTCGCCATTCCATTAACCAGGGAGATTTCGCTTCCAGCATCGACCTGCAAGCTGCTTACTTTCACATTCCTATTCATCAGACATCGCGAAAGTATCTCAGGTTCACTTTTTTGGGGCGAGTTTACCAGTTCAAGGCCATGTCTTTCGGCCTCAACCTGGCTCCTTGGGTCTTCACCCGACTGATGTTGCATGTGGTAGCCTTCCATCGCACACAGTCCAGGGTGACTGCTTCAGCATATCTAGATGATATCCTCCAGAGGCATTCCAATGCTGCTTTTCTGGAGTCGGATGTCGACACTCTGTTGAGCCTGCTCACATCGCTAGGTTTCAGAGTCAAAGAGGAGAAGTTGGTCCTGGTCCCTTCTCAGTCGTTTTGTCATCTGGGGATGGACTTCCGTACTCAGTTCAATTCGGTAGCGGTTTCCTGGGCAAGGGCTGTGATTCTATCAGCTTTTGCTCTGACTCTGTCCCAGTAGACATTCACGCCAGCTCGGAGTATTCTCCAGCTGCTCGGTCTCTGCGATTCGGTGACGGATCTCATTCCACTAGGTCGGCTGCATGTCAGACCTCTCCAACACTTTCTGCTCACTTTCTGCTCAGTCGTTGGAGACTGAATGTCGATCCTCTGGATCTAGTGCTTCAATTACCAGACTCTCTTCATCCTCACCTTCTCCCCTGGACGGATGTTCAGAAGATTACGCAGGGGGTTCCGTTGGACTTATCCACATCCGATCGTGTTCTGACAGCAGATGCCAGCGATCTCGGATGGGGTGCAACGTTGGATCCACTAGGTCTTTCCCTTCACAGGGTGTGGGACCAGGATCAGGCAGCTCTGCACATCAACCAGAAGGAGCTTCTTCCTCTTCTTCTGAGTTTACGGCAGTGGATCCCTCACCTTTCGAATTGCCAGGTCCTTCTCTTGTCCGACAATTCGACAGTGGTTGCTTTCACTCGGTTCCCATGTACGAATTGGCTCGGGATCTTTTATTACTCGCTCAGGATGTCCATGCCGGGGTGTTTGTTCATCACATTCCCAGTCATCTGAACGTCCTAGCCGACTTCCTGTCCCGACGAGGCAGGGTCATTTCCACCGAGTGGATGCTCCACAGGGCAGTGTTCCAGTTGCTTTGCGATCTCTGAGGTCGTCCCCACATCAATCATCAATCTCTTGGTGACACGTTGGAACCATTAGGTGGACACCTTCGTGTCCCCGAGTCCAGATCCTCTGGCTTTTGCCGTGGACGCTCTGTCACTCGTTTGGAACGGTCTAGTCGGCTACGCCTTCCCACTGATTCCGATTCTGCCTTGGGTTCTAGCCAAGATTCGACCCTGCAGTTGTCAAATCATTCTGATCTCTCCTCTGTTGCCTCATCGGGTGTGGATCAATCAGATCCGCTCTCTGCTGGTGGCGGTTCCGGCACGTCTCCCTCTATGTCGCGACCGAGGAGGTTTCACGTCAACCCGACTTCATTTTGCCTTCACGCATATCTTTTGTCAGGTCCTGTCTCCTCTGTAGAGGTTTTTCGGGATGAGCAGTGGAGTGCATTTCTTCTTCAAGGAAGCACTCCATTGGTTTAGCCTATGTGGCTAATTGGAAGGTCTGTCGATGGTGTGACAATCACTCTTAATTATGCCAATCCTTCGATATCACAGATTGCAGAGTTTCTGGTATATCTGTTTGATTCTCGGGGTGTGGCTAAGTGGAAGGTCTGTCGATGGTGTGACAATCACTCTTAATTATGCCAATCCTTCGATATCACAGCTTGCGGAGTTTCTGGTATATCTGTTTGATTCTCGGCGTCTCCAGCGTGTTACCATCAAGGGGTACAGGTCCATGCTTTCGGAGACCTTTTCGTATGTGGTGAAGCGCCGTATCGGCTAATCCATACTCCAAGCTTGTTCCTCACTTTTCCTAGAAAAGGCCTAGGACTTTGCAGCTTACCCCAAGATGGAATCTTTCTTGGGTGTGCTGCTTTGCTTGGGGGGGGGGGGGGGGGGGGGGGGTTGGGGGCGCCATTTGAACCTTCATCCCAGGTGGATATGCATTTTCTCACATACAAGATGGCTTTTCTGATGGCTTTTGCTTCAGTCAGATGGGTTAGTGAGCTTCACACCCTCTCGGTTGACCCAGCCTTTTTCAGGAGCTCTCCCAACAGTGTTACGTTTACAACTGATTGCTCCTTTCTGGCCAAGAATCAGATACCAGAAACTACTCCACCTCCTATGTGTATCAGGGCTCTTCCTTCTGTTGAGGGTAACCACCCTTTGCTCTGTCTGGTTCGTGCAATTCGCATTTATCTCAATCGGACGCAGTTCATTAGGAAAGGCAGTTGTGGTAGGTATAATAAGAAAGGAAATTTACTATAAAATTTAAATTTTTCCATTAATATGAAGGAATGGGAGAGACAAATTTTGTAGGCTTTTCACTGAAAATAAACATAAAATGCTTTTAACAATGGTAGGCCAGTGGGACAGGAAGAAAGATGAATGGAATAATCCCAAAGCAATAATTTCAGTTGTATGATATGTTGTTACAGTGGAGCCCTCTTAATTGGATATCTCTTAATTGAATAACCATGTAATTGAATATAATTTCCCAACACAAAACCATTTACCATACCTTCTAGTACAAATTTGACCTGTTAATTGAATATAGGTTATAGAGTAAACTCCTGTTAATTGAATAAAAAATCTTGTAACCTGTTGTGAAATTACTCTGACTCTCCCCAGATTTCCTTTGTAGACCTATTTGGCCTCAGTACATTCAATACAGGCATTGAATCTGTTATATCTTGTTTGACAGAGCTCATGGTGACACAATCCCTGTTAATTAAATAATCCTATTAATTGAATAATTTTCATTGGAAAGTGGCTATTCAGTTAGCAGGTTCCACTGTATCAACATCATGCAAGCTCAAGTTTTGTTTAAGAAGTAGAATTGACGAAGCGAACACTTACATTAAACCTACAGTAGGTGCATTTGATAGTAGAGAAAGATGAATGGAATCATTCTTAAGAAACAAATTTATCCATTCTGCAGGATATGTTTCTACACACCAGAACTATCCATTCAGGTATCAACACACGTCACTAAAGCAAAAAGAATATATCTTCGAAACTAGATTTGAAACACAAGCAAATAATTTTTAATGTAATTTCGAACACATTTTGAAGTTGAATTTTATCCAGCTTTCTTAGCTAAAATTATGTTGCAATTCTATTTTGTTTTAAATCTCTGGCGATGTGATCAGTTGTTGTGGCATTGGTAGAAGTATTGTTTGTTTGTGTTACTTTAACTCAGTAGGTAATAGTAGTACACTCACAACCTGAATTTATCTGATGCAATGATGGCCATTGACGGGCTATCTTCTCTATTTTTTTCTCTCTTTAAACAAGTGCCAAATTGTGCTGTTTTTTGATAAATGGAGTCGGGGGTTTGTCGTCCAACAGGGGTTAATTCCATATTACTTATTTGCTCTCTCTGTGGTGGTTGTCTCCACCAGTGATTAGAGTGTCAGGTAGCACGAGATCTAGTAACGGTTGATTGAATTGTTGTCAAGTTTCACTGAGGGAAATGCACACACCAGCGATTTCCTGAATCGATACAAGATTTCAGAGGTTGCATGATTTTTTCGTGTTGTGTATGAATTGAAGTGGGTGATCTGGACCGTCGAAAAAGTCAGTTCGAGATAGGATTTCACTGGGGTAGGTTGTTTAGCTTTTCTCTGGAAGGTTTGGGAAGAGCCGGCTGGTCATGAGTTTAAATAGTAATTCCTTGGAGTTCCGGAATGAGAAACTAAACACCGAATTCTCTGTGCCATTGGTGAGACCGGGATAGTTATTTAGGAATTTATTTGGTATTCTTTTTTTTCTCCGTTTGTCGGATCAATGGAATCAGAGTTAAGTAAGTTTTAGAGTAGTTTTTTTTTTTCTGGAACTCCGGGAATATTTTTTTTGAAGAATTTCGCCTTGGACAAACTTTTGTCGAGTGTGAGTTCTTCTTGTTGGGTAGTCACCGAGTGTGCGGGGTGTCAGAGATGGCAGCGCGGAGGTGACTCCTTAGTTATATGTGGAAGACTTCACACTCGACGAACTTTGGTTCTTCGAGGGTGAAAGCTTCTTACTTGATTGAGGCCTGATTATTGATATTTGGTATGACACCTATGGAGGAGCAGCGGTGACTCCTCATTTATATTTGGAAGACTTCACACTCGACGAACTCTGGTTCTTCGAGGGTGAAAGCTTCTTACTTGATTGAGGCCTGATTATTGATATTTGGTATGACACCTATGGAGGAGCAGCGGTGACTCCTTATTTATATGTGGAAGACTTCACACTCGACGAACTTTGGTTCTTCGAGGGTGAAAGCTTCTTACTTGATTGAGGCCTGATTATTGATATTTGGTATGACACCTATGGAGGAGCAGCGGTGACTCCTCATTTATATTTGGAAGACTTCACACTCGACGAACTCTGGTTCTTCGAGGGTGAAAGCTTCTTACTTGATTGAGGCCTGATTATTGATATTTGGTATGACACCTATGGAGGAGCAGCGGTGACTCCTTATTTATATGTGGAAGACTTCACACTCGACGAACTTTGGTTCTTCGAGGGTGAAAGCTTCTTACTTGATTGAGGCCTGATTATTGATATTTGGTATGACACCTATGGAGGAGCAGCGGTGACTCCTCATTTATATTTGGAAGACTTCACACTCGACGAACTCTGGTTCTTCGAGGGTGAAAGCTTCTTACTTGATTGAGGCCTGATTATTGATATTTGGTATGACACCTATGGAGGAGCAGCGGTGACTCCTTATTTATATGTGGAAGACTTCACACTCGACGAACTCTGGTTCTTCGAGGGTGAAAGCTTCTTACTTGATTGAGGCCTGATTATTGATATTTGGTATGACACCTATGGAGGAGCAGCAGTGACTCCTTATTTATATGTGGAAGACTTCACACTCGACGAACTTTGGCTCTTCGAGGGTGAAAGCTTCTTACCTGTGTAGTCCTGACCATTACTATTGGGAGATGACATCTATGGAGGAATGTAGGTGATTCCTCATTTATATTTGGAAGACTTCACACTCGACGAACTCTGGTTCTTCGAGGGTGAAAGCTTCTTACCTGTGTAGTCCTGATCATTACTATTGGGAGATAACATCTATGGAGGAACGAAGGTGACTCCTCATTTATATTGGAAGACTTCACACTCGACGAACTCTGGTTCTTCGAGGGTGGAAGCTTCTTATGACAGTTCCCTTTGGTCATTGGTACGTCCTCTATGGGAGAATAGTAGTCTCCTAATATTATATTAGAAAATCTGGGTGGCCTGGACATAATAAAAAGGGCCTTGTTTATCGGATTCTTGATATTTTTTTTTTCTCTAGCCTCCGAATTTCAGCCCAATTTAAGATAGTGAAACAAACGCTTTTTGGATATGTAATAATGTTTAATTTCATTCAATAAATTATACCATAACATTTCTTAGTGTTGAATTATTGTTACCTTGCTACATCTTGATGGTTTGTAGTTTTTAATTTCAGTCTAAAGGTGGGTCATCTACCCGAGAACTTTATGTGGGGCTCCGACCTACCCATTATAACTGCGATCCCTTTTCCTTATTTTAAAGCCCGGTCGGAAACGCAAATGTTAAATATCTCTTATAAAATAGTTCGACCATCTGGGGTGATGTGGTTTTAGAAACCGCACCGCCTCGGCTGATCGAACTGTTTTTGGGAGGGAGAAATTGAATCTAGACTTGTGTTGGGTTGGGGATAGTGGATTCGTCACAAAATGTAAAAATATCACCTGCATAGATATATCATTTAGACATATAAAAAAAATTCTTGTTTCTCTGGCAATTTTTCCTCAATATTATGATGAGGGAGAGAGGTTTTTAGCTCACCTGGCTGAAAGTCAGGGTGGGATATTGTAACCATTCTCCATCCATCATCCACCTGTCGGTCTGTTGTCAGTCCCTCGTCTGTTGTTCATGACTTCCCTTCAAAATCCACTGAACCAATTTCAGTGAAATTGAAGATGATTGTTTGTTATGACATTGCATTTTGTTCAAATAAAGTTTCCCTCCCCCATAATGAGGGAAAGTGCCCCAAAATTTTGAAAAACTGTTCTCATGATCTGATAGGCACAATGACTTGACAGTTTGTAGTGCAAGAAGATTTTGGGCATCACCCAAAATGTTGGTTTTGTGAACCTATTGGGCCAATTTGGACCAAATTTGGTATATGGTATTATTGGGTCACAACTACCTGATTCGTTCAAAAAAAGAATTTCCTGCATTCCCTTGGGAATCTCAGGGGCTAAAGATAGAAATATTTTCAAACACTCATATTTCCCAAACTGCATGGAACAGAGAACTATTTTTTGGTATAAAGCATGCTTATGACCAGTAGAATCGAATGGTAAAGAAATTTGCAATTGGTTGTGACCTGGTGCCCCGAATATGGGTCAAAAAATTGTGTCAGCAGATTCTACAAAATTATAAAAATCACCAGAACCACCAAACAGATTCTGTTTTGATATTTGGTATGCTTCATCCATAGGAAAATAAGATTCAAGTTTCTTCAAATCAAGTCCATGGATTCCTAAGGAAGCCTGAAATTGTAACTTAGTGCATTATGAGAAATATTCTTTAATTAAAATTCTTCTCCTCCAGAACCACCAGTCACAATCTGTTGATATTTGGAGTACAATATCCGTAGTTTACTCAAATCATCTCCCGTGACCCAGGGCCTGGATTAATATTTGGGCTTCCTATGGGATCGTGAATTTTAATTTTGTCTCGTATGAGGAATAATCTTTGAAAATCTTCTCAAAAACCACCAGTACTTGATTCTCTTTAGTATCTTTTGATATGTGTTATACAACATCCTCATGGGGTCAGATTCTCTTTATCTGGTTAATTTAAACATTATTTATTTTAAGAGTTCAAAGTCATATAATACAAAAATTGTTACATACATTGATGTGGATTCGGCAGGAAGCTATAAGCTTATACAAGGCCGTTTACACCCAGAACAGGATTACAAAGAGTTACCAATGTCAGTGGCAGGTATGAGTGACTTTAGTCTGAACAGTATTTGTATACATTACACAAGCGTCAGTACTCGAGCTCACATATCGTCACCCAAGGGCCCCCACCTCCTGTACACCCGATTAACCCCATGCCAACGCGGATAGAATACGACAGTTGCACAAAAGACATCTTGAACCACTAGACAGTTTTATTTTCTATTCCAAAAACACAGCTCTTGACCTTCATTGGAGCGAGCTCAACGAGCTCACTCCAATGGAGGGCAACAAGCCATGTTTCCGAGTCCAAAATTGGAAACATAATAAAATTTAAATGGAAGCTTTTGTTAATAAGACCACCCGAACCTGGCAATCCCGGGAAATAGAGGCGGGGACCACCTGGAATTGATTATGTAAGAGTGTTAAGAGTACACGGTGAACAAAATAAGAACGATATAAAAAGAAGCAAAACTCGCCCAGCTTGAATACATGGTGCATTTACTACACAGGAAAAAGGCGTAAGTAAGTATGTTATATAATTTCATTCAGTTCGTTTAGTAGAAGATTATCAGTACTGTCCGTGAATACAGTCTACGTGGCATTGAGCTGCAAGAAAGGTTAAATGGTGTGGAAGGATATATTCATTCCATTGAGCCAGTTTGGCAACAATATTCATGATAATATTAAATTATATTTTAATTAGGTTGGTACTGTGTTAGAGATTAATCATTGGAATCGCTTACTTGATAATGTCAAGTCATGTACCACTTCAAAGATAAGGTGGTTGTATTCGTTATTCAAGAATTCTGAACCAAAAACAAGTGTAGATGTGTCTGCTCCAAATGGGAGTAGATTAATTGTATAATTACGAGCGTCTGTGTAAATTGGACAATGCAAGAGAAAGTGATTAGGAGTTTCTTGCTCGCCACACTGACATAAGGGGTTTGGTGATAAATGATTATCATATAAGTATGAATTGAGGTTACTACACTCCAGTCGTAACCTGCAATGATATATTTGAGCTGTGCGAGATTTTGCATTACTATAGAACTTTGGAGGTCATTGATTACCACCATTTAGGAAAGTCTTAAAATGAATCAATGACGAGTTCTCGCAGACAGATAGGGGCAGGTTATTCCATTGGTCAGTAACGCTGGGGATGAAGGAAGACTTGTACAATTCAGTCCGACAAAAAGGAACACAGTGGTTTTGACTTGATTGGAGACTGAGTGATGGATTGGTTGAAGAGGCAAGTGGGGGAACTTTACTGGAGATATGTGGAGGTACCATACGATGATACATTTTGAAAAACTGGATTAACTTGTGTTTGCGACATCTTTCGTGCAATGGATCCCATCACGTTTCTAAATAAAGTAAGGACTTACTAGCACTAATGGTTGCGCCCGTAATGATCCTTGCCACTGCATTCTGTATTTTTTCCAGTTCCGCCACTTTGGTTTCAGAACAGTTATCCCAAACAGTATCCGCGTATTCAAGAAGAGGCCTAATAAAAGCAAAATATATTTTTTCTAGGACACTACGATTTAAATTAAATTTATGCCTCAGTAAGTCTAAGCGAGACCAGGCTTTAGAGCAAATATGGCTGATATGGTCGTTCCATGTACAAGTACCATTTAGTATGACTCCGAAGTGTTTATGGTTAGAGACTTCGGATATCTGAGAACCGCCTAAGAATAAGGGTAGATGGATGGGGCTGCTTTTACGTGATATTAGCATACTCTCTGTTTTGTTTGGATTGAACTCTACCAACCATGTTTTAGCCCAACCTTCCATTGTAGCCAGATCATGATTGATTATGGTCGATGCTTGTTCAGGGTTCTCTATAATTAGATATAAGGAGGTATCGTCTGCAAAAAGACGTATTGCTCAGGAAATCTTTGGTTATGTCGTTAATGTATATGAGGAACAACCACGGCCCAAGGATCCCTGTGGAACACCGGCATTGACGATTCTCTATGAAGATGTCTCAGACGATATCACAACTCGTTGCAACCTATCTGCAAGATACGATTTTAAGAACTGCAGAAGTTTGCCCGAAATGCCTTTACTCTCCAACTTTTAGATGAGACCAGCATGCCATACTTTATCAAAGGCCTTACTGACATCACAGAAGACAACCCTAACTTCTTTGCCTTCAAGGGAGCAACATAATTCGTCATATATGTCAGTCAGTTGGAGGACAGTTGAGTCACCAGGTGTAAAACCTGATTGAAATTGACTGAGAATGTTAATGTCAATTAGGAACTCCCACAAACGTTTGAATACATATATTTTTATACTGTACCAATGACCCAGACATAGCTGGTGCTAACTCTTAAAATATAGGGCCAAACACAAATTTTGCCCCCCAATCCCCAAAATTTGCATCTAAAACTAAAGAAAACATGTCCTGAAAGGCCCTCCACACTTCGCCCCTACTGCGCATGCGCAGTGTCAAGGACGTTCCGAAATTGGCGCCATTTATCATTCTAAGTTTGGCCCTTCATCAGTTAACATCTGACTGATCTTTGTGCTTTTAAATCTCAGTTTAAATGATGCCAGACACATAAATATTAGTGAAATGGTGATTCTAAGGAGGATAGAGAAGGAGGAGAGGAAAAGAATGTGTGACAGAATATTATCAGGGCTGTAACTTAAAATTTTTTAATGAAATTATGTTAAGTTACCTATTTTCAAGGCAGCAGCCATTTTGTTGTCATTCTGATTATTAGTTACACTGTTTTTACAAGTGTTTTCCTCTCTCCCTGTCCTTTAAGTTCCCCCTTGCTATTCTCCCATGCTTTTGGCATAGTTTCTGTAATTATTATTACTAAAATTTCTTGGGAGTTTTAGCTGAATAACAGAATGAATTCTGTTCTTTCCCCATGTTTACGTCTTCACCTACGGGTGGTTAGGCGTTGTGTTCTGCATCTACCATCTGATGTTCTGCAGTTTCTTCCCTGGAAGTCTCTGTTTTGCATCAGATAGTGTATTTTTGGTAACTGATTTCGGGCCTGGGTGCCTGGAGTCTTATTTTAGTGTTTTTACACTCATTGTTTACATTTACAACAGCCCTCTGTGTGAGGGGGGGATTTCTAATAAATAATATCTATATGTTATTTTAATCATAACTAGATACATTATTATTGTTCGTAAGTGTTGAATAAATTGTTTAAAATATTTTCAAAATTTTTTGTCCACACTTAGGCTTGGGATCCATTGGGGCTCAACGTTACTTTTCAGAAACTTGGGCTGTTCTGAAAAAATATTTTTTCAAAATATTTTGATTTCAATTATTTTTTCTATATTAATGGATCATATTATTATTATGTATTTTGATTGCCAGGGGTTAGTGCGAGTACCAGGACTTGTTTTCTTTTCACATTGAAAGGATATTGATCAATTGTTTTAAGAGGAAGTCTTCCTCTGACTTTATTATCATTCTATATGTGGTCAGTGTACTCGCATTAACTCCTGTTCTGTATCGTATGATTTCGATGACAATATGGGAAGCGTATGTCACGGTATGTTGTTGGGGATTTGGACACTCCGGTCCTTTCCCCGCAGGGTCACTCTACTTTATCAATTTCTATTTCAGACGATCAAGATTAGGGTGATGTATCTGTGATGTCTTCCAACAGTGTGCCTCCGTCGTCACTATTAATGAAGGGCTAGCGGAAAAGTGCTCATGTTATACGCCAATTGCCTAAGAGGACCCTAGTAGGTTCGACGGCCTTTGACGTCCGCTAGCTCGCCCGGTGTAGCGTCCATTCACCGAATGGTTCGGCAGCCGGGTTCGTCCGTTGCGGTCTAGAAGGAATTTTGGGGTGATGCGAGCACTATAAAATTAACTTAATGCACACCCAGTGACGGCGGATCGGAGGGAGAACGGAGGAAGCCTTTTAGTCCGGTTCATAGCTCGTTCCGGTCCATCCGGACGGCAAGCGAGAGAGGCCCCTCTCTCGTTCAACAACATCTGGCCCCAGATGTTGTGGTACAAAATGTGTCGCTAGCGGAGCATACGTCCGTCGCTCGGGACGCTCCGTTGTATAGGCAGTCCGCTGAGACTGCTAAGGCTTCCTCTTCTCGTCAGCGCACACGACCGCACCTTGGCTGCGTGACCGCCGATATATTACCAGCTTCGCCGATCAAGGATTCTTCGGCGACCAGGTCACACCATCCGGCAGCCAGGGATTTGAGACTGATGGACTCCGGACGTTCGCATAGGAAAAGTATGCGGGAGCCATCTGATGCGGAGCTGCCCTCGGCGAAGCAGCGATAGACTGCGCCTCCGCAGGTCTCGACGCCGGACATTCTTGTGCACATAGCACAGCTTATCGCAGCATCCCAGCAGCCGACAGAAACGGTGTCGGATCGAGAATTATCCGACAGCGCTGGGTCGGTAGCCGGGGACTCGAGGCCTGCAGACTCCGGACGTTCGCATAGGAAGTGTGCGGGAGTCAACGTACACGGAGCTTCCGGCGGCAATGCATCGTAAGTCCGCTACTGCACAGGCCTCGGGAACGGACGTGCTTTCCTTAATAGCACAGTTTATCGCAGCATCCCAGCATCAACTGAATCTGTCGCATATATTTTATCCGACGATGCTGGGTCGGGACGCTCCGCGGAAGCGGGTACGGACGTCCAAAAGTTTCATCCGGTCCGACGGGATACCGAAAGGGATTCGGAGGATTTCAAGCTTTCCCTTTCGGAACAACATATGCTGCGATGCCGGATAAGAAACTGATAGCGTCGGTGGACTTAGAAATTTTTGGTTCGGTTCAGGGACATCGTCCCTCAGTTCCGACATAGTCCAATAATGTCACACAAACTTTCGAATTATTGAACGACGCTATATATATATTATTTTATGCTTGCTATCCAAGCATTTCTGGTTTCTTGTTCGAAGAGTTATGGAGATGTCTTTCAAAAGTGTGCCTCTGTCGTCATAGTTAATGAAGAGTTAGCGGCAATAAGTGCTCATGGAATATGTCTATCGCTTACGGAGTGACATTCGCTAGCTCACCCGGTGTAGCGTACATTCATCGAATGGTTCGGCTGCCGGGTTCGTCCGTTGCGGTCTAGGAAGGAGATTTGGGTGATGCGAGCACTTTAATTACTTTAGTACTCACCCAGTGACGGCAGATTGAGGACAGATCGGAGGAAGCCAACAACATAGGGGACCGCATGTTGTGGTTCAGATATTTTACATTCGGAGCATATGTCCGTTGCTCGGGACGCTCCGTTATATTGACAGTCCGAGAGACTGTCTTTAATGCTTCCTCATCCTCACAGCAGGGCACACGACCGCACATTGGCTACGTGACCTCGAGTATCCGATCAGTTTCGGCATTCAGTGATTCCACGGCGAATAGGTCGCGCCATCCGGTAGCCAAGGGACACGAGGCCTATACACTCCGTTCGCTCGCATATTGGAAGTATGCACGGGGTAACGATCACGGAGCTTCCAGCGGCAATGCATCGTAAGACCGCTTCTCCTCAGGCCTCAGTGACGGACGTGCTATCCGAGTTAGCACAGTTGTTTCGCAGCATCCCAGCAATTGACAGTTTCTCGGTCGAATCAGGAATTATCCGACGGCGCTGGGTCGGTGCGGTCCGCGGTTGCATCAGCTACGGACGACCGAACGCTTTATAGGGTCCGACAGGATGGCGAAAGGGATTCGAAAGATTTCGAGTTTTCCCTTTAGTAGTATCGGAAGATGCCTTTCATATCTTCTGGCATTTCTTCCAGTGATTATTTTTCGGACTTCATTGCTGCGATCTTGGATAAGAGACTTATAGCGTCATTGGACTCGGATTTTTCGATCGGTACAGGGACATTGTCCCTGACTTACCGACGCAGTCCAATATTGTCATTACAACATGTGTTTTATTTTTCGACGCTATATATTTATATATATATACAAGCCTGCTACTAAGCAAGATAGTTTAGTTTCTTGTCCGCGTGGCTCATTTCTGCCATTTTATCATTTTTACAAATAGTTTATTTTGGCAGAGCAGGGCATACCGAGAGTTCATATGCGTCTAGACGGTGTGATTAAAGACTGCATATATTCTTTTTCGCCGTTTATGTCTTTTCCAATTTCAATGTTGGGAACGACATTATGTATAGTAGACTTAACTTAGACGCTTTATTATACGTAATCCGCCTTACTGAGGCGTTATCATTACGTCTTCAAGAAAAGATTTACGGGATATTATTCTCAATGTAATTTCTTTTGAGGACAGTAGTTTGTTCACGTATAACTCCGCCCTTCAGTGGCTGATTGGAGTTGGTTAGACGTGACGCAGCCCTAGCTACATCCACACGCGTGGATAGTAAGGTTAAGAACTCTCTCAGAGTCGCTTCGTTCTCGGAGGAGCTTCTCTTCGACGGCAACTTTCCGGCAATCCATGAATTGCTCGATTTATACATTCTCTTGTCTATCTAGTGTTTCAAGAGATTCAGACTGGGGCAAACATTCGGTGGTTGACTCAGAGAGTGCCGCCGCAGTTGCCGGACCCGAGTGTGGCTGTTATGACGGTTGCCAGTCAAACAGATAGGGATATATACTGATCCCTACGGATTCGAAGTGCCAGGGTCTTTGGGTTCCGCAGTCTTTTAGCTATCAGTTTAACTTCCGCGGAATAATGTTTTTTAGGCTTGCTTTATGTCATTGCATGAACATTATTCAGAAACGCATGCCCAAATTCCTGTCCTTTAATTCGACAGTAGTGGCGTATCTCCGGAACCAGGGAGGCACTCTTTCGTTTCCGTTATTCAATTTAATGGAAAGAATCCGTCTGTTGGTTATAGTACACCAAGTTCAGTTTTGGTCCGTCATATTCTGGGTCGTCTGATTGTTTTATCGGACTCCCGTTCTCTTACAGGTCGCTTGTTGCTGTCAGAATGGACTCTCAACAAACAAGTATTCAATCAGATTTGCTATCTATGGGAGCGCCCAATGATGTTTTATTTATGACACAGCTTGCTAATCAATTGCAGACGTATGTGTTGGCTTGTCCAGATCTCTGAGCTAATAGTGTTAACGCTCTATTGATCTATAGGACGGAATGATAGGATACGCGTATCCTCCGGCGCTGTTGTTTTAGCAGGTATTGCTAAGATAAACAACCACAATACATTTCTGTTGATAGCATCTCTATCTTCACAGAGATCATGAGTAATTTACTCTCTTGTCTACTGTGGATCTTAACGTGAAATCTTCCTCTATGTGAGGATCTTTTTTCACTGGGTAAATCGTGTCATCTTTATCACAACCAGCAAGGTCGCAACCTTCATGTATTCCGTTGTGTGGTCCGTATTGCATTGTAAGCACTGTACTGGACGAGCTTTGGACGCGATTTCTTACTATAGGAGATCCTCTTCTTCGCTATTCTATGCGACTAAAGTGGAGGCTCTTCCGTCGTGGTGTAGGGATCATTATGTTCATATTGTTGATCCCTCCACCATACTACTCATTGCTATTTTTTAGTATACTTGTTTCACAAGATCTACTGCAGCCTGTTATTATTTAGGTTATAGGTTTATGTTACCTCATACCTATGCACTCTACGATAGTTTACAATTGAGTCTTTTGTCTCTTTATCTAAGTCAGTTAGTAACTTTTTGATAAATAGACTTAGAATCTTTAGATTAAATTCCTATACGGATTTTAACTTCGGTTCTTATTTAGCTAAGTAATCATTTGAGCCTCTGGAAACAGTAGTTTTCAAATTCTGACCTTTTAGACAGTAATTCTGTTGGTTTCTCTTTTACTGTAGAGTCAGTGAGTTTCATGCACTATCGATGGATGATTTTCACTTTCATAGTTTCGGAATCAATACTTCCGTTACTATTTAGGTTGGATTGTTGCATAAGAGTTAGGCTCCTATTATCCGGAACCTATTATTTTAAGGTCCTTCCGTCTTCGTATGGGCATAGGCCTTTACTCTTTCCGGGTACAGTTTATGTATTTATAAACAGATATCTGTTTATTACAAGGGCGTAAGCTTCTTCTGTCTTTGATGTCTAGTAGAAGGACGTTACGCTCCATTTTATTGTTAATGGATTCTATTAACTAGCGTACTGCTTATGGTATATCATAGACTTAGCAGTTGTGCTTAAGATTTCGGCTCATGAAGTAAGAGTTCTTCTACTTCTTGGGCTTACTTTAATAGTGTCGCTATTATAGATTTTTGAAGGCCGCTCATTGCGCTCAGCCATCCACATTCATGAATTTTATCTTAGAAATATCGAGTCAATTTCTTGAGGCCTCTTTTGTTAGGTCTATTATCTACTGCTCAGAATGTCATTCTCTTAACAGTTGCTACTATAGCTAGGTAGGCTGTCTGTTCGGCAGTGTCTCCGTTCGGCTGCCCTCTTCGCTCTGGGCTATTTGACCCAGGGCAAGAAAAAGGGGGGGGGGAGGGTGTTCCCTTGGGTCACCTGTTTTACTATGAAAACAAGGGGATACCTCCTCCGGAGTTAGTAATTCTGAGCTGTTATTGGGATGGTTGTTTAGTGAGAAGTTTAAGTTTATAAAATTCATTCAAGTCTTAGTTTTTAAAGTATAGCTTTTGAATATTGCATATGTCAACGGACATGATTATGCAATTCTCAGACACTTTTAGGAGTATAAGAGTCTCTATTCTCTAGACTTACTTTATTATTGGCTTACTTTAAAAATTATTAGTATAAGGATTATATTGGATATTAATAGAGTACATGGATGTATGAAGCTCAATTTTGGAAGGTGTTGTATCTTTCTAATTTATCATAAATAAGAAAGATACATGTAAGGCCTATTATTTCTTTTCCCTACAGGGGATGACTCTATTTTATTTTATTGAGCGTATTCCATTTTGCTCTATGTCCTTGGCCCTCCAGCCTTTTTACTATTCAGCTATGTCTGGGTCATTGGTACAGTATAAAAATGTTAAAAAATTTATAGTAATTTATATATTTTTTATACTTACCAATGACCCAGACGGGGATGGCCCTCCCAGGAGTTGGGAACTCTTGCCTCCCCGCTGAGTACATAGCGCTTACCAGGCACTGGTTATTAGAATGATAAATGGCGCCAATTTCGGAACGTCCTTGACACTGCGCATGCGCAGTAGGGGCGAAGTGTGGAGGGCCTTTCAGGACATGTTTTCTTTAGTTTTAGATGCAAATTTTGGGGATTGGGGGGCAAAATTTGTGTTTGGCCCTATATTTTAAGAGTTAGCACCAGCTATGTCTGGGTCATTGGTAAGTATAAAAAATATATAAATTACTATAAATTTTTTAACTTTTCAAATATTTTTCAAACGCAGCTGATCAGAGATATTGGGCGATAATTAATAACAGAATTGGAGGCTTGTTTTTTCAAGATTGGGATGACGTTTGCTTTTTTCCACAGTGACGGAAAGTACTAGTTATTCATTAATATATTAAATAGGATCGAGAGTGGCTCGCATAATGAGGATTTACATTCTTTGAGGAGACGCGGGCTTACTAGATCTGGACCAGATGCCATTGGCACTTTTATCGACTTCATTGCAGAATATACTTCGCTACAGTACAGAGTAATACAATCAATACTTTCAGAAACATGGGGTGTTGTGTCTGGCAGGGAAGCTTTCAAGTCATCAACTGTTGAGATAGAACTGAAATATTCATTGAACACTTCAGCTTTCTCAACACTTGATGAGTATATTTTGTTTGAGTGAATGAGAGTTGGAATTCCTACTGCGTTACTACTGGCGATGAATGTTTTCAGGGTCTTTCACCACCTTGATGGTGGTGTTTTGCTACTTCTTAGAGTTGACTGGACTTCAGACAAGTATAACGCTTTGGCTTTCCTAATAGCTGATACAACTTCGTTCCGTTTCACTCTAAATTTTTCCCAGGCATGTGGAATATCAGACCATTTAGCAATACGATACAAACATTTTCTCTGTCTAATCAGTAATCTTATTTCATTATGCATCCATTTTGGTTGGTCTTTAGAAACTATAGTATTGAGAGATGGATTATCAAAGAGAGAGTTCCAATCGACGTTAGAGAAAGCCTCATTCAATGCTTCATAATTACCCTGGGAGTAGAGCCATATTCTCCTTTTAAATGAGAGAGGTGGTGGTTTTAAAAATTCAAGTGAAATTTGACAGTGGTAGCAGATCATGGCTGGGACAATCAGTTCGAAGACCTCACAAGTTTTCATGTTGATTGTGTCACTAAGCACAAAAAGATCTAATAATGAAGCCGACGACTTGATAAAACAAGTTGGCTCACGCACGACTTGTCTCAAATTAAAATAATATAATATCTCCGCAAAGATAGCCACTTCTTGAGGGAACTACTTGATTGTCATTAAAATCACCTGTGACAATTAAGTCGGCAACTGTCGTATCTCTGGCTTTTTCGATGGATGCTGATATGGCTTCCCATGTATCTGGGGGACTGTTGGGTGGCCGGTAGAATACCCCCAACAGTAAAGATATTATCCGTTTTGTAAATACTTCTGCCCACAGGCACTTCATATTCAACGTATGTAGGTCTGGTCTTGGTAGAAAAGAAATGCCATCTTTAATGTAAATGGCGATCCCACCGTCCCTTGTCGAACAATTAAATCTCAACAGTTCTTGGAACCCGTGGAAAAGAACATCGGATGTGGGATCGTTGCTATCCAGCCATGTCTCAGACAAGGCCACAATGTCGATCGAAGCAAATTCACATTGAATGATATCTAGTTTGGGTTTTAGACTCTGGATGTTAAGATGGACAATTTATAAAGTATTCTGGTTATAATCCAAGTTAGAATAATTTGGACCAGGGTTAATTTTGATGTCACCGGATAGTAATTGACTTACGGCCAAATGAAACAACGCAATGACAAAGAAAGCGGTGATCGGTAATTTTGGTGAAAGTGCAACCTTCGAAACGTCCACGTCCCTGTATGGACATAAAATTTCATCCAGAGGTTATGCTAAGAGAGAGGTAACAAATTCGCTGAAGTGGCCAAGGAACAAGGCAACCACGGCAGTAAAGCTTTCATGCAGCCCAACCCCATCGAGATGAAGAAGCAGGTAAATTAAGACACAAGTGGATCTCTTTTTCGGCAAACAATACTTTAAACTATTACAATAAACTTTGAAGTTGTAAGTGCCTATTCGAGCACGATATGATTCAAGAGAAAACACATAGTAAACTAATGTGTAACCTGTTGATGTAGATAAAAAAAATTTGTTCGGAAGCAAGATAGTATTCAAGCTGGCAAATAGCACAATTGATATGTGGAAAATACTGTTATGTAGTGAGACGATAACAGTAACTTATATACAGATAAGTAACAAAAAAGGTTTAGAAAATTGAAATTTAAAAAAGTAAAGCGTTGTTAACTTTGTTAACAAAGAGTTTGGGAGCTTAAGAGAACTTCGGAGTTACTGGGCTAGTCGGGTGAGTATTGGTTTGGAATATCATTTAACATCTATAGCAGAGAAGAGTCAAGTAAAATATATTCGTTTTGAGCAGATGACAGTGTCTTTTTCTTTGATGGTGATGGGATAAAATTTTCAGTATTTAGTACTGTTTACGTTCTGTTAGTTAAGAGGTAGTCGAGGTGACATTATTTAGTTTGTATGCTTTTGCCTTGCTACAGCCCTTAGATTGCACCAAGGCAAAGGCATATGCACACATTATGAGAATTCTCACATTTAGTTATGCTCGCTGAAATCATTATTGTATATAGATGAAGGAGTCAGTAAGATATGTTTGTTGCACAGAATGATTTTTTGGCCCAACATGACCCTTATGGCATCAGTCAGTTCCATATTGGACTCAAGCTTTGCTCTCGTCCGACATGGAACCAACCGACACCACACATACCACATTAAAACACCAAAAGCTCACCAGGAGTGAGCAGTATCATCCCCTCCCCCTCCCACTGCCAAGTCGAGTGCAACCACCATAAAAGCTACAGGAAATAACAGAACTCCGAAATTAGAGAGTTAAAACTTAGATCTTGCAAAAGATGACGAACGTCAATAGGGGTAGCTGAAATGCATTAAGAGTCCAGGCTCTTGCTATTCTCTTCAACTTCAATTATTATTACAGTCGTTGATTATTACTGTACCTAGCAAGGCAGACTAGGTCACAGCTGAAGGGATTCAATGAACCGCAAAATTAAGGACACATAACTAGCAGTGGAGGTATCAAACAAGTGTTGGATGTTTCCATACACATGGGCAAGGCTCTTGTTCGTTCAAAATTACGATCAAAATTTCATTCACTGGAGTTAAATGACGGGGAGAGAGATTCACTGGATTTATTGACCTGGACTGAGGATTCATGCATTGGTTTCAATTTTAGTGCTGTGAAATGATATTTATGGAGCTTCTGTTGGGAAACGCATTGTTATTATTCATTACCCCCCCCCCCCCCCCCCTCCCACTTCCCTTCACTGAGTCAACTCCCCAATCGAAATACAAATAAACTGGATGAGTTTTATTAGCTCACCTGACTGAAAGTCAGGGTGAGCTTTTCTTATCACTCTTCGTCCGTCGTCCTGCGTGAAGGTGGTGTTTGAGCCTCTTTCTCCTAAACCACTGGCCACATTTTAATTAAATTTCATGTATATGGTGGTTATATAGGGGCATTTTGATATTTTTATACTGTACCAATGACCCAGACTTAGCTGGTGCTAACTCTAACAAAAACCAGGGCCAAACACAAATTTTGCCCCCCAATCCCCAAAATTTGCATCCAAAACAAAAAGAAATCATGTCCTAAAGGACCTCCATACTATGCCTCTACTGCGCATGCGCAGTGACGCAGTCGTCCCGAAATTGGCGCCAATTATCATTTTCTCTGTTTGGCCCTTCATCAGTCAACATCTCACTGATCTTTGTGCTTGTAAATCTCAGTTTAAAGGATGCCAGACACGTAATTTTTGGAGAAAATGTGATTCTAAGGAGGATAGAAGGAGGAGAGGAAAAAGAAGTGGCAAAAAATAATCAGGGCTGTACTTAAAATTTTTTGATGAAATTATGTTAAGTTGCCTATTTTCGAGGCATGGGCCTCTTGTTGTCATTCTTGCTAATTGTTGCACTGCTTATTCAGTGTTTCCTCTCCCCTAGCCTTCTAAAGTCCCCCCTGGCAATTCTCCCATGCTTTTGGCATATTTTTGAGAAATTTCATTTCTAAAATTTCCTGGGAGAGTTGCTTGGTTACAGAATGTTTTCTGTTATTTTCCCCATAGTTACGTTTTCACCCATGGGTGTATAACGTTTGTGTTCTGCATCTTCCATCTGATGTTCTACAGATTCTCCCCTGGGAGTCTCTGTTTTGCATCAGATAGAGTGTAATTGATGACTGATTCCGGGCCAGTTTTTTCAGTGCCTGGAGTCATGTTTTCTAGTGTGTTTACACTGTTTGTTTTCATTGGCAACAGCCTTTTTTGAGGGGGGCTGTTTGCCTTTGTGGTAGTTTATCTCATTATAAGATACATTTATATTATCCGAAAGTGTCTCATTAATTATTTTATATAAATTTAAAATTTTTGACCACACTTTGACATCGGATCCATCGGGGCTCAACGTTACTTTTCAGCAACTTGGGCTTCTCTGAAAAAAAATTTTTTCAAAATTATTTTGTTTTGCAATTGTTTTTTCATTTATTAATGGATCATGTTATTATGTATCTTTGTGTCAGGGGTTTTTGTGAGTAACTAGGACTTATTGTTGTTCTTTCACAATGAAGGGACTTTGTTCAAATTGTAATAGGAAGAAATCTTCCTCTGACTTTCATGATCATTGTATTAATTGTAGTCAGTGTTCTCGCATTAATCCCTGTCCTATATGTGAACATTGGGATGAGAAACATTGGAAACGTGTGTCACGATATGTTGTTTCTGGAGAAAGAGCGATGCCGGCTCTTTCTCCACAAGGTCACTCTACTCTCTCAGTTTCTATTTCAGAGGAACCAGAACAGGGTGATGTTTCCATGTTATCTTCTTCAAGTGTGCGTCCGTCGTCACAAATGAATTCAGAGCTAGCGGCAAAAGTGCTCATGGAGATTAGACAAATGTCGTCTGCTAGCTCGCCCAGTGTAGCGTCCATTCACCGAATGGTTCGGCAGCCGGGTTCGTCCGATGCGGTCCAAGAGGAAATTTTGGGTGATGCGAGCACTATAAACATAATAGATGCACACCCAGTGACGGCGGATAGTAAGCGAGAACGGAGGAAGCCTTTTAGTCCAGTTCCTAGCTCGTCCAGGTCCAGCCGGGCCGCGAGCGAGAGAGGTCCCTCTCTCGTACAACAACATCTGGGACCAGATGTTGTGGTACAAAATGTGTCTTTAGCGGAGCATACGTCCGTCGCTCGGGACGCTCCGTTGTATAAGCAGTCCGCAGAGACTGTTAAGGCTTCCTCTTCTCGTCAGCGCACACGACCGCACCTTGGCTGCGTGACCGCCGATATATTACCAGCTTCGCCGATGAAGGATTCTTCGGCGACCAGGTCACACCATCCGGCAGCCAGGGATTCGAGACCGATGGACTCCGGACGTTCGCATAGGAAAAGTATGCGGGAGCCATCTGATGCGGAGCTGCCCTCGGCGAAGCAGCGAAAGACTGCGCCTCCGCAGGTCTCGACGCCGGACATTCTTGTGCAGATAGCACAGCTTATCGCAGCATCCCAGCAGCCGACAGAAACGGTGTCGGATCGAGAATTATCCGACGGCGCTGGGTCGGTACGCTCCGCCGAAGCATCGGGGGCGGACGACCGGGAACATCGTGAGGTCCGACCGGATGGTGAAAGGGATACGGATGACTTGGAGCTATCCCTTTCGGAACAACATAAAGCTGCCGTGGACTTCATCCGGCACTTTCTCCCTCAAGTTGTTCCGTCGGGCCAGACTGCTGCGCTTCCGGACAAGAGAATTATAGCGTCATTGGACTCTGAATTTTTTGAGCGGTTCAGGGACATCGCTCCAGAGTTTCCGTCGCAGTCCAATAATGTTGCTAGAACATTTGAATTATTGAACGACGCTATATTTAAACTTGCTTCCAGGACGGGGAAAGCAGGTTTCTTGTCCGCTAATACTCTCAACCTGCCTTTCATTAATGCAAGGAATAAATTCGATACGGCAGGACAGGGTATACCGAGAGTTTCTCTGCGTATGGACGATGAGGCGGAAGACTTAGAGCTATCATTACCGTCGTCAGCTTCTATTCCAACCGCGGTGTTGGAAACAGCTATTGCGTCTAACAGAGCCAATTTAGATGCCTTATCTTACGCAGATCACCTTACTAAGGCGTTATCACTGCGCCTTCAAGGGGAAGAGTTTCAGGATATACAGTCCTCTTTAAGACTTCTTTCAAGGGCAGTAGCTTATTCCACGTGTAACTCCGCCCTTTCAGTGGCAAATCTGGAGTTGGTTAGATGTGACGCAGCCCTAGCTACATCCACACTAGTGGATTCTAAGGTGAAGAACTCTCTTAGAGTCGCTTCGGTCTCAGGAGAACTTCTCTTTGACGGCAAGCTTTCCACTATTTATGATAAAATTAAAAAGAAAGCTAATGATTCTCTGTTGTTCAGATCGGCTCCTAAAAAGTCGGATACAGCAGACACGAATAAGACAGGCACTTCTGGGTCTAATGCGCCCAAGAGAGGTTCCTATAGAGGTTCTGGTGCGTCCTCTTGGTCTTATTCGAGAGACCGTCAGGATAGCGACTCTCGTTCGGGACGTCCTTCAGGCCGGGACAATCGGTCGGACGCCCCGAGGTCGACGAGGCGAGGTGCGGGTCGTGGAAGACGTGGTTTCTCCTACCGCAGGCCTCGCAGGTCCAGGAGGTGATGGCTTAAACCTCTATCGCGTTCCGGTTGGCGGAAGGTTGTCGAGTTTTTCACAAGAGTGGGCGTCGATTACGGACGACCCTTGGGTGAGAGGAGTGACTTCGGAAAGTCTAAAGATATCCTTCAAACGAAAGCCTCCATTAACTCGAAGTCCAAAGTGGACTCATCTTCCGTCAAATCCACAGAAAAGAGACGCTTTGTTATCAGAGGTGCAGTCTCTTTTAATGAAGAACGCGGTAGAGGTCGTAGAAAACCAGGAATCTCTGGGATTCTACAGCCATCTGTTTCTGGTTCCGAAACCAGACGGCTCGTTCCGTCCAGTCATAGATTTGAGCTGGATAAACAAGCTGATCGTCGCTCCGAAGTTTTATATTGAGACGATTCGATCGGTCAGAGCGAGTATTCGGGTGAACGATTATGCAACGAGCATAGATCTCAAAGATGCGTACTTTCACGTCATGGTACTTCCGACATTCCGAAAGTATCTACGCTTTGCAGTCCTGGGAGTGGTGTATCAATTCCGGGCGATGTGCTTCGGATTGAATCTAGCACCCTGGGCTTTCACTCGGGTAATGAACTCGGTAATGATCTACTTCCGAGCTCATTCGTCTGCGGTAACGTCGGCCTACCTGGACGACATTCTTCAGAGGTACGGCAACGAGTTAACGCTTCAGAACGATGTTCAGAATCTTCTTCTATTGCTCCGACGTCTCGGTTTTATAGTAAACGAGGAGAAGTCGGATCCGGTGCCGTCCAAGTCATTCACTCATCTGGGAATGAGCTTCGAGACGCACAACAATCTCGTTCGTCTGCCGTTAACCAGAGCGAAATTAGTCAGTTGTTACGCTCGCTATTGTCTGCACGCAGACAAAGTCACGGCGAGAGAATTTATGAGACTGATAGGTCTGTGCGGAGCCGCCGCGGATCTCATTCCGATGGGGCGGCTACGCACACGTCCTCTTCAAATTTTCCTGACTCAGAATTGGAGTGTGAAAATTCATTCGCTCGATGTAGACGTTCTCTTGTCAGATCAAGTGAAACAAGAGATTCAGACTTGGGCAAACATTCAGTGGTTAACTCAAGGAGTTCCGCTGCAGTTGCCGGATCCGAGTTTTACCGTTATGACGGATGCCAGTCAAACAGGTTGGGGTGCATCATTAATCCCAACGGATTCGAGATGCCAGGGTCTTTGGGATCCGCAATTCCTGTGCAAGGACATAAACATCAAGGAAATGATGTCAATTTGGCTTGCGTTACGTCACTGGATGGACATTATTCACGATGCTCATGTCCAAATCCTATCCGACAATACGACAGTAGTGGCGTATATACGGAATCAGGGAGGCACTCATTCAGTTCCGTTGTTCAATCTAACGGAAAGAATCCTTCTGTTTGCGTTAGAACATCACGTTCTTCTTTCGGTCCGTCACATACCGGGTCGTCTGAATGTGCTAGCAGACTCCCTTTCACGAAAGGGTCGCTTGTTGCGGTCGGAGTGGACTCTCAACAAACAAGTATTCAATCAGATTTGCTACCAATGGGAACGGCCAATGATAGACTTATTTGCGACACATCTCAACAATCAGTTGCAGACGTATGTGTCTCCGTGTCCGGATCCAAGAGCATTTGCAGTAGACGCTCTGTCGATCCCTTGGGACGGAATAATAGGATATGCGTGTCCTCCAGCGCCGTTAATTCAACAAGTATTGCTAAAGATAAAACAATCTCAATGCAAGATTCTGTTGGTAGCATCTCTGTCGCCACAGAGACCGTGGATAAATCTACCCAGGTGTCTGTTGTGGGACCTACCGCGGAAGCTTCCTCCACGAGAGGATCTTCTTTCGCAGGGGAAATCGCGCCAACTCCATCACAACCCGCAAGGTCTCAACCTTCACGTTTTTCCGTTGTGCGATCCTTCTTGCATGGCAAGCACTTTACAGGACGAGCAGTGGACGCGATTTCTAACTGTAGGAGGACCTCCTCTTTGCTAAACTATGCGGCTAAGTGGAAGGTTTTTCGTCGTTGGTGTAGGGATCATTCTGTAGATATATTTGATTCCGCTATACCAGACATTGCAAACTTTCTAGTATACTTGTTTGACGAAATCAAACTGCAGCCTGTTACTATAAAGGGTTATAGATCTATGTTATCTGATACCTATGCACTTCATGATAGTTTACAAATTGGATCTAATGTCTCTTTATCGAAGTTGGTTAGAAACTTTTCGATAAATAGACCCAGAACTCTTAGATTAATTCCTAAGTGGAATTTAGCTTGGGTTCTCCTTAAATTGAAGGAAAAGCCATTTGAACCTCTTGGGACAGTAGATTTCAATTCTTATCTTATAAGACAGCTTTTCTCTTAGCTTTCTCTTCTACCAGAAGAGTCAGTGAGCTTCATGCACTATCGGTGGATGATTCTCATTATCGTAGTGTTGGGAACACTATCACCTTCACTACTAATGTGGTTTTTTTAGCTAAGAATCAGGCTCCTAATAAATATCCGGAACCTATTGTTATTAAGGCTCTTCCGTCTTCAGACGGGCGTAGGCCTTTACTCTGTCCTGTTAGAGCACTACGTATCTATAAACAGAGATCTCAGTTTATCAGAAAGGGACGGAAACGTTTCTTTCTGTCTTTGATGCCTAATAGAAAGGACATTTCAGTCCATTCTATTGCTAGATGGATTCAGTTAACTATCCGTACTGCTTATGAAGATTTATCTTCTCAGCAGTCTGTGCTTAAGATTTCTGCTCATGAAGTAAGAGCTCTTTCTACTTCCTGGGCTTATGCTAATAGTGTTGCTATTACAGATTTAATGAAGGCTGCTTATTGGTCTCAGCCATCCACATTTACGAATTTTTATCTCAGAAATATTGAGTCCATTTTTGGAGACCTGCATTGTTTAGGTCCGTTATCTGTTGCTCAGAATGTCGTCCACTAAACAGTTGCAACTATAGTTATGCAGGCTTTCTGTTCTGGCAGTGACTCCGTCCGGCTGCCCTCTTCGCTCTGGGCTATTTGACCCAGGGCAAGGGGAAGGGGGGGGGGGATGGTGTTCCCTTAGGTCACCTGCTTTATAGTGAAAAGCAAGGGAATGCCTCCTCCAAGTCAGTATTTCTGAGTCGCTTCCGGGATGGTTTTAAAGTGTAATGTTAATGTTTAAATTCATTCATGTCTTATTTTTAAAGTGTAGCTCGGTGTGAAGCATTTGTATATGTCAAGTGTCAAACGGGCTTTAATATACAATACTCGGACACTTTTAAATGATTATAAAGAGTCTCAATTCTCTGGACTACTTTATTTATTGGCTTGCTTTAAAAATAATTAGTATAAGGGTTATACTGGATGTTAATAGAGAACATGAATGTTATTGTGCTCAATTATTAAGGGTAGTGTATCTTTCTAATTTAATATTAAATAAGAAAGATACATGTAAAGCCTAATACTCCTTTTCTCCTTAAGGGGTTACCTCTTTACTATATAGTTGAGCTTATTGGATTTTCCTCTATGTCCTAGGCCCTCCAGCCTGTTTACTATTCAGCTAAGTCTGGGTCATTGGTACAGTATAAAAATGTTAAAAAATTTATAGTAATTTATATATTTTTTATACTTACCAATGACCCAGACGGGGATGGCCCTCCCTGGAGTTGGGAACTCTTGCCTCCCCGCTGAGTACATAGCGCTGACCAGGGCACTGCCAGTAAGAATGATAATTGGCGCCAATTTCGGGACGACTGCGTCACTGCGCATGCGCAGTAGAGGCGTAGTATGGAGGTCCTTTAGGACATGACTTCTTTTTGTTTTGGATGCAAATTTTGGGGATTGGGGGGCAAAATTTGTGTTTGGCCCTGGTTTTTGTTAGAGTTAGCACCAGCTAAGTCTGGGTCATTGGTAAGTATAAAAAATATATAAATTACTATAAATTTTTTAACTTTTATCCAAATTAGGTTTCGGCTCATATTGAGCAGAGGTGTGGGGAAAAAATAGCCAAATTTTTTGAAAATCTTCTAATGAACCACCAGTAGCAGAGACTTGATATGTGGTATACCGAGTCCTTTTGAGGTTTAGAATCAAGTTTGTTCAAGAAAAGTTTGTTGGGCATTATTTGCCTTCGTTATGGGATGGGCAAAAATTTTGGCCACGCCTAAAATTTCTATTTTCTGAACCGTGAGGTCAATTTGAACCAAATTTGATATGAGATGATAATGGGTCATAAGTAGTTGATTGATGCAAAAAAAAATTTTCTCATTGCCCCGTGGGAACCTCGGGAGCTAAAAATAGGAAAAACCTTAAAACTGCCATATCTCCAAAACTACACGGCACAGAGAATTCTTATTTTGTATAAAGCTTACTTTTATCCAGTAGAATAGAATGGTTAAAAAAAATCCCTATCGGTTTGATCACAAGGTACTTTTTTCAGGACTTTGAAAAAGTGCTTAGTCAGCACTTTTTAACACTGTAGGCAATGGGAAAAACATTAAAAAATCTTCTTCTCCAGATCCAGCGGGCAGAATCTTTTGATATTTGGTATGCAACATTGTAGGGTGGATCTGATTCAAGTTTGTTCAAATTGACCCCCTGGGTTCATATTTGGGCTCAGTATAGGAGCCCGATTTCGAACTTAGTGCATTTCAGGCAAATTTCTTAAAAAATCTTCTTCTCCAGATCCAGCAGGCAGAATCTTTTGATATTTGGTATGCAACATTATGGGGTGGATCTGATTCAAGTTTGTTCAAATCGGGCTCCCTGGATTCATATTTGGGCTCACTATAGAAGCTTGAATTCGAACTTAGTGCATTTCGGGCAAATTTCTTAAAAAATCTTCTTCTCCAGATCCAGCAGGCAGAATCTTTTGATATTTGGTATGCAACATTATGGGGTGGATCTGATTCAAGTTTGTTCAAATCGGGCTCCCTGGATTCATATTTGGGCTCACTATAGAAGCTTGAATTCGAACTTAGTGCATTTCGGGCAAATTTCTTAAAAATCTTCTTCTCCAGATCGAGCAGGCAGAATCTTTGGATATTTGGTATGCAACATTGTGGGGTAGATCTGATTCAAGTTTGTTCAAATCGGCTTCCTAGATTCATATTTGTGCTCACTATGGAAGCTCGAATTCGAACTTAGTGCATTTCAGGCAAATTTCTTCAAAAATCTTCTTCTCCAGATCCAGCAGGCAGAATCTTTTCATATTTGGTAAGCAACATTGTGGGGTGGATCTGATTCAAGTTTGTTCAAATAGGCCCCCCTGGGTTTATATTTGGGCTCAGTATAGGAGCCCAAATTTGAACTTAGTGCATTTCAGGCAAATTTCTTCAAAAATCTTCTTCTCCAGATCCAGCAGGCCGAATCATTTGGTATGCAACATTGTGGGGTGGATCTGATTCAAATTTGTTCAAATCGGCTCCCTAGATTCATATTTGGGTTCACTATAGAAGCTCGAATTCGAACTTAGTAGCATTTCAGGCAAATTTCTTAAAAAATCTTCTTCTCCAGATCCAGCAGGCAGAATCTTTTCATATTTGGTATGCAACATTGTGGGGTGGATCTGATTCAAGTTTGTTCAAATCGGCCCCCTGGATTCACATTTGGGCTCACTATAGAAGCCCGAATTCGAACTTAGTGCATTTCAGGCAAATTTCTTCAAAAATCTTCTTCTCCAGATCCAGCAGGCCGAATCATTTGGTATGCAACATTGTGGGGTGGATCTGATTCAAATTTGTTCAAATCGGCTCCCTAGATTCATATTTGGGTTCACTATAGAAGCTCGAATTCGAACTTAGTAGCATTTCAGGCAAATTTCTTAAAAAATCTTCTTCTCCAGATCCAGCTGGCAGAATCTTTTCATATTTGGTATGCAACATTGTGGGGTGGATCTGATTCAAGTTTGTTCAAATCGGCCCCCTGGATTCACATTTGGGCTCACTATAGAAGCCCGAATTCGAACTTAGTGCATTTCAGGCAAATTTCTTAAAATATCTTCTTCTCCAGATCCAGCAGGCAGAATCTTTTGATATTTGGTATGCAACATTGTGGGGTGGATCTGATTCAAGTTTGTTCAAATCAGCCCCCTGGGTTTATATCTGGGCTCAGTATAGGTGCCCAAATTTGAACTTAGTGCATTTCAGGCAAATTTCTTTGAAAATCTTCTCAAGATCCAGCCGGCAGAATCTTCTGATATTGGGTATGCACCATGCTTTGGGGGTGAGATTCAAGTTTGTTCAAGCCAAGTCCCTTGGTTCATATTTGGGCTCACTGTGGTAGCCCGAATTATAACTTAGTTCAAAATGAGGAATTTTCTTTAAAAATCTTCTTCTCCAGATCCAGCAGTCGGAATGTTTTGATATTTGGTATGCAGCATCCTTAGGGGGGTGAGATTTAAGTTTGTTCAAGCCATGTCCCTAGGTCCATATTTGGACTCACTGTGGGAGCCCGAATGATAACTTAGTTCAAAATGAGGAATTTTCTTTAAAAATCTTCTTCAGATCCATCAGTCAGAATGTTTTGATATTTGGTATGCAGCATCCTTAGGGGGTGAGATTCAAGTTTGTTCAAGCCATGTCCCTAGGTCCATATTTGGACTCACTGTGGGAGCTTGAATTGTAACTTAGTTCAAAATGAGGAATTTTCTTTAAAAATCTTCTTCTTCAGATCCAGCAGTCGGAATGTTTTGATATTTGGTGTGCAGCATCATTAGGGGGGTGAGATTCAAGTTTGTTAAATGCAAGTCCCTGGGTTCATATGTGGGCTCCCTGTGGGAGCCTGAATTATAACTTAGTTCAATATGAGGAATATTCTTTAAAAATCTTTTTTTTTTTAGATCCACTGGTCAGAATCTTTGGATATTTGGTTTAACGTTTTCTTAGGAGGAGCAGATGCAACTTGTTGAAATCAATTCTCTGGGTTGATATTTAGGCTACCATGTCAGGTGAGCGCCCTCAGGCCCCTTGGGGCCTCTTGTTTCTTGAAGGTATATAAACCAATTAGAGTGAGGAATACTTGATAAATAATTCAACTCCAATTGATCATTCCGCCCCGCTAACCATCTCAAAAAACCCATTGACAGAAAATCTACAGCCATCAGATATAAATTAATAAAACTATTATTAAATGTCGCATTCTGGATAGAAAACAGGATTTGATTGGTCATAACTTGACCGACATAGCCCATTGACCCATGCCAACATGGTATGATGAATCAATTGACTTTTTAATACTCCTGGCGTAGATTCAACTTAACCCCCACCTTGGAATTGGATCACACAGGAAAAGATGCAGTTGGTTTATTGGGCCAGACTGGGAATTCATATTTAGAGTGTTTCAGTGTAGAATAATGGATATATATTCGCATAAGTTCTGGGGAAAATTGTGATAAATAGACTGTAAGCCCCACCCCCCTGCAACTACCGGTAAAGGTTCAGGTAAACCAAGTAAGTTTTATGTCTTAAAAAATATGTGAATACTTTTTTGACTCCAATGGATTATTCCACCCCAACAAAGGGTAATCTTTTCACTCGAGATCGATAAAGCAATTGATCTGAGGGAGATATAATTAAGCTGCAAAAATACCCTCACCACACCCTCTCCCCAAATACCCGCACAACCACACCTTGGTGACAAGAGATACACCACCATAAAAAACAATTAGTGGGGTTATAATTAAAAGTCACATTCAGGGTGGAAAGCTTGATTAAGTTAGCTATATGTCCTGCCAGACATGGTCTACAGATCCCTGACAACCCAGACATAAAAGAATAGAAAACACGAGTGGTGTGATTGATCACACCTTGACTGACGCGGTCAAACAAATCAGCATGGGGAAGCATGGTTTGAAACACCGCTTTGTTGACATTTTGTCATTTACGTAGAAAGGTCAATGACAACAGCATTTACTCAGTCCAGTTGTCCTCTTTTGTCTCGAGTCGATGTTAGGATTGTTGTACCCAAGTTACACGCAACACACGAAGGGAACTCCACTTCTCTATTTACATTACTGTGGGAAATTCCAATTCTGTTTTCACTCTGGATAACGACCATTGAGACAGGAGGAACGCAGGTATAGTGCTTCAATCGTCAGTTCGAGTTTTGACCCACTTTACTTGACATTTGTACAAAAAAGCACAATTGTCACCATGGCAGGGCATTGACCCAAATGCAATCTGGCAACAGTGAGGCAATACTCTTGTGCGATTATGGGGAAGACGTAGCAGGAAGATTCACATTGTTCAAAAGCTGTGGGATATGTAACTATTGCTCTGGTTAAACTCATATTACGACAGTAACATTAACCCATTTGGGAACACAGGTATGGTGCCTCATTCATCAGTAGGAGTTTTGACCTACATGTACTTCACTGGACATTTGTACAACATGAAAATAAAACCGATTGATCAGGATGTCAAGCACTATCTACATGTAGGCAGAGCATTGGCCCACCATTGCCAGATTGCAAGGGCAATCAGGCAACTGTGAGGCAATACTCTGGCATCATTAAGAGGGAAATGTTAGAAAATAGTATGCTTACTTAAAGGCTGTGTCGGTTATAGCTACTGCTCCAGTTGTACTCATATTACGGAAGCAACATTAACCCATTTGAGACCCTGGGAACACTGGCATAGTGACTTATTCATCAGTAGGAGTTTTGACCTACTTTACGGGACATTTGTTCAACATGAAGTTAGAATATATTCATCTGTGACTGTGTCGTATATAGCTACCGCTCGGGTTATACTCGTATTACGAAAGCAACATTAACCCATTTGAGACGGGGAACATGGGTATGGTGCCTCATTCATCTGTAGGAGTTTTGACCTATTGTGTGTACTATGCATTTATACAGCATTAAATTAGAACATAATGACCAGGATTTTAAGCATAATCTACATGCAGGCAGAGCATTGACCCACCGTTGCCACATTGCAAATGCAATCTGGCAACTGTGAGGCAATACTCTTGAATCATAAAGAGGGAAACGTTAAAGGTGGTACACTTAAAGGCTGTTTCATATATATAGCTATTGCTCGTTGTACCAACATTACAAAAGCAACATTAACCCATTTGGGACAGGGGGACACCGGTATGGTGCTTCATTCATCAGTAGTAGTTTTGACCTATTTTACTAGACATTTGTACAACATGAAATTAGAACATATTGATCAGGATTTCAAGCACAATCAGCCTGGCAACTGTGGGTCAATGCTCTGGCATTAGGAGGGTAATGTTACAAAATGGTACACTTGCTTAAAGACTGTGTAGTATATAGCTACTACTCCGGTTATACTCATATTGCGAGAGCAACATTAACCCATTTGAGAGAGGGGGAACACTGGTATGGTGCCTCATATATGTTGGAATAGCATTAACCCACCATTGCCAGATTGCAAAAAACATAAGAAACATTAATCCATTTGAGACGGGAAACACTGGTATGGTGCCTCATTCGTCAGTATGAGTTTTGACCTCTTTTACTAGACGTTTATACAAAATGAAATTAGAACATTTTGATCAAACAATCAAACATAAATCTACATATTGGCAGAGCAATGACTCACAGCTGTAGATTGCAAGAGCAATCTGACAACAGTGGGGCAATACTCTGGTATCATTGGGGGGATCAGCCCGGGAAACATTACAAATAATGTTTGTTACATTAACCCTTCAAACTGGAGATCAAGTCTGTGCACTGACCTAAATCCTATCTGCAGTGGCTACATACATAATTATTTAGGCTGTGGTGGGTATATCCATTCATTTCAACCAGTTTTTCCAGTATGGTAAAGAACAGGAAAGGGCACACGTGTACATAGGAAAAGAACTTTTAATGGCAGGATGATATGACAACCATACCATTTTCCATATTATTGATACAAAGTCGACATATCACTCCGACATTAGCTACAAGATACTCTTTCTAATGTAACATATGATAATCTGATACATGTGGAAATTGACTTGAAATAGAAATTTCCCAGACAATCATAAGATTAATCAAATTGTTGACATGAAGCATTCCATCCATATACCCTGCCTGAAGGAACTTTGACAAGCTTCCTCAGGCATGATATACCAGAGTAAATGCACATTAACTCTGTGGAATATAGGAAAGTGACCAGTCTTATGTTAATTGTATACTTATGCGAGATGTTTATTTTGATTGGTAAAGTGATTATTCATCCAGCTAAATTCCGCTATTTCACCGAGGCGATTCACAAGCGTTGACAATCTAATTAAGTTTTGTGAAATGTGAGAGTGTGTGTGGATTTGTGAGACAAGGTGGGTGTAGACGTATGTGCATGAGTGTGAAGGGGGGGAGGGGTAAAAAGATTTATACTTTTCTGTAAGTTTCGCCTGTGTGTGTCGTGATTGTGCCTCCACTGTAAACAAAGGTGATTTCATCCCACAAATTTACTGTGCCCAACTGCTCCCCACCTCCCACACACCTCACACAAAAAGATATATCCCATTTGTCCTGTAATAGTTTCTTTGGGTACCAAGATATTACCTGATAAGTTCATTGACGTTTTATACATGTACATGGATTTGTGGGACTAAGCAGAAATGGCGTGTGGGTGTGAGAGGGGGGGGGAGAGAGTTTATACTTTTCTACAGATTGTGCCTGTTTGAGTCTTGATTGTGCCTAGAAAGTACACAAAGATGATCCGACCCCGCCAATTTACTGTAACCCCCCCCCCCCCCCCCCAAAAAAATGCACTCATCTCACACGAGAATATATCCCATTTTTACATGTAATGATTTCATGGCAAGATAATACCAAATAATAAGTACCATGGCTCTTTATACATGAATGTTTTTGAAAACAGCACAAAAGTGTTCATTTCGGCGACTATCAATGTGAATTACGCAGGGTCAGTGTTATTGGTAAGTCATGCTCTAAACTTTCGAGAAGTTGTGGAGTTGTAATCCTCCGAACAAGCTCATCCCTAGTCTTAACAAATATTACTCCATCCATCGAAAGTCCAGGAGTCCTCTATTCTACCTTCCTTCATCAGATCCCTACATCTCTTGGCCATTTTAGCTCGCATGTTGGTGAGATGTTCGTTGATGAACATCTTGGACGTCCCTGTTTTACCTTTCAGTTTGTGACGTGCCCTGTAGATCCTATCTTGCACCCTGTAGCTATGTAGTTTAACTAAAACTATTCTAGGCCTACTGTCACCTGACATTTGTCTACCTGATCTGTTGTATCTTTCTATTTCCCATATTTCAAGTGGAATTTCTATCTCGGAAAGCTCCAGAATAAGATTGTCTGTGTCCTCGCCTGATTGCTCAGGTATACCAGCTATACGTAAACTATTATGCATTCCATACTGTTTTAAATCATCCAATTCATTCATGAGGGCTGATATAGTTCTGTCCTTGGATTCAAGAGACACTCCCAGGACATCGATTCTTTCTTGCAGAGGTTTTATATACTCATTAATAACTGATGACAGTATTTTTTCTGCACACTCTGAGCAGAATCATCAGTAAATGCTTGCAAGAAGAAGTCCATGAGCTCCTTTTTGTTTATATATGCAAACGTGTTGGCAGTGTCCACGCTACTATCAAGCAGAGTCTGAAACATGTCTGATTCCAAAATGGAGCCTCCTATTTTCACTTTTGGCTTTTTTGAATCGTGATTGACCAAAACACTGCCATTTGATTCACAACACCTAGTTTTTCTATCAGTTTCTTCTGGATCCCCTCGAACCTCAACAAACTCATCCATTAGAACACGATGGAAAGAAACAAAAACAAATCCGAGCTGTGAGTCAAATAAAGGATCTTTCAAACTTGACAGTTAAAATAAAGGTCGATCGACAAATAGGCGATATGTGAGACAATATTTTTGATTTTACAACTCAACAACAAAGATACATTCACACAAAAAAATTCATGAAAGCAAGAATTAAGTCCCACTTCCCATCACCAAGAATAGTTAGTTGAATCCTCAAATCTGCATAATTACGCCATTATTTACACAAGATGAGCCAGGACAAAGAAAAATTCAGCTACCCGCCATAAGCAACATCCAGGCTTTCTGAAATATTACGATTTGAGTTCCAGTTCTTTATCTGGTTGAGATGACATTTTATTTTTAAAGTTTCAAAGGGCTGACTGAACATATGCAAATCTACAAAATCATCAAAAAGGAACTCTGAACCTGAATAAAGAGAATGTGCATACCTCTAGCAAAAGGTGAGAAGAAACACTTGTCCTGTTAACAAACAATCAGCCTCATATGGTATCACAGTGCTAAATATTTACCCATAGGCCACCATCATAACAATAATGTGAAAAAGCATATGTTCGCATCACTTAAAATTGGATAGTCAAATACCTACATGAAGTACAGAACTTCACACAACTTTGTCTGGCCAGAAAACAGGTGGTGGGGGGGGGGGGAGGATGGTGGGCATGGGGGTGGTGGTTGAAGAAGTGAATTACCTCCTTGAGCCCAATTTTTAGCTCACCTGACTTTCAGTCAGGAGAGCTATAGTGATCACTCGCCGTCCGTCGTCCGTGAACATGGTGTTTGCGTCTTCTCCTCCCAAACTGCTGAACCAATTTAATTGATATTTGAGATAATAGTTTGTTATGACATCGCAATTTGATTTTGTTCAAATCAAGTTGCCTCGCCGGTGGGTAGGGCCACACCCAAAAAGTGTGCTGAAATCTTAAAAAATCTTCTTCTCATGAACCAGCAGTAGCAGAGACTTGATATTCGGTGTGCAGCTTCCTTTGGAGGTGTAGACTCAAATTTGTTCAAGAGAAGTTTGTGGGGCTATACTTGGCGTCGTTATGGGAGGGGCAAACTTTTTTGCCCCGCCCAAAATTTCTATTTTCCAAACTGAGAGGCTGATTTGAACCAAATTTTATGTGAGGGCTTATTGGGTCATAAGTACCTAATTTATGCTGATTTTTTTTTTTCCTGTAGCCCCATGGGAACCGCAGGAGCTAAAAATAGAAAAAAATTAAAACGCCCATATCTCCAAAACTGCACGGCACCGAGAATTTTTATTTGGTGTGAAGCTTCCTTAGAACCAACAGAAAGAATTGGTAAAAAAAATTGCCATCGGTTTTATCATAGGGTACAGTTTCGGGATTTTGAAAAAGTGCTGAGTCAGCACTTTTTAACACTGTAGGCAATGGGAAAAACATTAAAAAATCTTCTTCTCCAGATCCAGCAGGCAGAATCTTTTGATATTTGGTATGCAACATTGTAGGGTGGATCTGATTCAAGTTTGTTCAAATTGGCCCCCTGGGTTCATATTTGGGCTCAGTATAGGAGCCCGATTTCGAACTTGGTGCATTTCAGACAAATTTCTTAAAAAATCTTCTTCTCCAGATCCAGCAGGCAGAATCTTTTGATATTTGGCATGCAACATTGTGGGGTGGATCTGATTCAAGTTTGTTCAAATCGGCCCCCCTGGGTTTATATTTGGGCTCAGTATAGGAGCCCAAATTTGAACTTACTGCATTTCAGGCAAATTTCTTTGAAAATCTTCTTCTCAAGATCCAGCAGGCAGAATCTTTTGATATTGGGTATGCAACATTGTGGGGTGGATCTGATTCAAGTTTGTTCAAATCAGCTCCCTGGGTTTATATTTGGGCTCAGTATAGGAGCCCAAATTTGAACTTAGTGCTTTTCAGGCAAATTTCTTAAAAAATCTTCTTCTCCAGATCCAGCAGGCAGAATCTTTTGATATTTGGTATGCAACATTGTGGGGTGGATCTGATTCTATTTTGTTCAAATTGGCTCCGTAGATTCATATTTGGGCTCACTATAGAAGCTCGAATTTGAACTTAGTGCATTTCAGGCAAATTTCTTCAAAAATCTTCTTCTCCAGATCCTGCAGGCAGAATCTTTTGATATTTGGTATGCAACATTGTGGGGTGGATCTGATTCCAATTTGTTCAAATCGGCCACCTGGATTCATATTTGGGCTCACTATAGAAGCCCGAATTCAAACTTAGTGCATTTCAGGCAAATTTCTTCAAAAATCTTCTCCAGATCCAGCAGGCAGAATCTTGTGATATTTGGTATGCAACATTGTGGGGTGGATCTGATTCAAGTTTGTTCAAATCGGCCCCCTGGGTTTATATTTGGGCTCAGTATAGGAGCCCAAATTTGAACTTAGTGCATTTCAGGCAAATTTCTTTGAAAATCTTCTTCTCAAGATCCAGCAGGCAGAATCTTGTGATATTTGGTATGCAGCATCCTTAGGGGGGTGAGATGCAAATTTGTTCAAGCCATGTCCCTAGGTCCATATTTGGGCTCAATGTGGGAGCTTGAATTGTAACTTTGTTCGAAATGAGGTATTTTCTAAAAAAATCTTCTTCTTCAGATCCAGCAGTCGGAATGGTTTGATATGTGGTGAGTAGCATCCTTGGGGGGGAGGGTGGGATTCAAGTGTGTTAAAGCCAAGTCCATGGGTCTATATTTGGGCTCCCTGTGGGAGCCCAAATCATAACATAGTCAATATGAGGAATTTTTCTTTAAAAATCTTCTTCTTCAGATTCAGCAGTTGGAATGTTTTGATATTTGGCATGGAGCAACCTTAGGGGGCTGAGATTCAAGTTTGTTCAAGCCAAGTCCCTTGGTTCATATTTGGGCTCACTATGGGAGCCTGAATGACAACTTAGTTCAAAATGAGGAATTTTCTTTAAAAATCTTCAGATCCAGCAGATGAATGCTTTTGATATTTTTTATGCAGCATCCTTAGGGTGGTAAGATTCAAGTTTGTTCAAGCCATGTCCCTAGGTCCATATTTGGGCTGATTGTGGGAGCTCGAATTGTAACTTGGTTCAAAATGAGGAATTTTCTTTAAAAATCTTCTTCTTCAGATCCAGCAGTCGGAATGTTTTGATAATTGGTGTGCAGAATCCTTAGGGGTGTGAGTTTCAGGTTTGTTAAAGCCAAGTCCCTGGGTTCATATATGGGCTCCCTGTGGGAGCCCAAATTATGACTTAGTTCAATATGAGGAATATTCTTTAAAAATCTTTTTTTAGATCCACTGGTCAGAATATTTGGATATTTGGTTTCAGCTTTTATTAGGAGGAGCAGATGCAACTTGTGGAAATCAATTCTCTGGGTTGATATTTAGGCTACCATGTCAGGTGAGCGCCCTCAGGCCCCCTGGGGCCTCTTGTTTCTGGTAATTTCCAACAAAATTATACAAATAGTCAACTGGATTTTTTAGTCCCAGAAAATACTTAGAACATCTCCGTTTCTTGTAGAGTATTTGGCATTGATGTAAAAATCTAACAACATGCTTTAACAGTTTTCTCAAGCAATAAGTTTTTTTCTAGGAGCCTTAATTTTGAATATTGCACCAAATCCGAGTGCAGCATTTCAAGGCAGATAACTCTCAACCAAATATTTAGTACAGTAATACCATATAAAGCAGCTTACCTTTTAATTATTGATGAATTAATTCTTCAAGGTGGGTGTCAGAATGGGAATTTATTATTGACAAGTAAAAAAATGTTATGTTTTTCATTAAACTACATCATTTGCTAAATGTGATTATGTTAGGAAGAATTGTACCCATATTTGGAACAAATCGTTTCGGCTTTGGGACAAATAGTCCCAGGACCAAATATCACATATCTGCTGACAACACCAACTTGCCCACTATGTTACATTAGTGTAATTGACAGTATTGGTTATCAGTGGTTTAACTTTGGGCTTCTCCCTTGCTACCACCCTGTCTGCCCTCAAAGACTTTGGACTCTCTTTTCAAACTGTTCAAGTGGTTTATAGTAATAGTCACAATTATCAGAAAAGCAATTAAATAGAGGGCACGTGGCGTCATGGTAACCGGTTCTCATCATATCACCGAAGTTAAGCAACGTCGAGCGCGGTTAGTAGTTGGATGGGTGACCATTTCAGCGACTGATTCGTGCTTCTGTGTTGTGTCCTTGAGCAAGGCACTTAACCCCGATTGCCTACATGGGGGCATGATGATGCTGTGTCCTAAGGCGTACTGCAAGTCGATGGTGCACATATCTTCAACCAGTCTAACCCTGACTGTGCTGCAGTGCAGAGTTCAGAGGTATGATATTGGGGAGCTGACAGTTGCTCATCATTGCACGGTGGTTCTCTCTGGGAACTCCAGCTTCCTCCACCCCGTAAAACTGTCACGGTCACGATTAGCCATTTTGCATAAGTATGTGACCTAAAACACCAATAAATAAATAAAAAATAAATAGCGATTAAATATTGGTCACATCGAAGTTGAAGCAAAAAGACTCATGTACATAGTAAGAGTGAGCAGTGAGTCACATTGGACATTTTGACCAATGGCATTCCTGGGATTTACCATTTGGAAATCCCAAGGATTCCCTATATTAAATCAGTTATCTCAAGTGGTTGGCTGATTGTATATACATGCTGATGTCATGATAGCAACTCACAATAAACATTATGTGCACAAAACAGATACAAGCCCTATACAATTTAAGGTACCTTATTATTTTCAAATAAACAAAAGCATACTATTCAGATAAATACAATGACATGTGATCAGTCCACTATTACTTTTACGTGTACTAGTTTAAGTGTTGAGGCTTTCTGATTTTCACACTTCAAGTGATTATGTGAGTGCTGCATTTGCTCTCCTCAGAATCTTAGGACTGAATAAACTTGAATTTTAATTGTTTTTTTTTTTCAGTGTTGGTGAGTATAATGTGACTGTGTATGCTATGAATCCAGTGAGCAATTCTACTCTGAGGACAAATATCTTTGTGTTCGAAAATTCAACTTGCCATCCTCCAGAAGTTAAGATATTGGGGCATTATCCAAGAAAGGTAGTTACTTATATTTTGTCAGTGTTCAAACACATACTTACTTAAAACAAAATCTGACAAGACCAGAAAATGACACCATGTGTATTTTTATACGACATCTAATGGGCCAGACTAGCTGGTGCAAACTCGATATTATCAAGGGCCAAACACAAATTTTGAACCCTCCAATCCCCAAAATTTGCATAAAAAAACGAAAATTAAAAGTCCTATCTGGCCCTCCATACTTTTACCCTCTGCGCATGTGCCATGGTCAGGAAGAGACCGGAATTGGTGCCAACTTCATTCTTTGTTTGGCCCTAAAGTCAGTAACAATGATCTGACATCTGTGCTTTAAAATCTCCTTTTTAGCTCACCTGACTGAAAGTCAGTGTGAGCTTTTGCCATCACTTGGCGTCGGTCGTCCGTCATCTGTTATCTTTCGCAACTGGTCTTCTTCGTCAAAACCACTAGCCCAAACCCAAACAAATTTGACATACAGTATATTGGAGGTATCCTCTTTCCAGTTTGTTAAAATGAACTCGGTGCCCCCACTGAGGTGAGAGTGATGCCCCAAAAGCATCAATTTCTGCTGAAATCTTCTTATGAACCACCAGTCAGAATGCTGTGATATTTGATATGTAAGCTCCTTTGGTACTCAAGATTCAAGTTTGTTCAAAGAAATTTTCTCAGTCAATATTTGGGCTCGCTACGGGAGGATCCCTATTTTGTGCCCAGCCCAAAATTTCTATTTTCCGAACCGAGAGGCCGTTTTGAACCAGATTTGCTATGAGGTATTATTGGGTCCTAAGTACTTGATTCATGCAAAAAAAAAAATTCCTGCTGTCCCGTGGGAACGTCAGGAGCTAAAAATAGAAAAAAAATAGAAAAAAATTCAAATGCCCATATCTCCAAAACTGCACAGCACTGAAACATTTTATTTGGTGTGAAGCTTCCTTAGGACCAATACAAAGGAATGGTGAAAAAAAATTGCTATCAGTTTTGTCCTAAGGTACAGTTTCAGGACTTTAAAAAAATTCTGAGTCAGCATTATTTAACACTGAAGGTAATGTGAAAAATATAAAATAATCTTTTTCTTCCCAACCACTGCTCCAAAAGCTTTCATATTTCACATATAACATCTATGGAAGATTGATTCACATGGTTGTTGAAATTTAACCCCTGGGTCCATATTTGGGCACTCTACAGGAGCCCAAATGTTCATATTAGTGCAATATGAGGTATATTCTTTAAAAATCGTCTTCTCCAGATCCAACAGTCAGAATCTTTTGATGTTTGGTATACAGCATTCTTAGGGAAGGGGGATTCAAGTTTGTTCAAGCCAAGTCCCTGGGTTCATATTTCAAATTGTAACTTTGTTCAATACGAGGAATATTCTTTAAAAATCTTCTCCAGATCCAGCAGTCAGACTCTTTTGATATTTGGTGTACAACACCTCTGGGAGGGTTAGATTGAAGGTTGTTCAAATCAGATCCCTGGCTTAATATTCAGGCTTTTTTATTGAAGCCCAAAGTTTAACTTTGTCAAATATGAGAAAATTTCTTGAAAATTCTTTTTCTTTAGGTCCCATCACTGAGAATCCTTTCATATTTGGTATGTAACATCTTTGGGGGTGTCAAATTCAAGTTTGTTCAAATCGAGTCGCTTGTTTTTTCTTGTTTTTTTTTTTTTTTTTTTTTGGGGGGGGGGGGGGGGGGGGGGGAGGTGCTAGAGGGAACCACAGTAGTTGAAAACAAAATTAAAATTTTGTTCAGTTATTGTTTTTTAACTGGTTGAGGGCTAGATTATTTTTGGTGGTCTGAATTTGTTATTCAATATTTGTTCTATTACAAATTTTTGGAGAGTGCCTACTCTCCAGCAATTTGTAATAGAACAAATTTATATAAGCAAAATGTTATCTGGGTTTGACTGAATAGAACACCAGATAAAGAACAACATTGTCTTTTGCTCTGGTACAGTCATTTTTTTTAAAGCCCTGATAGTGGCTTCTAGCACTCAACCAGTTAATACTTCACTGAACAGAGCTTGCTGGGAACCTTTCCTAGGACCAACAGAAGTGAATGGTCAAAAAAGTTGCCTTTGGTTGCATCATAGCAAATCAAAAAATTGCTCTTGCTTCTGTTCACTTACTGAAACACTCATCTCTTTTGACAATTTGAGTCAGGTGAGCATTTCAGGCTCACTTGAGCCTCTGGTTTTGAGGGTGCCAGACACAAAGAATTGGTGGATCTAAGGCTGTTAATGGATGATGGAAGTGAACAACGGTGGTTTCAGATGTTCAGGGCTGTAACTTTATAATAATTATAAGAATTGTTTCATTTTTCCCATTTTCGAGACACACGCCTGATGTCATCATTCTTGCTAATGATTAACCCACTGTTTGTTAAGTATTCCTACCCTATCCTTCCATGAACCCTTCCTGTTAAACTCATAAGCTTTTTGGCTATTTTTTATTGAAATTTTTTTATTAATTTCGTGGGAGTTTAATGTGTATTACAGAATATGTATTCTGTTTATCCCCATGGTTACGTCCTCACTCTAAGGGTGTTAGGTCATTTAGTCTTGCATCTTCTATCCGATGTATTGTTTTTTCTTCGTATGGAGATATAGCTTTGCATCTGGTAGCATTTAAATTGGTTACTGACCTTGGGCCTTTTGTGCCTGATGTCTTGTTTCCGTTTTTAGTCCCCTGCCGGCATTGCCGGAGGGGACTATAGGTTTGCGCTCTGTCCGATGCCGGGAGGGGACTATAGGTTTACACTCTGTCCATCTTTAGTTTTCCGGATTTTTTTTGGAAATGCTTCAACCCAATGATTTTTCATTTTTGGTAACCGACTATAGAACGATGACTTACAGATCAAGTTTGAGTTTCATGCTGATTGCATTATTCTTGTGTGAGTTATGGCCATTGGAAATATGGAAAAGCGCCAAAATATCAGTTTTCCAGACTTTTTTTGGAAAGGCTTCAATGCAATGATTTCATTTTTCGTAAACTACTATAGAACGATGACTTACAGATCAAGTTTGAGTTTCATGCTGATTGCTTTATTCTCGTGTGAGTTATGACCCTTGGAAATATGGAAAAGCGCCAAAATATCAGTTTTCCTGACTTTTTGGGGAAACGCTTCAACGCAATGATTTTATTTTTAGCTTAACATGACATAGTCAAGATAAGCTATTGCCATCACGTGTGCGGAAGTCTGTGAGTCTGTGAGTCTGTTCACATTTTCCTTTAGCACGGCCTACACCCCGCAGTTCTTGTCTGATCGTCACGAAATGTCATATGCAGGTTTGGGGTCATGTCTAGATGAGAACGGCCCCTTTTGGTCGCGATCGGGCAACCGGTATGGCTGCCCGAGCCCAAAACCTGAAAACCATTAGCACAGTCTACAGGTCGTATTTATGAAGGGATTTCATTGTAACTTGGTAGGATGCCTCTGTATAATGCCTAGATGAGAATGAGAACGTCCCCTTTTGGGCATGATCTATCAACCGTGATGGCTGCCCAAGCCCGAAACCCAAAAAAGTTTAGCACAGTCTGCAGGTCATGTTTAATATGTTTAATATGGAGGGATTTCATTGTAACTTGGTAGGATGACTCCTTATGATCTCTAGATGAGAATTTCCCCATTTGGGCGTGATCTGCCAACTGTGATGACTGCCCGAGCTCAAAACCCGAAAACCTTTAGCACAGTCTACAGGTCATATTTATTGAGGAATTTCTTTGTAACTTGGTGGGTTGACTTCATACAATGTCTAGATGAGAAAGTCACCTTTTGGTCCTGATTGGGCAACTATGACGGCTACAGGGGCCTGAAGCCCGAAAACCTTTAGCACAGTCTACAGGTCATATTTATGAAGGGATTTCATTGTAACTTGGTAGGATGACTCCAAATAATGTCTAGATGAGAACGTACCATTTTGATCGTGATCATTCAGCCTTGATGGGTGCCCAAGCCCAAAAACCTTTAGCATAGGCAAAAGGTCTTATTTATAGAAGGATTTCATTGTAACCTGTTAGGTTGGCTCCACATAATGCCTAGATGATGACAGCCCCTTTTGATCGTGTTTGGTCAACTGTGATGGCTACATGTGCCCGAAGCCCGAAAACCTTAAGCACAGTCTACAGTCATATTTATAAAGGGATTTCATTGTAACTTCGTAGGATCGCTCCAGATGATGCCCAGATGAGATTGTCCCCTTTGGTTGTGATCATTCAACCATGATGGCTGCCCGAGGCCAAAGCTCGAAAACCTTTAGCACAGTCTACAGGTCATATTTATGAAGGGATTTCATTGTAACTTGGTAGGTTGACTTCATATAATGTCTAGATGAGAACGTCCCCTTTTGGACACGATTGAGCAACTGTGATGGCTACAGGTGCCCGAAGCCCGAAAATCTTGAGCACAGTCTACAGGTCATATTTATGAAGGGATTTCTTTGTAACTTCGTAGGATCACTTCAGATGATGCCCAGATGAGAATGTCCCCTTTTGGTTGCAATCATTCAACCATTATGGCTGCCCGAGCCCGAAGCCTGAATACCTTTAGCACAGTCTAGAGGTCATATTTATGAAGGGATTTCATTGTAACTTGGTAGGTTTGACTTTATATAATGTCTAGATGAGAACGTCCCCTTTTGGACACAATTGGGCAACTGTGACAGCTACAGGGGCCCGAAGCCCGAAAACCTTTAAAACAGTCTACAGGCCATAATTATGAAGGGATTTTATTGTAGCTTGGTAGGATGACTCCAAATAATGTCTAGATGAGAACGTACCCTTTTAGTCGTGATCATTCAGCCTTCATGGCTGCCCGAGCCCAAAAACCTTTAGCTTAGTCTGTAGGTCATATTTATGGAAGGATTTCATTGTAACTTGTTAGATTGACTCAATATGATGCCTAGATGATGACATTCCCTTTTGGTCATGATTGGTCAACTGTGATGGCTACAGGTGCCCGAAGCCCAGAAATCTTTAGCTTAGTCTACAGGTCATATTTATGAAGGGATTTCATTGTAACTTCGTAGGATCACTCCGCTGAGAATGTCCCCTTTTAGTTGCAATCATTCAACCATGATGGCTGCCCGAGCCCAAAGCCCGAAAACCTTTAAAACAGTCTTCAGTTCATATTTATGAAGGGATTTCATTGTAACTTGGTAAGTTGACTTCATATAATGTCTAGATGAGAACAGCCCCTTTTGGACACCATTAGGCAACTTTGATGACTACAGGGACCTGAAGCCCGAAAACCTTTAGCACAGTCTACAGGTGATATTTATGAAGGGATTTCATTGTACCTTGGTAGGATGACTCCAAATAATGTCTAGATGAGCACGTCCCCTTTTGGTCACGACCATTCAGCCTTGCTGGCTGCCCAAGCCCAAAACCCCAAAACCTTTAGCATAGTCTATAGGTCATATTTATGAAAGGATTTCATTGTAACCTGTTAGTTTGACTCCATATAATGCCTAGATGATGACATCCCCTTTTGGTCGTGATTGGTCAACTGTGACGGCTTCAGGTGCCCGAAGCCCAAAAACCTTGAGCACAGTCTACAGGTCATATTTATGAAGGGATTTCATTGTTACTTCATAGGATCACTCCAGATGATGCCCAGATGAGAATGTCCCCTTTTGGTTGCGATCATTCAACCATGATGGCTGCCCAAGCCCAAAGCCCAAAAACCTTTAGCACAGTCTACAGGTCATATTTATGAAGGGAGGGATTTCATTGTAACTTGGTAGGTTGACTTCATATAATGTCTAGATGAGAACGTCCCCTTTGGACGCAATTGGGAAACTGATGGCTCCAGGGGACTGAAGCCTGAAAACCTTTAGCACAGTCTACAGGCCATATTTATGAAGGGATTTCAATGTAACTTGATAGGATGACTCGTTTTGGAATAATTTCACTGTAACTTGGTAACTTTCGTTAATATACGTTAACTGTGAGGGCCACATACATTAACTGTGAGGTCATATTAACCCACCCCTCAGCTCTTTAGTACAGTGTACACCTCATATTATGTTTTATTTTATCAAAAACATAGCATACAGGGAACAGAAATGAACATATTCCCAATTATCACAATTCTTGTCTTATTTCATAATCCTTTCATAAACATTGAACATTATCCTTTTCATCAAACAAAACACTCAAGTAAAGCTACAGTGTCATTGACACTTTCATTGGTAACCTACTATAGAATGATGACTTACAGATCAAGTTTGAGTTTCATGCTGATTGCATTATTCTTGTGTGAGTTATGGCCCTTGGAAATATGGAAAAGCGCCAAATGATCAGTTTTCCAGACTTTTTTTTGGAAATGCTTCAACGGAATAATTTCATTTTTAGCTTAACTTGACAAAGTCAAGATAAGCTATTGCATCACGCATGCAGAAGTCTGTTAGTCTGTAAGTCTGTTCACATTTTCCTTTAGCACGGCCTACACCCTGCAGTTCTTGTCTGATCGTCACAATATTTCATATGCAGGTTTGGGGTCATGTCTAGATGAGAACGTCCCCTTTTGGTCGCGATCGGTCAACCGGTATGGCTGCCCGAGCCCAAAACCCGAAAACCATTAGCACAGTCTACAGGTCGTATTTATGAAGGGATTTCATTGTAACTTGGTAGGATGCCTCTGTATAATGCCTAGATGAGAACGTCCTCTTTTGGGCATGATCTATCAACCGTGATGGCTGCCCAAGCCCAAAACTCAAAAACTTTTAGCACAGTCTGCAGGTCATGTTTAATGTGGAGGGATTTCATTGTAACTTGGTAGGATGACTCCTTATGATGTCTAGATGAGAATTTCCCCATTTGGTTGCGATCTGTCAACTGTGACAACTGTCCGAGCCCAAAACCTGAAAACCTTTTGTACAATCTACAGGTCGTATTATGGAGGGATTTCATTGTAACTTGGTAGGTTGACTCCATATAATATCTAGATGAGAACGTACCCTTTTGGTCGCGATCATTCAGCCTTGATGGCTGCCCGAGCCCAAAAACCTTTAGCTTAGTCTATAGGTCATATTTATGGAAGGATTTCATTGTAACTTGTTAGATTGACTCAATATAATGCCTAGATGATGACATTCCCTTTTGGTCGTGATTGGTCAACTGTGATGGCTACAGGTGCCCGTGGGGGGGGCGCGGTGGCTCAGTAGGTAGAGGTGCAGGCTGCAAGCCGAGAGGTCCTCGGTTCGAATCCCACCTGCGGCAACCGCGTTGTGTCCTTGGGCAAGACACTTCACCCCCATTGCCCATGTGGGGGCACGATGACGCCGTGTACTAAGGCGTACTGCACGTCGATGGTACGCATGTCTTCAACCAATCTAACCCTGCCTGTGCTGCAGTGCGGAGTTACGATGTTGGGGAGCTGGCAGCTGCTCGTCGTTGCTCGGTGGTTTTCTCCGGGTACTCCGGCTTCCTCCACCCGTAAAACTGTCACGGTCATGATTAGCCATTGTGCATAAATATGTGACCTTAAACATCAATAAATAAATAAATAAATACAGGTGCCCGAAGCCCAGAAATCTTTAGCTTAGTCTACAGGTCATATTTTTGAAGGGATTTCATTGTAACTTCGTAGGATCACTCCGCTGAGAATGTCCCCTTTTAGTTGCAATCATTCAACCATGATGGCTGCCCGAGCCCAAAGCCCGAAAACCTTTAAAACAGTCTTCAGTTCATATTTATGAAGGGATTTCATTGTAACTTGGTAAGTTGACTTCATATAATGTCTAGATGAGAACAGCCCCTTTTGGACACCATTAGGCAACTTTGACGACTACAGGGACCTGAAGCCCAAAAACCTTTAGCACAGTCTACAGGTGATATTTATGAAGGGATTTCATTGTACCTTGGTAGGATGACTCCAAATAATGTCTAGATGAGCATGTCCCCTTTTGGTCACGATCATTCAGCCTTGATGGCTGCCCAAGCCCAAAAACCCCAAAACCTTTAGCATAGTCTGTAGGTCATATTTATGAAAGGATTTCATTGTAACCTGTTAGTTTGACTCCATATAATGCCTAGATGATGACATCCCCTTTTGGTCGTGATTGGTCAACTGTGACGGCTTCAGGTGCCCGAAGCCTGAAAACCTTGAGCACAGTCTACAGGTCATATTTATGAAGGGATTTCATTGTTACTTCATAGGATCACTCCAGATGATGCCCAGATGAGAATGTCCCCTTTTGGTTGCGATCATTCAACCATGATGGCTGCCCGAGCCCAAAGCCCAAAAACCTTTAGCACAGTCTACAGGTCATATTTATGAAGGGAGGGATTTCATTGTAACTTGGTAGGTTGACTTCATATAATATCTAGATGAGAACATCCCCTTTGGACGCAATTGGGAAACTGACGGCTCCAGGGGCCTGAAGCCTGAAAACCTTTAGCACAGTCTACAGGCCATATTTATGAAGGGATTTCAATGTAACTTGATAGGATGACTCGTTTTGGAATAATTTCACTGTAACTTGGTAACTTTCGTTAATCTACGTTAACTGTGAGGGCCACATACATTAACTGTGAGGTCATATTAACCCACCCCTCAGCTCTTTAGTACAGTGTACACCTCATATTATTTTTTATTTTATCAAAAACATAGCATACAGGGAACAGAAATGAACATATTCCCAATTATCACAATTCTTGTCTTATTTCATAATCCTTTCATAAACATTGAACATTATCCTTTTCATCAAACACAACACTCAAGTTAAGCTACAGTGTCATTGACACTTTCATTGGTAACCTACTATAGAATGATGACTTACAGATCAAGTTTGAGTTTCATGCTGATTGCATTATTCTTGTGTGAGTTATGGCCCTTGGAAATATGGAAAAGCACCAAATGATCAGTTTTCCAGACTTTTTTTTGGAAATGCTTCAACGGAATAATTTCATTTTTAGCTTAACTTGACAAAGTCAAGATAAGCTATTGCCATCACGCATGCAGAAGTCTGTTAGTCTGTAAGTCTGTTCACATTTTCCTTTAGCACGGCCTACACCCTGCAGTTCTTGTCTGATCGTCACAATATTTCATATGCAGGTTTGGGGTCATGTCTAGATGAGAACGTCCCCTTTTGGTCGCGATCGGTCAACCGGTATGGCTGCCCGAGCCCAAAACCCGAAAACCATTAGCACAGTCTACAGGTCATATTTATGAAGGGATTTCATTGTAACTTGGTAGGATGCCTCTGTATAATGCCTAGATGAGAACGTCCCCTTTTGGGCATGATCTATCAACCGTGATGGCTGCCCAAGCCCAAAACTCAAAAACTTTTAGCACAGTCTGCAGGTCATGTTTAATGTGGAGGGATTTCATTGTAACTTGGTAGGATGACTCCTTATGATGTCTAGATGAGAATTTCCCCATTTGGTTGCGATCTGTCAACTGTGACAACTGTCCGAGCCCAAAACCTGAAAACCTTTTGTACAATCTACAGGTCGTATTATGGAGGGATTTCATTGTAACTTGGTAGGTTGACTCCATATAATATCTAGATGAGAACGTACCCTTTTGGTCGCGATCATTCAGCCTTGATGGCTGCCCGAGCCCAAAAACCTTTAGCTTAGTCTATAGGTCATATTTATGGAAGGATTTTATTGTAACTTGTTAGATTGACTCAATATAATGCCTAGATGATGACATTCCCTTTTTGTCGTGATTGGTCAACTGTGATGGCTACAGGTGCCCGAAGCCCAGAAATCTTTAGCTTAGTCTACAGGTCATATTTATGAAGGAATTTCATTGTAACTTTGTAGGATCACTCCGCTGAGAATGTCCCCTTTTAGTTGCAATCATTCAACCATGATGGCTGCCCGAGCCCAAAGCCCGAAAACCTTTAAAACAGTCTTCAGTTCATATTTATGAAGGGATTTCATTGTAACTTGGTAAGTTGACTTCATATAATGTCTAGATGAGAACAGCCCCTTTTGGACACCATTAGGCAACTTTGACGACTACAGGGACCTGAAGCCCGAAAACCTTTAGCACAGTCTACAGGTGATATTTATGAAGGGATTTCATTGTACCTTGGTAGGATGACTCCAAATAATGTCTAGATGAGCATGTCCCCTTTTGGTCACGATCATTCAGCCTTGATGGCTGCCCAAGCCCAAAAACCCCAAAACCTTTAGCATAGTCTGTAGGTCATATTTATGAAAGGATTTCATTGTAACCTGTTAGTTTGACTCCATATAATGCCTAGATGATGACATCCCCTTTTGGTCGTGATTGGTCAACTGTGACGGCTTCAGGTGCCCGAAGCCTGAAAACCTTGAGCACAGTCTACAGGTCATATTTATGAAGGGATTTCATTGTTACTTCATAGGATCACTCCAGATGATGCCCAGATGAGAATGTCCCCTTTTGGTTGCGATCATTCAACCATGATGGCTGCCCGAGCCCAAAGCCCAAAAACCTTTAGCACAGTCTACAGGTCATATTTATGAAGGGAGGGATTTCATTGTAACTTGGTAGGTTGACTTCATATAATGTCTAGATGAGAACATCCCCTTTGGACGCAATTGGGAAACTGACGGCTCCAGGGGCCTGAAGCCTGAAAACCTTTAGCACAGTCTACAGGCCATATTTATGAAGGGATTTCAATGTAACTTGATAGGATGACTCGTTTTGGAATAATTTCACTGTAACTTTGTAACTTTCGTTAATCTACGTTAACTGTGAGGGCCACATACATTAACTGTGAGGTCATATTAACCCACCCCTCAGCTCTTTAGTACAGTGTACACCTCATATTATTTTTTATTTTATCAAAAACATAGCATACAGGGAACAGAAATGAACATATTCCCAATTATCACAATTCTTGTCTTATTTCATAATCCTTTCATAAACATTGAACATTATCCTTTTCATCAAACACAACACTCAAGTTAAGCTACAGTGTCATTGACACTTTCATTGGTAACCTACTATAGAATGATGACTTACAGATCAAGTTTGAGTTTCATGCTGATTGCATTATTCTTGTGTGAGTTATGGCCCTTGGAAATATGGAAAAGCGCCAAATGATCAGTTTTCCAGACTTTTTTTTGGAAATGCTTCAACGGAATAATTTCATTTTTAGCTTAACTTGACAAAGTCAAGATAAGCTATTGCCATCACGCATGCGGAAGTCTGTTAGTCTGTGAGTCTGTTCACATTTTCCTTTAGCACAGCCTACACCCTGTAGTTCTTGTCTGATCGTCACAATATTTCATATGCAGGTTTGGGGTCATGTCTAGATGAGAACGTCCCCTTTTGGTCGCGATCGGTCAACCAGTATGGCTGCCCGAGCCCAAAACCCGAAAACCATTAGTACAGTCTACAGGTCGTATTTATGAAGGGATTTCATTGTAACTTGGTAGGATGCCTCTGTATAATGCCTAGATGAGAACGTCCCCTTTTGGGCATGATCTATCAACCGTGATGGCTGCCCAAGCCCAAAACTCAAAAACTTTTAGCACAGTCTGCAGGTCATGTTTAATGTGGAGGGATTTCATTGTAACTTGGTAGGATGACTCCTTATGATGTCTAGATGAGAATTTCCCCATTTGGGCGTGATCTGCCAACCGTGACGACTGCCTGAGCCCAAAACCCGAAAACCTTTAGCACAGTCTACAGGTCATATTTATTGAGGAATTTCATTGTAACTTGGTGGGTTCACTTCATATAATGTCTAGATGAGAAAGTCCCCTTTTGGACATGATTGGGCAACTGTGACGGCTACAGGTGCCCAAAGCCCGAAACCCTTTAGCACAGTCTACAGGTCATATTTATGAAGGGATTTCATTGCAGCTTGGTAGGTTGACTTCATATGATGTCTAGATGAGAACGTCCCCTTTGGACGCAATTGGGAAACTGACGGCTACAGGGGCCCGAAGCCCGATAACCTTTAAGCACAGTCTATATTTATGAAGGGATTTCAATGTTACTTGATAGGATGACTCGTTTTGGAATAATTTCACTGTAACTTGGTAACTTTCGTTGATACGTTAACTGTGAGGGCCACATACATTAACTGTGAGGTCATATTAACCCACTCCTCAGCTCTTTAGTACAGTGTAGACCTCATATTATTTTTATCAAAAACATATCATACAGGGAACATAAATGAACATATTCCCAATTATCACAATTCTTGTCTTATTTCATAATCCTTTCTTAAACACTTAACATTATCCTTGTCATCAAACACAACACACAAGTTAAGCTACACTGTCATTGACACTTTCATTGGTAACCTACTATAGTACGATGACTTACAGATCAAGTTTCATTTGCACTCTGTCCATCCATCAGTCTGTCAGTCAGTCACACTTTAGCTTTCCGTACTTTTTTGGAAATGCTTCAACCGAATGATTTCATTCTTGGTAACCTACTATAGAACAATGACTTACAGATCAGGTTTGAGTTTCAGGCTGATTGCATTATTCTTGTGTGAGTTATGACCCTTGGAAATATGGAAAAGCACCAACATATCAGTTTTCTGGATTTTTTTTTGGAAACGCTTAAACAGAATTCATGCTGATCACATCTAGGTTATAACATTTGTATAAATATTAATGCCCATTAGTCTGGTAGGAGACATTGTATTGCTTCAGCTATACGTGAGCTCTTGTTTTCCTTGATGTTGTTTACATTGGCCATGTCCTCAAATATATGTAGTATTTTATATTATATTAGTGTAGAATTACTTTAGGATACATTGATTTTTATTCCAGTAGTGTAGCTCATAATATTTAGATTTTGTCCAGACTTAGGCTCTATCGGGATGCCCTTGGGCTCATAATGTTCCCTTTGGGAATTTAGGCATTTTTTCAAAGTTTTTTCAAAAATGTTTTTATAAATTTTTGAATTTAATTTTGATTGTGATTATTCATGTATCTTTGTCATATATTTTGTTGTGGAGTTTGTAGGAGTGCTATCGACTTTGTCTCGAGGTTCTTCGCGGGGAGGACATAGTTTCTCCTTCCGTAAGCCATACAGAATAAGACCTTTATTGCTTACCAGCTGACTGAAGGTTATCAACTTCGCGAGAAACTGGAGTTATGTCACGGTAGATCAGTGGGTAAAAGTGTCGTCTCGGAAGGCCTACGGCTATGATTCCGAACAAAACCCCCCACTTACAAGATGTCTGTGTTGGACAAATCTTCGGGCGGATCCTTTCAAAAGGGAGTCACTCCTAGTGGAGGTACAGGCTCTCATATGGAAGAAAGCAATAGAGGTCGTCAAGAAGACTTCTGTTGCTTTCCACTTAGTGAAAGGTTATCAACCTCGCAAAAAGTGGTTAAAAATTACGGAAGATCAGTGGATGAGAATGTTGTCTCGGCAGGCCTGCGACTATCAGTCCGAGCAAAACTCCACTTACAACAAATTTGTGTTGGACATATCTTCTGGCGAATTGTTCCAAGAGAGTCTCTCCTTGCAGAGGTATAGGCTCTCCTATTGAAGATAAGCAATAGAGGTCGTCGAAATATTCTGCAGGTTTTTTCAAATCACCTGTTTTTCGTGCTGAAGTCGGACGAATTGTGCACAGATAGGCTGAGACAGCTGTCTTGTTTGGAATAGAGCCATTAGAGGGAAGGGAATAGGTACATCTTTTCCCTCTTGGTGTTGTATTTCTTGGCGTCAAGACATTTAATGTCATTGTGAACACCACTGTAGCCTTATGTACTGTTTACAACGGTCTTTTCTTGCAGCTAGTGTTGTAAGTCTCCATTTAGGAGCTTTCAAGGCCGCAAGTGACACAGATATGTCTTCAATAGACGAAGACTCGTAACTGCATAGCTACCTTGAGATTACTGTCTCTTTGGGAATTACAGCTAAAGAATAGCTGTTAGAACAGCAGCTTGTCATTCCCTACTTTATGCGACAATGGTTGTAAGTCTCCATTTAGTGAGCTTTCAAAGTCGCTAATTACACCGAGATATCTGTCTTCATGGAGAGGAAGACTTCTAGCTACATTAGCCAGGCTCTGACCGCTGTCTTTTGGGAATAAAACCAATAAAGGTACAGTGCTTTTCGGTTTGTTTTCCTAGGTGTTATAGACTTGAGTCTTATTGTTTACACCATAGTAGCCTAGCTAGAATCATGAGCGAGATTGTTTCAGTAATTATACAGTGACATAACTGAATTTATTATCTCTTGGGACTGCTGTCTCTTTGGGAATTTAAGGCTGTTAAATAGCGGCTCTTCATTCCCTACCTTGCACGACGATAGTTGTAAGTTTCCGTTCAGTGAGCCTTCAAGGTCGCTTACATCGATATATCTGTCTTCATGGAGATGAAGACTTATAAGCTACGGCTAGAGTTGTAAGTCTCCATAGTGAGCTTCTAAGGCTGCAGTTATCAGCCTTTTATTGTCTTCACGTATAGGAAGACCTTTAGCTGCTTCAGCTAGGCTGAGTTCGTTGTCCTATCGGGCATGATACCATATGTTAGAGGAGGTTATTCTCTTCCAGTATGGTTTGATGTTAGTTATATGAGGCGATAAGCTCTATTAATGATGCCATATTTACCTAGTGTGATTATATCAATACGGTATATTTGTTCATCACACCCTTCTTTGTCCTTAGTGGCATTATGGAGTCGGCCAGACGTGAGAGAGCCCTGCGATTCCTATTCTATTTGTCACAAGCAATTCAAGTAATGCTGGTGAGGGGGGGGGGGGGAGGTGGTTTGATATGAATTTTTTCATCGAACCCCCCTCCCCTCATAATGTGTTAAGAGGTGATTACAGGGCAGGCTGTAGTTTTATTCCCATAAGCCTGGTATGCATTTAGTATATACATGCCTTTCCTGGCTTCTCGATTGATGGCTGGGTCGTGTTCTAATGGCCACCTCATGTGCACATCCTCTTTTTAGTTGGTTTGTTTTCTGTGGTTGTTCATTTATAAGTCATATACGAGCATATGATTCTTTAAAATTGCTAGCCTTCGTGTTCCTGTATGGTTAACATGTCGGTTATCTGGGCGACATTCACCAATGTGGCAATTAGTCCACTCTGAAAAATTCGCTCAGAGTAGTCTGGCATTTCTTACGACGTACGAGTTTATTATTCAGTTAACTGCATATTAACATTGTATTATTTTTTCAGTTTCCTGGTTACACTTGCATCACTCGGTCATACTGAGGTTACAGACTGTATTCAGATGAGTACAAGCGGGATTTCATTGCTCGCGTGCATAATATGTATATTATTAGGCAGACGCTTTATTGACAGTTTATATAAATTCCTGTTCTGCTTATAGAGCTCATGAGAATTTTGGGGCTATTGGGATCAGTTATGGAACTGCCAATAGGCTGTCTATGCATATGTTCTCATTTTTTGGCATCATTGTTCAGAGTAATATTTTCTTCTCCGAACAGTCAACGGTTGTGAGGAGGGGGCGCGGTGGCTCAGTAGGTAGAGATGCAGGCTGCAAGCCGAGAGGTCCTCGGTTCGAATCCCACCTGCGGCAACCGCGTTGTGTCCTTGGGCAAGACACTTCACCCCCATCGCCCATGTGGGGGCACGATGACGCTGTGTACTAAGGCGTACTGCACGTCGATGGTACGCATGTCTTCAACCAATCTAACCCTGCCTGTGCTGCAGTGCGGAGTTACGATGTTGGGGAGCTGGCAGCTGCTCGTCGTTGCTCGGTGGTTCTCTCCGGGTACTCCGGCTTCCTCCACCCGTAAAACTGTCACGGTCATGATTAGCCATTGTGCATAAATATGTGACCTTAAACATCAATAAATAAATAAATAACGGTTGTTAGGGACCTAGGAAACAATGAATTATTTTGGGGACGGTCCTTGATGGGTCTTTAATCATAGCTCGTACCATGTTCTAATCCAGGTTTCTATGAGATACAGTACACATTCTCATATATTCGCATGTGTCAATAGGAGTGTTATTATTGGAATTAATTGTACACCTGAACGGGGTCGCCTGTTGGTTGCCTTAGAAGCGTGTTTTTAGCTCACCTGACTTTCAGTCAGGAGAGCTATAGTGATCACTCATCGTCCGTCGTCTGGCGTCCGTCGTCCGGCGTCTGTCGTCCGTGAACATGGTGTTTGCGTCTTCTCCTCCCAAACCGCTGAACCAATTTAATTGATATTTGAGATAATAGTTTGTTATGACATCGCAATTTGATTTTGTTCAAATCAAGTTGCCCCGCCCGTGGGTAGGGCCACACCCAAAAAGTGTGCTGAAATCTTAAAAAATCTTCTTCTCATGAACCAGCAGTAGCAGAGGCTTGATATTTGGTGTGCAGCTTCCTTTTGAGGTGTAGACTCAGATTTGTTCAAGAGAAGTTTGTGGGGCTATACTTGGCGTCGTTATGGGAGGGGCAAAATTTTTGGCCCTGCCCAAAATTTCTATTTTCCAAACCGAGAGGCTGATTTGAACCAAATTTTATGTGAGGGTTTATTGGGTCATAAGTACCTAATTTATGCTGATTTTTTTTTTTCCGTAGCCCCATGGGAACCGCAGGAGCTAAAAATAGAAAAAAATTAAAACGCCCATATCTCCAAAACTGCACGGCACCGAGAATTTTTATTTGGTGAAGCTTCCTTAGGACCAACAGAAAGAATTGGTAAAAAAAAATTGCCATCGGTTTTATCATAGGGTACAGTTTCGGGACATTGAAAAAGTGCTGAGTCAGCACTTTTTAACACTGTAGGCAATGGGAAAAACATTAAAAAATCTTCTTCTCCAGATCCAGCAGGCAGAATCTTTTGATATTTGGTATGCAACATTGGAGGGTGGATCTGATTCAAGTTTGTTCAAATCGGCCCCCTGGGTTCCAATTTGGGCTCAGTATAGGAGCCCGATTTCGAACTTCGTGCATTTCAGGCAAATTTCTTAAAAAATCTTCTCCTCCAGATCCAGCAGGCAGAATCTTTTGATATTTGGTATGCAACATTGTGGGGTGGATCTGATTCAAGTTTGTTCAAATCGGCCCCCTGGGTTTATATTTGGGCTCAGTATAGGAGCCCAAATTTGAACTTAGTGCATTTCAGGCAAATTTCTTTGAAAATCTTCTTCTCCAGATCCAGCAGGCAGAATCTTTTGATATTTGGTATGCAACATTGTGGGGTGGATCTGATTCAAGTTTGTTCAAATCGGCCCCTTGGGTTTATATTTGGGCTCAGTATAGGAGCCCAAATTTGAACTTCGTGCATTTCAGGCAAATTTCTTTGAAAATCTTCTTCTCAAGATCCAGCAGGCAGAATCTTTTGATATTGGGTATGCAACATTGTGGGGTGGATCTGATTCACGTTTGTTCAAATCGGCCCCTTGGGTTTATATTTGGGCTCAGTATAGGAGCCCAAATTTGAACTTAGTGCATTTCAGGCAAATTTCTTAAAAAATCTTCGTCTCCAGATCCAGCAGACAGAATCTTTTTATATTTGGTATGCAACATTGTGGGGTGGATCTGATTCTATTTTGTTCAAATCGGCTCCCTAGATTCATATTTGGGCTCACTATAGAAGCTCGAATTTGAACTTAGTGCATTTCAGGCAAATTTCTTCAAAAATCTTCTTCTCCAGATCCTGCAGGCAGAATCTTTTGATATTTGGTATGCAACATTGTGGGGTGGATCTGATTCCAGTTTGTTCAAATCGGCCACCTGGATTCATATTTGGGCTCACTATAGAAGCCCAAATTCGAACTTAGTGCATTTCAGGCAAAAATCTTCTTCTCAAGATCCAGCAGGCAGAATCTTGTGATATTTGGTATGCAGCATCCTTAGGGGGGTGAGATTCAAGTTTGTTCAAGCCATGTCCCTAGGTCCATATTTGGGCTCACTGTGGGAGCTTGAATTGTAACTTTGTTCGAAATGAGGAATTTTCTTAAAAAATGTTCTTCTTCAGATCCAGCAGTCAGAATGGTTTGATATGTGGTGAGTAGCATCCTTGGGGGGGGGGGGGGGGGGGGGGGGGGGATTCAAGTGTGTTAAAGCCAAGTCCATGGGTCCATATTTGGGCTCCCTGTTTGAGCCCAAATTATAACTTAGTCAATATGAGGAATTTTTCTTTTAAAATCTTCTTCTTCAGATTCAGCAGTTGGAATGTTTTGATATTTGGCATGGAGCAACCTTAGGGGGCTGAGATTCAAGTTTGTTCAAGCCAAGTCCCTTGGTTCATATTTAGGCTCACTATGGGAGCCTGAATGACAACTTAGTTCAAAATGAGGAATTTTCTTTAAAAATCTTCAGATCCAGCAGATGAATGCTTTTGATATTTTTTTATGCAGCATCCTTAGGGGGGTAAGATTCAAGTTTGTTCAAGCCATGTCCCTAGGTCCATATTTGGGCTGATTGTGGGAGCTCGAATTGTAACTTGGTTCAAAATGAGGAATTTTCTTTAAAAATCTTCTTCTTCAGATCCAGCAGTCGGAATGTTTTGATATTTGGTGTGCAGAATCCTTAGGGGTGTGAGATTCAGGTTTGTTAAAGCCAAGTCCCTGGGTTCATATATGGGCTCCCTGTGGGAGCCTGAATTATGACTTAGTTCAGTATGAGGAATATTCTTTAAAAATCTTTTTTTTAGATCCACTGGTCAGAATATTTGGATATTTGGTTTCAGCTTTTCTTAGGAGGAGCAGATGCAACTTGTGGAAATCAATTCTCTGGGTTGATATTTAGGCTACCATGTCAGGTGAGCGCCCTCAGGCCCCCTGGGGCCTCTTGTTTCTTAACATACCTTCCGTAGGGATTCTATTGGACAAGTGTATGGTTGTACTCATTATTCACTGGTTTTTTAACTATCTACGTTAGAAGCGTGTGCTATTAATTACCGGGATCACCACAATAACCTTGGCTTCTGAAGTGGCGTTAAGCACCAATAATTAATAATAATTAATATTTAAGTGCCCGTTGAACGAATATATATTGTTTAATTGTACCACTTTTCACTGATTCCAGAGTGCTCCCCTCTTTGTTTTGAAGAATGTTCCTTCAAAAAAAGGAGGGGGGGAATTTTTGTAAATCTCCTCTGGCTTGATAAGTGTGTAACTATGAGTGAAGCTGTTTTGTCTGTAGATTATATCTGATCCTAGATAAAGCTTGTTTACTATTTATATATGGTGTATGTTTGTGAGGGTTAGCCTCTCACTCTCAAATACGCCATCCTAATTTATGGGGCTTAGTCCAGACTAGCCTTAAAAATTGGGGGGGGTCATTACACCCAATTAGCATAATCTTTCATGCTAAGAATATGGAATTACTTGGATATGACTCCTTATTTATGATATATCTTCCCTATTATTGTATAGAGAGACATACATGTAATTCCTTTTAAATTTAATTTCCTTTCACCTTGGAATGCAGGCTTAGGAGCTATATTTGGTCTGCTAATTCTTAAGTCCTAGGCCCTCTGTCTTTTTAGGATTCAGCTCGTCTGGGCCATTGGTTGTCATATAAAAATATGATAAATTTTAAGTAATTTGTATATTTTTTATACTTACCAATGGCCCAGATGGGTATGGCCCTCCCATGAGTGGGCACTCATACCTCCCCGCTGAGTTATTATTAGTATGCTCATCTACAAAGAATGATATTGGCGCCAATTCCGGTCTCTTCCTGACCACTGCGCATGTGCAGAGAGTAAAAGTATGGAGGGCCAGATAGGACTTTTAATTTTCGGTTTTGCATGCAAATTTGGGGGATTGGAGGGTTCAATATTTGTGTTTGGCCCTTGATAATAACGAGTTTGCACCAGCTAGTCTGGGCCATTGGTAAGTATAAAAAATATACAAATTACTTAAAATTAATCATTTTCCTTTATAACCTTTAATTTCCATTTATTTTTCTTTCAAATCATAATTTGTGACCCTTCATTGGAACAAGATCATCCAAGAGGACTTAGAAGTTATGTTTTGGAAACAAAAACTGAATAAAATAACAAAACCTGATAGCTGTTTCTGTGTATAGCATTCAGCAGATTTGGTCATTAGTGTAGGTAAAGTGTTAATTTCCTTGAGAATATCTGGAATTGCATCAAGCCTTTCAACTCACCCTAGTTGAAACTGGGCCCTCAATGATTAAAGTCAAGTAAATATACAAATATGAGGGTTGTTTTTTTAACTTTGGAATATTGATTAGTTGTATTCACAAGGGTATAACAGTACAGTTGAGCCCACTTAATTGGATATCTCTTAACTGAATAATTCTGTTAATAGAATATAATTTTCTAACACAAAACCATTTACCATACCTTCAGTACAAATTTGACCTGTTAATTGAATATAGGTTATAGAGTAAACTCCTGTTAATTGAATAAAAAATCTTGTAACCTGTCGAAAAATTACCCTGACTCTCCCCAGTTTTCCTTTGTTTATAGGCCTATTTGGCCTCAGTACATCCAACACAGGCATTTAATCTATTATATCTTGTTTGACAGAGCTCATGGAGTTCTGTCAAACAAGATATAATAGAATAAATGCTAAGTTTATCTCTAGAATACAGGGTTGTGACACAATCCTTGTTAATTGAATATTCCTGTTAATTGAAAAAGTTTCATTGGCAAAATGACTATTCAATTAACAGGGTTCTCACTGTATTTTTATTTTTTTGTTTTTCATGGTTATATTGCAATGAAATGATTTACCCTCTGCACACAGATGTCAAAATATCAAAATTTTATGTGGAAAATTGGCTAAGTTCCTCGGCGTTTTATGGGAAACATTTGCATCTTGAAATTTGGATATTTTGACATCAGTGTGCTGAGCGTCAATTCAAGTATTCTATCTCTTGTAGATTTTGAGGTCACATGCTCTTAGAGTTGAAACTGATCTGGAATTAAACTGTTCACTGTCATCTGTTGTTGAGTTCCACTGGCAGATTTACAGAATAGAAGAACAAGATATTCTAGTGAAGCTCAAGTTACCAAGAACAGTTTTTATGCAGAGAATTTTAATGTTGCCACCAAGAGTTCTTCGTTATGGAACTTACAGAATAATACAAACAGTAAGTGTGTACATTTACAAGTCTGTACAAAAACTAAATTAAGTCAGCTTGATAAAATGTTACTTTAACTTTTCTCAGTCAAGGAGTTTTTCATGTAACAAAGGGGCCATGGAAAACCTGGAAAGTCAAGGAATTTAAAATTAAATTAAAATTAAAATCAAGGCCTGGAAAAAGGTTGGGGTTATTTTACTTATCTCTGGAAATCAAGTTAAAAGTCATGGAGTTTCAGAAAATTAATTCTGTAGTGTGAAATTTCAGCTTTATTCTTCCTTGTGTGCAAGTCACTTGATGTTTAACCTTTAGAGGCCTTAATTCCGACTTGTAATCACTTTTTTTCTTCAACAAAGCAGGTGCCCAAACATGTAGTCTTTGTCTAAACTTGTAAATAACATTCAAAACTCTAAGGCAGTAGTTCCAAGGCAAGTCTTGACTGCCTTTATAGGCAGCCAAGACTTGCCTGGAAACATCTGCTAAGTCAGATTGTTCACTGTGTAAGTTGAACAAAAATATATAAAAATCTGCAGGCCCTCAATGGTTAAAGATGTGTAGTATTATCAAAAAGTCATAAAAAGTTGACAACTGAAAAATGTAAAAGTCGTATGTAGCCTATCAGTTTACATGCTATTAATTACCCATGTTCTGAATCTAATTTTCAAGATATTGACCTCATCACTATTTCCAATCAAGCATTAAAAGTAGTCATGGGAAATTAGTAAAAAGGTCATGGACAGTCATGGAATTTTTTTAGCTCATCTTGACAAAGTCAAGCTGAGCTAATCTCATCGCTTCCCGTCCGTCGTCCGTCAACACCATGTTTTGGTCTTCTCCTCCAAAGCCACTGGGCCAATTCAAGTGAAAGTTTGTGTGAGTGATGGTCCCAAAGGGGCATTTCATTTTTGTTCAACTCAGCATGCCCAGCCCCATAGGGAGGAAGTGGGGGAAAATGCACCAAAATATTTTAAAAATCTTCTTCTCAAGAACCAGTGTGTACAATGACTTGATATTTGCTATGGAGCTTCCATATGAGGTGTAGAATCAAGTTTGTTCAAACGAAGTTCGTGAAGTAATATTTGGTTTTGTAATAGGAGGGGTAAGATTTTTGGCCCCGCCCAAAATTTCTATTTTCTGAACCGATGGACCGGTATGAACCAAATTTGGTTTGTGGTAGTATTGGGTCATAAGTACTTGACCCATGTAAAAAAAAAAATTCCCACATCCCCATGGGAACCCTGGGAGCTAAAAATAGAAATATTTTCAAACGCCCATATTTCCCAAACCCCACGGAACAGAGAGCTTTTATTTGGTATGAAGTATCCTTATGAGCAGTAGAATTGAATGGTAAAAAAAAATTGCCATCGGTTGTGTTAGGGTGTTCTGTAATGGGCATCGAAAAAATGCTGAGTCAGCATATTTGCAAAAATTTAAAAAAATCTTTTCTCCAGAACCAATCATCAGAATCTTTTGATATTTGGTATACAGCATTCATAGGGGGGTCAGATAAAAGTTTGTTGAAATAAAGCTCATTGGTTCATATTTGGGCTCTCTACAAGAGCCCGAAGTTTTAACATAGGGTAATATGGGGAATATTCTTTAAAAATCTTCTTCTTCAGAACCACCAGTCAGAATCTTTTAATATTTGGTATACATCATTGTTATGAGGGTCAGATTCTAGATTGTTCAAACCAAGTCCCTAGGTTAATATTTGGGCTTCCTATGGAAGCCCAAATTTGATCTTTGTTCAATATGGAGGGTAATTTAAAAAAATCTTCTTCTTCAGATCCATCAGTCAGAATGCTTTGATATTTGGTATGCATCATCTCTATGGGGGTCAGATTCAAGTTTGTTCAAATCAGATCCCTAGGTATATATTTGGGCTCAGTATGGTAGCCCAAATTTTTACTTAGTGCAATATGAGAAAATTTCTTTAAAAATCTTCTTCAGATCCACCAGTCGGAATGCTTTTATATTTGGTATACAACATCTCTAGGGGGGTCAGATTCCAGGTTGTTCAATTCGAGTGCCTAGGTTAATATTTGGGCTCCATATGGGAACATGAAATTTAACTTAGTACAATATGAGGGAATTTCTTCAAAAATCATCTTCTTCAGATTCACTTGTCAGAATGCTTTCACATTTGGTGTACAGCATCTCTAGGGGGGTCAGATTCAAGTTTGTTCAAATCGGATCCATAGGTCAATATTTGGGCTCGCTATGGTAGCCCAAATTTGAACTTAGTGCAATTCGAAGAAATTTCTTTACAATTTCTCTTCTTCAGATCCAATGGTCAGAATGCTTTCATATTCGGTACACAACATCTCTAAGGAAGTCAGATTTAACTGTGTTCAAATCAAGAGTCTGGGTTAATATTTGGGCTCTCTATGGGAGCCGGAATTGGCCATTTTGCTGAAGAATTAAAAATTTTGTATTCAGTATCCTCTAGAGGTACTAAGATTAATCCACATAGGTTGTATCAAGGGGCTTCATAGGGGAGCTCTACATTTTACTTATGATCAACTGAAGAAAAGGCATGATGCCTAGATTATTTTTGTCACTTCTGAGGGACTCAAGGATTGACAGTGTAGCCTATGGAGATGGATTGCTTAATGTAGACTCATTCTTGGACTCTGTTTAAATTGTGTTCTGTACAAGATGAGCGCTTCAGGCCCCGTGGGGCCTCTTGTTTTGACAAGGTGTCCCAACCCTGTAACACTTTCTTAGAATTTTTGTGTAGACAAGGAAAGTAATACTGATATGTTCTATGTGCAAAGGCAGGGCTACAACTCAAATGAAATGTCCTCAGATTTTTTAACCCTTCTTTGAAAAGTGCTTGAATTTGTTTCTATCCTTGAAAAGTACTTGATTTTTCCACCAGCTTCCTTGAAAAGTACTTAACTGGTAGAGTGCTGGAAGCCCATATTTGGGCTTTAATCTGAAGTGCAGGTAACCCATGTTAAAGACTTCATATTCAGTGGATGCACTTCATATTATCCTTGAAGTGAAATTATTTAGTCTTTAAGGATTTGCCTTGTTACAATTTATGGGAGAGTGCCTATGAAACCGAACCAAAACCAAATCTGATAAATCAAAACCTCCCTTCTCTAAAATGCTATGAAATCATGACCACATCAAGAAACACAAACAAAACTAGCCTCTCAGATTCAATGTTCCTGATTTATTTTTCTTTTGGTGATATTCTACAGTGATTTGGGTAGGAAAGTGGTCAGAAAATTCCAACTAGATCACAGCTGGGTTGCAATCCGGTCGAAATTCTCTGTCCATTTTTGTGATTTGATCACTGTACTGTATCGGTCATGTGTGTCTACCAGTCTGTGTGTCCATCAGTCTGGGCCTTTTAGTCGAGTTGTGACGAAGTCAAACTCGACTTATAGTTTGATGAATGGCGGGCGGGCGGGCAGGCGTAAACAATTGGTTTCTGGACGATAACTTGATAATGGTTCAACCCACATTCATGAAACTTCATAGGTAGGTTGGCCTTGGTGAGAGGAAGAATCCTATTTATTTTGGACTCGCTAGGTCAACAGTGACCTTGAACATACTAAACTGTAAACAGTTGGTTTCCGGATGATAACTTGACACTGGTTCAACCCACATACGTGAAACTTCATATGTAGGTTGGCCTTGGTGAGAGGAAGCATCCTATTTATTTTGGACCCAGCAAGATGAACAGTCAAGGTCACAGTGACACTGAACATAGTAAATTGTAAACAATTGGTTTTCCAACGATAAGTTGATAATGATTGAACCCACTTTTGTGCTGTCATAACTCAACATTGGATCAGTGATCCTATCGGCATATTTTCATAATTCCTATACTATTTGGGTTAGGGTTACCAAACTTGGCATGCATCTTCATCTTGGGGAGGTGTGTATTTCACACTTTAATTTGGTCATGCTGACACACATTTTAAAAAATAGGTTTTGCTGCATGTTATTTTTTGTACTTTCCAAGTAAAAGATGGAATAAAGAAATGTGTTTAAGTTCTTTTTTTCCTTTTATCATCAGGTCAAAGTCAAGGACACGATTGCATATACAAAATCAGAAATCATTGTAGAAGTGGAACCGACACCGATACAGGCTGTCATTGAAGGGGGTATCAAACGAGTTATCAGTGATACTCAGAGACTTACATTGGATGGTTCTCAATCAACTGATCCAGATTTTCCAAAAGATAAATTAAGGTGAGAAACTTTTCACATGATTTTTGAATAACATATTCTAAAATATTTTAAAGATTTCAGAATAGGTGGCATTGTATACTGTTAGAAAATTGCTAGTTACTATAGCCGTTGCTTTCAAGATTTGGGGATCATGTTTTGTATATTCTCAAAATCGCCAGGTTTCAGTAGATTGCTTTTTTATTTTTGCTCAGCTTTAATGTTACATCAAATAACCAGTGATTAATGCCTGTGAAAGCCATAGACCATGGGCTCCTATCAGCCATTTTGGAAAATGTTCTGCTGTCTGATCTTTATTTTTTTCACAAAAGTCAGGAATATTTTTCTATACCGAAAATTTGGTATTTTATGATTCCATCGGTATGGTAAATCTAAATTTGTGTAATACTGATACCAAATGATATTAAAGGTACTCGTTAGGTTAACTGAAGCATATTACACACCAAACATTAATATGCAACCTTGCCATTATATTTATACCCCCTGCAAACAAAGTTTGGGGTGGGGTGGGGGGGGGGGGTATATGGGAATCACCCTGTCCATCCGTCCGTCTGTCCATCCTTATGAGCGCAACTCCTCCTAAACCGTTTGAAGAATTTTCATGAAACTTTACACAATGGAAGGACTCCATATGAAGATGTGCATGAAGCAATATAATTCCGTTCTGACATTTCCAAGGGGAGATAATCTAACTTATACATTTCAGTTGCTACATCATATGGTTGTGTCTTTGTGAAACTTTACACCAAAAAGGCTACAACTGAGGCACGGGGGGGTATCACTTTGTGAGCTTGCTCACAGTACCTATAGTTGGAATAGTGCGGTCCAGCATACCTGCATTATTAGATTTTTTTGAGCAAGGATTCTTAACCCTTTACCCAATGTGCACAGTATTAAAATTTATTATTTTGAATATTATTTTTTTTAATTTTTCTAAAAATTTCAGCCAAACCATTGTTATGTTGGTAAAACTGTGAGAGAAATTCCCAGGCAATAGTGGAACAATAATGGAATAAACGGACATCTTGACCTAAGTGACATAGGCTCACAGAAGCCTCTGTTTTTCTTTATCAGTAAAAACCCTGTTTTGAAATAGATTGTCAGACGATGTTTTCTGAACACTCTCACTTAACTGGTAGAGTGCTACATTATTTTTCGAAGGCGATTTGTAAAGCCCCAGTTTAGTAAGATTTTGTTCATAAACAGGCATTCTCCAATAAATTGTAATAAACAATTTTGTTTAACCCCTTTACCCAATGCATTATTTTGAATATCATTTTTAACTCACCTGGCCTAAAAGTTCATGTGAGCTTTTCACATCACATGGCGTCCGTCGTCCATAAACTTTTCACATTTTTATCTTCTTTGCTGTAAACCGCTGAACCAGTGTGAACCAAACTTGGCAGGAATGGTCTGTAGGAGGTCCTCTACAAACGATCCTCATGTTGTTTCCGTCGGATGAAAAACATGGCTTCCAGAGGCATTCTTTGATTCTTGTTAGATTTTCAAAAATCTTCTCTGAAACCGCCAGGCCAAATGTTTTAAAACTTCACATAAATGATGCCTGGGACCCCCCCCCCCCCCCCCCCCCCCCCCCTCTACCAACGATCCTCATTTAATGTTGATTGGGTTACAAACATGGACGCAATTGCAGTTTACAGTTACTATACAAACCCTATGAGAAATCACATTTTCATCTTCTTCTCTGGAACTACTGAGTCAATGTGAACCAAACCTGGCAGATATAGTCTATGGATGGTCCTCTATAAACCATTCATATTTTGTTCCAATGGGTTTGAAAACATGGCCACCAGAGGCATTCTTTTATTCTGATTGATGAATTTTGAAAAATCTTCTCTGAAATCACAGGGTCAAATGTTTTGAAACTTTGCATGGTTGATGACTGGGACACCCTCTACCAACGATCCTCATTTAATGTTGATCGGGTTGCAAACATGGCTTCAATTGCGGCTTATAGTTACTATAGAAACCCTAGGGGAAATCACATTTTCATCTTCTTTGGAACTACTGATCCGACGTGAACCACACTTGGCAGGAATGGTCTATGGAAGGTCCTCTACAAACAGTCCTCATTTTCTTCCGTGGGTTAAAAAATATGACTGCCAGAGGCATTCTTTGATTCTGGTTCGTGGATTTTCAAAAATCGTCTCCTCTGAAACTGCCAGGCCAAATGTTTTGATACTTCACATAAATGATGACTAGGACCCCCTCTACCAGCGATCCTCATTTAATGTTAATCGGGTTGCAAACATGGCTGCAATTGTGGCTTATAGTTACTATAGAAACCCTATGGGAAATCACATTTTCATCTTCTCTGGAACTACTGAGCTGATGTGAACCAAACCTGGTAGGGATAGTTTATGACAGGTCCTCTACAAACACTCCTTATTTTTGTTACCGTGCATCGAAAAACATGCCTTTTAGAAGCATTTTTTGATTCTCATTAGTGGATTTTCAAATCACAGGGCCAAATGTTTTGAAACCGTGCAGTGCATGGTTGATGACTGGGACACCCTCTACCAATGATCCTCATTTAATGTTGAACGTGTTGCAAACACGGCCACAATTGCAGCTTATAGTTACTGAAGAAACCCTATGGGAAATCACATATTTTTATACAACAACCAATGGCCCTTACTAGCTGATGCTAACTCAAAAATTAATCCAGGGCCAAACACAAATTTTGCCCCCCAATCCTATAAATTTGCTTGCAAAGCTGAAATATTGATGTCCTATCTGGTCCTCCATACTTTTCAGATCTGCGCATGTGCAGTATCCAGGAAGAAACCGAAATTGGTGCCAACCATCATTCTTTGTTTGGCCCTAAAGTCAGCAACAAAGAACTGACATCTGTGCTTTTAAATCTCTTCTTTTTTTTTTGAGGATACAAGACATAAATCAATGGTAAAATTGGTGGATCCTAGGACATGATTGGATGATGGAAGTGAGCAACGGTGGTTAGGAACATTCAGGGCTGTAACTTTATAATTTTTATCAAAATTATTTCATGTTTCCCAATTTCAGGACATGTGCCTGACGTCATCATTCTTGCTGATGATTTATCCTCTGTTTGTTGAGTGTTCCTTCCTTAAAACACTCCTGTTAAACTCCCAAGCTTTTTGGCTTATTTTTATTGAAATTTTTTATTAAATTTCTTGGGAGTTTAACATGTTTAACAGAATGTTTATTCTGTTCATCCCCATGGTTATGTCCTCACCCTAGGGGTGTTGGGGTCGATTGGATCATGCATCTTCTATCCGATGTATCATTTTTTTTAGCTCACCTAAAAAAAATTAAGTACTTATGATATTGGGTCATAAGTACTTAATTTATGCAAAAAAAACATTTCCCGTCGCTCCATGGGAACCACAGGAGCTAAAAATAGAAAAAAATTAAAACGCCCATATCTCCATAACTACACGGCACTGAGAATTCTATTTGTTGTGAAGCTTCCCTAGGACCAACAGAATAGAATGGTCAAAAAAAATTGCTATCTGTTTTATCATGGGGTACTTTTTGGGGACTTTGAAAAAGTACTGAGTCAGCATTTTTAACACTGTGGGTAATGGGAAAAACATGTAAGACTACTTTTCTCCCAAACCACTGCTCCAAAAGCTTTAAAATTTCACATATAACATCTTTGGAAGATTGTTTGACATGTTTATTGAAATCAATTCAATGGGTCCATATTTGGGCTCTCTATGGGAGAACATGGTGACGGTTATGTGACACCTACCAAAAGTGTGCTACTGCCGTCGTGCTCTGATGAGCAAACAGAGCTGGCTGCTAAGGTGCTCATGAATATTAATCAAGGGATAAAGCCACTGGGTAGTGGTTTTAATCCTTTGCCAGCAGCTAGCTCGACCAATGAGGTGGTTACTTCATCCATGGGAGGCGTGACGCCGTGTATGTCAGTTGCAGTCGAAGGAAGTGTAGTGGGTAGAGCGAGCACCTTAAAATCTAAACATGCTCACCCAACGACGATGGAACCAGGGAAGAAGCCAACAAGTGTTGTGGGAAGCTTGGTGAGGTCTGAAAGGGCCGCGAGCAGGAGAGGTCCCTCTCTACCCCAGCAACATCTGGGGCCAGATATTGTTATTGAGAACTTGCGCAGGCTGGAGCATACGTCCACACCTGCCGTTCGGGATGCTCCATCTAGATTGCAGCGGGCTTCTTCCACTTCGATTAAAAAGCACACACGACTGCATCCTAGCTACCCGACTTCGGATATCTAGCCTGCTGCGCGAAGAAAGGACCACTCTTTGCCTGTGAAGTCGGACCATCCGGTAGCTAAGGAGATGAGGCTTCGATCATTGGGATGTTCGGAGAAGAGATCCATTACAGGAGCAGCAAACGTCTAAGAAACAGAAGACTGCTGCCTCCCAGGCCTCGACGGACTTGCTGTCGCAGCTCATCGCAGCATCCCACTAAGTGCAGGAGCAGCCTCCCTCACACTCAGAACCTGAGCTGTCGGACAGTGCTGGGTCGGTCCAGTCTGTTCACGCTGATATAATGGACCGAGATTCGCAACTGATTCTCTCCGATGGTGAAAGGGATAAGGAAGAGGATTAAATAGAGCAAGTTTGGACGCAATGTCCTACGCAGATCACCTTACTAGAGCTATTGCATGTCTCAATGGGAAGGAATTTGAGGACATCTCTTAGAGTTCTTTCCAGGGCAATTATGTATACCACAGATAACTCCGCCCTAACAGTAGCTAATCTGGAGTAAATTAGATGTGATGCTGCCCTTGCATCGTCATCACTTATAGATGACAAGGTGAAAAGCTCTCCGGGTTGCTCCGGTCTCCGGACATACTATATTTGACGACAAGCTTTCGTTAGTCTATGAACAGGCTACTAAGAAAGCGTCAAGTGCTCTGCTTTTGAAGTTGGCGTCTCAGCAACCCGCTTCAGCAGACAGGAGTAAAGGAGGATGTTCCAAACCTAAAACGTCAAAAAGCAACTCCTCACGAAGGTACAAGAAGCCCTCTTACAATTACTCCGGAGGTCGTCAATATAGCGACTCGGGAAAGGGGCGTAGGTCTGATTGGACTATCGGTCAGATGCCCCTAGGCCAACGGGACGAGGTTCTTCGCAGGGAGGACGTAGCTTCTCCTTCCGTAAGCCTCGCAGGTCATACAGGTGATCTTCAAGACCTCTATTGCTGGCCAATTGGTGGAAGGTTATCAAACTTCACAAGAAACTGGATAGCAGTCACGGAAGATCAGTGGGTGAGAAGTCTAGTCTCCGATGGCTTATGGCTATCATTCCGAGTGAAACCCCCACTAACAAGATGTCTGCATTGGACAAATCTTCCATCGGATCCTTTCAAAAGAGAGTCTCCCTTAGTGGAGGTACAGGCTCTCTTATTAAAGGAGGCAATAGAGGTCGTCGAGAATCAAGATTCTCAGGGTTTTTTACAGTCACCTGTTCCTTGTACCGAAGCCAGACGGGTTGTTCCGACTGGTAATAGACTTGAGGTGGATAAACAAGCTTATTGTGGCTCCAAAATTCTATATGGAGACTATTCGGTCGGTTAGAGCGAGCATTCGAGTGAACGACTATGCGGCAAGCATAGATCTAAAAGTTGCGTACTTTCATGTCATGGTACATCCAGCATTCAGAAAGTACCTGTGGTTCGCCGTACAAGGGAAGGTTTATCAGTTCAGAGTGATGTGCTTTGGTCTGAACCTGGCTCCCTGGGCATTCACTCAAATAATGAACTCGGTAATGTCATACTTCCGAGTTCATTCATCTGTGGTACTTATTTGGACGACATTCTACAGAGATACGGCAACAGAATTATTCTTCAGAACGATGTTCAGAGTCTGCTTCTGTTACTCCGACATCTCGGTTTCATCCTAAACGAGAAAAAGTTGGATCTAGCTCTGTCCAAGTCGTTCATTAACTTAGGAATGAGCTTCGAGACTCACAACGATCTGGTTCATCTGCCATTACCCAGAGCGAATTAGTCAGTTGTTATGCTCGCTTTTGTCTACACTCAGACGCTTTAACAGCAAGGGAATTCATGCTACTGATGGGTCTGTGTAGAGCGGCTGCAGATCTTATTCCGATGGGCTGCCTGTGCACGCATCCCCTCCAGATATTCTTTACTCAGAACTGGAGTGTGAAGACGCATTTGCTCAAAACCAGTATTGTTTTAACGGACCTAGTAAAACAAAAGGTTCAGATTTGGGCAGATATTCAGTGGTTAACTCGGGGAGTTCCACTGCAACTGCCGGATCCGGCTTTCACGATTATGACGGATGTAAGTCAGACGGGTTGGGGCATGACTTGAAGTGTCAGGGTCTTTGGGACCCTTGGTTCCTAGAGAAACACATAAAAATTAAAGAGATGATGTCAATATGGCTAGCTTTTCAACATTGGATTTGCACAATAGCGAACGTCCATGTTCAAATTTTGTCGGACAATTCGACAGTAGTAGCTTACATCAGGAACCAAGGCTGCACTCATTCTATCCCATTATGCAAATTAACGGAGAGGATTCTCCTATATGTCATGAATCCTCACTCATCTTTCTGTCTGTCATATACTGGGTCGTCTGAATGTACTAGCAGAATCGCTCTCTCGGAAAGGTCGCCTGTTACCATCGGAATGGACTATCAAGAAGCGAATATTCTGACAGATTTGCTCCCAGTGGGATCATCCCATGATAGATCTGTTTGCGACACACCTGAACAATCAATTATCGACATTCGTGTCGCCATGCCCAGATCATCGAGCGTACACAGACCTTTGCTGTGTCCAGTCAGGGCTATGCGCATTTATAAACGGCGATCAGATTTTATTAGAAAAGGAAGAAAACGTTTCTTTCTTTCATTGATTCCTAACAGAAAGGATATTTCCGTTCATTCAGTCGCTAGATGGATTCAGTTGGCAATATGCATTGCCTATGAAAATCTATCTTCGGATCAACGTTCGGTTAAAAAGATATCAGCGCACGAGGTTAGAGCACTGTCCACTTCTTGGGCTTATGCTAACAGTATAGCCATTACTGATCTCATGAAGGCTGCTTACTGGACACAGCCCTCTTCATTTACCAAGTTTTACCTGATAAATTTAGAGTCCATCTCCGGTGATCTTTGGGTTCTATTTCTGTTGCTCAGAATGTCGTCCATTAATGGTTACATCTATAGGTATTTAGGCTGTCTGTTCCAGCATTGACGCTGTTCTGCAGCCCTTTTTGTTCTGAGGATATTTACCTCAGAACAACAGGGGGAAGGGGGGGTTCCCTTATGATCATCTGGCTTTATAGTGAAAAGCAAGGGAAGACCTCTCCAGTGTCAGTAGTCCTGAGTCTGTGCTGGGATGGTTTTAATGTGTAACTCGGTGTGAAGCAATAACCATGTCTCATTTATGTATTGTTTTTAAAGAGTCTCATTCTCTGGACTTTCTTTATATATTGGTTTTCCTTCTCTGAATTAGCATAACAGGTTATGCAGGCATTAAATGAAGAATTATATATTATGTAATTCTCAATTACATTGTTGGTGTTTTGCCTTTCTGTTTTCTTGTAAAGGCGAAAGATATATATAATTCCTATCTTCTCCTATTCTCCTGTAGGAGATGTCCTTTACTGAAGTAATTGAGAGATTGGATTTTCCTTTATGTCCTAGGCCCTCCAGCCTTTTTACGATTCAGCTAGTCTGGGCCATTGGTTGTTGCATAAAAATATTATAAATTTCAAGTAATTTGTATATTTTTTATACTTACCAATGACCCAGACGGGTATGGCCCTCCCATGAGTGGGCACTCATATACCTCCCTGCTGTTTATAACATTTAACAGGCAATCTGTAGAAAGAATGATGGTTGGCGCCAATTTCGGTTCCTTCCTGGATACTGGACATACGCAGATCTGAAAAGTATGGAGGACCAGATAGGACATCAATTTTTCGGTTTTGCATGCAAATTTTGGGGATTCGGCTGCAAAATTTGGTTTTGGCCCTGGATTAATTTTTGAGTCAGCACCAGCTAGTCTGGGCCATTGGTAAGTATAAAAAATATACAAATTACTGAAAATTTATAATTTTCATCTTCTCTGGAACTACTGAGCCAACGTGGACCAAACTTCAAAGGAATGGTCTAAAGAAGGCCCTCTACAAATGATCCTCTTTTTGGTCCAGTTGGTTCGAAAATATGGCCACCAGGCACATTCTCTGCTTCTAATTGATGGATTTTGCAAAAATCTTCCTCTCTGAAACTAAAGTCAAATGTTTTGAAACTTCACATGATTGAGGACTGGGACACCTACCAATGATCCTCATGTAATGTTGATGTACTGTTGCAAGCATGGCCACAATTGCAGCTCATAGTTACCATGAAAGCCTATGAGAAATCACATTTTGGTCTCCCGCTTTTTGAAAAAAATGGGAGATATTAAATTCGGGGTGTCCTCCCGTCCTTCCGTGTTTTTCGTTTCCAGACTCTAACTTTCCTTACAATGACAGGATTTTGATGAAATTTGGGTAGTAGATCACTTTCATCAATTGTGGATCCAAGTTCAAATATGGGCATTTTCCGCACATATTTAATTAGGTTGCTGAAATTTGATTGGCTGACGGTTTCCAGACTCTAACTTTCCTTAAAATCAACCGATTTCGATGAAATTTCATATATGGATTACTTTTATCAATACCTAGGCCAAGTTCGAATGTGGGAAATTTTGTACCGAAAATCTGTCTGTCTGCCTGTCCGTCTTCCCTGTGCGTCAACGCACCTCAGACTAAAAGCCGTATTTATGAACCGATCTTCACGAAACTTCTTGGGTATCTTTGTTATCATTGTGAGACCAGAATATGTGTTTTGGGGTTTGGTCCAAAATTCAGGATGGCCACCAGTGGCCATTTTGTTCCAAAATTGGGTGTAATCAGTTTTTTATACAGAACTTCTACATGAAAGTTCGGATTTGAATAAATTTTTGTATTAATGTTTAGTAACATGTAATACATCACATATAATACGGGTTTTGTTCTCGTACAAAAATTATGCAAATTTGGGAAACTTTGATTTATTCAGTGCTACTACCAATACACAGTTAGTGCACACCTTCCATGTTTTTCGTTTCCAGACTCTAACTTTCCTTACAGTCAGTCCATTTCGATGAAATTTGGGTAGTAGATAACTTTCATCAATTGTGGGTACAAGTTCGAACATGTGCATTTTCCACGCATATTTAATTAGGTTGCTTAAATTTGATTTGCTGATGGTTTCCAGACTCTAACTTTCCTTAGAGTCAATTGATTTCAATGAAATTTCATATATGGATTACTTTTCACATCAGTTTAATGTAATATGTCTTATACAGTCTTAATTTTTAGTGATTCTCACATTTTATACTCCACATCACTTCACTTGTATTGACAGTGACCTCCGTGAAAATAAATCTGATAACCACTGTCTGAAGCACTGTTTGTTCTGTCTCACCGTCCGTCGTCCTTGAACATGGTGTTTGCGTCTTCTCCTCCCAAACCGCTGAACCAATTTAATTGATATTTGAGATAATAGTTTGTTATGACATCGCAATTTGATTTTGTTCAAATCAAGTTGCCTCGATCGTGGGTAGGGCCACACCCAAAAAGTGTGCTGAAATATTAAAAAATCTTCTTCTCATGAACCAGCAGTAGCAGAGACTTGATATTTGGTGTGCAGCTTCCTTTTGAGGTGTAGACTCAGATTTGTTCAAGAGAAGTTTGTTGGGCTATACTTGGCATCGTTATGGGAGGGGCAAAATTTTTGGCCCCGCCCAAAATTTCTATTTTCCAAACCGAGAGGCTGATTTAAACCAAATTTTATGTGAGGGATTATTGGGTCATAAGTACCTAATTTATGCTGATTTTTTTTTTCCCGTAGCCCCGTGGGAACTGCAGGAGCTAAAAATAGAAAAAAATTAAAACGCCCATATCTCCAAAACTGCACGGCACTGAGAATTTTTATTTGGTGTGAAGCTTCCTTAGGACCAACAGAAAGAATTGGTAAAAAAAAATTGCCATCGGTTTTATCATAGGGTACAGTTTCGGGACTTTGAAAAAGTGCTGAGTCAGCACTTTTTAACACTGTAGGCAATGGGAAAAACATTAAAAAATCTTCTTCTCCAGATCCAGCAGGCAGAATCTTTTGATATTTGGTATGCAACATTGTAGGGTGGATCTGATTCAAGTTTGTTCAAATTGGCCCCCTGGGTTCATATTTGGGCTCAGTATAGAAGCCCGATTTCGAGCTTGGTGCATTTCAGACAAATTTCTTAAAAAATCTTCTTCTCCAGATCCAGCAGGCAGAATCTTTTGATATTTGGTATGCAACATTGTGGGGTGGATCTGATTCACGTTTGTTCAAATCGGCCCCCTGGGTTTATATTTGGGCTCAGTATAGGAGCCCAATTTTGAACTTAGTGCATTTCAGGCAAATTTCTTTGAAAATCTTCTTCTCAAGATCCAGCAGGCTGAATCTTTTGATATTGGGTATGCACCATGCTTAGGGGGGTGAGATTCAATTTTGTTCAAGCCAAGTCCCTGGGTTCATATTTGGGCTCACTGTGGGAGCCTAAATTATAACTTAGTTCAAAATGTGGAACTTTCTTTAAAAATCATCTTTAGATCCAGCAGTCGGAATGTTTTGATATTTGCTGTGCAGCATCCTTAGTGGGGTGAGATTCAAGTTTGTTCAAGCCATGTCCCTAGGTCCATATTTGGGCTCACTGTGGGAGCTTGAATTGTAACTTAGTTCGAAATGAGGAATGTTCTTAAAAAATCTTCTTCTTCAGATCCAGCAGTTGGAATGGTTTGATATGTGGTGAGTAGCATCCTTGGGGGGGGGGGGGGGGGGGGGGGGGGGGGGATTCAAGTGTGTTAAAGCCAAGTCCATGGGTCCATATTTGGGCTCCCTGTTTGAGCCCAAATTATAACTTAGTCAATATGAGGAATTTTTCTTTTAAAATCTTCTTCTTCAGATTCAGCAGTTGGAATGTTTTGATATTTGGCATGGAGCAACCTTAGGGGGCTGAGATTCAAGTTTGTTCAAGCCAAGTCCCTTGGTTCATATTTGGACTCACTATGGGAGCCCGAATGACAACTTAGTTCAAAATGAGGAATTTTCTTTAAAAATCTTCTTCAGATCCAGCAGATGAATGCTTTTGATATTTTTTATGCAGCATCCTTAGGGGGGTAAGATTCAAGTTTGTTCAAGCCATGTCCCTAGGTCCATATTTGGGCTGGTTATGGGAGCTCAAATTGTAACTTGGTTCAAAATGAGGAATTTTCTTTAAAAATCTTCTTCTTCAGATCCAGCAGTCGGAATGTTTTGATATTTGGTGTGCAGCATCCTTAGGGGTGTGAGATTCAGGTTTGTTAAAGCCAAGTCCCTGGGTTCATATATGGGCTCCCTGTGGGAGCCTGAATTATTACTTAGTTCAATATGAGGAATATTCTTTAAAAATCTTTTTTTTAGATCCACTGGTCACAATCTTTGGATATTTGGTATAAGCTTTTCTTAGGAGGAGCAGATGCAACTTGTTGAAATCAATTCTCTGGGTTGATATTTAGGCTACCATGTCAGGTGAGCACCCTCAGGCCCCCTGGGGCCTCTTGTTATCTTTCTGTGGTGGCACAGGTGCCATATCGATTAACCCATTCACACACTCATGTTGTTCTGTGTTTATTACAGGCCTTCACATCCATAAAAAAAATTATTAGAAGGAGCCTCAGCAATTCATTTGACAATCATCAGCAAAAAGAACACATCGCCACCAAATTTGTGAGAGTAACTTGTGTTACTACTTCTTACCCTGAGTTCCAGTGTGTTGCACATAGAATACATTAAAACTCAGGGGACGATTTTCAGCTATCGCTAGCGATTCAAATTGTATTTGCGTTGCAGGATTTGTAGAAAATTCCAGTAAAATTTTGCTTCTTTTTAAAAATAGTCTGTCAACGATTCCATCCCATACATTTGTGCAGAACAGATTTTCATTTTCCCCATGGTTTAGTGTTGCTGTAGATGGGGATTATATAGAACAGGCCTGTAACAAATTTGTTTTTGTTTCAGCTTTAAATGGACTTGCAACATATTTAAAGCTCCATCAAAAGATCCATGTTTTAGAGACAATTCCAGTGTGTCTTTTGAAGGAAGCAAGTTACATGTTTCTGCTGCACAATTTATTAGTTATGATGAAGAGTATGAATTGAAGCTTAATGTAACTGGAAAAGGTGGAAGAAATCAGTTAATTTATCAAATTATTGAAGTGAAAAATGAGAGTGAAATTCTTGAGTAAGTTTTCTCTTTGCATGCTGTTTGTAGATATTCGTGTTAGGACATTAATAATCATGTAACTAGAATCCTGCATATGTTTAATAAAATTTTATCTCAGTAAAATGGATCAATAATTTCATGAATGATTTCTGTGCCTCATCCGTTTGAATATTTTATGAAACCCAGTCATGACCGCCTCACAGCAGCCATGACAGGATTTTATGAACAAAATCAGAAAAATACTCAACAGGTTAATATACTGAGTCAAAAAAGAAAGTATAATAAACTTTGAGGAGCAATTTTTTATACCACCCACTTGAAAAGTGGGCGGTATATAGCATTCATGGTGTCCGTACTTACGTACGTCCGTACTTCCGTACGTCCGTACGTCTGTGACGCTTTGGGGGTACACATCTGCTATCCGCTACTCCTCTTAAACCAGTGGGTGGATTTCTTTGAAACTTACAGGCATTCTTTTCTATACATTATAGATGTGCACCTCCTATTTTGCTTTCAGGTATTTTTATTTTTTACTCTTTCCCAAAGGGCGAAATGAACTTAGCCAAATTGTTGTGATGCTTTAGGGGGGTACACTCCTGCTATCCGCTACTCCTCTTATACCAGTGGGCGAATTTCATTGAAACTCTCAGACATTCTTTTATATACATTATAGATGTGCACCTTCTATTCTGCTTTCAAGTATTTTTATTTTTTCTATCCCATGTGGCAAAATGAACTTAGTACGTCCGTACGTCCATACATCCATTATGCTTTGAGGGGTACACATCTGCTATCCGCTACTCCTCTTAAACCAGTGGGCAGATTTCATTGAAACTTTCAGGCATTCTTTTATATACATTCTAGATGTGCACCTCCTATTTTACTTTCAGGTTTTTTTTTTTTACTCTGTCCCAAAGGTCTTAATGAACTTAGCCAAATTGTTGTGATGCTTTGTGGGGGGTACACCCCTGCTATCTGCTACTCCGTCCGTACGTCCGTGACGCTTTGGGGGTACACATCTGCTATCCGCTACTCCTCTTAAACCAGTAGGTGGATTTCATTGAAACTTACAGGCATTCTTTTCTATACATTATAGATGTGCACCTCCTATTTTGCTTTCAGGTATTTTTATTTTTTACTCTTTCCCAAAGGGCGAAATGAACTTAGCTAAATTGTTGTGATGCTTTTTTTAACTTGGTGTGCTCATTGGGCGAGATCTTTAGATAAGAGCTATTGATTAGCATTCATTCCTGTGAAAAAAGCTACCATTTACAATAACCTCTGAACTTACTGCATTTGGGTATCAACATTCTTCCTTTAGCCAGTCTTACAGTTTACATTTATAAATTCAAGGATTACTCTTGACGTTGTGCACACACAATGCTGTTATGTTGAAATTTCACCAAATAACATTGATACCAATGATCTTCAATTTTGCCATTTCACTTATAACTTACCAAGTTCAAGTTTGTCAAGTTGAGCTACAGTGTCATTGACACTTTCATTACAGTTTCCCATATTGAAAAATGAACTTTGTCAAATTCAGTTGACATTCTGTACAGATCTGCTATCTGCAACTCCTCTTAACTATTGAACAGATTTCATTGAAACTTTCAGACCTTGTTTTACATACATTGCAGATGTGCACCTCCCATTTTCTCTTCAGATATTTTCATATTTACAGTTCCCCATATTCAAAAATGGCCGTTGTCAATTCAAGCTTTGAGGTGGAGGTGTGGTGGGGAAGTGTCAGTGTTTGTGCTCTCTACATTAAACACACTTTTACTGTTGTAAAATGTTTCTTGGTGGGAGTGGGTGGTATCAGTGAGCAGTGCTCACAGTTTTTCTAGTTTAGTTTTATCGACTATAATCCCAAACAAATTATTGTAAATTCATATTTCAAGTCTAGCTGTATGAATTTTCATAATTTCATGTTCTTACTGTTGCCAGCGTCACGTCAGGACGTCACAATTCAAACAAGGGGTGAAATGAAAAGTTCACACATGCAGTCAATAGCGTGTATGTCCACCGTTTGCCTCTTGGATGGCAAGACAGCGACAGCACATGGACCTGATAAGTCTCTGGATGTCACCCTGTGGTATTGCATTCCACTCCTGCCTTAGAACATTACATAAATCGCCTAACGTCTGAAGATCATGAAGTCGTACCCGACGGTCTAGTTGATCCCAAAGATGCTCGATTGGCGACAAATCTGGCAAAAGTGGGGACCAGGGATGAAGTTCGATATTCTATTCTACTCAAGAAAGTCACGACAGATACCCGCCTCATGACATCAGGCATTGTCTTGCTGGAATAACTGCAATCAGACATTAGCGTTGAACAACGGGCAACAACAACGTTAAGAATTTCGTCCCTATATCGTTGTCCATTCAGATTACCATCAATGAAGATCAACTGCGTTCGATGGTGCAAGGAAATTCCTGTCCAAACCATTACACTACTCCAGCAGAAACGGTCGCTTTCCCGCACGCAAGCATCAGAAAACCATTCTCTTCGTTGGCAATACACTTTTGCCCTACCATCAGTGCGCCGTAGACAAAATCGTGATTCATCACTAAAAAGAACTGTGCTCCATCGCTGCTGAGTCCAATGAACACGCTGACGTACCCATTCCATTTTGACGGTACGATGACTTTGGGTAAGGTTTGGTCCGTGGTATGGACACCTACTTCGTATGCCGTGTTCATCGAGTCTGTTGCGGACAGTTTGTGCACTGATTCTGTTGTTAGTTCTACCAGGAGTAATGCTGCTGTCCTCATCGACGGAAGGAAGCAATCCCGCAATTGAGATGTCCTGATGTGTCGGTCTTGTGCAGGGGTCGTAACTCTTTGTCAACCTGAACGCGGTCAGCCGGCAGTAGATCCAGTGGTTCTATACCTTCCAATGAGATGGTAAATAGTGGCCACAGTAACTCCGAACTCAGCAGTGCACTCATCTGGAGGTATCCCAGCATCATGCATACCAATGGCACGCAACCTCTGATTTTCGTTTAACCTTGGCATTTTTTAAAATGTCGGAAGACAAAAACTAGCGTGTTTTCTCAATAACCCAGGCTCTCTAACACAGCATAACACAAAGAAAATCGTCGCTCACCCTTTCAATTTGACATTCTCGGGTAGCACTTGCTGTTTTGAAATCCGTAGCAAAATTGTATACGATTGGGTGGACAACAACATATGTCATTAAACTCTTTGCATGACTTCTTGTCCACAAACATGCAACATTAAAACTATTATATTTCATCTTTTATGCGATTTTTTCACATTTATTTCTGTTATATTTTCTTTTTTGACTCTGTATATTTAACATCTGTCTCTTGCATTTCTGAATGAGTTCCAATAGATGCTAGAATTTATTGTAAGTCACTTTTTCAAGGCCTGAACAATACTTTAGTTCAGATGATTTCTTCCGTGGGGGGAAGGGGGGGGGGGTATTTTTTTTATCTTTTATTACATATATTGAGCATGGATTGAGGGGCTTTCTGCATTTTTTCAAACTCAGAATTTATAGAAAGTGCAAAATTATACAAATAAACTCGTTTAATTTTACAAATAAAACTGTTTTGCAACTTATACACTTCAGATTTTATTTACATACATCAATTAAAAAACACAAAAAGTTTTGAGTTGCTCGATTTTGTAGTAATATTGGAATACACTGCAAGGCACTACAAATACCTAATGAGGGGGGCTCAGCTTCAGTGAGTGATTGCCTAAGAGTCAAAACAGGGTTTCTTTAAACTAAGATTTATGCCTCAGAACAGGTGCCGAAATAAATGCAATCATTAACCCTCTGCACTCTGATGTCAAAATACCAAAGTTTTGAGCAGCACATTTTTCCCACAATGCAGCTGAGAATTTAAAATTATTATATCTTGTTTGACAGAGCTCATTGAGCTCTGTCAAACAAGGTATAATTTGTTAAATTTTTCATGCTGCATGGGCAGTATGGAGTTAATGATGAAAAATTTGAAATACTACCTAAGTGCTAGGAGTTCAGAAGTCATCTGGGCTAGAACTCACTTGCCCTGATAGCTGTTTGTAGTTGAGTCTTAGCTTCCTATACAGACAGCCAAAACTTGTCTAGAAATCACTGCTCCATCACTGACTGACAGATTGTGGTGCAGTAGAAATTGGATCCTGGAAATGTGGAAAAGTAATGGAAATTGAAAGATATTTTTTGAGTCCTGGGAAAATGGAGTTATTTTTATACGGCCGCACATATGAGGGGGCCATATTATGGTATGGCAATGTCCACCTGTCTGTCCGTCCATCCATTAGCTTTTGTTTGTCCCCGCAATAACTTGAAAACAATACATCCAACAGATACTGTTTTTTTATGGTTGATTAGTCATGACTAGAGGATGGTTCCATCTGATAACCAGCATTCTGGCTAGTGATGAACCGATTATCAAAACTTGATATGAACCGATTACCAATTATTTCTCTGCCGATTATCCCGATTTCAATGGCGATTCCGATGGTTGAAAGGACCCAGAAGAAAATCTGTTAGTGCCTGTTATACTGCAGAATTTTGTTGATAAATCACCAATTACGAAAAGCTCAATACCAGTTCTCAGAGTATGCATGTTTAGTGCTGGGCAATATTAGCCAAAATAATATTTGCATTTTTGAGAGTGGGAGTTAGATGATTGTATGTTATTCTGGTAAATAGTGTTAATATGGTTTTGTGTAATAATACACTTGGCTATAGTAACCAGGAAGATACTGAGCACACGTAGTTTGTGTCTTAATTGAATAATGACGTTGATGCTAATGTGTGTTGTGAAGTTGTATGGCACATTGTTTACAGACACTCACACGATGTCAGAATATATTATTTAATGTTCAGTTAGAGAGAAACATCAAGGGATGTAACTGACTTAAAAAATGAGCTTGACAAACTGAAAATGTGTTAGTGATAATCATCCGACTTATATGTTGCATAACAATAATCTACCATCAAAAAAAGAGTATATTTATGCCCCCGACTTAAGTCGGGTGGCATATAGTGATTGAAGTGTGCATGTGTCCGTCCGTGTGTTTGTCCGAGCCAATAACTCAAAAACGTTTAGGGTCACAGTCATCAAACTTCACACAATTATAAAGGACCATGGGAGGATGCGTCACACACCATTGCCAGGTTCAGACCTTCAAGGTCATGGTCACATTTCAAGATACTAAAAATTGGTCAATATTCGTGTCTCAGCCATAACTCAGAAACGAATCATAGTACAATTGTTAACCTTTTTACAAATGTTAAGGACAGTCAGAATATGTGTCGCGTATAATAGTTTCTGCCGCATCTGCAAGGTGGAGGTCACAATTGACCTTCATATGTTCAGGGTCACAAATCGTGTCTCAAGCATAACTCCAAAACTATTAGGGCTACAATCATCTGATATTGCTCAATTATGAAGGACAACGGGTGGATGTGTCACACACCAGAGCCTGGTCTGTAAGGTCAAGGTCACATTTCAAGGTCACACTGAACATGGTTAGGGCCACAGTCATCAAACTTCACACAATTATAAAGGACCATGGGAGGATGTGTAACACACACCATAGCCGTGTTCGTACCTTCAAGGTCAAGGTCACATCTCAAGGTCACACTTAAAATCGGTCAATATTCATGTCTCAGCCATAACTCAGAAACGAATCATAGTACAATTGTTAAACTTTTTACAAATGTTAAGGACAGTCAGAAGGTGTGTCGCATATAATAGTTCCCGGCGTATCTGCAAGGTGAAGGTCACAAGAGGGGAAGGGGGCATGTGTTACCTTAGTAACATTTTTAGTTCCCTACCGGCATCGCCGGAGGGGACTAGAGGTTTGCACTCTGTCCATCCTTTAGTCTGTCAGACAAACTTTAGTTTTCCGGAGTTTTTTTGGAAACACTTCAATGGAATGATTTCATTTTTGGTAAACTACTATAGAACGATGACTTACAGATCATGTTTGAGTTTCATGCTGATTGCATTATTCTTGTGTGAGTTATGGCCCTTGGAAATACGGAAAAACGCCAAAATATCAGTTTTCCGGACTTTTTTGGGAAACGCTTCAACGGAATGATTTCATTTTTGGTAAACTGCTATAGAACGATGACTTACAGATCAAGTTTGAGTTTCATGCTGATTGCATTATTCTTGTGTGAGTTATGGCCCTTGGAAATACGGAAAAACGCCAAAATATCAGTTTTCCGGACTTTTTTTGGAAACGCTTCAACGGAATGATTTCATTTTTGGTAACCTACTATAGAACAATGACTTATAGATCAAGTTTGAGTTTCATGCTGATTGCCTTATTCTTGTGTGAGTTATGGCCCTTGGAAATATGGAAAAGCGCCAAAATATCAGTTTTCCGGACTTTTTCTGGAAACGCTTCAACGGAATGATTTCATTTTTGGTAACCTACTATAGAACGATGACTTACAGATCAAGTTTCATTTACACTCTGTCCATCCATTCGTCAGTCTGTCGGTCATACTTTAGTTTTCCAGACTTTTTTTTGGAAACGCTTCAATGGAATGATTTCATTTTTGGTAACCTACTATAGAACGATGACTTACAGATCAAGTTTCATTTGCACTCTGTCCATCCGTCAGTCAGTCTGTCAGTCATACTTTAGTTTTCCGGACTTTTTTTGGAAATGCTTCAACCGAATGATTTCATTCTTGGTAACCTACTATAGAACGATGACTTACAGATCAAGTTTGAGTTTCATGCTGATTGCATTATTGTTGTCTGAGTTATGGCCCTTGGAAATATGGAAAAGTGCCAAAATATCAGTTTTCTGGACTTTTTTTGGAAATGCTTCAATGGAATTCATGCTGATCACACCTAGGTTATAACATTTGTATAATTATTAATGCTCATTAGTCCGGTAGGGGACATTGTATTGCTTCAGCGATACATGCGCTCTTGTTCTTGTTAGTTTTTCTCCAATTTTAATTTCTTATTGTATTGTGATGCTTGCATCATGAAGTACTACAGACTAGCGACTGAGCACATTTTATTTACACATGTGTCCTCCAATGCAACGTTGTACAGCACCATGAGTGAAGACCGGTGACTTTGTTCAGTTGGGAATAGAGGCGATCCCGTACCAATTGCAGATGGTAAATTCCATCATATCTCATCTCTGCAAATCCCTAAATATTCTGATATGCACTACACATGTTTTTAATGGGAAAACTTTATTGAAATGGCCAGATATCAAAGAGATTTTAATAGTCAGTGTTACATGTAAATATAGAATAACTGGAAACAGTTGGTTTTTAACTGCTGGTTGTCATAATCTGCCAATGCCCCATAACCGGCCGGTTCCGATTGCCGATTCTGATTATCGGTTCATCACTAATTCTGGCATATCCAATATGGCCACCACGGCAGCCATCTTGGATTTTGGGGGACTTTTGATTGTCCACACGTTAACTTGAAAACTATAAATCCAACTGATGCTACTTTTTTATGTTTGATTAATCATGACTAGAGGATGGTTCCTTTCGATATCCAGCATTCTGGCATTTCCAATATGCCTGCCATGGCAGCCATCTTGGATTTTCAGGGACTTTTGATTGTCCTTTTGATAATCAAACAGATACTGTTTTTAGCTCACCTAGCCTAAAAGGCCATGTGAGCTTTTCTCATCACTTGGCATCCGTCATCCGTTGATTCCCATTGGTGGATTTTGAAAACTCTTCCGTCACATTTTCATCTTCTCTGTAACCGTTGAGCCGGTCTGAACCAAACTTGGCAGGAATGGTCTATGGGAGGTCCTCTACAAACGATCCTCATTTTGTTCCCGTCGGATGAAAAACATGGCTTCGGATGAAAAACATGGCTTCCAGAGGCATTCTTTGATTCTGGTTGGTGTATTTTCAAAAATCTTCTCCTCTGAAACTGCCAGGCCAAATGTTTTGATACTTCACATAAATGATGACTGGTACCCCCTCTATTAACAATCCTCATTTAATGTTGATCGGGTTGTAAACATGGCCACAATTGCGGCTTATAGTTACTATAGAAACCCTATGGGAAATCACATTTAGATCTTCTCTGGAACTACTGAGGCTACATGAAAACAAACCTGGTAGGGATAGTCTATGGGGGGGGGATCCTCTACAAACGATCTTCATTTTGTTCCCTTGAGTTGAAAAACATGGCCACCAGAGGCATTCTTTGATTCGCATTGATGAATTTTCAAAAATCTTCTCCTCTGAAACTGCCAGGCCAAATGTTTTGATACTTCACATAAATGATGACTGGTACCCCCTCTACCAACTATCCTCATTTAATGTTGATCGAGTTGTAAACATGGCCACAATTGTGGCTTATAATTACTATAGAAACCCTATGGGAAATCACATTTTCATCTTCTCAGGAACTACTGAGCTGACATGAAAACAAACCTGGCAGGGGTAGTCTATGGGATCTCCTCTGCAAACAATCCTCATTTTGTTCCCATATGTTTGAAAACATGGCCGCCAGAGGCATTCTTTGATTCTGATTGGTGGATTTTGATAAATCTTCTCCTCTGAAACCACAGGGTCAAATGTTTTGAAACTTTGCATGGTTGATGACTGGGACCCCCTCTACCAAGGATCCCCATTTATTGTTGATTGGGTTGTAAACATGGCCACAATTGTGGCCTATAGTTACTATAGAAACCCCATGGGAAATCACATTTTCATTTTCTTCTCTGGAACTTCTGAGCTGATGTGAACCAAACCTGGCAGGGATAGTCTATGGGAGGTCTTCTACACATGCTCCTCATTTTTGTTACCGTGCATTGAAAAACATGGCTGCCAGAAGCATTTTTAGCTCAACTTTGGCCAAATTTGAGGTATTGTCATGGCCCGTCGTCTGTATGTCGCGCCGTACACACGGCTCGGTCTAGAGGCCGTATTTATGAACCGATCTTTACGAAACTTCTTGGGTACCTTTGTTATCGCCGTGAAACGAGAACAAGTGTTTTTGGGTCCGGTCTGAATTTCAAGACGGCCGCTGGCAGCCATTTTGTACAAAATTAGGTGCAATCAGATTTTTTGCGCAGAACTTCCATATGAAAGCTCTGATTTGAATCATTTTTTGTATGAATGTTTAGTGCCATGGGATACATCACATATAATACAGGCTTTTTTCTTGTGCGTAAATTATGCAAATTAGACTAACTTTGATTTATTTAGTGTTACTTTCAGCACTGTAAGTGCAAATGCCAATACAGCTCAGGCTAGAGGCCGTATTTATGAACCGATCTGTGCGAAACTTTTTGGGTACCTTTGTTATAACCGTGGGACAAGAACGAGTGTTTTTGGGTCCGGTCTGAAATTCAAGATGGCCCCTGGCAGCCATTTTGTACAAAATTAGATGCAATCAGATTTTTGCGCAGAACTTCCATATGAAAGCGCTGATTTGAATAATTTTTTGTGTGAATGTTTAGTACCATGGGATACATCACATATAATACAGGTTTTTTTCGCGTGCATAAATTATGCCAATTGGACTAACTTTGATCTATTTAATGTTACTTTCAGCACTGTAACTGCAAATGCCAATATGGCTCGGCTAGAGGCCATATTTATGAACTGACCTTTACGAAACTTCTTTGGTAACTTTATGGGACGAAAACGAGTGCGGTCCAAAATTCAAGATGGCCACCAGCAGCCATTTTGTACTTTATTTAGTGCAATCAGGTTTTTTGTACAGAACTTCTGTATGAAAGTTCTGATTTGAATAAATTTTTGTATGAATGTTTAGTAACTTGGAATACATCACATATAATACGGGTTTTTTTCTCGTGCAAAAATTATGCAAATTAGATGAACTTTGATTTATTCTGTGCTACTTATACACAGTAAGTGCACATGTCAATTCGGCTTAGGCTAGAGTCTGTATTAATGAACCGATTTTCACGAAACTTCTTTGGTACCTTTGTTATCACCTTGGTACAAGAACAAGTGTTTCTGGGTGCAGTCCGAAATTCATGATAGTCGCCAGCAGCCATTTTGTACCAACATTAGTGCAATCAGTTTTTTGTACAGAACTTTTGTATGAAAGCTCTGATTTGAATAAATTTTTGTATGAATGTTTAGTAACATGGAATACATCACATATAATAAGGGTTTTATCTCATGCAGAAATTATGCAAATTAGATGAACTTTGATTTATTCAGTACTACTTATACACTGTAAGTGCACATGTCAATATGGCTAGGGCTGGAGGCTGTATTTATGAACCGATCTTCACGAAACTTCTTGGGTACCTTTGTTATCACCTTGGGACGAGAACAAGTGTTTTTGGGTGCGGTCCAAAATTCAAGATGGCTACCAGTGGCCATTTTGTACCGAAATTAGGTCCAATCAGTTTTTTGTACACAACTTATATACGGCTCAGGCTAGAGGCCGTATTTATGAACCGATCTTTACGAAACATCTTGGGTACTTTTGTTATCACCGTGGGACGAGAACGAGTGTTTTGAATGCAGTCAAAAATTCAAGATGGCCGCCAGCAGCCTTTTTCTACCAAAATTAGTGCAATCAGTTTTTTGAGCAGAACTTCTGTATGATATATCTGATTTGAATAAATTTTTGTAGGAATGTTTAGTAACATGGAATACATCACATATAATACGGGTTTTTTTCTCGTGCAGAAATTATGCAAATTAGATGAACTTTGATTTGTTCAGTGCTACTTATACACAGTAAGTGCACATGTCAATACGGCTCGGGCTGGAGTCTGTATTTAAGAACTGATCTTCATGAAACTTCTTGGAGTACCTTTGTTATCACCTTATGACAGGAACAAGTGTTTTGGGGTGCCTTTGTTATCACTGTGCTATGAGAACAAATATTTTTGGGTTCAGTCAGACCCACTCTGGGACTCAAAGATTTCTTTTGTAATTTAGCATCTAACTGTCACCCCACTTTTACAATACTTTACCTATACATTTGTTTCAGGCTATTTATGTACAGACCATTCCAATACTTTATATGTACCTTTGTTATCAGGTCATTACTTAGATGTTTGTCATTGCTGTGTCACTATACATGTACATATCTTAAACAAATTGAGCTATAGTGTCATTGACACTTTCATTTGATTCCCATTGGTGGATTTTGAAAACTCTTCTCTGAAACCACAGGGTCAAATGTTTTGAAACTTTGCATGGTTGATGACTGGGACACCCTCCACCATCGATCCTCATTTAATGTTGATCGTGTTGCAACCATGGCCACAATTGCGGCTTATAGTTACTATTGAAACTCTATAGGAAATCACATTTTCATCCTCTTCTCTGAAACTACTGAGCTGATGTGAACCAAACTTTGCAGGAATGGTCTATAGGAGGCCCTCTACAAACAGTCCTCTTTTTTGTTCCCATTGGTTGGAAAATATGGCCACTAGAGATATTCTCTGATTCTGACTGATGGATTTTGCAAAAATCTTCCCCTCTGAAACTACAAAAGTCAAATGTTTTGAAACTTCACATGATTGAGGACTGTGACACCTTCTACCAATGATCCTCATGTAATGTTGATGTTATATTGCAAACATGGCCACTATTGCAGCTCATAGTTACCATGGAAAGCCTATGGGAAATCACATTTTTTTATGTAGTTCCAGGTGAGCAATTACAGGCTCTTTAGAGCCTATAGTTTTATACAGCCGCTCATATGAGCGAGCCATATTATGGTATAGCAATGTCTGTCTGTCTGTCCGTCCGTCTGTCCATCCGTTTTCCATCCGGGCAATAATACAGGACTTAAGAGTGGGTTTTTTTTGCCAGGACAGCAGGCATTATGAGCTTATTTCCAGATTATGAGCTTACGTACAAATATTATGAGGTTGATGTCTAAAATATGAGACTTATGGGGCAAGAATCGATTTGTATCGAATTTTCGGGGTTTAAGTTAAGGTTTATGGTCAATTAACACCCCCCCCCCCCCCCCTCAGGGTTATCTTGGCCGATCCAAACATGTCTATACCACCCCCCCCCCTCCCCCCCCCCCCCAAAAAAAAAAAAAAATTCTGAATAAATGTCCTTTTAGTGGTTGTCTGAACATTTTAAAATGATCAATTTTTCTGCAAAAAATTAAGCCCACAAACCCCATTTTCCTGCATGTCTGTCCGTCCATCCATCCATCCATCCGCCTGTCCATCCGACAGTCTGTTAACTTTTGTTTGTCCACACGATAACTTGAAAACAATACATCCAACAGATACTGTTTCTTTATGGTTGATTAGTCATGACTAGAGGATGGTTCCTTTCGATAACCAGCATTCTGGTGTATCCAATATGGCCACCACTGCAGCCATCTTGGATTTTCAGGGACTTTTGATTGTCCATGCGATAACTTGAAAACTTTAGATCCAACAGATACTTTTTTTTATGGTTGATTAATCATGACTAGAGGATGGTTCCTTTCAATAATCAGCATGAATTCTGGCATGTCCAATATGGCCACCATGGCAACCATCTGGGAGTTTTGGTGACTTTTGATTCTCCACGCAATAACTTGAAAACATTATATTCCACTTGAATGGGTCATAAGCCAGGAATGTACAATTATTTTTGAAGGAATTATTGACCTTTTGTTCAACTAAAAAATTTCTTCACAAGCGCAATTTCTTCATAGGCGGCCGTATATTGATCCACGACCTGGATGTGCACTCGTTGCTTATTTGGAAAAGCCTTGTAAATTTCCTACGAAATGTAACACTCATATCAAACTTACCAAAAAGAAATCCATGTTCGATTCAGAGCAAAGTACGAGAATTGTGTATGTATTTATGATTCAGTCATTGCAAGTTTTTGTATTGATTATTACAATTCTGTGTAATGTGTGTAGTGAGAATGAAAATTTTTAAGCATCTGGACCATTGAAAAGTCCTGGGTAACACAGGACTTTTCCATGCCCAGATTCTTGAAAAATTCCATTTACGTTTCCAGATTTGCCCCCTCTCCCTCCAAATCCTGTTAGTGATTTGGAAAGTTCACTTGCAGTCCTGGAAAAGTCATGAAATTTCATCTTAAATCTTGAGAAATGGAGAACAATTCTCCAGATGAAATTTCATTTTAAATCTTGAAAAATGGAGAACAATTCTCCAGGCCCTTAAATTACAAACATATGTCCATAAATTCCATTATGTTTTGAAGATATGTTTCATGCTAAACCCCTGCATTAGTAACATACATAATTCCCAGTTTTAACACATACAACACTATTGCTCAGTTTGTTGTTACCTACAGGCTTGAAGAAAGTTTAAATTTATGTAATAAATGATGTGCAATTGGTCAATTTCTACAGCAGGTAATTAACAGGCTACAGATTGAAAATATTTATGTTGGTTTCATCAAATGGTCATCTTGGGTTTTTTTTTTCTAATCAGAAGCTTATTTTCCCATTAACTGTTTTCTAATTTAATTTGTGAAATCTTGTTTAGAAGTACCCAAAGGGCTTCTTCCATTTTTCTTTCACAGAAAAGTATTTAGGGAGAATGGTGACTTCAACCTGAAACGTCTATGATTCGATCCTCACAAGGGGTAACTCTGTTGTGTCCTTGGGCAAGGCACTTAATCCTGATTGCCCATGTGACACTGTGTACTGAGGCATACTGCATGTCGATGGGGCACTTTTCTTCAATCAGTGCTAACCCTGCATGTGTGAAGTACACTAGAGAGTCAGACAGTTACTCACCACTGCTCAGTGGTTCTCTCTGGGTATTCTGGCTTCCTCTACCCATAAAACTATCTGACACAAGGTGACCCTGGCTGTCAAAAGTGTTGTTAAATCCCAGTAATAACAAGAAAAAAAAGTTAAGTAGATAGTTTTCCAGAATATTTCTTTGGATTTAGTTTAATCTGGATATCATTTTGCTGAAATAGAACTGAAAAGCTTGTGCTTTTATGCTCATTTCATAGAGATACTTCATGGTTAGAATCTCTGCAACTTCTACTTGGTTGAAATCCACATCCTGCTATATGTGACATAACATCGTTAATTCAGTTGCATTTGGACCCACCTAATTATATATTGCTTAATGGAATAAACGAGTTAATTGCTTGTAACTTCTGAATTTCAAACCATTCACTATTCTTTTTTAATAATACTGACCTGTTTGTAGAAAAAGATTTATAAAGTAAAGATCTTTTAACCCCTGGATAAACTAATTCTGATTTTTTACTGCAACAAAACAGGTGCCCCAACATGCAGTCTGGGTTAACTTGCAATGTACATTCAAAGAACCCTGATAGTTGTTTCTAAGCAAATCTTGCCTGCCTATATAGACGGCCAAGACACTGTCAAAGTGTAGCAAAATTGTCTAGAAAATCTCCAGGCCCCTCAGGGTTAAATGGACTATTTTTCCTTGGCAAAATAGCTATTTAGTTTACAGGGTGTAACAGTATATGTTTATTTTTCAGGGTCTCCTTAGTTTGTCAACAGTGTAATAAAAAGAGTGTGAATGCCAACCAAAAACTGTCATTTCAGAGTAAATGTCAGAACTGTAATAAAATAGATGTCGCATATGAATGGATATTAGAGGAGGTGATTGATGACAAACCACCAGTTGAACAATTTGATATAAAAGTTTGTCTTGTACGCAATGAGATTTCACCACCGAACCGAGATCACCATAGAACTACAACCACAATAGCATCCGTAACCACAACTCGGGCATATACCAGTACCACTACCAATGGTTTGTATGCAAAATTTTATGATCACTTCTTTCAAGTGTTTAGATTGGTCTATTTTGGGGACATCAGTAACTTTCCAAGCCAGTTGCTGTTCAGTCCCATTTAGGAAGATTATTTTGTAATATTTACGTAAATGGAATTTTTGTCTTCTTAGGTCTTTATTGTTGCCTCAGAATATCTATTAGCCTTATGGGGTCTAATTCCAAGTGTGATCACTTTTCACTGTAACAGAACAGGTACTCGAACACACCTAAGGAGTTGTGTCATGGTTGCTTATATAGGTGGTCAAAAAAAAACTCCATAAACAACTGGAATTTGAAGCCATGCCTCTTGTAACTTCTGTAAATTCCTAGAATGTGAAAAAATAAATTCCGCGTCAGTTGAAACTTATTGGATGATGTGGTAGTGATGTCTTGAATTTTATTAGTTATTCATTTGTATTGACATTGGCTTGGCAGAAGATGTTGCTATTTGACTTTTGTGCTTTATTTTGCCTTTTCAGATGAAACTTTGGATGAAAAGATGGAAAATGAAGATCCACCCTGGATTATGTCTGAGGGAATAGATGAAGGTAATCACAGTAAACAGCTTAGGCCTAAAAAAGTTAAAAATCTGTTTCTCAGGCCCTCCAGCATGGTCCTTTTGTCTGCCACATGCTCTCTTTTTAGCTCACCTGACTTTCAGTCAGGAGAGCTATAGTGATCACTCACCGTCCGTCGTCTGTGAACATGGTGTTTGCGTCTTCTCCTCCCAAACCGCTGAACCAATTTAATTGATATTTGAGATAATAGTTTGTTATGACATCGCAATTTGATTTTGTTCAAATCAAGTTGCCCCGCCCGTGGGTAGGGCCACACCCAAAAAGTGTGCTGAAATCTTAAAAAATCTTCTTCTCATGAACCAGCAGTAGCAGAGACTTGATATTTGGTGTGCAGCTTCCTTTTGAGGTGTAGACTCAGATTTGTTCAAGAGAAGTTTGTGGGGCTATACTTGGCGTCGTTATGGGAGGGGCAAAATTTTTGGCCCCGCCCAAAATTTCTATTTTCCAAACCGAGAGGCTGATTTGAACCAAATTTTATGTGAGGGCTTATTGGGTCATAAGTAACTAATTTATGCTGATTTTTTTTTTCCCGTAGCCCCATGGGAACCACAGGAGCTAAAAATAGAAAAAAATTAAAACGCCCATATCTTCAAAACTGCTCGGCACCGAGAATTTTTATTTGGTGTGAAGCTTCCTTAGGACCAACAGAAAGAATTGGTAAAAAAAAATTGCCATCGGTTTTATCATAGGTTACAGTTTCGGGACATTGAAAAAGTGCTGAGTCAGCACTTTTTAACACTGTAGGCAATGGGAAAAACATTAAAAAATCTTCTTCTCCAGATCCAGCAGGCAGAATCTTTTGATATTTGGTATGCAACATTGGAGGGTGGATCTGATTCAGGTTTGTTCAAATCGGCCCCCTGGGTTCATATTTGGGCTCAGTATAGGAGCCCGATTTCGAACTTAGTGCATTTCAGGCAAATTTCTTAAAAAATCTTCTTCTCCAGATCCAGCAGGCAGAATCTTTTGATATTTGGTATGCAACATTGTGGGGTGGATCTGATTCAAGTTTGTTCAAATCAGCCCCCTGGGTTTATATTTGGGCTCAGTATAGGAGCCCAAATTTGAACTTACTGCATTTCAGGCAAATTTCTTTGAAAATCTTCTTCTCCAGATCCAGCAGGCAGAATCTTTTGATATTTGGTATGCAACATTGTGGGGTGGATCTGATTCAAGTTTGTTCAAATCGGCCCCTTGGGTTTATATTTGGGCTCTGTATAGGAGCCCAAATTTGAACTTAGTGCATTTCAGGCAAATTTCTTTGAAAATCTTCTTCTCAAGATCCAGCAGGCAGAATCTTTTGATATTGGGTATGCAACATTGTGGGGTGGATCTGATTCAAGTTTGTTCAAATCGGCCCCTTGGGTTTATATTTGGGCTCAGTATAGGAGCCAAAATTTGAACTTAGTGCATTTCAGGCAAATTTCTTAAAAAATCTTCTCCAGATCCAGCAGACAGAATCTTTTGATATTTGGTATGCAACATTGTGGGGTGGATCTGATTCTATTTTGTTCAAATCGGCTCCCTAGATTCATATTTGGGCTCACTATAGAAGCTCGAATTTGAACTTAGTGCATTTCAGGCAAATTTCTTCAAAAATCTTCTTCTTCAGATCCTGCAGGCAGAATCTTTTGATATTTGGTATGCAACATTGTGGGGTGGATCTGATTCCAGTTTGTTCAAATCGGCCACCTGGATTCGTATTTGGGCTCACTATAGAAGCCCAAATTCGAACTTAGTGCATTTCAGGCAAATTTCTTTGAAAATCTTCTTCTCAAGATCCAGCAGGCAGAATCTTGTGATATTTGGTATGCAGCATCCTTAGGGGGATGAGATTCAAGTTTGTTCAAGCCATGTCCCTAGGTCCATATTTGGGCTCAATGTGGGAGCTTGAATTGTAACTTTGTTCGAAATGAGGAATTTTCTTAAAAAATCTTCTTCTTCAGATCCAGCAGTCGGAATGGTTTGATATGTGGTGAGTAGCATCCTTGGGGGGGAGGGGGGATTCAAGTGTGTTAAAGCCAAGTCCATGGGTCCATATTTGGGCTCCCTGTGGGAGCCCAAATTATAACTTAGTCAATATGAGGAATTTTTCTTTAAAAATCTTCTTCTTCAGATTCAGCAGTTGGAATGTTTTGATATTTGGCATGGAGCAACCTTAGGGGGCTGAGATTCAAGTTTGTTCAAGCCAAGTCCCTTGGTTCATATTTAGGCTCACTATGGGAGCCTGAATGACAACTTAGTTCAAAATGAGGAATTTTATTTAAAAATCTTCAGATCCAGCAGATGAATGCTTTTGATATTTTTTATGCAGCATCCTTAGGGGGGTAAGATTCAAGTTTGTTCAAGCCATGTCCCTAGGTCCATGTTTGGGCTGATTGTGGGAGCTCGAATTGTAACTTGGTTCAAAATGAGGAATTTTCTTTAAAAATCTTCTTCTTCAGATCCAGCAGTCGGAATGTTTTGATATTTGGTGTGCAGAATCCTTAGGGGTGTGAGATTCAGGTTTGTTAAAGCCAAGTCCCTGGGTTTATATATGGGCTTCCTGTGGGAGCCCGAATTATGACTTAGTTCAGTATGAGGAATATTCTTTAAAAATCTTTTTTTAGATCCACTGGTCAGAATATTTGGATATTTGGTTTCAGCTTTTCTTAGGAGGAGCAGATGCAACTTGTGGAAATCAATTCTGTGGGTTGCTATTTAGGCTACCATGTCAGGTGAGCGCCCTCAGGCCCCCTGGAGCCTCTTGTTATGTGTACCCATACTATGTATGGTACACATAATGCCGGCATCCGGGGTGACCATCCGTCGTTCATCCATCCTTTGTCTGTCCGTCTGTCTGTCTGTCTGTCCGTCTGTCCATCTGTCTGTCCGTCTGTCCGTCCGGCGTCCATATCCATTTCTTTGGCATTCGATAACTTGAAAAATATTGCTTGGATTGTCAAGTTACTTTATATTTGTGTTCAGGTTACTGATGTTCCCAGCTGTATAGTTTTTGGTGTAAATCGGATAATTTGATCCTGAGATATTAACCCTTTATCCTTCAAATTGAAAATTCCTCCAATCCCTTTGGCATTCGATAACTTGAAAAATATTGCTTGGATTGTTTAGTTACTTTATATTTCTGTTCAGGTTACTGATTTGCCGAGCTGTATAGTTTTTGGTGTAAATCTGATGATTTGATCCCGAGATATTAACCCTTTATCCTTCAAATTGAAAATTCCTTCAATCCCTTTGGCATTCAGTAACTTGAAAAATATTGCTTGGATTTTCAACTTACATTATATTTGTGTTCAGGTTACTGATGTGCCGAGCTGTATAGTTTTTTGTATAGTTTTTGGTGTAAATCGGATAGTTTGATACCGAGATATTAACCCTTTTTCCTTCAAATTGAAAATTCCTCCAATCCCTTTGGCATTCAATAACTTGAAAAATATTGCTTGGATTCTCTAGTTACTTTATATTTGTGTTCAGGTTACTGATGTGCCGAGCTGTATAGTTTTTGGTGTGAATCGGATGATTTGATCACGAGATATTAACCCTTTATCCTTCAAATTGAAAATTCCTCCAATCCCTTTGGCATTCGATAACTTGAAAAGTATTACTTGGATTGTCAAGTTACTTTATATTTGTGTTCAGGTTACTGATGTGATGTGCCGAGCTGTATAGTTTTTGGTGTAAATCTGTTATTTTGATCCTGAGATATTAACCCTTTATCCTTCAAATTGAAAACTCCTCCAATTCCTTTGGCATTCGATAACTTGAAAAATATTGCTTGGTTTGTCAAGTTACTTTAGATTTGTGTTCAGGTTACTGATGTGCCAAGCTGTATAGTTTTTGGTGTAAATCTGATAATTTAATCCCAAGATATTAACCCTTTATCCTTCAAATTGAAAATTCCTCCAATCCCTTTGGCATTCGATAACATGAAAAATATAGCTTGGATTGTTTTGTTACTTTATATTTCTGTTCAGGTTACTGATGTGCTGAGCTGTATAGTTTTTGGTGTAAATCTAATAATTTGATCCTGAGATATTAACCCTTTATCCTTCAAATTGAAAATTCCTCCAATTCCTTTGGCATTCGATAACTTTAAAAATATTGCTTGGATTGTCAAGTTACTTTAGATTTGTGTTCAGGTTACTGATGTGCCAAGCTGTATAGTTTTTGGTGTAAATCTGATAATTTAATCCTGAGATATTAACCCTTTATCCTTCAAATTGAAAATTCCTCCAATTCCTTTGGCATTCCATAACTTGAAAAATATTGCTTGGATTGTTTAGTTACTTTATATTTCTGTTCAGGTTACTGATGTGCTGAGCTGTATAGTTTTTGGTGTAAATCTGATAATTTGATCCTGAGATACTAACCCCCCTTTATCCTTCAAATTGAAAATTCCTCCAATCCCTTTGGCATGAGATAACTCAAAAAATATCAATCCAATTGTCATGTTACTTTATATATTTATTCAGGTTACTGATGTGCTGTGCTGTATAGTTTTTTATGTAAATCTGATAATTTGCGCCGGAGATATTAACCATTAATCAAATTAGACCCTCCTCCAATCCATTTCTATATGTACCCATACCTTGTATGGTGTACATAATGTCGGCATCCGTGGTGGCCCTCCGTCATACAGCTTTCTACTAGTTGCTCGTATGGGTACACATCTGACGATTTCATCGGCCTATTTTTATAACCAATGCAAACTTAAAAAAATAAAAATTAATGGTTTTATGTCTTGATATTTTACCCAAGTTAATAAAATTGTTAAATTTGTGACTTGAGTGCAACAAGGCTGTAACAAAGAAATACATGTGTAATTACAAAAATAGAAAATAAACTAAAAACCGCCCGCCCACCCACATGCAATTTTACAAAAAATGGCCTGAGAAACAGAAGATCTACTTTATGGGGCTTATTGATACTTTTTATTGTAATAAATAGAGGATCTCTAATGAGCCATGATTTGATATGAAATTTCTTTGACTGAGTTCACTAAAATTGATCTGACCCTGCATTTACTGTTACTCAATCTTTGAATGAGGTTCATAAATTTCATACCAAATTGTGACAAATTTGAGTCTTTTTTTCATATGTGTAATTTAATTCTTTACCTAACCTGAAAAGCAAACAACATTTGCAAACAAAATTCTTGAATAACTATTTTTTTTTCATTTTTTGTCTCAAAAACAGGTTATGACCCATCATTGGAACACAAGCTCATCAAGCTCATTCCAATGAGGGGGTCATAACCTATGTTTTTGAGACAAAAAAATGAAAAAATAATGTAAATTAATTGGAGATTTTTGTGAATAGTGCTGGCTGGTTTTGGCCGTTACGTTGGGTAAAGGGTTAACTTATCGCTAATGAAATGCCAAAAGCCTACCAGTGCTATTCACAAAACATACTGACCATATTTTATCATGTTTCCAATTTGTTCCAGGAAAAATTGCTTATCACCCTTCCCCCTCCCGCTCTCATTTGAACAAGCTTATTGACCTCATTTCAATATATGAGATAATAAGCAAGGCTTGAGAGAGGCCAAAAAAATAAAAGTTCCACTTATTCAGAAAATTATTTGGGAAATGTCGGCTGCTAGTCATGGTAGGTAAACGGTAATGAAACAAATTACATCCAAAACAAAGAATATTAAATCAATTTTATTCCCCAAATTAACTGATGATGTTATGACATCATGTTGACTTTTGACATCACATGATTCACGTCTTCATTAGAGGTGTTGCAAACAGTCTTTCCATGATGGGCAATTTGATTATGTGAAAATAAAATTTTAAATGTAGTAAAAATCTTCCAATAAAGACGTGATTAAAAACAAACTCAAAACCAGCATTTTTGTCTTGGAATTTATAAGTGGAAAGGAAATAAGTGCTATCTCTTAATTAAATAACCATGTTAATTGAATACAACCCCCAAACATAAAGCCATTTACCATACCTTCAGTATGGTACAAATGTTACCCTTTGCTTGCATATAGGTTAGAGAGTAAACTCCTGTTAATTGAATAAAAAATGTTAGTAATATGAAATTACTCTGGCAGTCACCAAATTCTCCTTGTTTATAGACCTATTTGGCCTCAATACATCCAGTACAGGCCTTTAATCTGTTATATCTTGTTTCACAGAGCTCATGGAGTTCTGTCAAACAGGTATAATAGAATAAATGCTAAGTTTATCTCTAGAATACACGAAAATGACAAAATCCCTGTTGAATAAATTGTCCTGTTAACTGAATACGTTTCTCTGGCAAAGTGGCTGTTCAATCAACAGGGTTCCACTGTATTTGGTATGCTATAATTGAAGTATTCCCAAACCTTAGACTCTTCATAACATCATACATTGGAACATGGTTAATTGAACAGGCACTTTGATGGTGAAAAATATCCCTGTCGACAGGAATATTCAATTCACAAAAATTTGATCATTTTCCTGTGGTTTAGCAATAAACTGGTCTTTCATCCATCTTTCTCCATTTCAAGTGTCTTTGGGAGCAAATTCAACAGTTTTTAACTATTTCAGCCTGAACAAAAGCAAATATAAAACGTATCCTGCTGTGTAAGCAGTTTAACCATTAATATCTTCAGTTTTGCCTGTTTGCCCACTCCCAGCCCCCTTTCAAGATTAATCAGTATTGACATTTTATTCAAGTGCTAAACTTGCAGGTGAAAAACAAAAATTTCACTTCGATATGTGTGTGTTGATTTATTAACCCTTTACCTAACATAACGGCCAGAACCGGCCAGCATTATTCTCAGAAATCGCCAATTAATTTTCATTATTTTTTCATTTTTGTCTCAAAAGCATAGGTTATGACCCCTCATTGGAACGAGCTCATTGACAAAAAATGAAAAAATTAGTTATTCAAGAATTTTTTGTGCAAGTGTCATCTGTGTTTCATTTTAGGTAAATCGTTAAACAGCATTCCACTAATGCAAATTTACTTATATCTTTTATAGATCGAAAAAGAGGCAGTCGTGGTAAACGAAGTGTACTTGGCAAAAGAAATTCTACTGCAGTTCAAGGGCACAGACAGCTTGGTCGGGGCTCATCAAGTGGTCAGATTGGAAGAGGATCTCCCCAACGGACGGCATATGGTAAATTGAAATAGATCCTGTATTCTGATTTATGTTCCTCCTCCACCTCAAAATAATGTCACTGATTGGTTAGAGATATCTAGGATTTTATTACTTTGTTTACAGATAACTTTCTTATGTTTATTGATGACATAATTTGCTGTTAATATAAATTGATGACATAACTTATTGCACCATCTGCAATCAGTGACACAGCTTGGAATATTCTTGTCATGTTGAAGATAACATATCATCCCCACTCGTTAGTGTTTCTCTGAAAACCAATAATATTGACAGTTGATTAAACCCCCGACCTCCGGAGAAGGTTTCGGTGATCTTATCGTCTAAGACCCTGTCCATATATTTGTATTTCTACACATCTGTACAAATGTTTTGCATTATTACTGAAGCTGCAGTGGTCGGATTTCAATATCCTTTATAATACTGCTGGACTGGTATGGGGAAACATGTCTGCATATTGTGGGTGTTGTCCATAGATATGACCCTTGCTAGCCTTAGAAAACTGTCTATATGAACATTTTTGCATTATAACTTATCTCCTTGCATGCTGCTGTTGCTTATTCCCGCCCAGGATATAATTTCTTTTGCCACAGAAATGAGGATAATTTGGGTTCATTTAATCAAATTTCCCTCCAGTAAGTTGAATGGATTTTTCACTAATGATTTCTTGAGTTAAATTTTGATCAATTTTTCATCAAATCTAGTCATGGCTGCTTTACAGCAGCCATGACTAGATTTGATGAAAATTGTTTTGAAAATACTCAGAGGGTTAAGAGTTAAGCATTGGTTGTAACATTTTGATGTCCTTTTGTATGATGAGAGACCAGCATGGTTGGAATGAAATCCACACATTACTGGTTTTGTCCATGCATATATAACAGAGGTATGGCTCCTATTAGACTTAGAAAACTGTCTGTGAGAATATTTTGCTGTTGTCAGATTTTAATTTCCTTTAGTATGGTGAGAGATCAGTGTAGGGGAAAGAAAATCCACTTATTGCAGGTATTGTCCATGCATACTTACCAGTTATGTCACTTCTTCTGCTTTCAAAACTTTTAACTTCTTACATCATGGCACAAGTATTGGTCCATATATTGCATGTTTCATCTATGTAGCCTATTCGTGCCAGAATTACGGCCCTTTTCACATTAAGAAAACTTTCCAAATAAACATTTGGCGTTATAATCAAAGCATCAGTTGTCAGGTTTTGATGTCCTTTGGTAAGGTGAGAGACAAACATGGTAGAAAGGATATCCACATATTGCTGGTTTTGTCCATCCATATGTACCCAAGTTATGGCCCTTGTTATAATTAAGTTTCACCAAATTAGTCTGCATGTGTATTTGTTTGTTCAAAATGGCTGATGCAGGGGGAGTTTCACAGAATTAGTCTGCGTGTGTGTTTTTTTTATTCATGGCAGATGTTTATTCCATCTTAACCCTTTGAACCTGAGCGGGCGCTTTTCCGGCCAGGAACATGATACGTCATAACGTCATTATATTGGATGGTTGTTCAGTAAATGTGTGGGGTAGACCAATCAGTATTTTCAATGTGCAGTCCGGAGGTTTTGATTTTTTAGTCATGGGAATACTCTTGATTGAATTGCAGCAGAAAACTGAAAATTGATATCATCCATGTTCAATGGGTATTTTAGGGAAGTATAACCGAGTTATTCTGCATGTGTGTTTGGGGTTTTTTTGTTGAAAATGGCAGACATTTATGCTATCTTGGGTTTTTACGAGGCTTGGATCAGTGGAAAATTATCTGTTGACAGAAATGGTTCCTCCTCTTATAGGGGGTCTATTTAGGTTTGTTTTTAGCTCACCTGACTGAAAGTCAGTGTGAGCTTTTGCCATCACTTGGCGTCCGTCGTCCGTTAACTTTTGCAACTTGGTCTTCTCCTTCAAAACCACTAGCCCAAACCCAAACAAATTTGACATACAGTGTATTGAAGGTATCCTCTTTCCACTTTGTTAAAATGAACTTTGTGCCCCCTCTGGGGTGGGAGTGATGCCCCAAAAGCATCAATTTCTCCTGAAATCTTCTTATGAACCACCAGTCAGAATGCTGTGATATTTGTTATGTAAGCTCCTTTGGTACTCAAGATTCAAGTTTGTTCAAAGAAATTTTCTCAGTCAATATTTGGGCTCGCTACTGGAGGATCCCCATTTTGTGGCCGGCCCAAATTTTCTAATTTCCGAACCGAGAGGCCGATTTGAACCAAATTTGCTATGAGGTATTATTGGGTCCAAAGTACTTGATTCATGCCCCAAAAAATTTTCCCGAACCTCAGGAGCTAAAAATAGAAAAAAATTAAAACGCCCATATCTCCAAAACTTCACGGCACTGAGAATTCTTATTTGTTGTGAAGCTTCCTTAGGACCAACAGAATGGAATGGTGAAAAAAAATTGCCATCGGTTTTATTATGGGGTACTTTATGGGGACTTTGAAAAAGTGCTAGGTTAGCATTTTTTAACACTGTGGGTAATGGGAAAAACATATAAGACTACTTTTCTCCCAAACCACTGCTCCAAAAACTTTCAAATTTCACATATAACATCTTTGGAAGATTGTTTGACATGTTTATTGAAATCAATTCCCTGGGTCCATATTTGGGAGCCCAAATGTTTAAATTAGTGCAGTATGAGAAGTATTTTTTAAAAATCTTCTTCTTCAGATCTACCAATAAGAATCTTTTGATATTTGGTATGCAGCATCCTTAGGGGGGTGAGATTCAAGTTTGTTCAAGCCAAGTCCCTGGGTTCATATTTAGGCTGAAAATTTGGGGTCCCGTTGCGGACTTAGAAATTTTGGACCAAAATTTGGAAATTTTTGTTTTATTTTTTCTATGCATTTCGGTAAATTTTAAGACAAAAAAAAAATTTTTTTTTACACTGAAAATTTGGGGTCTGGGTTTTTTTCATTTTTTTATGTGTTTTAAGAAGAAAAAATAAATTTAGTCTGAAAATATTTTGTTTGGGAAAAAAATCTGTTTTTTATGCGTTTATCTCAATTTTGGGATATAAAAGTGCAGGAACTGAAAATAGAAGGAAAATCCTGTGTATTGTGTGGGCACAATCGCTTCATCTAGTTGGTATATGCTTTTCTTAGGAGGGGCGTATGCAGCTTATTCAAGTCCCTGGTTTGATATTTAGACTACCATGTCAGGTGAGCGCCCGCAGGCCCCCAGGAGCCTCTTGTTTTGTTTTTCTGGTGTCACAGTTTTCATATTGATTTCATATTTTGTATACTGAACAAGCATGAGTTTAACTAATGCATATCATTCAATGGTGTTGCTAAGCATTATTTTTTCAGATTTGTGGGGGATTGTTCTGTGTCATCATGAGATTGACGCCTTCCCTAGTTTTATTCAAAATGTAGCCTGTGATCCTGCATTGGAACTAGCTCATTTTGCTTATTCCATTAAAAAATCACAATCTACAGCAGAGAAGAAAGACATATTGTGTAAGGCTATTTAAAAAAAAACAAACTTGTTTCTTGGCACCTCCCTCATCACTGAACATTTGCCTCATCACCCTTTTTTTTACATTAAAATCTCTTCACTAATACTATTTTGCTCTTGTAGGACTAAAAATTTAACCAGCTATATTTTGTTTGTCAGAGCTCATTGAGCTGTATCAAATGATATAGTTTGTTAAATTTACAGTATGGGAAATTTTCTCTGCTGAAAACTGTTTTTTCCACAGAATAGTGTAAGGAATTAAATAAATAGTACAATGGCGCCCACTTAATTGGATATCTCTTAACTGAATAACCCTGTTAATTGAATATAATTTTCCAACACAAAACAATTTACCATACCTCCAGTATAAATTTGACCTGTTAATTGAATATAGGTTACAGAGTAAACTTCTGTTAATTGAATTAAAAAAATCTTGTGTCCTGTCGAGATATTGCCCTGACCATCCCTGAATTCCCCTTGCTTATGGACCTGTTTTCCCCACCGTTTTTCTTTGTTTATAGATCTATTTGACCTCTGTATTTCCAATACAGGCATTTAATTTATTATGTCTTGTTTGACAGAGCTATGTCAAACAAGATAGAATAAATGCGAAGTTTTATCTTTAGAATACAGGAAAGTGACACAATTCTTGTTAATTGAATACTCCTGTTAATTGAATAATTTTCATTGGCAAAGTGGCTATTAAATTAACATGGTTCCACTGTACCAATTGTTAGTGAATTAATAAAAAAAAAGAAGTAAAAAGCCTCCCTCCCTTAGAAAATTGAAGGAAAATTACCTGAGAAACAAGAATTTGTTTTTAATAGGCCTAATTGAAGGGAAAATATATTTTGCTCTTCTTTGCAACATAGCAACTCCAGAGACTTAATACAGGTTTGAATCCTTGTCGACTGTAAAGTTATTTATTAGCTCACAGCACTTTGATAACAAAAGTTTTGAATACTATGTGAATAACCACTATTTTTTCTAGATATTCCAATTGATGAAATGCAAGAGGATACCTCTATCAGCAATGGCAGAAGAGACTCAAGTGAGTTGATTTTTGTGTGTTGAACCCTTTACCCAATTCCCACAATAACAAAATGTGTCATTTTAATAATTTTTTTCTTCAAATTTCTCCAAAAAATTCAACCAACCCATATTGTGACCCTCACTGACTCAAGCCCAACAACCTCAAACCAATGAGGGGGGTCACACGATATGGTTTTGTTGAATTTTTTTTTTTAAATATTCTTTTTTTCCTTTTTTTCAACTGCTCAATTTATAAATTATGTAGCCAGATGCAGCTGATTCTTTAGGTAAAGTGTTAACCCTTTACCCAACATAGCGGCCAAAACCATCCAACGCTATTGACAAACATCACCATTAAAATTTTTATACTGTACCAATGACCCAGACTTAGCTGGTGCTAACTCCACAAAAACCAGGGCCAAACACAAATTTTGCCCCCCAATCCCCAAAATTTGCATCCAAAACAAAAAGAAATCATGTCCTAAAGGACCTCCATAGTACGACTCTACTGCGCATGCGCAGTGACGCAGTCGTCCCGAAATTGGCGCCAAATATCATTCTCTGTTTGGCCCTTCATCAGTCAACATCTCACTGATCTTTGTGCTTGTAAATCTCAGTTTAAAGGATGCCAGACACGTAATTCTTGGAGAAAATGTGATTCTAAGGAGGATAGAAGGAGGAGAGGAAAAAAGAAGTGGCAAAAAATAATCAGGGCTGTACTTAAAATTTTTTGTTGAAATTATGTTAAGTTGCCTATTTTCGAGGCAAACGCCTCTTGTTGTCATTCTTGCTAATTGTTGCACTGCTTATTCAGTGTTTCCTCTCCCCTAACCTTCTAAAGTCCCCCCTTGCAATTCTCCCATGCTTTTGGCATATTTTTGAGAAGATTCATTTCTAAAAATTCCCTGGGAGAGTTGCTTGGTTACAGAATGTTTTCTGTTATTTTCCCCATAGTTACGTTTTCACCCATGGGTGTATAACGTTTGTGTTCTGCATCTTCCATCTGATGTTCTGCAGATTCTCCCCTGGGAGTCTCTGTTTTGCATCAGATAGAGTGTAATTGATGATTGATTCCGGGCCAGTTTTTTCAGTGCCTGGAGTCATGTTTTCTACTGTGTTTACACTGTTTGTTTTCATTGGCAACAGCCTTTTTTGAGGGGGGCTGTTTGCCTTTGTGGTAGTTTATCTCATTATAAGATACATTTATATTATCCGAAAGTGTCTCATTAATTATTTTATATAATTTTAAAATTTTTGACCACACTTTGCCATCGGATCCATCGGGGCTCAACGTTACTTTTCAGCAACTTGGGCTTCTCTGAAAAAATATTTTTTCAAAATTATTTTGTTTTGCAATTGTTTTTTCATTTATTAATGGATCATGTTATTATGTATCTTTGTGTCTGGGGTTTTTGCGAGTAACTAGGACTTATTGTTGTTCTTTCACAATGAAGGGACTTTGTTCAAATTGTAATGGGAAGAAATCTTCCTCTGACTTTCATGATTATTGCATTAATTGTAGTCAGTGTTCTCGCATTAATCCCTGTCCTGTATGTGAACATTGGGATGAGAAACATTGGAAACGTGTGTCACGATATGTTGTTTCTGGAGAAAGAGCGATGCCGGCTCTTTCTCCACAAGGTCACTCTACTCTCTCAGTTTCTATTTCAGAGGAACCAGAACAGGGTGATGTTTCCATGTTATCTTCTTCAAGTGTGCGTCCGTCGTCACAAATAAATACAGAGCTAGCGGCAAAAGTGCTCATGGAGATTAGACAAATGTCGTCCGCTAGCTCGCCCGGTGTAGCGTCCATTCACCGAATGGTTCGGCAGCCGGGTTCGTCCGATGCGGTCCAAGAGGAAATTTTGGGTGATGCGAGCACTATAAAAATAATAGATGCACACCCAGGGACGGCGGATAGTGAACGAGAACGGAGGAAGCCTTTTAGTCCGGTTCCTAGCTCGTCCAGGTCCAGCCGGGCCGCGAGCGAGAGAGGCCCCTCTCTCGTACAACAACATCTGGGACCAGATGTTGTGGTACAAAATGTGTCTTTAGCGGAGCATACGTCCGTCGCTCGGGACGCTCTGTTGTATAAGCAGTCCGCAGAGACTGTTAAGGCTTCCTCTTCTCGTCGGCGCACACGACCGCACCTTGGCTGCGTGACCTCCGATATTTTGCCAGCTTCGCCGATGAAGGATTCTTCGGCGACCAGGTCACACCATCCTGCAGCCAGGGATTCGAGACCGATGGACTCCGGACGTTCGCATAGGAAAAGTATGCGGGAGCCATCTGATGCGGAGCTGCCCTCGGCGAAGCAGCGAAAGACCGCTCCTCCGCAGGTCTCGACGTCGGACATTCTAGTGCAGATAGCACAGCTTATCGCAGCATCCCAGCAGCCGACAGAAACGGTGTCGGATCGAGAATTATCCGACGGCGCTGGGTCGGTACGCTCCGCCGAAGCATCGGGGGCGGACGACCGGGAACATCGGGAGGTCCGACCGGATGGTGAAAGGGATACGGATGAATTGGAGCTATCCCTTTCGGAACAACACAAAGCTGCCGTGGACTTCATCCGGCACTTTCTTCCTCAAGTTGTTCCGTCGGGCCAGACTGCTGCGCTTCCGGACAGGAGAATTATAGCGTCATTGGACTCTGATTTTTTCGAGCGGTTCAGGGACATCGCTCCCGAGTTTCCGTCGCAGTCCAATAATGTTGCAAGAACATTTGAATTATTGAACGACGCTATTTTTAAACTTGCTTCCAGGACGGGGAAAGCAGGCTTCTTGTCCGCAAATACTCTCAACCTGCCTTTCATTAATGCAAGGAATAAATTCGACACGGCAGGTCAGGGTATACCGAGAGTTCCTCTGCGTATGGACGACGAGGCGGAAGACTTAGAGCTATCATTACCGTCGTCAGCTTCTATTCCAACCGCAGTGTTGGAAACAGCTATTGCGTCTAACAGAGCCAATTTAGATGCCTTATCTTACGCAGATCACCTTACTAAGGCGTTATCACTGCGTCTTCAAGGGGAAGAGTTTCAGGATATACAATCCTCCTTAAGACTTCTTTCAAGGGCAGTAGCTTATTCCACGTGTAACTCCGCCCTTTCAGTGGCAAATCTGGAGTTGGTTAGACGTGACGCAGCCCTGTCTACATCCACACTAGTGGATTCTAAGGTGAAGAACTCTCTTAGAGTCGCTTCGGTCTCAGGAGATCTTCTCTTTGACGGCAAGCTTTCCGCTATTTATGATAATATTAAAAAGAAAGCTAGTGATTCTCTGTTGTTTAGATCCGCTCCTAAAAGGTCGGATACAGCAGACACGAATAAGGCGGGCACTTCTGGGTCTTATCCGCCCAAGAGAGGTTCCTATAGAGGTTCCGGTGCGTCCTCTAGCTCTTATTCGAGAGACCGTCAGGATAGTGACTCTCGTTCGGGACGTCCTTCAGGCCGGGACAATCGGTCGGACGCCCCGAGGTCGACGAGGCGAGGTGCGGGTCGTGGAAGACGTGGTTTCTCCTACCGCAGGCCTCGCAGATCCAGGAGGTGATGGCTTAAACCTCTATCGCGTTCCGGTTGGCGGAAGGTTGTCGAGTTTTTCTCAAGAGTGGGCGTCGATTACGGACGACCCGTGGGTGAGAGGAGTGACTTCGGAAGGTCTAAAGATATCCTTCAAACGAAAGCCTCCATTAACTCGAAGTCCAAAGTGGACTCATCTTCCGTCAAACCCTCAGAAAAGAGACGCTCTGCTATCAGAGGTGCAGTCTCTTTTAATGAAGAACGCGGTAGAGGTCGTAGAAAACCAGGAATCGCTGGGATTCTACAGCCATCTGTTTCTGGTTCCGAAACCAGACGGCTCGTTCCGTCCAGTCATAGATTTGAGCTGGATAAACAAGCTGATCGTCGCTCTGAAGTTTTATATGGAGACGATTCGATCGGTCAGAGCGAGTATTCGGGTGAACGACTATGCAACGAGCATAGATCTCAAAGATGCGTACTTTCACGTCATGGTACATCCGACATTCCGAAAGTGTCTACGCTTCGCAGTCCTAGGAGTGGTGTATCAGTTCCGGGCCATGTGCTTCGGATTGAATCTAGCACCCTGGGCTTTCACTCGGGTAATGAACTCGGTAATGATCTACTTCCGAGCTCATTCGTCTGCGGTAACGTCGGCCTACCTGGACGACATTCTTCAGAGGTACGGCAACGAGTTAACGCTTCAGAACGATGTTCAGAATCTTCTTCTATTGCTCCGACGTCTCGGTTTCATAGTAAACGAGGAGAAGTCGGATCTGGTGCCGTCCAAGTCATTCACTCATCTGGGAATGAGCTTCGAGACGCACAACAATCTCATTCGTCTGCCGTTAACCAGAGCGAAATTAGTCAGTTGTTACGCTCGCTATTGTCTGAATACAGACAAAGTCACGGCGAGAGAATTTATGAGACTGATAGGTCTGTGCGGAGCCGCCGCGGATCTCATTCCGATGGGACGGCTACGCACACGGCCTCTTCAAATTTTCCTGACTCAGAATTGGAGTGTGAAAATTCATTCGCTCGATGTAGACGTTCTCTTGTCAGATCAAGTGAAACAAGAGATTCAGACTTGGGCAAACATTCAGTGGTTAACTCAAGGAGTTCCGCTGCAGTTGCCGGATTCGAGTTTTACCATTATGACGGATGCCAGTCAAACAGGTTGGGGTGCATCATTAATCCCAACGGATTCGAGATGCCAGGGTCTTTGGGATCCGCAATTCCTGTGCAAGCACATAAACATCAAGGAAATGATGTCAATTTGGCTTGCGTTACGTCACTGGATGGACATTATTCACGATGCTCATGTCCAAATCCTATCCGACAATACGACAGTAGTGGCGTATATACGGAATCAGGGAGGCACTCATTCAGTTCCGTTGTTCAATCTAACGGAAAGAATCCTTCTGTTTGCGTTGGAACATCACGTTCTTCTTTCGGTCCGTCACATACCGGGTCGTCTGAATGTGCTAGCAGACTCCCTTTCACGAAAGGGTCGCTTGTTGCCATCGGAGTGGACTCTCAACAAACAAGTATTCAATCAGATTTGCTACCAATGGGAACGGCCAATGATAGACTTATTTGCGACACATCTCAACAATCAGTTGCAAACGTATGTGTCCCCGTGTCCGGATCCAAGAGCATTTGCAGTAGACGCTCTGTAGATCCCTTGGGACGGAATGATAGGATATGCGTATCCTCCAGCGCCGTTAATTCAACAAGTATTGCTAAAGATAAAACAATCTCAATGCAAGATTCTGTTGGTAGCATCTCTGTCGCCACAGAGACCGTGGATAAATCTACTCAGGTGTCTGTTGTGGGACCTACCGCGGAAGCTTCCTCCACGAGAGGATCTTCTTTGGCAGGGGAAATCGCGCCAACTACATCACAACCCGCAAGGTCTCAACCTTCACGTTTTTCCGTTGTGCGGTCCTTCTTGCATGGCAAGCACTTTACAGGACGAGCAGTGGACGCGATTTCTAACTGTAGGAGGACCTCCTCTTCGCTAAACTATGCGGCTAAGTGGAAGGTTTTCCGTCGTTGGTGTAGGGATCATTCTGTTGATATATTTGATCCCTCTATACCAGACATTGCTAACTTTCTAGTATACTTGTTTGACGAAATCAAACTGCAACCTGTTACTATAAAGGGTTATAGATCTATGTTATCTGATACCTATGCACATCATGATAGTTTACAAATTGGATCTAATGTCTCTTTATCGAAATTGGTTAGAAACTTTTCGATAAATAGACCCAGAACTCTTAGATTAATTCCTAAGTGGAATTTAGCTTGGGTTCTCCTTAAATTGAAGGAAAAGCCATTTGAACCTCTTGGGACAGTAGATTTCAAATTCTTATCTTATAAGACAGCTTTTCTCTTAGCTTTCTCTTCTGCCAGAAGAGTCAGTGAGCTTCATGCACTATCGGTGGATGATCCTCATTATCGTAGTGTTGGGAACACTATCACCTTCACTACTAATGTCGGTTTTTTAGCTAAGAATCAGGCTCCTAATAAATATCCGGAACCTATTGTTATTAAGGCTCTTCCGTCTTCAGACGGGCGTAGGCCTTTACTCTGTCCTGTTAGAGCACTACGTATCTATAAACAGAGATCTCAGTTCATCAGAAAGGGACGGAAACGTTTCTTTCTGTCTTTGATGCCTAATAGAAAGGACATTTCAGTCCATTCTATTGCTAGATGGATTCAGTTAACTATCCGTACTGCGTATGAAGACTTATCTTCTTCTCAGCAGTCTGTGCTTAAGATTTCTGCTCATGAAGTAAGAGCTCTTTCTACTTCCTGGGCTTATGCTAATAGTGTTGCTATTACAGATTTAATGAAGGCTGCTTATTGGTCTCAGCCATCCACATTTACTAATTTTTATCTCAGAAATATTGAGTCCATTTCTGGAGACCTGCATTGTTTAGGTCCGTTATCTGTTGCTCAGAATGTCGTCCACTAAACAGTTGCAACTATAGTTATGCAGGCTTTCTGTTCCGGCAGTGACTCCGTCCGACTGCCCTCTTCGCTCTGGGCTATTTGACCCAGGGCAAAGGGAAGGGGGGGGGGGGGGGGGGCGGGTGTTCCCTTAGGTCACCTGCTTTATAGTGAAAAGCAAGGGAATGCCTCCTCCAAGACAGTATTTCTGAGTCGCTTCCGGGATGGTTTTAAAGTGTAATATTAATGTTTAATTTCATTCATGTCTTATTTTTAAAGTGTAGCTCGGTGTGAAGCATTTGTATATGTCAAGTGTCAAACGGGCTTTAATATACAATACTCGGACACTTTTAAATGATTATAAAGAGTCTCAATTCTCTGGACTACTTTATTTATTGGCTTGCTTTAAAAATAATTAGTATAAGGGTTATACTGGATGTTAATAGAGAACATGAATGTTATTGTGCTCAATTATTAAGGGTAGTGTATCTTTCTAATTTAAATATTAAATAAGAAAGATACATGTAAAGCCTAATACTCCTTTTCTCCTTAAGGGGTTACCTCTTTATTTTATAATTGAGCTTATTGGATTTTCCTCTATGTCCTAGGCCCTCCAGCCTGTTTACTATTCAGCTAAGTCTGGGTCATTGGTACAGTATAAAAATGTTAAAAAATTTATAGTAATTTATATATTTTTTATACTTACCAATGACCCAGACGGGGATGGCCCTCCCTGAGTTGGGAACTCTTGCCTCCCCGCTGAGTACATAGCGCTGACCAGGCACTGCCAGTAAGAATGATATTTGGCGCCAATTTCGGGACGACTGCGTCACTGCGCATGCGCAGTAGAGTCGTACTATGGAGGTCCTTTAGGACATGATTTCTTTTTGTTTTGGATGCAAATTTTGGGGATTGGGGGGCAAAATTTGTGTTTGGCCCTGGTTTTTGTGGAGTTAGCACCAGCTAAGTCTGGGTCATTGGTAAGTATAAAAAATATATAAATTACTATAAATTTTTTAACTTTTCATTATTTTTTAAATTTTTTGTCTCAAAAACATAGCTTATGACCCCTCATTGGAACAAGCTCATTAAGCTCATTCCAATGAGGGGTCATAAGATATGTTTTTGATGTAAACAATTAAAAAGATTAGTTCAAGAATTTTATTTGCAAGGGTCGTCTGCCTTTCATGTTAGGTAAAGGGTTAAAATGCTAGTTCCAGCTTTGAAATAAATTTTTCAGCTCACCTTATGAAACTTGGGATGAACTGTATATTCTTCTTTGTCCTTGATCCATTAATCTTTCTTCATTCATCATCAGGTGTCTTGTCATTTTTGCATCTGTCTTTCAGCATGATGATGGTGTTTGCAACTTCCTATCTCTTCAGAGTCCCAAGGGTATTTTTTAGTGTAGTATATGGTGTATATGTTGTTGGGACAATGCAATTTGAATACAGTATACTCGTCGTGGAGTGGTCATAATCCATGTGTGGGCAGTGATTTCCATGCATACTTTTACCAGGTAATAAAAATCATCATGAGCAAAATTTTAATTAATGAAGCACCGGGTTGTACCTGGTGCTTCATTAATTAAATTTTTGATGATTATTCCTATAATTAGTGTTTGGTATCTGTAAAGTTATGAGATCCTTGTATATTGCCAAAGGTCAATTTCACCAAAAGACGTTGTTTAAAATTGTTGCTTTAATGAACACCAAACTTGAAAACCAAAAAAAGAACACAAGAAACCAATACATATATATAAATTTACAGTCACAACTGCACACCTAAAACAACTTTCTTAATTCGTCAATGAAACCAATGAAACCATCCAGCTGTCGTATGATGTCACAAATGGATGACTAATGAATGATTTGTTAAAATATGACGATTATTTACTTATCACATTATATTACGACCAACAGACATGTAAATGGAGTTGTCTAATGCTTTAAAATATCACGTTTGTAATCGTCTGAAAATAAAGACCTAAAATAATTCTAAGCAAAATGATTCAGGTAATTGTATTAAAGTCGATCTTAATGAATATACTGTCAGTAAACGTGTCCCAAAATTGTTCATGGGTCGCTGCCATTTACGTAGACCTTATATTGTCAACACTGACGTAGTTTCAGTATCATCTCATTGTCCTCGCACATCGTTGTAATAATACGAAAATATTAATGTCAATAAATGCGGCCTGAAATTATGCGAATTATTCACTCATCACTACCCTTTACGTAGGCCTTAATTTGTAAATACTAAAGTAATTACAGCATCACTTCTCCGCCTTCACACATCATTGTAATAGCTTGATAATGTCACTCTTACGCTTGACCGTTACCACGCACAGATATGTATTAAATATCACTTACAGTACACTTGATACACTCAAACACAGCAAGCTCGAATCATCACAACAATCATCTATAACTTGGTATTTACACCCCTTCAAACTCTATTATCTGTTTTCGTTGAACCACCACACAACATACTATGCCACAAGTAAACATCATTACACCAATCCATGCCACCAATCCACACCCCTGGAATATACAAACATATTCCACTTGTACTAACGAAACTGTTCACCAACCAAAGAACCGATCTACGCCCACCAGGCATGATTTTAAACAAAATACAGAAAATAATTTGAATCCCTTCCTGGCTTTCACCTTACACACTTCATGCAAAACAAGCAGCCATCCGAGCAATACTCTACATTTTATCCACTTACTGATTACATTGTTACCCGATTTCCCGACTTTACCTGTGAGACACGAGATGCCCTATCCGCTAATTACTTTGTTATTCTTGACATAATACCTTTCCAATACACTTTGCACAACGCCTCTACACCATTAACCCCTACTAGTTTGTTACAGTATCTGATATTTTTGCGTCTGTGGAAATATTGCCCACTCATGGAAAGTGACCAGTCCACACAAAAAAATTGTCATGGGTAAACTTGTTCATGTGAAAACTAAGTTTTCTATTTTTGACCTGGTAACCTTGTTGTTAAGCTCAAAGTCTTTTTGTGAAAAACTGAAAAACTCTTCCTGATTACCCTATGTCTCTGGTATGCCTGTGAAGCCCAAAAGTAATTCCAAATGAAAGCGTTCTAGTCCTCAAAAACACTCATCTGAAGTGATATGATCAGCTAAATTATCAAGAATTGTTGAGAACCCCGAAGATTTGGATTGGGTTTTGGAAACTGAATCAGAGGTAATGGCGACTGATATCCTGGGGGTTGATGTAAAAGCCCTGGCTATGCATTTAAAATCTATGATGCTCGGTGATGTGGAAAACATGATAGACAGAGCTGTGAAAAAAGCTGTGGTAGATGTTACTCAAAGCCTGGCTTCTGAGCTGAATGAGGTAAAAAAGGAGAACAAGAATCTTCGAAGTGAGGTAGATAATTTAGTGCTCAAAGTCGATGAATTGGAACAATATACCCGAAGGTATAGTCTGTGAAGAAGTGGCCTGGACGAATTCGACGGAGAGTCTACGGACAAGCTTGTTTTGGATGTGGCACAAAAAATCTGACATCGATTGGTCTCACAGAGTTGGTGCTCCCAGGGAAGGTGAAACGAGAGGTTCACAACTTATGGTGCTTGGCGCCATTTTTACATTGCCAAAAAGAAACTTAAGTTACAGACAATTAATGGTAAAAACTGTTATATCAATGAAGACTGAACTCAAGAAAAATTCAAAATGTTTAGAAACTCACTTAACCCTTTACCGAACGAATCGCCCACATCCGCCCGCATAATATGCAAATTCAGCAGTTGACAAAAATATTATATTTTTATACTGTACCAATGACCCAGACATAGTTGCTGGTGCTAACTCTTAAAATATAGGGCCAAACACAAATTTTGCCCCCCAATCCCCAAAATTTGCATCTAAAACTAAAGAAAACATGTCCTGAAAGGCCCTCCACACCTTGCCCCTACTGCGCATGCGCAGTGTCAAGGACGTTCCAAAATTGGCGCCATTAATCATTTCTAAGTTTGGCCCTTCATCAGTTAACATCTGACTGATCTTTGTGCTTTTAAATCTCAGTTTAAATGATGCCAGACACATAAATATTAGTGAAATGGTGATTCTAAGGAGGATAGAGAAGGAGGAGAGGAAAAGAATGTGTGACAGAATATTATCAGGGCTGTAACTTAAAATTTTTTAATGAAATTATGTTAAGTTACCTATTTTCAAGGCAGCAGCCATTTTGTTGTCATTCTGATTATTTAGTTACACTGTTTTTTTAAGTGTTTTCCTCTCTCCCTGTCCTTTAAGTTCCCCCTTGCTATTCTCCCATGCTTTTGGCATAGTTTCTGTAATTATTATTACTAAAATTTCTTGGGAGTTTTAGCTGAATAACAGAATGAATTCTGTTCTTTCCCCATGTTTACGTCTTCACCTACGGGTGGTTAGGCGTTGTGTTCTGCATCTACCATCTGATGTTCTGCAGTTTCTTCCCTGGAAGTCTCTGTTTTGCATCAGATAGTGTATTTTTGGTAACTGATTTCGGGCCTGGGTGCCTGGAGTCTTGTTTTAGTGTTTTTACACTCATTGTTTACATTTACAACAGCCCTCTGTGTGAGGGGGGGGATTTCTAAAAAATAATATCTTTATGTTATTTTAATCATAACTAGATACATTATTATTGTTCGTAAGTGTTGAATAAATTGTTTAAAATATTTTTAAAATTTTTGTCCACACTTAGGCTTGGGATCCATTGGGGCTCAACGTTACCTTTCAGAAACTTGGGCTGTTCTGAAAAAATATTTTTTCAAAATATTTTGATTTCAATTATTTTTTCTATATTAATGGATCATATTATTATTATGTATTTTGATTGCCAGGGGTTAGTGCGAGTACCAGGACTTGTTTTCTTTTCACATTGAAAGGTTATTGATCAATTGTTTTAAGAGGAAGTCTTCCTCTGACTTTATTATCATTCTATATGTGGTCAGTGTACTCGCATTAACTCCTGTTCTGTATCGTATGATTTCGATGACATTATGGGAAGCGTATGTCACGGTATGTTGTTGGGGATTTGGACACTCCGGTCCTTTCCCCGCAGGGTCACTCTACTTTATCAATTTCTATTTCAGACGATCAAGATTAGGGTGATGTATCTGTGATGTCTTCCAATAGTGTGCCTCCGTCGTCACAATTAATGAAGGGCTAGCAGAAAAGTGCTCCTGTAAATACGCCAATTGCCTAAGAGGACCCTAGTAGGTTCGACGGCCTTTGACGTCCGCTAGCTCGCCCGGTGTAGCGTCCATTCACCGAATGGTTCGGCAGCCGGGTTCGTCCGTTGCGGTCTAGAAGGAATTTTGGGGTGATGCGAGCACTATAAATTAACCTAATGCACACCCAGTGACGGCGGATCGGAGGGAGAACGCAGGAAGCCTTTTAGTCCGGTTCATAGCTCGTTCCGGTCCATCCGGACGGCAAGCGAGAGAGGCCCCTCTCTCGTTCAACAACATCTGACCCCAGATGTTGTGGTACAAAATGTGTCGCAAGCGGAGCATACGTCCGTCGCTCGGGACGCTCCGTTGTATAGGCAGTCCTCTGAGACTGCTAAGGCTTCCTCTTCTCGTCAGCGCACACGACCGCACCTTGGCTGCGTGACCGCCGATATATTACCAGCTTCGCCGATCAAGGATTTTTCGGCGACCAGGTCACACCATCCGGTAGCCAGGGACACGAGGCCTGCAGACTCCGGACGTTCGCATAGGAAGTGTGCGGGAGTCAACGTACACGGAGCTTCCGGCGGCAATGCATCGTAAGACCGCTACTGCACAGGCCTCGGGAACAGACGTGCTTTCCTTAATAGCACAGTTTATCGCAGCATCCCAGCATCAACTGAATCTGTCGCATATATTTTATCCGACGATGCTGGGTCGGGACGCTCCGCGGAAGCGGGTACGGACGTCCAAAAGTTTCAACCGGTCCGACGGGATACCGAAAGGGATTCGGAGGATTTCGAGCTTTCCCTTTCGGAACAACATATGCTGTTGTGTATGTCATCTGACTTGGTCTTCTACAGCTTCTTTCGTCGGACCAGAATGCTGCGATGCCGGATAAGAAACTGATAGCGTCGGTGGACTTAGAAATTTTTGGTTCGGTTCAGGGACATCGTCCCTCAGTTCCGACATAGTCCAATAATGTCACACAAACTTTCGAATTATTGAACGACGCTATATATATTATTATTTTATGCTTGCTATCCAAGCATTTCTGGTTTCTTGTTCGAAGAGTTATGGAGATGTCTTTCAAAAGTGTGCCTCTGTCGTCATAGTTAATGAAGAGTTAGCGGCAATAAGTGCTCATGGAATATGTCTATCGCCTACGGAGTGACATTCGCTAGCTCACCCGGTGTAGCGTACATTCATCGAATGGTTCGGCTGCCGGGTTCGTCCGTTGCGGTCTAGGAAGGAGATTTGGGTGATGCGAGCACTTTAATTACTTTAGTACTCACCCAGTGACGGCAGATTGAGGACAGATCGGAGGAAGCCTGTTAGTCCGGTTCCTGGCTTGTCCAGGTCCGTCCGGGCTGTGAGCGAGAGAGGTCCCTCTCTCGCCCAACAACATAGGGGACCGCATGTTGTGGTTCAGATATTTTACATTCGGAGCATATGTCTGTTGGACGGGACGCTCCGTTATATTGACAGTCCGAGAGACTGTCTTTAATGCTTCCTCATCCTCACAGCAGGGCACACGACCGCACATTGGCTACGTGACCTCGAGTATCCGATCAGTTTCGGCATTCAGTGATTCCACGGCGAATAGGTCGCGCCATCCGGTAGCCAAGGGACACGAGGCCTATACACTCCGTTCGCTCGCATATTGGAAGTATGCTCGGGGTAACGATCATGGAGCTTCCAGCGGCAATGCATCGTAAGACCGCTTCTCCTCAGGCCTCAGTGACGGACGTGCTATCCGAGTTAGCACAGTTGTTTCGCAGCATCCCAGCAATTGACAGTTTCTCAGTCGAATCAGGAATTATCCGACGGCGCTGGGTCGGTGCGGTCCGCGGTTGCATCAGCTACGGACGACCGAACGCTTTATAGGGTCCGACAGGATGGCGAAAGGGATTCGAAAGATTTCGAGTTTTCCCTTTAGTAGTATCGGAAGATGCCTTTCATATGTTCTGGTATTATCTTCCAGTGATTATTATTTCGGATTTCATTGCTGCGATCTTGGATGAGAGACTTATAGCGTCATTGGACTCGGATTTTTCGATCGGTTCAGGGACATTGTCCCTGACTTACCGACGCAGTCCAATATTGTCATTACAACATGTGTTTTATTTTTCGACGCTATATATATATATATATATATACAAGCCTGCTACTAAGCATGATAGTTTAGTTTCTTGTCCGCGTTGCTCATTTCTGCCATTTTATCATTTCTACAAATAGTTTATTTTGGCAGAGCAGGGCATACCGAGAGTTCATATGCGTCTAGACGGTGTGATTAAAGACTGCATATATTCTTTTTCGCCGTTTATGTCTTTTCCAATTTCAATGTTGGGAACGACATTATGTATAGTAGACTTAACTTAGACGCTTTATTATACGTAATCCGCCTTACTGAGGCGTTATCATTACGTCTTCAAGAAAAGATTTACGGGATATTATTCTCAATGTAATTTCTTTTGAGGGCAGTAGTTTGTTCACGTATAACTCCGCCCTTCAGTGGCTGATTGGAGTTAGTTAGACGTGACGCAGCCCTAGCTACATCCACACGCGTGGATAGTAATGTTAAGAACTCTCTCAGAGTCGCTTCGTTCTCGGAGGAGCTTCTCTTCGACGGCAACTTTTCGGCAATCCATGAATTGCTCGATTTATACGTTCTCTTGTCTATCTAGTGTTACAAGAGATTCAGACTGGGGAAAACATTCGGTGGTTGACTCAGAGAGTGCCGCCGCAGTTGCCGGACCCGAGTGTGGCTGTTATGACGGTTGCCAGTCAAACAGATTGGGATATAATACTGATCCCTACGGATTCGAAGTGCCAGGGTCTTTGGGTTCCGCAGTCTTTTAGCAATCAGTTTAACTTCCGCGGAATAATGTTTTTTAGGCTTGCTTTATGTCATTGCATGAACATTATTCAGAAACGCATGCCCAAATTCCTGTCCTTTAATTCGACAGTAGTGGCGTATCTCCGGAACCAGGGAGGCACTCTTTCGTTTCCGTTATTCAATTTAATGGAAAGAATCCGTCTGTTGGTTATAGTACACCAAGTTCAGTTTTGGTCCGTCATATTCCGGGTCGTCTGATTGTTTTATCGGACTCCCGTTCTCTTACGGGTCGCTTGTTGCTGTCAGAATGGACTCTCAACAAACAAGTATTCAATCAGATTTGCTATCTATGGGAGCGCCCAATGATGATTTATTTATGACACAGCTTGCTAATCAATTGCAGACGTATGTGTTGGCTTGTCCAGATCTCTGAGCTAATATTGTTAACGCTCTATTGATCTATAGGACGGATTGATAGGATACGCGTATCCTCCGGCGCTGTTGTTTTAGCAGGTATTGCTAAGATAAACAACCACAATACATTTCTGTTGATAGCATCTCTATCTTCACAGAGATCATGAGTAATTTACTCTCTTGTCTACTGTGGGTCTTAACGTGAAATCTTCCTCTATGTGAGGATCTTTTTCACTGGGTAAATCGTGTCATCTTTATCACAACCAGCAAGGTCGCAACCTTCATGTATTCCGTTGTGTGGTCCGTATTGCATTCTAAGCAATGTACTGGACGAGCTTTGGACGCGATTTCTTACTATAGGAGATCCTCTTCTTCGCTATTCTATGCGGCTAAAGTGGAGGCTCTTCCGTCGTGGTGTAGGGATCATTATGTTCATATTGTTGATCCCTCCATACTACTCATTGCTATTTTTTAGTATACTTGTTTCACAAGATCTACTGCAGCCTGTTATTATTTAGGTTATAGGTTTATGTTACCTCATACCTATGCACTCTACGATAGTTTACAATTGAGTCTTTTGTCTCTTTATCTAAGTCAGTTAGTAACTTTTTGATAAATAGACTTAGAATCTTTAGATTAAATTCCTATACGGATTTTAACTTCGGTTCTTAGTTAGCTAAGTAATCATTTGAGCCTCTGGAAACAGTAGTTTTCAAATTCTGACATTTTAGACAGTAATTCTGTTGGTTTCTCTTTTACTGTAGAGTCAGTGAGTTTCATGCACTATCGATGGATGATTTTCACTTTCATAGTTTCGGAATCAATACTTCCGTTACTATTTAGGTTGGATTGTTGCATAAGAGTTAGGCTCCTATTATCCGGAACCTATTATTTTTTTAAGGTCCTTCCGTCTTCATATGGGCATAGGCCTTTACTCTTTCCGGGTACAGTTTATGTATTTATAAACAGATATCTGTTTATTACAAAGGGCGTAAGCTTCTTCTGTCTTTGATATCTAGTAGAAGGACGTTACGCTCCATTTTATTGTTAATGGATTCTATTAACTATCGGTACTGCTTATGGTATATCATTGACTTAGCAGTTGTGCTTAAGATTTCGGCTCATGAAGTAAGAGTTCTTCTACTTCTTGGGCTTACATTAATAGTGTCGCTATTATAGAATTTTGAAGGCCGCTCATTGCGCTCAGCCATCCACATTCATGAATTTTATCTTAGAAATATCGAGTCCATTTCTGGAGGCCTCTATTGTTAGGTCTATTATCTACTGCTCAGAATGTCATTCACTTAACAGTTGCTACTATAGCTAGGTAGGCTGTCTGTTTCGGCAGTGTCTCCGTTCGGCTGCCCTCTTCGCTCTGGGCTATTTGACCCAGGGCAAGAAAAGGGGGGGGGGGGGGAGGGTGTTCCCTTGGGTCACCTGTTTTACTATGAAAACAAGGGGATACCTCCTCCGGAGTTAGTAATTCTGAGCTGTTATTGGGATGGTTGTTTAGTGAGAAGTTTAGGTTTTTAAAATTCATTCAAGTCTTAGTTTTTAAAGTATAGCTTTTGAATATTGCATATGTCAACGGACATGATTATGCAATCCTCAGACACTTTTAGGAGTATAAGAGTCTCTATTCTCTAGACTTACTTTATTTATTGGCTTACTTTAAAAATTATTAGTATAAGGATTATATTGGATATTAATAGAGTACATGGATGTATGAAGCTCAATTTTGGAAGGTGTTGTATCTTTCTAATTTATCATAAATAAGAAAGATACATGTAAGGCCTATTACTTCTTTTTCCCTACAGGGGATGACTCTATTTTATTTTATTGAGCGTATTCCATTTTGCTCTATGTCCTTGGCCCTCCAGCCTTTTTACTATTCAGCTATGTCTGGGTCATTGGTACAGTATAAAAATGTTAAAAAATTTATAGTAATTTATATATTTTTTATACTTACCAATGACCCAGACGGGGATGGCCCTCCCAGGAGTTGGGAACTCTTGCCTCCCCGCTGAGTACATAGCGCTTACCAGGCACTGGTTATTAGAATGATTAATGGCGCCAATTTCGGAACGTCCTTGACACTGCGCATGCACAGTAGGGGCGAAGTGTGGAGGGCCTTTCAGGACATGTTTTCTTTAGTTTTAGATGCAAATTTTGGGGATTGGGGGGCAAAATTTGTGTTTGGCCCTATATTTTAAGAGTTAGCACCAGCAACTATGTCTGGGTCATTGGTAAGTATAAAAAATATATAAATTACTATAAATTTTTTAACTTTTCAAACAATTTCAACAAAACCATATCATGTGACCCCTCTTTTTTACGAGCTCGTGGAGCTTGTTCCAATGAGGGAGGGGTCACATGATATGGCTTTGTTGAAATTTTTTGAAAAATTAAAAAACTTGATATTTAAAATAATAAATTTTGATATTGTCTGGTTTGGGTAAAAGGTTAAACTCAAAAGAGAGGGTAAAATCCAGCAGACATGGACAAGTGATCGCAAGCTTTTTGTAAAGCAAGGAAATTGTTCCATTTCTCTTATGAAGTGTTCAAAAGACCTTGAGAGATTTTGAGAAAAGAGTCTTCTCTAACACAATGCCATGACTAGGATGTCAACATACTTAGTGACAAGCTTAAAGTTTATCGCTTAGATATGAATATCTAAGATATGATCGACTTACTGATTACCATATGACCAGCCACAGGCCCAGGCCTTAAGTCATTAATGTTAAAGTGAGACGATTGTGGGATATACAGTCAGAGCTTTCGGGAAAAAGTGTTCAGTTTGAATTACTCAATATACATTGGAGCCAAGGCAATTTGAATATGCACTATGCCAGTGAAAATTATTCATTAAACAGGAGTGTACAACTGACAGGGGGTTTGGTTGGTTGTATTCATGTATTATAAAGATAAATTGAGCATTTTTAGCTCAACGAAGGGAGCTCAACTTATCACTTTCCGTCCCCCGTCGTCGTCATCGTCGTCCGTCATGAACTTTACATTATCGACTTCTCACAAACTACTCAACCAAATTGAACCAAATTTTGTGTGCATGCTCTTTATATATCCATTCAAGTTTGTACAAATAAACTTGCCGCGCCCATAGACGGCACCAGAAGGGGCATAACTCTGATATAACCCATAAATTTTTTCAAAAATTCAAAAAAATCTTCTTCAGATCCACCAATCAGAATCTTTTCATATTTGTTATACAACATCTCTAGGAGGGGGGGGGGGGGGGGGGGGGGAGAGAGGGGGGGCAGATTCAAGTTTGTTCAAATCGAGTCCCTGGGTTAAGATTTGGGCTCTCTATTGGAGCCCTAAGTTTAACTTGGTGCAATTTGAGGAAATTTCTTTAAAAATCTTCTTCTTCAGATCCACCAGTCAGAATCCTTTCATATGTGGTATACAAAATCTGTAGGGGGGTCAGATTCAAGTTTGTTCAAATCCAGTCCCTGGGTTAATAATTGGGCTCCCTGTAGGAAAAAATTGAAATGCCCATATCTCCAAAACTACATGGCACTGAGAATTCTTATTTGGTGTGAAGCTTCCTTAGGACCAACAGAATGGAATGGTCAAAAAGAATTGCTATCGGTTTTATCATGGGGTACTTTTGGGGGACTTTGAAAAAGTGCTGATTCAGCATTTTTTAACACTGTGGGTAATGGGAAAAACATTTAAGACTACTTTTCTCCCAAACCACTGCTCCAAAAGCTTTCAAATTTCACATATAACATCTTTGGAAGATTGTTTCACATGTTTATTGAAATCAGTTCCCTGGGTCCATATTTGGGCTCTCTATGGGAGCCCAAATGTTTAAATTAGTGCAGTATGAGGAATATTCTTTAAAAATCTTCTTCAGATCTGCCAATGAGAATCTTTTGATATTTGGTATGCAGCATCCTTAGGAGGGTGAGATTCAAGTTTGTTCAAGCCAAGTCCCTGGGTTCATATTTAGGCTGAAAATTTGGTATCCTGATCCGGACTTAGTAATTTTGGACCAAAATCCGGAAATGAGTTTTTTGGTTTTTTATGCGTTTCGGTCAATTGTAAGACAAAAAAAAATTTTTTTTTACACTAAAAAATTTGGGGTTTGGGTGGGACTTGGAAATTTTGGACCAAAAATCCGGAAATGAGTTTTTTTGTTTTTATCCATTTGGGACAACTTGGTCCAGGTGAGCTCTTCAGGCCCTCTTGAGCCTCTAGTTTAAAATTGACTGGGTTTTCATGATTGAGTTGGAGCAATATGTATTGGTATGGTTGGTTTAAAAAACAACCAAACTTTTTCATCTTAAATTATTGACGAAGAAAAGTTATTGTACTTTTTTTTACTTTCCATTCACATCTGGTGTCACAGTTTTCATATTGATTTCATATTTTGTATACTGCACAAGCATGAGTTTAACTAATGCATATCATTCAATAGTGTTGCCAAGCATTATTTTTTCAGATTTGTGGGGGATTGTTCTGTGTCATCTTGAGATTGACGCCTTCCCTAGTTTTATTCAAAATGTAGCCTGTGATCCTGCATTGGAACTAGCTCATTTTGCTTATTCCATTAAAAAATCACAATCTACAGCAGAGAAGAAAAAACATATTGTGTAAGGCTATTTAAAAAAAAACAACTTGTTTCTTGGCACCTCCCTCATCACTGAACATTTGCCTCATCACCCTTTTTTTTTACATTAAAAGCTCTTCACTAATACTATTTTGCTCTTGTAGGCCTGAAACCCCAAAACTTTTAGCACAGTTTGCAGGTCATGATTAGTATGGAGGGATTTCATTGTAACTTGGTAGGATGACTCCTTATGATGTCTAGATGAGAATTTGCCCATTTGGGCGTGATCTGCCAACCGTGAGGACTACCCAAGCCCAAAACCCGAAAACCTTTAGCACAGTCTACAGGTCATATTTATTGAGGAATTTCACTGTAACTTGGTGGGTTGACTTCATATAATGTCTAGATGTCCCCTTTTGGTCCTGATTGGGCAACTGTGACGGCTACAGGTGCCCGAAGCCCGAAAACCTTTAGCACAGTCTACAGGACATATTTATGAAGGGATTTTATTGTAACTTGGTAGGATTTCTCCAAATAATGTCTAGATGACGACGTCCCATCGCGATCATTCAGCCTTGATGGGTGCCCGAGCCTAAAAACCTTTAGCATAGGCAAAAGGTCATATTTATGGAAGGATTTCATTGTAACCTGTTAGGTTGACTCCATATAATGCCTAGATGATGACATCCCCTTTTGGTCATGATTGGCTACAGATGCCCGAAGCCCAAAAACCTTGAGCACAGTCTACAGGTCATATTTATAAAGGGATTTCAGTGTAACTTTATAGGATCACTCCAGATGATGCCCAGATGAGATTGTCCCCTTTGGTTGCGATCATTCAACCATGATGGCTGCCCGAGCCCGAAGCCCGAAAACCTTGAGCACAGTCTACAGGTCATATTTATGAAGGGATTTCATTGTAACTTGGTAGGTTGACTTCATATAATGTCTAGATGAGAACGTCCCCTTTTGGACACGATTGGGCTACTGTGGGGGCCCGGAGCCCGAAAACCTTTAGAACAGGCTGCAGGTCATAATTATGGAAGGGATTTCATTGTAGCTTGGTAGGATGACTCCAAATAATCTCTAGATGAGAACATCCCCTTTTGGCCGCGATCATTCAGCCTTATGGCTGCCCGAGTCCAAACACCTTTTGCGTAGTCTATAGGTCATATTTATGGAAGGATTTCATTGTAACTTGTTAGGTTGACTCCAAATAATACCTAGATGATGACATCCCCTTTTGGTCGTGATTGGTCAACTGTGATGGCTACAGGTGCCCGAAGCCCGGAAATCTTGAGCCCAGTCTACAGGTCATATTTATGAAAGGATTTCATTGTAACTTCGTAGGATCACTCCAGATGATGCCCAGATGAGAATGCAAAGCCCAAAAACTTTTAGCACAGTTTACAGGTCATAATTATGAAGGGATTTTATTGTAACTTGGTAGGTTGACTTCATATAATGTCTAGATGAGAACGTCCCCTTTGGACACAATTGGGATACTGACGGCTACAGGGGCCTGAAGCCCGAAAACCTTTAGCACAATCTACAGGCCATATTTATGAAGGCATTTCAATGTAACATGATAGGATGACTCGTTTTGGAATAATTTCACCGTAACTTGGTAACTTTTGTTGATATATATTAACTGTGAGGGCCATATACATTAACTGTGAGGTCATATTAACCCACCCCTCAGCTCTTTAGTACAGTGTACACCTCATATTATTTTTATCAAAAACATAACATACAGGGAGCAGAAATGAACATATTCCCAATTATCACAATTCTTGTCTTTTTTCATAATCCTTTCAGAAACATTGAACATTATCCTTTTCATCAAACACAACACACAAGTTAAGCTACAGTGTCATTGACACTTTCATTTATGCATTTTGGTCAATTTTAAGAAGAAAAACAAAAATTAGTCTGAAATTATTTTGTTTGGGACTTCGAAAATTTCCAAACAAAAATAAAAAAAAATCTCAATTTTGGGATGTAAAAGTGCAGGAACTGAAAACAGAAGGAAAATTCTATGTATTGTGTGGGCGCAATCGCTTCATCTTGTTGGTATATGCTTTTCTTAGGAGAGGCATATACAGCTTATTCAAGTCAAGTCCCTGGTTTGATATTTAGACTACCATGTCAGGTGAGCGCACTCAGGCCCCCTGGGGCCTCTTGTTAGCTCACCTGGCCTAAAAGGCCATGTGAGCTTTTCTCATCACTTGGCGTCCGTTGTCGTCCGTAAACTTTTCACATTTTCATCTTCTTCTCTGTAACCGCTGAGCCGGTGTGAACCAAACTTGGTAGGAATGGCCTATGGAAGGTCCTCTACAAACTATCCTCATTTTGTTTCCGTCGGATCAAAAAAATGGCTTCCAGAGGGATTCTTTGATTCTGATTGGTGGATTTTCAAAAATCTTCTCCTCTGAAACTGCCAGGCCAAATGTTTTAAAACTTCACATAAATGGTGACTGGGACCCCCTCTACCAACGATCCTCATTTAATGTTGATTGGGTCACAAACGGCAGCTTATTGTTACTATAGAAATCCTATGGAAAATCACATTTTCATCTTCCTCTCCAGAACTACTGAGCTGACATGAAGCAAACCTGGCAGGGATGGTCTATGGGAGGTTCTCTACAAACGATCCTCATTTTGTTCCCGTGGGTTGAAAAATATGGCCGCCAGAGGCATTCTTTTGATTCTGGTTGGTGGATTTTCAAAAATCTTCTTTCAAACTGCCAGGCCAAATTTTTTGATACTTCACATAAATGATGTCTGGGACCCCCTCTACCAACGATCCTCATTTAATGTTGATCGGCTTGTAAACATAGCCGTAATTGCGTCTTATAGTTACTACAGAAACCCTATGGGAAATCACATTTTCATCTTCTCTGGAACTACTGAGCCGACGTGAACCAAAGTTTGCAGGAATGGTCTATGAGAGGATGGAAATATGTGGCTTCCAGAGGCTATATTCTAATGATTAACCCAATGCCTCTCCTGTCTGCAGGAAGTTCGATACTGTCAGCAAAATACTTGTTTTTTTTTAAATCTGGTCATGGTTGGTTCCAGTTTTTCTCCACTGAGAACTGGGGGAAAAACCCCCAAAATATTGTGTATACAGTACAAGTCAAAATAAGCTGTAGCATAACTGCAATAAACTAAGTAAACTGCTGCTCCTGCACTGGCAAGATCAGAATCTGACATTTTCTGGAAAGCTATCAGTGAGAGCTTTCTAGAAAATGATGTCAGCTTCTGGTCTTATCAGTGTAGGAAGAGAAAGATACATAGTTTATAGGATTATCCTACAACTTATTTTGACTTGTACTGTAAACAAGTCCAACTGTAATTTTGTTGACAAATAGACAGAACATGATGTGTGTTTGAATCAGTGGGTGTTTTACGTAACGAGTTGGAATGGCATAGTCAAATATGATTACGCCATTCCAACGAATTATGTAAAACACCCACCGATTCAAACACACTTTGCATTTTGTGTTTATTACACATCCCATGCATTAAAATTCATTTAAATAAACAAATTTTAATTCCGATGTTTAAACCCAAAGATGAAGAGTTTGTTTTGACTGAAGCTGCACTGATCAAATGGATCAATAAAAAATCAAAACAACATTTTCAGAACCAGTGTTTGTTAAAATTCGTATCGCTATTTCTCTTCGGCTGGTGCCCATTCACACCCAACCATTTGGTGAATATTACTGTTAGTAAAAATATAAGTACAAATTTGTGCTGATTTGCAAAACAGCTGGGAGAAACATTTTTAAAAGAAGTTTGAAGCCTCTCAAGATGAATGAAAATTTACCGAAATAAAGTTGATCAATTTAGATGTAATGGGATCCACAAAATGAGACGGCCACGGGACTGTGTTAATGTTCCGATTGGAAATGAGTGGGTTTTTTTAAAATATTATCTCATTTTTGGCTAACTAATTTTTTGTGAACCGACTTTACTTTGCTTTGGACGTTTTCATTTTCACACTATGCGACAGACGGTCGATGATTGTATAACGAAATTTGGAAACTTTTCGAAGCATAACTAAACGGTGCAGTAAAAAGGTTCCGGCTTGTACATCACCCTTTGAATACAGAATTATTTATATCCTAGTGGCGATTGCGTTGAATACAAGGGTTTAAAGTTTAATGGATGTGTAATAACATGTATTATTAGTCTCAAGTTACTTTTCAGAAAATACTGATTGATGACAGGTGTTTGGAAAACCATGGAAGTTTTTTTGTTTATATTCTCTTCCCATCATGTCAGCTTAGATGACAGTAATTATTGTATATCTTTTAAGATTTGACAAAATTGGAGTAAAATGTGTTTCCTGTAACCCTTTACCTATCAAAAGCTATTTTGAAAGAGAATACTGTCTGAAAAATTTTTTTTACTGATTTTTTTGTTGAAACAGAATTCATAAATGTGTGCATTTTCAAGAAAATCTTCTTTGAAACTACAAGGCCAAATGGTTTGAAAAACTTAATGTGACTGATGACTGTAACCCCCTCAATGATCCTCATTTAATCTTCATCGGGTTGCAATTATGGCTGCAATTGTGGCTTATAGTTACTATAGAGACCCTATAGGAAATCACTTTTTCATCATCTTCACTGAAAGTACTGAGCTAATGTGAACCAGACTTGGCAGGCATTGTCCATGAGAGGTTCCTACAAATGTTACTCATTTTTAGCTCAACTTTGGCGAAGCCAAATTTGAGCTTTTGTCATGGCCCGTCGTCCATCTGGCCGTCTGGCCGTCTGTCCGTACGTCAACAATTGGATACGGCTCGGGCTAGAGGCCATATTTATGAACCGATCTTTACAAAACTTCTTGGGTACCTTTGTTATGACCGTGGGACGAGAACGAGTGTTTTTGGGTACGGTCCGAAATTCAAGATGGCCGCCAGCTGCCATTTTGTACCGACGATGCAGAAATCTGTTTTTTTGTACAGAACTTCCATATGAAAGCTCTGATTTGAATAATTTTTTGTATGAATGTTTAGTACCATGGGATACATCACATATAATACGGGGTTTTTTCTCGTGCGTAAATTGTGCAAATTAGACTAATTTTGATGTTTTTTGGTGTTACTTTCAGCACTGTAAGTGCAAATGCCAATACAGCTCGGGCTAGAGGCTGTATTTATGAACCGATCTTTACGAAACTTCTTGGGTACCTTTGGTATCACCGTGGGACGAGAACGAGTGTTTTTGGGTCCGGTCCGAAATTCAAGATGGCCGATGGCAGCCATTGTGTACAAAATGAGGTGCAATCAGATTTTTGCACAGAACTTCCATATGAAAGCGCTGATTTGAATAATTTTTTGTGTGAATGTTTAGTACCATGGGATACATCACATATAATACGGGTTTTTTTCTCGTGCAGAAATTATGCAAATTAGATGAACTTTGATTTTTTCAGTGCGACTTACACACAGTAAGTACACATGTCAATACGGCTCAGACTAGAGTCTGTATTTCAGGGCTTGATTTAATCTGAAAATTTTGAATAGCAATTTACTATTCACCCTGGAAAATTGATTAGCAGTTGATCCAAAAGCACTTGAAACTAATAAATCTTGAATAGCAAAATTCAGAAATTGGAGAGCAAAGTGCTATGCTAATCCAGTTAAATCGAGCCCTGTATTTATGAACTGATCTTCACGAAATTTCTTGGGTACCTTTGTTATCACCTTGGGACGAGAACGAGTGTTTCTGGGTGCGGTCTAAAATTCAAGATGGCTGCCAGTGGCCATTTTGTATCGAAATTAGGTCTGATCAGTTTTTTAGCTCAACTTGACAAAGTCAAGCTGAGCTATTGCCATCACTTCTCGTCCGTCGGCGTACGTACGTACATTAGTACGTTAGTACGTACGTCCACAATTTCCTTTGGCACACCTCACAGGTCGCATTTATGATCAGATTACTTTGACACTTTGTATCCTTGTTTGGGGTGACCTCTAGATGGGAGCTATCGATTTTCTTCAATTTCCGTCAAAAAATGTTGCCGCGGCCAGCGTTCTAAGAACTTAGTTTAGTCAAACCACAATATTTTCCTTTGGCACACCTTACAGGGCACATTTATGATTTGCTTGCTTTGAAACCTGGTACGCTTATTTAGGGTGACCTCTAGATGGTAGCTATCGATTTTCTTCAATTTCCGGCAAAAAATGTTGCCACGGCCAATGTTCGTAGAACTTAGTTTAGTCTGACCTCAATATTTCCCTTTGGCACACCCTACAGGACACATTTATGATCAGATTGCTTTGAAACCTGGTACGCTTGTTTGGGGAGACCTCTGGATGGGAGCTATCGATTTTCTTCAATTTCTGTCAAAAAATGTTGCCGCGGCCAATGTTCTTAGAACTTAGTATAGTCAGAAGACTCAATATTTCCCTTTGGCACACCCTACAGGGTACATTTATGATCAGATTGCTTTGAAACCTGGCATGCTTGTTTGGGGTGACCTCTAGATGGGAGCTATCGATTTTATTCAATTTCCGTCGAAAAATGTTGCTGCGGCCAACGTTTTTAGAACTCGGTTTAGTCAGACCACAATATTTCCCTTTGGCACACCCTACAGGGCACATTTATGATTTGATTGCTTCGAAACCTGGTATGCTTGTTTGGGGAGACCTCTAGATGGGAGCTATCGATTTTCTTCAATTTCCATAAAAAAATGTTCCCACTACCAACATTCTTAGAACTTAGTTTAGTCAGACCACAATATTTCCCTTTGGCTCACCCTACAGGGCACATTTATGATTAGATTGCTTTGAAACCTGGTATGCTTATTTATGGTGACCTCTAGATGGGAGCCTTCGATTTTCTTCCATTTCCTTTAAAAAATGTTGCCACGGCCAACGTTCTTAGAACTTAGTCTAGTCAGACCACAATATTTCCCTTTTGTACACCCTACAGGGCACATTTATGATCGGATTGCTTTGAATCCTGGCATGCTTGTTTGGGGAGGCCTCTAGATGGGAGCTATCGATTTTTTTCGGGTTTCTGTCAAAAAATGTTGCTACTGGCAAAAAAAATAACATTGGTACCAATGATCTTCAATTTTGCCATTTCATTTATAACTTACCAAGTTCAAGTTTGTCAAGTTGAGCTGCAGTGTCATTGACACTTTCATTTGTACACAACTTCTATACAGCTCAGACTAGAGGCCATGTTTATGAACCAATCTTTACGAAACTTCTTGGGTACCTTTGTTATCACTGTGGGATGAGAGCGAGTGTTTTTGGGTGTGGTCCGAAATTCAAGATGGCCACCAGCAGCCATTTTGTACCAAAATTAGTGCAATCAGTCTTTTGTACAGAACTTCTGTATGAAAGTTCTGATTTGAATAAATTTTTGTATGAATGTTTAGTAACATGGAATACATCACATATTGTAAGGGGTTTTTTTTCGTGCAGAAATTATGCAAATTAGATGAACTTTGATTTATTCAGTGCTACTTACACAATGTGAGCACACATGTCAATACGGCTCAGGGTAGAGGCTGTATTTATGAACCGATCTTCACAAAACTTCTTGGGTACCTTTGTTATCACCTTGGGATGAGAATGAGTGTTTCTGGGTATGGTCCAAAATTCAAGATGGCTGCCAGTGGCCATTTTGTACCAAAATTAGGTCCAATCAATTTTTTGTCACAAGTTGTATACAGCTCGTATTTATGAACTGATCTTCACAAAACTTCTTGGGTACCTTTCTTTTCACCTTGGGACAGGAACGAGTGTGTTTTGGGGTGCCTTTGTTATCACTGTGCTATGAGAACAAATATTTTGGGGTTCAGTCAGACCCACTCTGGGACTCAAAAGTTTTCTTTTCTAGTTTAGCATCTGACTGTCACCCACCTTTACAATACTTTACCTATACATTTGTTACAGGCAACGGTCAGTATTTATGTACAGACCGTTACAATTCTTTATATGTACCTTTGTTATCAGGTCATTACCTAGATGTTTGTCATTGCTGTGTCACATACTATACATGGGCATGTCTTTGTCTTGACAAGTTGAGCTATAGTGTTATTGACACTTTCATTTAGGCACGCAGTGTAGAGTTTCTGACGATAAGCCCGGAGAGGGTGGGTCCATACCGATTGGGGGCTGTAGCTTAAATGGCTGTGTAAGCCACAAAATTCCAAATGTGGATAACGGTGTGATAAATTTAAATTGTGTATCTGCTGGACTTGCCATATATCTTCAGTATAATGGCGGGTAGTTTTACCTTGGACGAGATCCAGACTAACGCAGAATATGATTTTATGAACATATTCAATACAAGGGTGTGTGAGATGCCCAATAACGAGCGGTCATGATTATGCATAGTGCATAATTATGTGACCTTAAACACCAATAAATAAATAAATAAATAAATGCCCAATAACGAGGATTCTCCTTTCAAAGAGTCTGGTGCTGATTGTAAATGTTACTAACCTAGTGAATTTCGCCGTAATTACATTAACCAACCAGATCATTTCTCCTTCTTTCACCTAAATTGTCAAAGCCTTAATGCCCACTGGGACCCTTTAAAAAAGCTGTTACATGATATGCAGGCACGGAAATTTTTTTTGATATTATCGGGCTATTTCAAGCACCCTCTAACATCTCATATACATTAGATGGCTATGATCCCCTAATAAAGAACACACGACCTGAAGGTGATGATGGACGTGGTGGCGTTGGACTCTACATCAAAGAGGGCCTTGCTCCTCAAATTTGTCAGGACTTATCCGTTTTTATTCCATATGTAATCAAGTCCCTCTTTATCAAAATTAAAGTGAACAATTCCAAAGTATTAATTGGTGTTGTGTACACACCAAATACGCCACCAAAAGCAGACATAGACCTATTTCTGTCTAAATTAAGTGAAATAACAGATCGAATTAATGGTGAGAATAAAAAAGCCTATATTATGGGAGACTTCAATATTGATCTACTCAAATCTGATTCACACACAAATACCAAAATGTACTTGATATAATGTTCAGTCAAGGCTTTCTGCCCTCTATCACCAAGCCAACACGAGTAACCACTCACTCTGCTACCTTGATAGATTACATTTTCTCAAACAATATTCCATCCTCATCGGGAATAATCATCAGCGATGTTTCGGATCACTTTAGTACATTTCACACAGAAGTAAATATTAAACCTAGGCACAAACCAATAACCATTGAGAAACGCGTCATACATGAAGATAACTTGGCTACCTTTAAATCCTTCTATCACAAAGTGATTTCTCTCCAGTTTTTAGCTCACCTGACTGTAAGTCAGGGTGAGGTTTTCTTATCACTCTTCATCCATCCGTCGTCTGTCGTCCATCGTCCTGCGTGAAGGTGGTGTTTGAGCCTCTTTCTCCTAAACCACTGGCCACATTTTAATTAAATTTCATGTAAGCAGTGGTTATATAGGGGCATTTGGGTTTTTCTTTAAATTGGATTTTTGCTCATATTGTGGAGTGGGGTGGGGCCAAAATGCACAAAATTTTAGAAAATCTTCTCATGAACCAGCCATAGCAGAGACTTGATATTTGGTATGCAACTTCCATTTGAGGTGTAGACTCAAGTTTGTTCAAGAGAAGTTTGACGGGCAATATTTACCTTTGTTCTGAGAGGGGCAAGAATTTTTGCCCTGCCCAAAATTTCTATATTTTTATACTGTACCAATGACCCAGACTTAGCTGGTGCTAACTCTAACAAAACCAGGGCCAAACACAAATTTTGCCCCCCAATCCCCAAAATTTGCATCCAAAACAAAAAGAAATCATGTCCTAAAGGACCTCCATACTACGCCTCTACTGCGCATGCGCAGTGACGCAGTCGTCCCGAAATTGGCGCCAATTATCATTCTCTGTTTGGCCCTTCATCAGTCAACATCTCACTGATCTTTGTGCTTGTAAATCTCAGTTTAAAGGATGCCAGACACGTAATTTTTGGAGAAAATGTGATTCTAAGGAGGATAGAAGGAGGAGAGGAAAAAGAAGTGGCAAAAAATAATCAGGGCTGTACTTAAAATTTTTTGATGAAATTATGTTAAGTTGCCTATTTTCGAGGCATGGGCCTCTTGTTGTCATTCTTGCTAATTGTTGCACTGCTTATTCAGTGTTTTCCTCTCCCCTAGCCTTCTAAAGTCCCCCTTGGCAATTCTCCCATGCTTTTGGCATATTTTTGAGAAATTTCATTTCTAAAATTTCCTGGGAGAGTTGCTTGGTTACAGAATGTTTTCTGTTATTTTCCCCATAGTTACGTTTTCACCCATGGGTGTATAACGTTTGTGTTCTGCATCTTCCATCTGATGTTCTACAGATTCTCCCCTGGGAGTCTCTGTTTTGCATCAGATAGAGTGTAATTGATGACTGATTCCGGGCCAGTTTTTTCAGTGCCTGGAGTCATGTTTTCTAGTGTGTTTACACTGTTTGTTTTCATTGGCAACAGCCTTTTTTGAGGGGGGCTGTTTGCTTTTGTGGTAGTTTATCTCATTATAAGATACATTTATATTATCCGAAAGTGTCTCATTAATTATTTTATATAAATTTAAAATTTTTGACCACACTTTGCCATCGGATCCATCAGGGCTCAACGTTACTTTTCAGCAACTTGGGCTTCTTTGAAAAAATATTTTTTCAAAATTATTTTGTTTTGCAATTGTTTTTTCATTTATTAATGGATCATGTTATTATGTATCTTTGTGTCAGGGGTTTTTGCGAGTTACTAGGACTTATTGTTGTTCTTTCACAATGAAGGGACGTTGTTCAAATTGTAATAGGAAGAAATCTTCCTCTGACTTTCATGATCATTGTATTAATTGTAGTCAGTGTTCTCGCATTAATCCCTGTCCTATATGTGAATATTGGGATGAGAAACATTGGAAACGTGTGTCACGATATGTTGTTTCTGGAGAAAGAGCGATGCCGGCTCTTTCTCCGCAAGGTCACTCTACTCTCTCAGTTTCTATTTCAGAGGAACCAGAACAGGGTGATGTTTCCATGTTATCTTCTTCAAGTGTGCGTCCGTCGTCACAAATGAATTCAGAGCTAGCGGCAAAAGTGCTCATGGAGATTAGACAAATGTCGTCCGCTAGCTCGCCCGGTGTAGCGTCCATTCACCGAATGGTTCGGCAGCCGGGTTCGTCCGATGCGGTCCAAGAGGAAATTTTGGGTGATGCGAGCACTATAAACATAATAGATGCACACCCAGTGATGGCGGATAGTAAGCGAGAACGGAGGAAGCCTTCTAGTCCGGTTCATAGCTCGTCCAGGTCCAGCCGGGCTGCGAGCGAGAGAGGTCCCTCTCTCCTACAACAACATTTGGGACCAGATGTTGTGGTACAAAATGTGTCTTTAGCGGAGCATACGTCCGTCGCTCGGGACGCTCCGTTGTATAAGCAGTCCGCAGAGACTGTTAAGGCTTCCTCTTCTCGTCAGCGCACACGACCGCACCTTGGCTGCGTGACCGCCGATATATTACCAGCTTCGCCGATGAAGGATTCTTCGGCGACCAGGTCACACCATCCGGCAGCCAGGGATTCGAGACCGATGGACTCTGGACGTTCACATAGGAAAAGTATGCGGGAGCCATCTGATGCGGAGCTGCCCTCGGCGAAGCAGCGAAAGACTGCACCTCCGCAGGTCTCGACGCCGGACATTCTTGTGCAGATAGCACAGCTTATCGCAGCATCCCAGCAGCCGACAGAAACGGTGTCGGATCGAGAATTATCCGACGGCGCTGGGTCGGTACGCTCCGCCGAAGCATCGGGGGCGGACGACCGGGAACATCGTGAGGTCCGACCGGATGGTGAAAGGGATACGGATGACTTGGAGCTATCCCTTTCGGAACAACATAAAGCTGCCGTGGACTTCATCCGGCACTTTCTCCCTCAAGTTGTTCCGTCGGGCCAGACTGCTGCGCTTCCGGACAAGAGAATTATAGCGTCATTGGATTCTGAATTTTTTGAGCGGTTCAGGGACATCGCTCCCGAGTTTCCGTCGTAGTCCAATAATGTTGCTAGAACATTTGAATTATTGAACGACGCTATATTTAAACTTGCTTCCAGGACGGGGAAAGCAGGTTTCTTGTCCGCTAATACTCTCAACCTGCCTTTCATTAATGCAAGGAATAAATTCGATACGGCAGGACAGGGTATACCGAGAGTTCCTCTGCGTATGGACGACGAGGCGGAAGACTTAGAGCTATCATTACCGTCGTCAGCTTCTATTCCAACCGCGGTGTTGGAAACAGCTATTGCGTCTAACAGAGCCAATTTAGATGCCTTATCTTACGCAGATCACCTTACTAAGGCGTTATCACTGCGCCTTCAAGGGGAAGAGTTTCAGGATATACAATCCTCTTTAAGACTTCTTTCAAGGGCAGTAGCTTATTCCACGTGTAACTCCGCCCTTTCAGTGGCAAATCTGGAGTTGGTTAGACGTGACGCAGCCCTAGCTACATCCACACTAGTGGATTCTAAGGTGAAGAACTCTCTTAGAGTCGCTTCGGTCTCAGGCGAACTTCTCTTTGACGGCAAGCTTTCCGCTATTTATGATAAAATTAAAAAGAAAGCTAATGATTCTCTGTTGTTCAGATCGGCTCCTAAGAAGTCGGATACAGCAGACACGAATAAAACAGGCACTTCTGGGTCTAATGCGCCCAAGAGAGGTTCCTATAGAGGTTCCGGTGCGTCCTCTTGGTCTTATTCGAGAGACCGTCAGGATAGCGACTCTCGTTCGGGACGTCCTTCAGGCCGGGACAATCGGTCGGACGCCCCGAGGTCGACGAGGCGAGGTGCGGGTCGTGGAAGACGTGGTTTCTCCTACCGCAGGCCTCGCAGGTCCAGGAGGTGATGGCTTAAACCTCTATCGCGTTCCGGTTGGCGGAAGGTTGTTGAGTTTTTCACAAGAGTGGGCGTCGATTACGGACGACCCTTGGGTGAGAGGAGTGACTTCGGAAGGTCTAAAGATATCCTTCAAACGAAAGCCTCCATTAACTCGAAGTCCAAAGTGGACTCATCTTCCGTCAAATCCACAGAAAAGAGACGCTCTGTTATCAGAGGTGCAGTCTCTTTTAATGAAGAACGCGGTAGAGGTCGTAGAAAACCAGGAATCTCTGGGATTCTACAGCCATCTGTTTCTGGTTCCGAAACCAGACGGCTCGTTCCGTCCAGTCATAGATTTGAGCTGGATAAACAAGCTGATCGTCGCTCCGAAGTTTTATATGGAGACGATTCGATCGGTCAGAGCGAGTATTCGGGTGAACGATTATGCAACGAGCATAGATCTCAAAGATACGTACTTTCACGTCATGGTACATCCGACATTCCGAAAGTATCTACGCTTTGCAGTCCTGGGAGTGGTGTATCAATTCCGGGCGATGTGCTTCGGATTGAATCTAGCACCCTGGGCTTTCACTCGGGTAATGAACTCGGTAATGATCTACTTCCGAGCTCATTCGTCTGTGGTAACGTCGGCCTACCTGGGCGACATTCTTCAGAGGTACGGCAACGAGTTAACGCTTCAGAACGATGTTCAGAATCTTCTTCTATTGCTCCGACGTCTCGGTTTTATAGTAAACGAGGAGAAGTCGGATCTGGTGCCGTCCAAGTCATTCACTCATCTGGGAATGAGCTTCGAGACGCACAACAATCTCGTTCGTCTGCCGTTAACCAGAGCGAAATTAGTCAGTTGTTACGCTCGCTATTGTCTGCACGCAGACAAAGTCACGGCGAGAGAATTTATGAGACTGATAGGTCTGTGCGGAGCCGCCGCGGATCTCATTCCGATGGGGCGGCTACGCACACGTCCTCTTCAAATTTTCCTGACTCAGAATTGGAGTGTGAAAATTCATTCGCTCGATGTAGACGTTCTCTTGTCAGATCAAGTGAAACAAGAGATTCAGACTTGGGCAAACATTCAGTGGTTAACTCAAGGAGTTCCGCTGCAGTTGCCGGATCCGAGTTTTACCGTTATGACGGATGCCAGTCAAACAGGTTGGGGTGCATCATTAATCCCAATGGATTCGAGATGCCAGGGTCTTTGGGATCCGCAATTCCTGTGCAAGCACATAAACATCAAGGAAATGATGTCAATTTGGCTTGCGTTACGTCACTGGATGGACATTATTCACGATGCTCATGTCCAAATCCTATCCGACAATACGACAGTAGTGGCGTATATACGGAATCAGGGAGGCACTCATTCAGTTCCGTTGTTCAATCTAACGGAAAGAATCCTTCTGTTTGCGTTAGAACATCACGTTCTTCTTTCGGTCCGTCACATACCGGGTCGTCTGAATGTGCTAGCAGACTCCCTTTCACGAAAGGGTCGCTTGTTGCCGTCGGAGTGGACTCTCAACAAACAAGTATTCAATCAGATTTGCTACCAATGGGAACGGCCAATGATAGACTTATTTGCGACACATCTCAACAATCAGTTGCAGACGTATGTGTCTCCGTGTCCGGATCCAAGAGCATTTGCAGTAGACTCTCTGTCGATCCCTTGGGACGGAATGATAGGATATGCGTATCCTCCAGCGCCGTTAATTCAACAAGTATTGCTAAAGATAAAACAATCTCAATGCAAGATTCTGTTGGTAGCATCTCTGTCGCCACAGAGACTGTGGATAAATCTACTCAGGTGTCTGTTGTGGGTCCTACCGCGGAAGCTTCCTCCACGAGAGGATCTTCTTTCGCAGGGGAAATCGCGCCAACTCCATCACAACCCGCAAGGTCTCAACCTTCATGTTTTTCCGTAGTGCGGTCCTTCTTGCATGGCAAGCACTTTACAGGACGAGCAGTGGACGCGATTTCTAACTGTAGGAGGACCTCCTCTTCGCTAAACTATGCGGCTAAGTGGAAGGTTTTTCGTCGTTGGTGTAGGGATCATTCTGTAGATATATTTGATCCCTCTATACCAGACATTGCAAACTTTCTAGTATACTTGTTTGACGAAATCAAACTGCAGCCTGTTACTATAAAGGGTTATAGATCTATGTTATCTGATACCTATGCACATCATGATAGTTTACAAATTGGATCTAATGTCTCTTTATCAAAGTTGGTTAGAAACTTTTCGATAAATAGACCCAGAACTCTTAGATTAATTCCTAAGTGGAATTTAGCTTGGGTTCTCCTTAAATTGAAGGAAAAGCCATTTGAACCTCTTGGGACAGTAGATTTCAAATTCTTATCTTATAAGACAGCTTTTCTCTTAGCTTTCTCTTCTGCCAGAAGAGTCAGTGAGCTTCATGCACTATCGGTGGATGATTCTCATTATCGTAGTGTTGGGAACACTATCACCTTCACTACTAATGTGGGTTTTTTAGCTAAGAATCAGGCTCCTAATAAATATCCGGAACCTATTGTTATTAAGGCTCTTCCGTCTTCAGACGGGCGTAGGCCTTTACTCTGTCCTGTTAGAGCACTACGTATCTATAAACAGAGATCTCAGTTTATCAGAAAGGGACGGAAACGTTTCTTTCTGTCTTTGATGCCTAATAGAAAGGACATTTCAGTCCATTCTATTGCTAGATGGATTCAGTTAACTATCCGTACTGCTTATGAAGATTTATCTTCTTCTCAGCAGTCTGTGCTTAAGATTTCTGCTCATGAAGTAAGAGCTCTTTCTACTTCCTGGGCTTATGCTAATAGTGTTGCTATTACAGATTTAATGAAGGCTGCTTATTGGTCTCAGCCATCCACATTTACGAATTTTTATCTCAGAAATATTGAGTCCATTTCTGGAGACCTGCATTGTTTAGGTCCGTTATCTGTTGCTCAGAATGTCGTCCACTAAACAGTTGCAACTATAGTTATGCAGGCTTTCTGTTCCGGCAGTGACTCCGTCCGGCTGCCCCCTTCGCTCTGGGCTATTTGACCCAGGGCAAGGGGAAGGGGGGGGGGAGGGGGGGGGGGCGGGTGTTCCCTTAGGTCACCTGCTTTATAGTGAAAAGCAAGGGAATGCCTCCTCCAAGTCAGTATTTCTGAGTCGCTTCCGGGATGGTTTTAAAGTGTAATATTAATGTTTAAATTCATTCATGTCTTATTTTTGAAGTGTAGCTCGGTGTGAAGCATTTGTATATGTCAAGTGTCAAACGGGCTTTAATATACAATACTCGGACACTTTTAAATGATTATAAAGAGTCTCAATTCTCTGGACTACTTTATTTATTGGCTTGCTTTAAAAATAATTAGTATAAGGGTTATACTGGATGTTAATAGAGAACATGAATGTTATTGTGCTCAATTATTAAGGGTAGTGTATCTTTCTAATTTTATATTAAATAAGAAAGATACATGTAAAGCCTAATACTCCTTTTCTCCTTAAGGGGTTACCTCTTTACTATATAGTTGAGCTTATTGGATTTTCCTCTATGTCCTAGGCCCTCCAGCCTGTTTACTATTCAGCTAAGTCTGGGTCATTGGTACAGTATAAAAATGTTAAAAAATTTATAGTAATTTATATATTTTTTATACTTACCAATGTCCCAGACGGGGATGGCCCTCCCTGGAGTTGGGAACTCTTGCCTCCCCGCTGAGTACATAGCGCTGACCAGGCACTGCCAGTAAGAATGATAATTGGCGCCAATTTCGGGACGACTGCGTCACTGCGCATGCGCAGTAGAGGCGTAGTATGGAGGTCCTTTAGGACATGATTTCTTTTTGTTTTGGATGCAAATTTTGGGGATTGGGGGGCAAAATTTGTGTTTGGCCCTGGTTTTGTTAGAGTTAGCACCAGCTAAGTCTGGGTCATTGGTAAGTATAAAAAATATATAAATTACTATAAATTTTTTAACTTTCTGAACCCAGAGGCCGATTTGAACCAAATTTAATATGAGGTATTATTGGGTTATAAATATACTTGATTTATGCCCCAAAAAATGTTCCTGCAGCCCCGTGGGAATGGCTGGAGCTAAAAATAGAAAAAAATTAAAATGTCCATATCTCCAACACTGGATGGCACCTGGAATTTTTATTTGGTGTGAAGCTGCCTTAGGCCCAACAGAAAGGATTGGTAAAAAAAATTGCCATCAGTTTTATCATAGGGTACAGTTTCGGGACTTTGAAAAAGTGCGCAGTCAGCACTTTTTAACACTGTCGGCAATAGGAAAAACATTAAAAAATCTTCTTCTCCAGATCCAGCAGGCAGAATCTTTTGATATTTGGTATTCAACATTGTAGGGTGGATTTGATTCAAGTTTGTTCAAATTGGCCCCCTGGGTTCATATTTGGGCTCAGTATAGGAGCCCGATTTCGAACTTGGTGCATTTCAGGCAAATTTCTTTAAAAATCTTCTTCTCCAGATCCAGCAGGCAGAATCTTTGATATTTGGTATGCAACATTGTGGGGTGGATCTGATTCAGGTTTGTTCAAATCGGCCCCATGGATTCATATTTGGGCTCACTATAGAAGCCCGAATTCGAACTTAGTGCATTTCAGGCAAATTTCTTAAAATATCTTCTTCTCCAGATCCAGCAGGCAGAATATTTTGATATTTGGTATGCAACTTTGTGGGGTGGATCTGATTCAAGTTTGTTCAAATCGGCCCCCTGGGTTTATATTTGGGCTCAGTATAGGAGCCCAAATTTGAACTTCGTGCATTTCAGGCAAATTTCTTTGGAAATCTTCTTCTCAAGATCCAGTAGGTAGAATCTTTTGATATTGGGTATGCACCATGCTTAGGGGGGTGAGATTCAATTTTGTTCAAGCCAAGTCCCTGGGTTCATATTTGGGCTCACTGTGGGAGCCCGAATTATAACTTAGTTCAAAATGAGGAATTTTCTTTAAAAATCTTCTTCTTCAGATCCAGCAGTCGGAATGTTTTGATATTTGGTATGCAGCATCCTTAGGAGGGTGAGATTTAAGTTTGTTCAAGCCATGTCCCTAGGTCCATATATGGGCTCACTGTGGGAGCTTGAATTGTAACTTAGTTCGAATGAGAAATTTTCTTAAAAAATTTTCTTCTTCAGATCCAGCAGTTGGAATGTTTTGATATGTGGTGTGTAGCATCCTTGGGGGGGGGGGGGGGGGAGGGGGGGATTCAGGATTCAAGCCATGTCCCTAGGTCCATATATGGGCTCACTGTGGGAGCTTGAATTATAACTTAGTCAATATGAGGAATTTTTTTTTAAAAATCTTCTTCAGATTCAGCGGTCGGAATGTTTTGATATTTGGTGTGTAGCATCCTTGTGGGGGGGGGGGGGGGGGGGGCGGGCTGAGATTCAAGTTTGTTAAAGCCACGTCCCTGGGTTCATATATGGGCTCCCTATGTTCAATATGAGGAATATTCTTTAAAAATCTTTTTTTTAGATCCACTGGTCAGAATCTTTGGATATTTGGTATTAGCTTTTCTTAGAAGGAACAGATGCAACTTGTTGAAATCAATTCTCTGGGTTGATATTTAGACTACCGTGTCAGGTGAGCGCCCTCAGGCCCCCTGGGGCCTCTTGTTTAAATGAGTTACCCAAATACAACATGTAATTTTCAGCAATATATATCTGTCGGCCTTTGACAAAGCGTTCTCTTTCAAACATGTTAGACTGAAGAAGAAATTTATTAGGAAACAACCATGGATGTCTAAGGGACTTTTAACATCATCCATTAATAAAGCCAAATTTTATAATAAAAAACTAAAATCCCCAACAGAACAAAATATAAAGAACTACTAAAATTATTGTAGATTATTTGAGAAGATTAAAAAATAAGACAACCTTAGAAAAACATGGCAGAAACTAAATGAAACCATGAAAAAAGTCAAACACTCTACAATAATGCCTACCTTATTTGTCAAGGATGACGGTAAAGAAATTAGTGATCTAACCGAAATAGCTCAGGAATTTAACATATTTTTTGCAAATATTGGAAAATGAATGAGTGAGCAAGCAAGTAGTACAAATAAGACACCCATGGATTTCATGGGTTTTACTTTTCAACACAGTTTCTTTCTTAGACCAACAACGCTGGTGAAGAATGTGACTAACCATATGAAATCGAAACACAGTGAAGATTCTGATGGTATCACCTCTCACCTCCTCAAACATACAATCGATGCAATAGCTGAACCACTTTCACATATGATTAATAATCATTCACTAAAGGCACATTTCTGGAGTGGATGAAAATAGCCAAAGTAATTCCAATCTATAAATCAAATGATGAGCATAAGTTCACTAACTACAGGCCCATCAGCATCTTACCTACTTTCTCAAAAGTCTTAGAAAAGTTAATGTCAAATAGAATTATAAAATATCTGGACAAATTTGATATCCTTTACCATCATCAATATGGCTTTAGAAAAAAATCATAGTGCTATACATCCTATGATGCAACTTCTTAAGAATATAGCTGTTGAAAACAACAAACAAAGTAAAGATATAACATTAGCTCTCTTTCTGGACTTCTTCTAAGGCCTTTGATACAATAAATCCTGACATATTATTAACCAAACTAGACAAATACGGCTTTAGGAGTGTTAGCAATAACTGGTTCAAAAGCTACCTAACACATAGGTCACAGTGTGTCAAATACGGTGAACAATCCTCTAACCCAGTCGAAATAACTTGTGATCCTCAAGTATCTAATCTTGGGCCTATCTTATTCCTCTTGTATGTTAAAGACATCAGGTACTCAACAAATTTGAAACTGCTGTCATTTACGGATGATACAACAGGATATGCTTCTGCGGCAGAGACTGCCAGACTAGCTTGACACATAAATAATGAACTTGCCAATATATCCGATTGGTGTTCTGCTAATCAGTTAGTCTTGAATGCTAATAAAACTAAATATATGATCATTAACCCGACCAATAGCAAAATATTCTCCGACGACATACAAGTCAGTATAAATAACCAGGAAATCAGCCGAATAGGAGCTACACAACCTGAAAAATCATTGAAATTTCTAGGGATTACAATTGATGAAAACTTGTCCTACCAGACACATATTTCAAACATATGCTTGAAAATAGGAGAAGCCAATAATGCTCTAAATGAAGTAAAGAAAATCTTACTGCACTTGGCAATGAAAACCCTGTATTACGCACTCTCTCACAGCCTTCTGGCATATGGAATTCATATATGGGGTAATTCTAAAGCAACCAAAAAACTGTTAATAATGCAGAAACGATCTCTTCGAATTATTAATAACAAAAGATATAATGCCCACACAGATCCACTGTTTGCAAAAGATAGTATACTAAAAGTGAACAATTTGTTTAAGCTCCAGGGTTTTTTCTTCGTATTCGATTGGGAAAAAAACAAACTCCCAGCTGCTTTCAAACATTTTTAGATTAACTTGACAAAGTCAAGATAAGCTATTGCCATCACGCGTGCAGAAGTCTGTGAGTCTGTTCACATTTTCCTTTAGCACAGGCTACACCACGTAGTTCTTATCTGATCATCACAAAATTTCATATGCAGGTTTGAGGTCATGTCTAGATGAGATCAGTCAACCGTGGTGGCTGCCCGAGCCCAAAACCCGAAAACCATTAGCACAGTCTACAGGTCGTATTTATGAAGGAATTTGATTGTAACTTGGTAGGATGCCTCTGTATAATATCTAGATGAGAACGTCCCCTTTTGGTCATTATCTGTCAACCATTATGGCTGCCCAAGCACGAAACCCAAAAACTTTTAGCACAATCTACAGGTCATATTTAATATGGAGGGATTTCATTGTAACTTGGTAGGATGACTCCGGATGATGTCTGGATGAGAACTTCCCCATTTGGTCGCGATCTGTCAACTGTGATATCTGCCCGAGCCCAAAATCATAAGCACAGTCTACAGGTCGTATTTATGGAAGGGTTTCATTGTAACTTGGTAGGTTGACTCCATATAATGTCTGGATGAGAACATCCCCCTTTGGTTACGATTGGTCAACTGTGATGGCTACAGGGGCCGAAGCCCAAAAACCTTTAGCACAGTCTATAAGTCATATTTATGATGGGATTTCATTGTAACTTTGTAGGATGACTCCAGATAATGTCTAGATGAGAACGTCCCCTTTGGTTGCGATCATTCAGCCGTGACAGCTGCCTGAGCCTAAAACCCGAAAACCTTTAGTACAGTCTACAGGTCATATTTATGGAGGGATTTCATTGTAACTTGGTAGGTTGATTCCACATAATGTCTAGATGATAACGTCCCCTTTTGGTTGCAATGGTCGACTGTGATGGCTACAGGGGCCCAAAGCCAGAAAACCTTTAGCACAGTCTACAGGTCATATTTATGAAGGGATTTCATTGTAACTTGGTAGGATGGCTCCAGATAATGTCTAGATGAGAACGTCCTCTTTTAGTCGCAATCATTCAGCTGTGACAGCTGCCCAAGCCCAAAACCCCAAAACCTTTAGCACAGTCTACAGGTCGTATTTATGGAGGGATTGCATTGTAACTTGCTAGGTTGATTCCATATAATGTCTAGATGATAACGTCCCCTTTCGGTCACGATTGGTTGACTGTGATGACTACAGGGGCCCGAAGCCCAAAGACCTTTAGCACAGTCTACAGGTCATATTTATGAAGGGATTTCATTGTAACTTGGTAGGATGACTCCAGATAATGCCTAGATGAGAACGTCCCCATTTGGTCGTGATCATTCAACCATGACGGTTGCCCGGGCTCAAAACCCGAAAAACTTTAGTACAGACTACAGGTCATATTTATGAAGGGATTTCATTGTAACTTGGTAGGATGACTCAGTATAATGTCTAGATGGGGACGTCCCCTTTTGGTTGCGATCGGTCAACCGTGATGGCTACGGGGGCCCAAAGCCCAAAAACCTTTAGTCTATAGGCCGTATTTATGAAGGGATTTCATTGTAACTTGATAGGATGACTCATTTTGGAATAATTTCACTGTAAATTGGGAACTTTCGTTGATATACATTTACTGTGACGGCCACATACATTAAATGTGAGGGCCACATTAACCCACCCCTTTAGTACAGTCTACACCTCATATTATTGTTTCCCGCTTTTTTGAAAAAAATGGGAGATATTAAATTTGGGGTGTCCTTCCATCCTTTTGTCCTTCTGTCCATCTGTGTTTTTCGTTTCCAGACTCTAACTTTCCTTACAGTGACTGGATTTCGATGAAAATTGGGTAGTAGATCACTTTCATCAATTGTGGGTCCAGGTTCGAATATGGGCATTTTCCGCGCATATTTAATTAGGTTGCTGAAATTTGATTGGCTGACGGTTTCCAGACTCTAACTTTCCTGAAAATCAACCGATTTTGATGAAATTTCATATATGGATTACTTTTATCAATACCTAGGTCAAGTTCGAATGTGGGAAATTTTGTACCGAAAATCTGTCCATCTGCCCCATGCGTCAACGCACCTCGGACTAAAAGCCGTATTTATGAACTGATCTTCACAAAACTTCTTGGGTATCTTTGTTATCATTGTGAGACCAGAATATGTGTTTTGGGGTTTGGTCCAAAATTCAAGATGGTCGCCAGTGGCCATTTTGTTTCGAAATTGGGTGTAATCAGTTTTTTGTACAGAACTTCTATATGAAAGTTCGGAGTTGAATAAATTTCTGTATGAATGTTCAGTAACATGCAATACATCACATATAATACGCATTTTGTTCTCGTGCAAAAATTATGCAAATTAGGGAAACTTTGATTTATTCAGTGCTACTACTAATACACAGTAAGTGCACACCTTCCCTGTTTTTTGTTTCCAGACTCTAACTTTCCTTACAGTCAGTCGATTTCGATGAAAGTTGGGTAGTAGATCACTTTCATCAATTGTGGGTCCAGATTCGAATATGGGCATTTTCCGCGCATATTTAATTAGGTTGCTGAAATTTGATTGGCTGACGGTTTCCAGACTCTAACTTTCCTTAAAATCAACCGATTTTGATGAAATTTCATATATGGGTTACTTTTATCAATACCTAGGTCAAGTTCGAATGTGGGAAATTTTGTACTGAAAATCTGTCCATCTGCCCCGTGTGTCAATGCACCTCGGACTAAAAGCCGTATTTATGAACCGATCTTCACGAAAATCCTTGGGTATCTTTGTTATCATTGTGAGACCAGAATATGTGTTTTGGGGTTTGGTCCAAAATTCAAGATGGCCGCCAGTGGCCATTTTGTTCCAAAATGGGTGTAATCAGTTTTTTGTACAGAACTTCTATATGAAAGTTCAGATTTGAATAAATTTTTTTATGAATGTTTAGTAACATGCAATACATCACATATAATACAGGTTTTGTTCTTGTGAAAAAATTATGCAAACTAGGGAAACTTTGATTTATTCAGTGCTACTACTAATACACAGTAAGTGCACACCTTCTGTGTTTTTCGTTTCCAGACTCTAACTTTCCTTACAGTCAGTCGATTTCGATGAAATTTGGGTAGTAGATGACTTTCATCAATTGTGGGTCCAAGTTCAAACATGGGCATTTTCCACGTATATTTAATTAGGTTGCTTAAATTTGATTGGCTGATGGTTTCCAGACTTAACTTTCCTTAGAGTCCACCGAATTCAATGAAATTTCATATATGGATGACTTTTTACATCAGTTTAATGTAATATGTCTTATCATACAGTCTTAATTTTTAGTGCTGCTCACAGTTATACTCTACATCACTTTACTTGCTTTGACAGTGACCTCCGTGAAAATAAGTCTGATAACCACTGTCTGAAGCACTGTCTGTTCTGTCTCTTCTAAATAACTTCCACTTGCAACTCAACTATATTCCACTGGATGCGAGGGAACAGAAATTAACATATTCCCAATTATCACAATTCTTGTCTTATTTCATAATCCTTTCATAAACATTGAACATTATCCTTTTCATCAAACATAACACACAGACAAGTTAAGCTACAGTGTCATTGACACTTTCATTTTAACACAGAGCAAAACTTGCTAACAATGACTATGAGACAGTCGGGACTACTCAATATCAGTTGAACAAGAACAAAATCTATAGATAAGTTACCCATTTTCAACTTCCCCAAAATATGGAATGAGCTGGAGCCTGAACTATGTAACAATAATAATAGCAACCAGTTTTAAAAAACATCAAAGTTTTTATCTTCATATCCAGTTAATGTCCAATGCAATAATCCATATTGCCCACATTGTCAGATTAGAACCTACTGAGGTGATTGTCTAGTTGACCTTATGTCTCTCAGTGGGTTGACTAGACCATCACCTTAGTAGCCACCTGCTTTGTTCTCTGCTCTACTCTAAGAAGTGACTTGACAAACAATGTACAGGATAAAGTTCGCCAAATGTGGGAAACTTAGATATATAATTAACCAGCTATACTTGACCTTTTCCTTGTGCTACTAATGTGAAATACCAGGAGATACAAGAAACGATCCCAAATGTAAAATAATAATGTATATAGCGATACCTGTGATATGATACGCATAGATATCAAATTTAGGTGTTGTGAGCACCTTACATTACTTTCGTTATCTTGTCTGGTTTTCTCATCCATAAATTAGTTCAGCTTACTGTCAGGTCTGCAGACGCCCGAAAGCACTGATATCCACCAAACACAACAACCTCCCCACCACCAACCCCACCATCCCTACCATTGTTACTTCATGTTAAAGAAAAACACTAAAATCTCTAGATGTACATTTGCAGTCGGTTGCAGCGATGAAATATTTTTGAAATGGGAGATAACAGGTGGACAGCCAATCTGGCTATGTTATCTCCCTGCGGTAAATATTCACTTGTATCACTGTGATTAGAAATATATTAAAATTGTAATGTTTTATATACCGTAAATAAACAATATTTACATTAATTCACAAAAACGTTCTGTCATTTTAATCAAGGATTTAGCAATAATTTTGTCACAAGTCTGGTATTCTAAAAAATTTCCATGGTCGCTCTGGCATGTCAAGGGCCTTGAAATTCAGTCAATCTTATTGTTCTAAATTTTAACCAATCTAATTGCCTGATTTCTCTTTATTGTACTTAAATCTCTACATACTATTCTGTTATTCTTTGTTATTATAAAAAATGTTTTGCTTCTCAGGCATCTCCCTCATAATTGAAAATCTGCCTCATCCTTTTTTACATCACTTGGAAATCTCTTTGCTAATACTACTTTTTATTTGTAGGACTAAACATTTAACCAGCTGGATCTTGTTTGACATAGCTCACTGAGCTCTGTCAAACAAGATATAGTTTGTTAAATTTGCATCTTCATTATGGAGGTGCCCGGGAGCTCAGTGGTTAAGAGCATTGAATGTCAAACTAGATTGTCCACTGTTCGAGCCTGACCAGTCATAACTGCATTGTGTTCTTGGGCAAGCCATCCTGATTGCCCACGTTGGAGGAGGGAGGCAGATAAAGTTGCACTATGTACAAAGACGAACTGCATGTCACTGGTGCACTTGCCTTCAATCAGTGCTAACCCTGCTTGTGGAGTTAGTACTTGGGGGAGTCAAAACATTGGTTTTCCACATAATCTCATAATAGTGTAAGCAGTTAAATTTCTAGGATTACTTTGTGGATTAATAAAAAAAATGAGAAATAAAAATGACCTCCCTCCCTCATTAAGTGAAAAATGCCAGAGAAACCATAAATTTTTTGATGGGCCTAAATTTGTAAGTTTGTTGCTTGACCTTCTGTACAGTGTTCAGCTATAACATTTCCCCACAGTACAGTAGTGTACTTGGGTATTTAAAAAATTAGATCTTGTTCGGAAGATCTGGGGGTGGGGGGGGGGGGGGGGTGGGTGGCACTTTAAAAAATATATATGTAAGTGGTTAAATTCTTGATGTTGCAAGAAAATAGTGTCAGTGAATAGAACATTTATATTCTACTGATGTGTGAAGAGTAAACTAAACTCATTATTCTTATTAACCTTTGTAAAGCATTATGATCATCAGAAATATATTTTATTTTCAGATCACCCATTAGATGGAATTGCAGAGGGTACTTCTAATAACAGGCGAGATAGAGGTGAGGTTCCATCATAATTTTTAACTTGATTTGACAAAGTGAAGCTGACCTTACCTAATCGCTCTCCGTCCATCCGTCAACACCATGTTTTGGTCTTCTGCTCCAAAACCACTGGGCCACTTCAAGTGAAAGTTTATGTGACTGATGGTCATTGCATTTTTGTTCAACTCAACATACCCAGCCCTGTAGGGAGAGGGTGGGGGAAATGCACCAAAATATTTTAAGAATCTTCTTCTCATGAACCAGTGGGTACAATGACTTGATATTTGTTATGGAGCTTCCTTTTGAGGTATAGAATCAAGTTTGTTCAAACAAAGTTCATGAAGCAATATTTGGCTTTGTAATGGGAGGGGTAAGATTTTTGACCCCGACCAAAATTTCTGTATTTTTATACTATAAACCCATGGCCCAGACTAGCTGGTGCAATCTCAAAGTTATCAAGGGCCAAACACAAATTTTGAACCCCCCAAACCCCAAAATTTGCTTGCAAAACCAAAAATTAAAAGTCCTATCTGGCCCTCCTTTTACTCTCCGCGCATACGCAGCCATCAGGAAGTGACCGGAATTGGCGCAAACATCATTCTTTCTTTGTCCCTAAAGTCAGCAACAATGAACTGCCATCTGTGCTTTAAAATCTCTTTTTAGCTCATCTTGACAAAGTCAAGCTGAGCTAATCTCATCGCTTCCCGTCCGTCGTCCGTCAACACCATGTTTTGCTCTTCTCCTCCAAAGCCACTGGGCCAATTCAAGTGAAAGTTTGTGTGAGTGATGGTCCCAAAGGGGCATTTCATTTTTGTTCAACTCAGCATGCCCAGCCCCATAGGGAGGAAGTGGGGGAAAATGCTCCAAAATATTTTAAAAATCTTCTTCTCAAGAACCAGTGTGTACAATGACTTGATATTTGCTATGGAGCTTCCATATGAGGTGTAGAATCAAGTTTGTTCAAACGAAGTTCGTGAAGTAATATTTGGCTTTGTAATAGGAGGGGTAAGATTTTTGGACCCGCCCAAAATTTCTATTTTCTGAACCGATGGTCTGGTATGAACCAAATTTGGTTTGTGGTAGTATTGGGTCATAAGTACATGACCCATGCAAAAAAAAAAATTCCCGCATCCCCATGGGAACCTTGGGAGCTAAAAATAGAAATATTTTCAAACGCCCATATTTTCCAAACCCCACGGAACAGAGAGCTTTTATTTGGTATGAAGTATCCTTATGACCAGTAGAATTGAATGGTAAAAAAAAATTGCCTTCGGTTATATTAGGGTGTTCTGTAATGGGCATCAAAAAAATGCTGAGTCAGCATATTTGCAAAAATTTTAAAAAATCTTTTCTCCAGAACCAATCATCAGAATCTTTTGATATTTGGTATACAGCATTCATAGGGGGGGTCAGATAAAAGTTTGTTGAAATAAAGCTCATTGGTTCATATTTGGGCTCTCGACAGGAGCCCGAAGTTTTAACATAGGGTAATATGGGGAATATTCTTTAAAAATCTTCTTCTTCAGAACCACCAGTCAGAATCTTTTAATATTTGGTATACATCATTGTTATGAGGGTCAGATTCTAGATTGTTCAAACCAAGCCCCTAGGTTAATATTTGGGCTTCCTACGGAAGCCCACATTTTATCTTTGTTCAATATGGAGGGTAATTGAAAAAAAATCTTCTTCCTCAGATCCATCAGTCAGAATGCTTTGATATTTGGTATGCAACATCTCTATGGGGGTCAGATTTAAGTTTGTTCAAATCAGATCCCTAGGTATATATTTGGGCTCACTATGGTAGCCCAAATTTTTACTTAGTGCAATATGAGAAAATTTCTTTAAAAATCTTCTTCTTCAGATCCACCAGTCAGAATGCTTTTATATTTGGTATACAACATCTCTAGGGGGTGAGATTCCAGGTTGTTCAATTCGAGTGCCTAGGTTAATATTTGGGCTCCATATGGGAACATGAAATTTAACTTAGTACAATATGAGAGAATTTCTTCAAAAATCTTCTTCTTCAAATTCACTTGACAGAATGCTTTCACATTTGGTATACAACATCTCTAGGGGGGTCAGATTCAAGTTTGTTCTAATCGGATCCATAGGTCAATATTTGGGCTCGTTACGGTAGCCCAAATTTGAACTTAGTGCAATTCGAAGAAATTTCTTTACAATTTCTCTTCTTCAGATCCAACAGTCAGAATGCTTTCATATTCGGTACACAACATCTCTAGGGCAGTCAGATTTAACTGTGTTCAAATCAAGAGCCTGGGTTAATATTTGGGCTCTCTATGGGAGCCGGAATTGGCCATTTTGCTGAAGAATTAAAAAAATTTTGTATTCAGTACCCTCTAGAGGTACTAAGATTAATCCACATAGGTTGTATCAAGGGGCTTCATAGGGGAGCTCTACATTTTATTTATGATCAACTGAAGAAAAGGCATGATGCCCAGATTATTTTTGTCACTCCTGAGGGACTCAAGGATTGACAGTGTAGCCTATGGAGATGGCTTGCTTAATGTAGACTCATTCTTGGACTCTGTTTAAATTGTGTTCTGTACAAGATGAGCGCTTCAGGCCCCCTGGGGCCTCTTGTTTGAGGATGCCAGACACAAATCAATGCAAGAATTGGTGGATCCAAGGCTGTTATTGGATGATGGAAGTGTTCAACGGTGTTTTTAGACGTTAAGGGCTGTAACTTTATAATAATTATAAAATTATTTCATATTTTCCCAATTTCGGGACATATGCCTGACATCATCATTTTTGATAATGATTATTCCTATGTTTGTTAAGTATTCCTTCCCTATCCTTCCATGAACCCTTCCTGTTAAACTCTTAAGCTTTTTGGCTATTTTTTATTGAAATTTTTTATTAAATTTCTTGGAAGTTTAACATGTATTACAAAATATTTATTCTGTTTTTCCCCATGGTTACATCCTCACCCTAGGGGTGTTAGGTCGTTTAGTCTTGCACCTTCTATCTGATGTATCGTTTTTTCTTTGTATGAATATCTAGCTTTGCATCTGGTAGCATTTAAATTGGTTTCTGACTTTGGGCCTTTTTGTGTGCCTGATGTCTTGTTTCCAGTTTTTTCATTGACGTTTTTTACATTGACAACGTCCTCATTTTTTGGTAGTATTTTATATTCTATTTCTGTAGAATTACTGTAGGATACATGGATTATTATTCCGGTTGTGTAGCTCAATAAATTTGGATTTTGTCCTCACTTAGGCTCTATCGGGATGCCTTTGGACTCTTAATATTCCCTTTGGAAACTTAGGCATTTTTAAAAAAAAAAAAAGTTTTCAAAAAATATTTTTAATTTAATTTTGCTTACTATTATTCATGTATCTTAATTATATATTTTGTTGTGGAGTTTGGAGGAGTGACATAGACTTTAGTCGATGCACTTCTGCGGACTCCTGTCATATTTGTGTTCACTGGGATGACTAATGTTGGAGACGGGTGTCTTGGTACATTGTTGGTGGTGAGGTTCTGTGGCCAGGCCTCTCACCGCATTATAATTCATTTTTTCAGTTTCTATTTCAGAGGAACATGAACATGGTGATGATATTGTGACACCCATCCAAGTGTGCTACCGTCATCGCGCCCCATTGAGCAAATAGAGCTAGCTGCAGTGCTCATGATATGCAAGGGATAAGGCCTCTAGTTAGTGTTCTTAATCTCTTGCAAGCAGCTAGCTCTCATCTGGAGCAGACTGCGAGATGGAGATCCTTCTCCTTTCTGTCAGCAGTCGGGGGTCGACTGTTTTTGGTGCGAGAAACTTTAGCGAGTTGGGACACCCGTTCATGTTTGTGGTTTGGGATGCTCCTTCCACACCGCAGCTGGATTCGGTGGCAGCTATGGCATCTTTCCTTGCTTCATTAATGAAGCACGTTGACCACAGACTAGCTATCTGACTTTGCAGGTTCGGGTTGATAGCTAGTCGTTTGAGACTGGTACTACCGTTTAACAGACTTCTGATAGTGAGCTGTCAGACTGTGCTGCGTTGGTCCAGTCATCCGTTCAGTTGGATGGAAGGCCATATTTGCGGATGGAACATTTGGATGGCGAGAGGGATACGGAGTGTGAGTCTCCATCTCTCACAGAAGAGCACTTTAAGACTATGACGAATATTGTTCCATCTGAATATAAGTCTGTGTTTAGATGAGCAGGCCAGGGATGAAAATATGTCCCTACCTGCATCATTTAATATATGGTCGGAAATAATGGAATGTGCTATTTCATTGAAAAGAGCAAATCTGGGCGCAATGCCCTAAGCAGATAACCTCACCAGAGCTATGGCGCAATGTCTCAATGGAAAGAAATATGAGGACATGGTTCCTCGCTAAGAGTTCTTTCCAGGGCAATCATGTATACCACGTACAACTCTGCACGGACAGTGAATTTGGAGTTAGGAAGACTGATGCAGCCCTTGCGTCGTCATCACTTATAGACCGACAAGGTGAAAAACTCTCTGAGTCACTCCAGTTATCGGAAATATACTATTTGACAACAAGCTTGCATTGATATAGGAGCAGGCTACAAGAAGCTTCCAGTGCTCTGCTATTGAAGTCGCTGTCTCATCAACACACTTCAGCAGACCGGGGTAAGTGAGGCCGTTCTGCTTCTAAGAAAGCATCGTGAGAATGTCTCTCGAGGGTACAATAACCCTCTTATTTTTACTCCGGAAAGACGTCATTATAGCGACTAGGGAAAGGGGCAAAGGTCTGATCAAGGCTATGGATCAGTCCCACCTAGGCCGACGATTAACGGAAGGTTCTCATCTTCACGAGAAACTGGACGTTAATAACAGAAGTTCCTTTCAAAGAGAGTCACTTCTAGTGGAGGTAAACGCTCTCTTATTGAAGGGAACAATTGAGGTCGACGAGACAAGCTTCTTCGCGGGGAGGATGAAGTTTCTCCTCCCGTAATCATCGTAAGTCGTACAGGTGATTGACATGACCTATATTGCTTGCCAGTTGACGGAAGATTATCACTTCACGACAAAATGGACATTATTCACAGAAGTTCCTTTCAAAGAAAGTCGCTCCTCATGGAGGTAAAGGCTCTCTTATTGAAGGGAACAATTGAGGTCATCGAGAATAGATTTTGGTTGCTTGCCACTTCGCGGTAAGTTATCGACCTCGCAAAAAGTGGATAAATTGCGGAAGATCAGTGGATGAGAATGAAGTCTCGGCGGGCCTGCGGCAATTAGCCCTGCGGCAATTAGCCCGAGCAAGCTTCACTTGCAAGAATACTTGTTAGACAAATCTTCCAAGAGAGGCTTCCCTTCTGGAGGTACAAGCTTTCCTATTGAAGAAAAGCTTTAGACGTCGTCGAAATTATTCTCCAGATTTTTATTATCACCTGTTTCTTGTCCTGAATCCAGATGGATAGTGCATAGATAGGCTGAGATATGCCCTGGCGTCAAGACAATTATATCATTGTGGACGCCATAGTAGCCTTCTGTACGGTTACAGCGGTCTCTTGGGTTAGGCTCTGTCCGCTGTCTTTTGGGAATAAAACTGAAAAAGATACTGTGCTTTTGGGTTTGTTTTTCCTAGGTGTCATAGACTTGAGACTTATTGTCACACCACAGTAGCCTAGCTAAAATCATGAGTGAGATTTTTTCAGTATTATGCAGTGGCATAACTGTATTTATTATCTCTTGGGACTGCGGTCTCTGGGAATTCAGGGCTGTTTATATAGCGGCTCTTCATTCCCTACCTTGGGCGACGATAATTGTAAGTCTCCATTAAGTGAGCCTTCAGGGTCTCAACTTACACCGATATATCTGTCTTCACGTAGATGAAGACTTGTAAGCTATGGCTAACATTGTAAGTCTCCTCAGTGAGCTATAGGACCTCAGTTATCAGCTTTTAATGGTCTTCACGTACAGGAAGACCTTTAGCTGCTTCAGCTAGGCTGAGTTAGTTGTCCTATTGGTCATGATACCATTTGTTAGAGGTGGTTATTCTCTTCAAACCGGTATGGTTTGGTGTGAGTTATTATGTTAATACGGTGTATTTGTTCTCCACATCCTTCTGCACCCTTAGTGGCATTATGGAGTCAGTCAGACGTGAGGGAGCATTGCGGTTCCTATACTATTTGATGAGCGATTCAAGTAATGCGGGGATGGGGGGGGGTCGATATAATTTTGAATCCCTCCCCCCTCCCTCACCAAAGTGTTAAGAGGCGATTACCGGTGGCAAGACATAGTTTTCTTCCCATAAGTCTTGTATGCATTTAAGTATATACATGCATTTCATGACTTCTTGATTGATGGCTGGGTCATGTTCTATGGCGACCTCATGGGCACATCCACTTTTTAGTTGGTTTGTCTCCTGTGGTTGTTTGTCTATATGTCATATACAAGCATATAATTCATCATCAATAAATTGCTAGCCTTTGGGTACCTGTAAGGCTATCTAGTCAGTTAACTGGTATTCAGATGATTGCATGTGGGTTTTCAATGTTTGCGTGCACAATAAGTGTATTATTAGGCAGATGCATTATTGTACGTTATGGACCTTTGAAACAATGAATTATTTTGGGGGCGGTCTGTGACGAGTCTGTTAATCACAGCTCGTTCCATTTCTGAATCAAGGTTTCCATTAATTTTGGTACCCAATCGAATATAACTTGTCTCTACATTCTCGTATATTCGCACTTGTCTGGGAACAAAGATACTGGATAGAACACGTCTGGGAGTGTTATTTTTGGAATTTATTGTACACCTGAACAGGGTCACCTATGGGTTACCTTGGAAGTGTGTTTACTCTCCAGAGATCGTCCCTTGTGTTTCTATTTGACATGTGTACGTTGTATATATTATATCACCAGTTTTCAACCTATCTACGTATGCCGACTCTGGTATACGTTACAAGCAGGCGCTATTAATTACCGGGATTGCCACGATAGCTTCTGAAGTGGCGTTGAGCTCCTATTTATTAATAATAATTAATATCTGGGTGCCTGTTCGATGAATATATATTGTTATTTGGTACCGCTTTTAGTGATTCCAGAGTGCGCCCCTCTTTGTTTTTGAAGAAGATTCCGTCAAAAAGGGGGGAGGGGGGTAAATCTCCTCCGGCTTGATAAGTGTGTAACTATGAGTCAAGCTGTTTTGTCGGTAGATTATATCCTGGATACAGCTTGTGTATTATTGTATGTGGCGTATGTGTGTGGGGGGGTTAACATCTCACTCTCATTGTTAGGGCTTAGTTCGGACTAGCCTTAAAATTGGGAACTCATATACAATTAGCATATTCATTTATGCTAAGAATACAGAATTACTTGAATTTGGCTCCTTATTAGCTCACCTGACTGAAAGTCAGGGTGAGCTTTTCTTCTCACTCTTCGTCCATCGTCAGTCGTCCGTCGTCCTGTGTGAAGGTGGTGTTTGAGCCTCTTTCTCCTAAACCACTGGCCACATTTTAATTAAATTTCATGTCAGTAGTGGTTATATAGGGGCATTTTGATTTTTATCCAAATTAGGTTTCGGCTCATATTGAGCAGAGGTGTGGGGAAAAAATGGCCAAATTTTTAGCTCACCGAAGGGAGCTTAACTTATCACTTGCCGTCCGACGTAGTCTGTCGTGCGTGTCCATCGTGAACTCTACATTAACGACTACTCCTCACAAACTACTGGATCAAATTGAACTAAATTTGGTGTGCATTTTCCCCATCATATGTCAATTCAAACTTGTACAAAGAAACATGCCGTACCCACAGGGGGCACCACAAGGGGCATAACTCTGATAGCACCCATGAAATTCAAAAAAATCTTCTTCTTCAGATCCACCAGGCAGAATTCTTTCCTATTTGGTATACATCATAACTAGGGGAGTCAGATTCAAGTTTGTTAAAATCGGCCCCTGGATTCATATTTAGGCTCACTATAGAAGCCCAAATTTGAACTTAGTGCATTTCATGCAAATTTCGTAAAAAATCTTCTTCTCCAGATCCAGCAGGCAGAATCTTTTGATATTTGGTATGCAACATTGTGGAGTGGATCTGATTCAAGTTTGTACAAATCGGCCCCCTGGGTTCATATTTGGGCTCAGTATAGTAGCCCGAATTTGAACTTAGTGCATTTCAGACAAATTTCTTAAAAATCTTCTTCTCCAGATCCAGCAGGCAGAATCTTTTGATATTTGGTATGCAACATTGTGGGATGGATCTGATTCAAGTTTGTACAAATTGGCCCCCCTGGGTTCATATTTGGGCTCAGTATAGGAGCCCGAATTTGAACTTAGTGCATTTCAGGCAAATTTCTTTAAAAATCTTCTTCTCAAGATCCAGCAGTCGGAATGTTTTGATATTTGGTATGCAGCATCCTTAGGGGGGTGAGATTCAAATTTGTCCAAGCCATGTCCCTAGGTCCATATTTGGGCTCACTGTGGGAGCCCGAAAGATAACTTAGTTCAAAATGTGGAATTTTCTTTAAAAATTTTCTTCTTCAGATCCAGCAGATGAATGCTTTTGATATTTGGTATGCAGCATCCTTAGGTGGATAAGATTCAAGTTTGTTCAAGCCATGTCCCTAGTTCCATAAAATTTGTCTCTCATGACTTCATTCCTTTGTAGTGTTGATGAACCATGTCTAACTGAATGTGACCCCAAATACTTCTTTGAACCACTTTGACCGGTGAGCGATTAAGGCTCCTTGGGGCCTTTTGTTTTAAAATCTTCTTCTAATGAACCACCAGTAGCAGAGACTTGATATGTGGTATACAGAGTCCTTTTGAGGTTTAGAATCAAGTTTGTTCAAGAGAAGTTTGTCGGGCAATATTTGCCTTCATTATGGGAGGGGCAAAGATTTTGGTCACGCCTAAAATTTCTATTTTCAGAACCATGAGGTCGATTTGAGCCAAATTTGATATGAGATGATAATGGGTCATAAGTAGTTGATTGATGCCAAAAAAAAATTTCTCATTGCCTCGTGGGAACCTCAGGAGCTAAAAATAGGAAAAACCTTAAAACTGCCATATCTCCAGAACTACTCGGCACAGAGAATTCTTATTTTGTACAAAGCTTTCTTTTATCCAGTAGAATAGAATGGTTAAAAAAAATCCCTATCAGTTTGATCACAAGGTACTTTTTTCAGGACTTTAAAAAAGTGCTGAGTCAGCACTTTTTAACACTTGGCAATGGGAAAAAGATTAAAAAATCTTCTCCAGATTGAGCAGGCAGAATCTTTTGATATTTGGTATGCAACATTGTAGGGTGGATCTGATTCAAGTTTGTTCAAATCGGCCCCCTGGGTTCATATTTGGGCTCAGTATGCGGGCGCGGTGTCTCAGTTGGTAGAGGTGTAGGCTGCAAGCCGAGAGGTCCTCGGTTCGAATCCCACCTGCGGCAACCACGTTGTGTCCTTGGGCAAGACACTTCACCCCCATTGCCCATATGGGGGCACGGTGACGCTGTGTATTAAGGCGTACTGCACGTCGATGGTTCACCTGTCTTCAACCAATGCTAACCCTGCTTGTGTGGAGTTCGTATGTTGGGGAGCTGACAGTTGCTCGCCGTTGCTCGGTGGTTCTCTCCGGGTACTCCGGCTTCCTCCACCCGTAAAACTGTCATGGTCATGATTAGCCATTGTGCAGAAATATGTGACCTTAAACACCAATAAATAATAATAATAATTGGGCTCAGTATAGGAGCCTGATTTCGAACTTAGTGCATTTCAGGCAAATTTCTTAAAAAATCTTCTCCAGATCCAGCAGGCAGAATCTTTTGATGTTTGGTATGCAACATTGTGGGGTGGATCTGATTGAAGTTTGTTCAAATCGGCTCCCTAGATTCATATTTGGGCTCACTATAGAAGCTCGAATTCGAACTTAGTGCATTTCAGGCAAATTTCTTCAAAAATCTTCTTCTCCAGATCCAGCAGGTAGAATATTTTGATATTTGGTATGCAACATTGTGGGCTGGATCTGATTCAAGTTTGTTCAAATCGGCCCCCTGGATTCAAATTTGGGCTCAGTATAGAAGAAGCTCAGATTCGAACTTAGTGCATTTCAGGCAAATTTCTTCAAATCTTTTTCTCCAGATCCAGCAGGCAGAATCTTTTGTATATTTGGTATGCAAGATTGTGGGGTGGATCTGATTGAAGTTTGTTCAAATCGGCCCCCTGGATTCATATTTGGGCTCACTATAGAAGCCTGAATTCGAACTTCGTGCATTTCAGGCAAATTTCTTAAAAAATCTTCTTCTCCAGATCCAGTAGGCAGAATCCTTTGATATTTGGTATGCAACATTGTGGGGTGGATCTGATTCAAGTTTGTTCAAATTGGCTCCCTAGATTCATATTTGGGCTCACTATAGAAGCTCGAATTCGAACTTGGTGCATTTCAGGCAAATTTCTTAAAAAATCTTCTTCTCAAGATCAAGCAGGCAGAATCTTTTGATATTTGGTATGAAACATTGTGGGGTAGATCTGATTCAAGTTTGTTCAAATCGGCCCCCTGAATTCATATTTGGGCTCACTATAAAAGCTTGAATTCGAACTTAGTGCATTTCAGGCAAATTTTTTCAAAAATCTTCTTCTCCAGATCCAGCAGGCAAAATCTTTTGATATTTTGTATGCAACATTGTGGGGTAGATCTGATTCAATTTTGTTCAAATCGGCCCCTGTGGGTTATATTTGGGCTCAGTATAGAAGCCCGAATTCGAACTTAGTGCATTTCAGGCAAATTTCTTTAAAAATCTTCTTTTCAAGATCCAGCAGGCAGAATCTTTGATATTGGGTATGCAGCATGCTTAGGTGGTGAGATTCAAGTTTGTTCAAGCCAAGTCCCTGGTCGGAATGTTTTGATATTTGGTATCTAGCATCCTTAGGGGGGTGAGATTCAAGTTTGTTCAAGCCACGTCTCTAGGTCCATATTTGGGCTCTCGGTGGGAGCCTGAATGATAACTTAGTTCAAAATGAGGAATTTTCTTTAAAAATCTTCTTCAGATCCAGCTGTCGGAATGTTTTGATATTTGGTATGCAGCATCCTTTGGGGGGTGAGATTCAAGTTTATTCAAGCCATGTCCCTAGGTCCATATTTGGGCTCAATGTGGGAGCTTGAATTGTAACTTAGTTCGAAATGAGGAATTTTCTTAAAAAATCTTCTTCAGTTCCAGGAGTCGGAATGTTTTGATATGTGGTGTGTAGCAACCTTAGGGGGGGGGGGGGGGAGACTCAAGTTTGTTAAAGCCAAGTCCCTGGGTCCATATTTGGGCTCTCTGTGGGAGCCCGAATTATAACTTAGTCAATATGAGGAATGTTTAGCCTACCGAAGGGAGCTCAACTTATCACGTGCCGTCCGTCGTCGTGAACATTTTTCAAATGACTTCTCCTCTGCAACCACTGGTCTGATTTTCACGAAACTTCATGTCGATGTTCATTACTATATGGTAATTCAGGTCTGTTCAAATGAAATGGCCACGTCCCTTGGGGGCTCTGTATGGGGCATAACTCTGATAGCACCGTATGAATTATAGAAAAATTATTAAAATATCTTCTCCAGAACCAGTGGGCAGAATCTTTTGATACTTGGTATGCATCATCTTGGTATGGGTCTGATTCAAGTTTGTTCAAATCAAGTCCCTCTACCAACATTGGGGCTCACTATGGGGGCGTGAATTTTTACTTAGTGCAATTTAAGAAAAATTCTTTAAAAATCTTCTTCTCCAGAACCAATGTGCAGAATCTTTTGATATTTGGTATGCAGCATCTTGGTATGGGTCTGATTCAAGTATGTTCAAATCGAGTCCCTTGATCACTATTGGGGCTCCCTATAGGGGCATGAATTTTTCCTTAGTGCAATTTAAGGAAAAATCTTCTTCTCCAGAACCAGTGGGCAGAATTTTTTGATATTTGGTATACAGCATCTCGGTATGGGTCTGATTCAAATTTGTTCAAATGGAGTTCCTTGATCAATTTTGGGGCTCACTATGGGGACCTGAATTTTTACTTAGTGCAATTTAAAAAAAAAAATTTAAAAATCATCTTCTCCAGAACCAATGGGCAGGATCTTTTGATATTTGGTATACAGCATTTTGGTATGGGTCTGATTCAAGTTTGTTCAAATTGAGTCCCTCGATCAGTATTGGGGCTCACTAAAGGGGTGTGAATTTTTACTTAGTGCAATTTAAGAAAATTTCTTTAAAAATCTTCTTTCCGGAACTGATGGGTGGAATCTTTTGATATTTGGTATACAGCATCTTGGTATGGGTCTGATTCAAGTTTGTTCAAATTGAATCCCCCGTTCAATATTGAAGATCACTATGGGGGTGTGAATTTTTACTTAGTGCAATTTAAGAAAAAAATCTTTAACAATCTTTTTCACCAGAACCAGTGGGCAGAATCTCTCGATATTTGGTATGCAGCATCTTGGTATGGATTGGATTCACGTTTGTTCAAATTGAGTCTTTTGATCAATATTGGGGCTCACTATGGAAGCGTGAATGTTTTCTTTATGCAATTCAAGGAAAATTCTTTAAAAATCTACTTCAGAACCATCATGCAGAATCTTTTGATATTTGATCAGCAGCATTGTCCCATTCAGTCCTGTTGATGTTTTAGCTCCACAGAGAGTATAGATTTACTCTGTAGAACCTTAAGAATAGCTTTTGATAAAATTTGTGTCTTAACAGTATGGTACATTCGGTGAACGCCTAAGGCCTCCTGGGGCCTCTTGTTATTGTTTCATTTAGTGTTTCATCTTTGTTGCCAATATGTTTTTGCACTGCCTCTTTAATGGGTGTCTTTTCCATTGTTACAACCCGGGCTAATACCTTAGCTCTTGACTTTGGTGTCCTTGGAAGAAGATTTTGTATTTTCTTCTTTCTTCTCCATATTGAGGAGTCGGTCAAACTGAGCAGTTTCTCATTAGAAAGTTGATTTTGAGGTGATACTTCTACTTTTTTGCTTTTTCTTTTCCTGTCAGTCAGTTTTTGATTTTGTTTTTGTGTGTTTGTTTTTTCTCTGCTTTCTTTTATTTTTTGTTTAAAATATTCTTTCTTTTCATCTACAGACATGTCATTAAATCTTTTTTTTTTTGAGGCGGGTCATCATGTTCAACACATTGATCTTGTTTAACACGTTGATTTCTCTTTGCTAATTCCATTTTACCCTCTGTTCTTCTTTAGTTTTTCCTTTCTTTTCTTTTATTGAGATATATTCCCTCTTTTTCCTGAGACGATCTTTTTTCATGTTTTCATCATATTTTTCCTTATTTGTCTCCTTTAATTTTCTGTGATACAGTGTTACAGGGTGTTCACTTTTATCAGTTTTGCTGCATAATTTCCAATTGAACTTTACAGTCAGTTTCTCCATTTTAATGTTTAAAAAGTTGTTAGGTGTACCTGTAAGGTATTTAATTTTTTAAAGATAAAAATTAGAAAATGTTAATGAGTTACAGTTAAAGCAGAAGCAGCAAGCGTGATTCAAAAGCATGCAGTGCAGTGCAGATCAGGTTAGTAGATGCAAGCAAGCTAATCTATGTTCTACAAAGTAAGAAAAGAAGAAGCATTAAACTACTATCCCGTAACTTACCTAACTTAGCATAAATGTCATCTTAACCCTTTACCCAACGTAACGGCCAAAACCGGCCAGCGCTATTCTCAAAAATCGCCTATTAATTTTATTTATTTTTTTCATTTTTTGTCTCAAAAACATAGGTTATGACCGCTCATTGGAACGAGCTCGTCGAGCTCGTTCCAATGAGGGGTCATAACCTATGTTTTTGAGACAAAAAATGAAAAAAAAAAGTTATTCAAGAATTTTTTTTGCAAGTGTCGTCTGCTTTTCATGTTAGGTAAAGGGTTAACATGCAAAAAGGCAATGTGTTAAAAAAAAAATGTCATTTCCGCAATAATGATACAATGCATGTTGCAAGCCACAAAAGTAAATGCTATCTGAAAAAGAAAACTGAATCTGCTACCAAAACAAAGTTTGTATCCACTCCCTATAAATATAGTGATTTAACCTACACTTGTATATATCTTTTGACTTTGTATAAGGCACAAAATATTGTAGTGATCGGCAATTCAACCATCAAATCTCAGTTGAAGGTTATTTGCTTAGATAAATCCAGTTTCCAAGTATTATACCAAATGACAGTGATCTGTTAATTACTGAAAGTCTTATTCTTGGTAATGCTTGTTAATTACTTTCAATTTATGCTGGTATTAAAAATGCTATTGCGGAGAGGACATTTGTTTAACAATTATACTGTACACCAGTAACAAATTAAATTAAGTTCATCAACTTCCTTCATACTTACATCAAGCTATAATGAATATAGCTTGTTTATAATGCAGAAACTATAAACCTGGGGCATTGGCACATTGCGGAGAGGACAGTTTTTAACAGAAATTTCAAGGTCCTTTTTCAGTTGATCAAATTATAATAAATACTCTTAAAAAAGTACTGTTTATCTTTTTTGTGTTGAATATGTTCATATAACAGATGCCCTGACACCTGAAAAACTAGTCCACAGTGATTTTTTCTTATGGCAATTCCTTGTCCTTCGGATGTAACCTTTAAAAAATGTTTTTTACGGAATTATTGCAGTTTAGTTAAATGACCATATCTTGAAATGTTTTGACCTGATCAACAAAGTATTTGATATGCATTATCTTCAAACCTTTTTGTTGACAAAAATGTTAGTTTTTTTATTCTGGATTATTATTTTTCTGCTTTAAATGATAAGACAAAATTAGATAAATTTGAATGAAATCTCAAAAAAGGTAAAAATGGCACATAGAAGACTCCCATTTCAAAAATCTCAGCAGGATCACCAAATAATTTACCTTGTAGACAGGTTCAGTAAAAGTACATGTGCACCAAAAATTGTGGCTGTGTTCCACTGTTATTTTTTAAATTAATGGGTCCTGATTATGATAAAAAAGTATGCAACCTTTAATGTGAAAGAACCCAGATATCGGATAGTACGCGTCGGGTAGTGTTGTTACTGGAATTTATTGTACACCTGAATGGGTTTGCCTGTGGGTTACCTCGGAAGTGTGTTTACTCTCCAGAGATTGTTCATTGTGGTTTGATTGGACATGTGTATGTTATATTATATCACCGGTTTTTGACCTATCTGCGTATGCCATCTCAAATGTACGTTATATAGCGGGCAATATTAATTGCCGGGATCGTCTCTATAGTGGCGTTAAGCACCATTTATTATTAATAATAAATTAATACCGGAGTGCCTGTTCGACGAATATTTATATTGTTTTGTGGTACCGATTTTACTGATTCCAGAGCGCTCCCCTCTTTCTTTTTGAAGATTCCTTCAAAAGAAAAGGGGGGGGTGATTTTTTACCTCCTCCGGCTTGATAGGTATGTAACCATGAGGGAAGCTGTTTTGTCCGTAAGTATATCCTGCATACAGCTGGAGTTTTATTGTATATGGCGTATGTTTGTGGGGGATATTCTCTCATTCTCAAATACGCCATCCTAATTTTGGGGGTTTAGTCCGGGCTAACCTTAAAAATTGGGAACTCGTTACATCCAATTAGCATAGTCTTCATGCTAAGTATACGGCAATTTTTATAGGCCACAGAAATCTTCCCCCATTTCAGTGAAGAAATGTTTTCAATGTCGTATTATTGTATTATTTGCTAATTTGGCACGAAAACCTGTCTTTGACAGTTTTTAGCTCATCTTGACAAAGTTGAGTTGAGCTAATCTCATCACTCTCCGTCGTCCGTCGTCCTTCAACAGCATGTTTTGCTCTTCTCCTCCAAAGCCACTGGGCCAATTCAAGTTAAAGTTTGTGTGAGTGATGGTCCCAAAGGGGCATTTCATTTTTGTTCAACTCGGCATGCCCAGCCCCTTAGGGAGGGAGTGGGGGAAAATGCTCCAAAATATTTTTAAAATCTTCTTCTCAAGAACCAGTGTGTACAATGACTTGATATTTGCTATGGAGCTTCCATATGAGGTGTAGAATCCAGTTTGTTCGAACGAAGTTCGTGAAGTAATATTTGGCTTTGTAATAGGAGGGGTAAGATTTTTGGCCCCGCCCAAAATTTCTATTTTCTGAACCGATGGTCCGGTGTGAACCAAATTTGTTTTGTGGTAGTATTGGGTCATAAGTACTTGACCCATTCAAAAAAAAAAAAATCCTGCATCCCCATGGGAACCCTGGGAGCTAAAAATAGAAATATTTTCAAACGCCCATATTTCCCAAACCCCAAGGAACAGAGAGCTTTTATTTGGTATGAAGTATCCTTATGACCAGTAGAATTGAATGGTAAAAAAAATTGCCATCGGTTATGTTAGGGTGTTCTGTAATGGGCATCAAAAAAATGCTTGAGTCAGCATATTTGCAAAAATTTTAAAAAATCTTTTCTCCAGAACCAATCATCAGAATCTTTTGATATTTGGTATACAGCATTCATAGGGGGGTCAGATAAAAGTTTGTTGAAATAAAGCTCGTTGGTTCATATTTGGGCTCTCTACAGGAGCCCGAAGTTTTAACATAGGGTAATATGGGGAATATTCTTTAAAAATCTTCTTCTTCAGAACCACCAGTCAGAATCTTTTAATATTTGGTATACATCATTGTTATGAGGGTCAGATTCTGGATTGTTCAAACCAAGTCCCTAGGGTAATATTTGGGCTTCCTATGGAAGCCCAAATTTTATCTTTGTTCAATATGGAGGGTAATTTAAAAAAATCTTCTTCTTCATATCCGTCAGTCAGAATGCTTTGATATTTGGTATGCAACATCTCTATGGGGGTCAGATTCAAGTTTGTTCAAATCAGATCCCTAGGTATATATTTGGGCTCACTATGGTAGCCCAAATTTTTACTTAGTGCAATATGAGAAAATTTCTTTAAAAATCTTCTTCAGATGCACCAGTTGGAATGCTCTTATATTTGGTATACAACATCTCTAGGGGGGTGAGATTCCAGGTTGTTCAATTCGAGTGCCTAGGTTAATATTTGGGCTCCATATGGGAACATGAAATTTAACTTAGTACAATATGAGGGAATTTCTTCAAAAATCTTCTTCTTCAGATTCACTTGTCAGAATGCTTTCACATTTGGTATACAACATCTCTAGGGGGGTCAGATTCAAGTTTGTTCAAATCGGATCCATAGGTCAATATTTGGGCTCGCTATGGTAGCCCAAATTTGAACTTAGTGCAATTCGAAGAAATTTCTTTACAATTTCTCTTCTTCAGATCCAACAGTCAGAATGCTTTCATATTCGGTACACAACATCTCTAGGGAAGTCAGATTTAACTGTGTTCAAATCAAGAGCCTGGGTTAATATTTGGGCTCTCTATGGGAGCCGGAATTGGCCATTTTGCTGAAGAATTAAAAAAATTTTGTATTCAGTACCCTCTAGAGGTACTAAGATTAATCCACATAGGTTGTATCAAGGGGCTTCATAGGGGAGCTCTACATTTTACTTATGATCAACTGAAGAAAAGGCATGATGCCTAGATTATTTTTGTCACTCCTGAGGGACTCAAGGATTGACAGTGTAGCCTATGGAGATGGCTTGCTTAATGTAGACTCATTCTTGGACTCTGTTTAAATTGTGTTCTGTACAAGATGAGCACTTCAGGCCCTGTGGAGCCTCTTGTTTTAATCTCTACATGGTTAACCTTTGGTTGGTGGAGTGGGATCGGCCACCAAAAATCTTCCCCCACCTCCAAAAAGAAAATTTTTGTGCCACATGATTTGCTCATATGGCATAAAACCCTCTACTTGATATTTGTTTTCTCATTCTGATGTTGAAAGTCCAACATCAGGTGGGGGCAATTTTTCTATGTCATATCATTGCAAGAAATCCCTCTTTAACCCAAATTTTCCAATTAATTTGACAATGGTCAATGTCAGGTTGGGGGGGGGGGGGGGGGGGGGGGAATTTTTCCCCTGGCTGCTGAGATCTCCCTCCCCCCCCCCCCCCCCCCTCCGTTTTGAAAAAAAGAATTTTTTTAACTTTGACATGGTCGCTATCAGGTGGGCCTCCACCTGACGTTGACCATTTCAAAGTTAAAAAAAGAAAATATCAGTCAAAGATAGGTTTTTCAACCAAATTAGCAAATAATATGAGATTTAAACAAATTTCTTCTGGGGGAGTTACTCAACAGGGTTTCAGGAATTCAAGACATGAGGTATTTATTTCTGAGCAGTCATAACTATGCTTGAGGCACAGGGTTCTCGGCGACAAGGAATTGCCTGAGGAACAGACTATTTTGTATATGACAGGGTGGTGGGGTGGGGGGAACTAGTTTTTTTTACCCCCTGGGGGGAGGAGGGGAGGGAAAAAAAACTAGAAATATTTATTAAAGTCTTATATTCACCAAAGACACTAAATATGGACAATATATAACAGGCCTGCTGCCAAATGCCAAAAAGTTTTGATAATACAGTAATCCTTCTGACGACATGGAATCTTCATGATTCTATCAAACCTCAGCCCCCAATTCAGCACTGTCTAAAGTTACTCAACAGGGTTTCAGGAATTCAGGACATGTTAATCCTCACACTAATTGGCATTCAATAATCCCCCTCAAAGCAACAGATTACTGGCTTGGCTGAGTCATAATCTATTGTCATCTCCATAAATCTCATCATTAACTATCTGTTCTGCATTTACCTCCTATGACCATTGTCAAAATTGGAGAAAAAAAAACAGAAATCTTTTGTTTTTCTCGCCATATTAGCAAATCGTATGATATAAAAAATGAAGAAAAAAAAAAAATTCAGATGGGGGCAAAAAAATCAGGGTGGGGGTTAAAAAAAAAAAAGTTCCCCCCCCCCCTTCCTGGGGGGGGGGGGGGGGCAAAAATACTGTAAAATCTTCTTTTTTTTTCCTCCCTTGGCTTGTTTATACTTACCAACCCAGACGGAGATGGCCCTCCCATGAGTGGGCACTCATACCTCCCCGCAGAATTTTTATGTGGTACTCTCTTCTACAAAGAATGATGTTGGTGCCAATTCCGGTCACTTCCTGATGTCTGCGCATGCACGGAGAGTAAATGTATGGAGGGCCAGATAGGACTTTTAATTTTCGGTTTTGCAAGCAAATTTTGGGGATTGGGGGGGTTCAAAATTTGTGTTTGGCCCTTAATAACTTTGAGTTAAGCACCAGCTAGTCTGGGCCAATGGTAAGTATAAAAAATGTACAAATTACTATGAATTTATAATATTTTTATACTGAAACCAATGGCCCAGACTTAGCTGGTGCTAACTCTTAAATATTCAGGGCCAAACACAAATTTTGCCCCCCAAATCCCCCAAATTTGCATCCAAAACCAAAAAACTAATGTCCTATATGGTCCTCCATACTTTTGTCTACTGCGCATGCGCAGTGTCAAGGAAGTACTGAAATTGGCGCCAAGCTTCATTTCTTTGTTTGGCCCTTCTGTCAGTAACAACTAACTGACTTCTGTGCTTGTAAATCTCAGTTTGATGATGCCAGACACAAAGTAATGGTGATTTGGTGGATCAAAGGATGCATTAAGAGGATGAGAGGAAAAAACAGTGGTTTGATGTGTTCAGGGCTGTAACTTATAATATTTTTATACTGTACCAATGACCCAGACATAGCTGGTGCTAACTCTTAAAATATAGGGCCAAACACAAATTTTGCCCCCCAATCCCCAAAATTTGCATCTAAAACAAAAGAAAACATGTCCTGAAAGGCCCTCCATACTTCGCCCCTACTGCACATGCGCAGTGTCAAGGACGTTCCGAAATTGGCGCCATTAATCATTCTAAGTTTGGCCCTTCATCAGTTAACATCTGACTGATCTTTGTGCTTATAAATCTCAGTTTAAATGATGCCAGACACATAAATATTAGTGAAATGGTGATTCTAAGGAGGATAGAGAAGGAGGAGAGGAAAAAAATGTGTGACAGAATATTATCAGGGCTGTAACTTAAAATTTTTTAATGAAATTATGTTAAGTTACCTATTTTCGAGGCAGCAGCCATTTTATTGTCATTCTGATTATTTAGTTACACTGTTTTTTAAGTGTTTTCCTCTCTCCCTGTCCTTTAAGTCCCCCCTTGCTATTCTCCCATGCTTTTGGCATAGTTTTTGTAATTATTATTACTAAATTTTCTTGGGAGTTTTAGCTGAATAACAGAATTAATTCTGTTCTTTTCCCCATGTTTACGTCTTCACCTACGGGTGGTTAGGCGTTGTGTTCTGCATCTACCATCTGATGTTCTGCAGTTTCTTCCCTGGAAGTCTCTGTTTTGCATCAGATAGTGTATTTTTGGTAACTGATTTCGGGCCTGGGTGCCTGGAGTCTTATTTTAGTGTTTTTACACTCATTGTTTACATTTACAACAGCCCTCTGTGTGAGGGGGGGATTTCTAAAAAATAATATCTTGATGTTATTTTAATCATAACTAGATACATTATTATTGTTCGTAAGTGTTGAATAAATTGTTTAAAATATTTTTAAAATTTTTGTCCACACTTAGGCTTGGGATCCATTGGGGCTCAACGTTACTTTTCAGAAACTTGGGCTGTTCTGAAAAAATATTTTTTCCAAATATTTTGATTTCAATTATTTTTTCTATATTAATGGATCATATTATTATTATGTATTTTGATTGCCAGGGGTTAGTGCGAGTACCAGGACTTGTTTTCTTTTCACATTGAAAGGATATTGATCAATTGTTTTAAGAGGAAGTCTTCCTCTGACTTTATTATCATTCTATATGTGGTCAGTGTACTCGCATTAACTCCTGTTCTGTATCGTATGATTTCGATGACAATATGGGAAGCGTATGTCACGGTATGTTATTGGGGATTTGGACACTCCGGTCCTTTCCCCGCAGGGTCACTCTACTTTAGCAATTTCTATTTCAGACGATCAAGATTAGGGTGATGTATCTGTGATGTCTTCCAACAGTGTGCCTCCGTCGTCACAATTAATGAAGGGCTAGCGGAAAAGTGCTCATGTAAATACGCCAATTGCCTAAGAGGACCCTAGTAGGTTCGACGGCCTTTGACGTCCGCTAGCTCGCCCGGTGTAGCGTCCATTCACCGAATGGTTCGGCAGCCGGGTTCGTCCGTTGCGGTCTAGAAGGAATTTTGGGGTGATGCGAGCACTATAAATTAACCTAATGCACACCCAGTGATGGCGGATCGGAGGGAGAACGGAGGAAGCCTTTTAGTCCGTTCATAGCTCGTTCCGGTCCATCTGGACGGCAAGCGAGAGAGGCCCCTCTCTCGTTCAACAACATCTGGCTCCAGATGTTGTGGTACAAAATGTGTCGCAAGCGGAGCATACGTCCGTCGCTCGGGACGCTCCGTTGTATAGGCAGTCCGCAGAGACTGCTAAGGCTTCCTCTTCTCGTCAGCGCACACGACCGCACCTTGGCTGCGTGACCGCCGATATATTACCAGCTTCGCCGATCAAGGATTCTTCGGCGACCAGGTCACACCATCCGGTAGCCAGGTACACGAGGCCTGCAGACTCCGGACGTTCGCATAGGAAGTGTGCGGGAGTCAACGTACACAGAGCTTCCGGCGGCAATGCATCGTAAGACCGCTACTGCACAGGCCTCGGGAACGGACGTGCTTTCCTTAATAGCATAGTTTATCGCAGCATCCCAGCATCAACTGAATCTGTCGCATATATTTTATCCGACGATGCTGGGTCTGGACGCTCCGCGGAAGCGGGTACGGACGTCCGAAAGTTTCATCCGGTCCGACGGGATCCCGAAAGGGATTCGGAGGATTTCGAGCTTTCCCTTTCGGAACAACATATGCTGTTGTGTATGTCATCTGACTTGGTCTTCTACAGCTTCTTTCGTCGGACCAGAATGCTGCGATGCCGGATAAGAAACTGATAGCGTCGGTGGACTTAGAAATTTTTGGTTCGGTTCAGGGACATCGTCCCTCAGTTCCGACATAGTCCAATAATGTCACACAAACTTTCGAATTATTGAACGACACTATATATATTATTATTTTATGCTTGCTAACCAAGCATTTCTGGTTTCTTGTTCGAAGAGTTATGGAGATGTCTTTCAAAAGTGCCTCTGTCGTCATAGTTAATGAAGAGCTAGTGGCAATAAGTGCTCATGGAATATGTCAATCGCCTACGGAGTGACATTCGCTAGCTCACCCGGTGTAGCGTACATTCATCGAATGGTTCGGCTGCCGGGTTCGTCCGTTGCGGTCTTGGAAGGAGATTTGGGTGATGCGAGCACTTTAATTACTTTAGTACTCACCCAGTGACGGCAGATTGAGGACAGATCGGAGGAAGCCTGTTAGTCCGGTTCCTGGCTTGTCCAGGTTCGTCCGGGCGGTGAGCGAGAGAGGTCCCTCTCTCGTCCAACAACATAGGGGACCGCATGTTGTGGTTCAGATATTTTACATTCGGAGCATATGTCCGTCGGTCGGGACGCTCCGTTATATTGACAGTCCGAGAGACTGTCCTTAATGCTTCCTCATCCTCACAGCAGGGCACACGACCGCACATTGGCTACGTGACCTCGAGTATCCGATCAGTTTCGGCATTCAGTGATTCCACGGCGAATAGGTCGCGCCATCCGGTAGCCAAGGGACACGAGGCCTATACACTCCGTTCGCTCGCATATTGGTAGTATGCACGGGGTAACGATCACGGAGCTTCCAGCGGCAATGCATCGTAAGACCGCTTCTCCTCAGGCCTCAGTGACGGACGTGCTATCCGAGTTAGCACAGTTGTTTCGCAGCATCCCAGCAATTGACAGTTTCTCTGTCGAATCAGGAATTATCCGACGGCGCTGGGTCGGTGCGGTCCGCGGTTGCATCAGGTACGGACGACCGAACGCTTTATAGGGTCCGACAGGATGGCGAAAGGGATTCGAAAGATTTCGAGTTTTCCCTTTAGTAGTATCGGAAGATGTCTTTCATATCTTCTGGCATTATCTTCCAGTGATTGTTATTTCGGACTTCATTGCTGCGATCTTGGATAAGAGACTTATAGCGTCATTGGACTCGGATTTTTCGATCGGTTCAGGGACATTGTCCCTGACTTACCGACGCAGTCCAATATTGTCATTACAACATGTGTTTTATTTTTTGACGCTATATATATATATATACAAGCCTGCTACCAAGCATGATAGTTTAGTTTCTTGTCCGCGTTGCTCATTTCTGCCATTTTATCATTTATACGAATAGTTTATTTTGGCAGAGCAGGGCATACCGAGAGTTCATATGCGTCTAGACGGTGTGATTAAAGACTGCATATATTCTTTTTTGCCGTTTATGTCTTTTCCAATTTCAATGTTGGGAACGACATGATGTATAGTAGACTTAACTTAGACGCTTTATCATACGTAATCCGCCTTACTGAGGCGTTATCATTACGTCTTCAAGAAAAGATTTACGGGATATTATTCTCAATGTAATTTCTTTTGAGGGCAGTAGTTTGTTCACGTATAACTCCGCCCTTCAGTGGCTGATTGGAGTTGGTTAGACGTGACGCAGCCCTAGCTACATCCACACGCGTGGATAGTAAGGTTAAGAACTCTCTCAGAGTCGCTTCGTTCTCGGAGGAGCTTCTCTTCGACGGCAACTTTTCGGCAATCCATGAATTGCTCGATTTACACGTTCTCTTGTCTATTTAATGTTACAAGAGATTCAGACTAGGGCAAACATTCGGTGGTTGACTCAGAGAGTGCCACCGCAGTTGCCGGACCCGAGTGTGGCTGTTATGACGGTTGCCAGTCAAACAGATTGGGATATAATACTGATCCCTACGGATTCGAAGTGCCAGGGTCTTTGGGTTCCGCAGTCTCTTAGCAATCAGTTTTCTTCCGCGGAATAATGTTTTTTAGGCTTGCTTTATGTCATTGCATGAACATTATTCAGAAACGCATGCCCAAATTCCTGTCCTTTAATTCGACAGTAGTGGCGTATCTCCAGAACCAGGGAGGCACTCTTTCGTTTCCGTTATTCAATTTAATGGAAAGAATCCGTCTGTTGGTTATAGTACACCAAGTTCAGTTTTGGTCCGTCATATTCCGGGTCGTCTGATTGTTTTATCGGACTCCCGTTCTCTTACGGGTCGCTTGTTGCTGTCAGAATGGACTCTCAACAAACAAGTATTCAATCAGATTTGCTATCTATGGGAGCGCCCAATGATGATTTATTTATGACACAGCTTGCTAATCAATTGCAGACGTATGTGTTGGCTTGTCCAGATCTCTGAGCTAATGTTGTTAACGCTCTATTGATCTATAGGACGGAATGATAGGATACGCGTATCCTCCGGCGCTGTTGTTTCAGCAGGTATTGCTAAGATAAACAACCACAATACATTTCTGTTGATAGCATCTCTATCTTCACAGAGATCATGGGTAATTTACTCTCTTGTCTACTGTGGGTCTTAACGTGAAATCTTCCTCTATGTGAGGATCTTTTTTCACTGGGTAAATCGTGTCATCTTTATCACAACCCGCAAGGTCGCAACCTTCCTGTATTCCGTTGTGTGGTCCGTATTGCATTGTAAGCACTGTACTGGACGAGCTTTGGACGCGATTTCTTACTATAGGAGATCCTCTTCTTCGCTATTCTATGCGGCTAAAGTGGAGGCTCTTCCGTCGTGGTGTAGGGATCATTATGTTCATATTGTTGATCCCTCCATACTACTCATTGCTATTTTTTAGTATACTTGTTTCACAAGATCTACTGAAGCCTGTTATTATTTAGGTTATAGGTTTATGTTACCTCATACCTATGCACTCTACGATAGTTTACAATTGAGTCTTTGGTCTCTTTATCTAAGTCAGTTAGTAACTTTTTGATAAATAGACTTAGAATCTTTAGATTAAATTCCTATATGGATTTTAACTTCGGTTCTTATTTAGCTAAGTAATCATTTGAGCCTCTGGAAACAGTAGTTTTCAAATTCTGACCTTTTAGACAGTAATTCTGTTGGTTTCTCTTTTACTGTAGAGTCAGTGAGTTTCATGCACTATCGATGGATGATTTTCACTTTCGTAGTTTCGGAATCACTACTTCCGTTACTATTTAGGTTGGATTGTTGCATAAGAGTTAGGCTCCTATTATCCGGAACCTATTATTTTAAGGTCCTTCCGTCTTCATATGGGCATAGGCCTTTACTCTTTCCGGGTACAGTTTATGTATTTATAAACAGATATCTGTTTATTACTATGGGCGTAAGCTTCTTCTGTCTTTGATGTCTAGTAGAAGGACGTTACGCTCCATTTTTTTGTTAATGGATTCTATTAACTATCGGTACTGCTTATGGTATATCATTGACTTAGCAGTTGTGCTTAAGATTTCGGCTCATGAAGTAAGAGTTCTTCTACTTCTTGGGCTTACATTAATAGTGTCACTATTATAGATTTTTGAAGGCCGCTCATTGCGCTCAGCCATCCACATTCATGAATTTTATCTCAGAAATATCGAGTCCATTTCTGGAGGCCTCTATTGTTAGGTCTATTATCTACTGCTCAGAATGTCATTCACTTAACAGTTGCTACTATAGCTAGGTAGGCTGTCTGTTTCGGCAGTGTCTCCGTTCGGCTGCCCTCTTCGCTCTGGGCTATTTGACCCAGGGCAAGAAAAAGGGGGGGGGGGGAGGGTGTTCCCTTGGGTCACCTGTTTTACTATGAAAACAAGGGGATACCTCCTCCGGAGTTAGTAATTCTGAGCTGTTATTGGGATGGTTGTTTAGTGAGAAGTTTAGGTTTTTAAAATTCATTCAAGTCTTAGTTTTTAAAGTATAGCTTTTGAATATTGCATATGTCAACGGACATGATTATGCAATCCTCAGACACTTTTAGGAGTATAAGAGTCTCTATTCTCTAGACTTACTTTATTTATTGGCTTACTTTAAAAATTATTAGTATAAGGATTATATTGGATATTAATAGAGTACATGGATGTATGAAGCTCAATCTTGGAAAGTGTTGTATCTTTCTAATTTATCATAAATAAGAAAGATACATGTAAGGCCTATTACTTCTTTTTCCCTACAGGGGATGACTCTATTTTATTTTATTGAGCGTATTCCATTTTGCTCTATGTCCTTGGCCCTCCAGCCTTTTTACTATTCAGCTATGTCTGGGTCATTGGTACAGTATAAAAATGTTAAAAAATTTATAGTAATTTATATATTTTTTATACTTACCAATGACCCAGACGGGGATGGCCCTCCCAGGAGTTGGGAACTCTTGCCTCCCCGCTGAGTACATAGCGCTTACCAGGCACTGGTTATTAGAATGATTAATGGCGCCAATTTCGGAACTTCCTTGACACTGCGCATGCGCAGTAGGGGCGAAGTGTGGAGGGCCTTTCAGGACATGTTTTCTTTTGTTTTAGATGCAAATTTTGGGGATTGGGGGGCAAAATTTGTGTTTGGCCCTATATTTTAAGAGTTAGCACCAGCTATGTCTGGGTCATTGGTAAGTATAAAAAATATATAAATTACTATAAATTTTTTAACATTCTGTATATCCCTATGGTTACGTCCTCACCCTTTGGGTGTTTAGGCGTTTTTGGTCTTGCATCTACCACCTGATGTATCGCAGTTTCTTCTGATGAAGATTCTGTCTTACATCGGATAGTTTAAAAAAATCTGTTACTGACTTTGGGCCGTGTTGTTCAGTGCCTGGAGTCTTGTTTCCGGTTTTTATAGCATTTTGTTTACATTGACAATGGTTACTTTCTGTAAGTAATTTCCTAGTCATTATGATGTTAGGTCTTTAATCAGATACATTATATACTCCGGAAGTGTAGCATTAATTTTTTAGAATTATGTAAAAAAATTTGTCCACACTTAGGCTTTTTTGGAGTCCATTTGGGCTCATCGTTCCCTTTGGGAACTTGGGCTCATTTCAAAATTTTTCGAAAATTTTTTTATGAATTATTTTTCGAAATTTTTGTATTGGATTGTGTTATTATGTATCTTTGTCATATTATGATGAGGGTTAATGCGAGAACTATGGACTTGTAATTTTTGGCATAATGAAAGAATATTGCTCAAATTGTAAGTCGAGGAAATCTTCCTCCGACTCTCATGTTTATTGTGTTTCCGGTAGTCATTGTTCTCGCACTAACTCTTGTTCTGTTTGTGCCAATTGGGATGACAAACGGTGGAGACGTGTGTCACGATATGTTGTTAGTGGTGAGAGATCAATGCCTGTTCTCTCACCACAAGGTCACTCTAGTTTGTCAGTTTCTTTTTCAGAGGAACAAGAACATGGTGATGTATCGGTGATACCGACAGGAAGATTGCTACCTTCATCGCAGTCTAACACAGAGCTAGCAGCAAAAGTGCTCAAGGAAATTAGACAGGGGCCTAGATCACTGATGGGATTTACGTCCTTGTCGCCAGCTAGCTCTACCGGTTCTTCTATCACTCAGAATATGGGTGTTATGACACCGGGTAAGTCCGTAGCGGTTGAGGAAAGGAAAAAGGGTGTTGCGAGCACTATAATATCGGAACATGCGACGACGGAACAGAGGAAGCCAGCTAGTTCTGTGGTCGGCTTGTCCAGGTCTTCCTAGACCGCTAGCGAGAGAGGTCCCTCTCTCTTACAACAACATCTGGGGCCATATGTTGTTGTTCAGAACGATCGTGAGTCGGAGCATACATCCATGTCTCCTTCTGGGACGCTCCGTCCAATAGGCTGCCGGGGCTGGCTAGTCTATCGGCTTCCAGTTTGTCTTCAAAGCACACACGACCACACCTTGGCTATGTGACTACGGAGATACAGCCTGCATCAACGAAGAAGGATTTGAGAAAGTCACGCCATCCAATAGCCAAGGAAACGAGGCCACATGAATTGGGACGTCCGCATAAAAGGAGTATGTCGGATATGCCGTCCCAGGAGCATCCAGCGGCTAAGCTACAAAGAACCGCTGCTCCAAAGGCCTCGAGTACGGACTTGCTGTCGCAAATAGCACAGCTCATCCCAGCAGGCTACGCAACATCCTAGGACAGTTTCTCATGTTAAACTGTCAGATGAAGCTGGGTCAGTACATTCCTCTGCACGTTCAGATAGGGATGACCGAAACTCTAATCTGGTCCAATCGGATGGTGAAAGGGAATTGAGTGAATTAGCATTTTCCCTTTCGGAACAACACAAGGTAGCGGTGAATTTTATTCAGCACTACCTTCCAGATGTTGTTCCTCCGGATCAGAATGCTGCGACAAAGAATAAAAAACTGCTAGCGTCATTGGACTCCGATTTTTTCGTCCGGGTTAAAGAAGATACTCGAGTTTACCCGGTGCAGTCCAGTAATGTGTCTCGGACTTTTGAACTGATAAATGACACTATACTCAATCTATCCTCGGGACCAAGGAAAAGCAGTTTTTTATCTACCCATGCTCTAGATCTGCCGTTTATCAATAATAGAAATAAATTTAAAACGGCAGGTCAGGGTATTTTGAGAGTTCCTCTGCGTTTGGACGAACACGCTGAGGACTTAGATTTGTCCTTACCCTCGTCCTTTTCTATTCGCTCGGATGCAATGGATACAATGTTATTTTACAATAGAGCGAATCTAGATGCTTTATCTTACACAGATCACCTTACTAGAGCGTTAGCACAACGTCTCAGTGGAGAAGAATTTGAGGACGTTCGTACCTCTTTAAGAGTTCTTTCTAGGGCTATAGCTTATTCCACGTATAACACTGCCTTTTCAGTGGCTAATTTAGAGTTAGTTAGACGTGATGCAGCCCTAGCGTCACCATCCCTAGTGGATGTTAAGGTGAAAAACTCTCTTCGTGTCGCTCCAATATCTGGTGACCTTCTCTTTGATGGCAAGCTTTCGTTGATCTATGATCAGGTCACTGAGAAAGAATCTGAAACTCTGCTTTTTAAATCAGTTTCAAGTAAAACTGGTACGGCAGAGAAGTGTAAAGGAGGAGTTTCAGGACAAAGTACGTCCAAAGGAAGCTCCTATAGAGGATACAAGAAATCCTCTGGTAATTACCCTTGAGATCATCAAAGTATCGACTCAGGTAGGGGACATGAGTCTGGCCGAGACTACCGGTCAGATGTCCCCAGGTCGATGGGTTGAGGCGCTGCACGGGGAGGACGTAGTTTCTCTTCCCGTAGGCCTCGCAGGTCCAGGAGATGATGGTCAGGATCTCTATTGCGGTCCTGTTGGCGGAAGACTGTCAAGGTTTTTGGAAAATTGGGATTCCAATTACAGAAGACCTCTGGTCAGAGGGGTTATCTCGGAAGGCCTAAGGCTTTCATTCCAAGAGAAACTAACATGAAGTCCACGTTGGACTTGAAAAGAGATTCTCTTCTATCCGAGGTAAAATCTCTGTTGGAGAAAGACACAATAGAGATCATAGAAAACCAAGATTCACTGGGTTTTTACAGTCACCTGTTCTTGGTTCCGAAGCCAGACAGTTCATTCCGTCCAGTAATAGATTTGAGCTGGATAAATAAACTGATCATGGCTCCAAAGTTTTATATGGCGATCAGTAAGGGCGAGCATTTGGGTGTACGATTATGCATCAAGCATAGATCTAAAGGATGCATACTTTCATGTCATGGTAAATCCAGCATTCAGAAAGTACCTACGGTTTGCCGTCCTAGGGGTCGTTTATAAGTTTCGAGCAATGTGCTTCGGACTCATTCTAGCACCCTGGGCATTCACTCAAATAATGAACTTGGTAATGACATATTTCCTGGCTCATTCGTCTGCGGTAACGTCGGCCTATTTGGATGACATTCTTCAGAGATACGGCAACAAAATGGTTCTTCAGAACGATGTTCAGAGTCTGCTTCAATTGCTCCGACGTCTCAGTTTCATTGTAAACGGAAAGAAGTCGGATCTAGCTCCGTCCAAGTCGTTCATACACTTAGGAATGAGCTTCGAGACTCACAACAATCTGGTTCGTCTTCCGTTACCCAGAGCGAAATTAGTCAGTTGTTATGCTCGCTTTTGTCTACACTCAGACGTATTAACAGCGAGGGAGTTCATGCGACTGATGGGGCTGTGCGGAGCAGTGGCAGATCTCATTCTGATGGGCTGCTTGCGCACATGTCCACACCAGATATTTTTCACTCAAATATGGAGTGTGAAGGCGCATTCGCTCGAAATGACTATAGTTTTATCGGACCAAGTAAAACAAAGGATTCAGACTTGGGCAGACATTAAGTGGTTAACTCAGGGAGTTCCGCTTCAACTGCCAGATCCGGCTTTTACGATTATGACGGATGCCAGTCAAGCAGGTTGGAGTGACCCTGAGCCCAACAGACTCGAAGTGTCAGGGTCTTTGGGACCCTGTGTTCCTGGACAAACATATAAACATCAAAGAAATGATGTCAATATGGTTAGCTCTATGTCATTGGATGAGCATAATTCAGAATTCACATGTTCAAATACTGTCGGACAACTCGACGGTAGTAGCGTATATTTGGAACCAAGGAGGCACTCATTCAATTCTGTTATTCGAACTAACGGAGAGAATTCTTTTGTTTGTCTTGGAGCATCACGTTCATCTACCGGGTCATCTGAACGTTCTAGCAGACTCGCTCTCTCGGAAAGGTCGCATGTTGCCTTCGGAATGGACTCTCAACAAGCGAGTATTCAGGCAGATTTGCTACCAATGGGATCGACCAATGATAGACTTATTCGCGTCTCATCTCAACAATCAATTGCAGACATATGTGTCGCCATGCCCAGATCCTATAGCGTACGCAGTAGACGCTCTCTCAATTTCTTGGGACGGAATGATAGGATATGCATATCCTCCAACTCCGTTGATTCAACAGATCTTGTTAAAGATCAAGCAATCACAGTGCAAGATACTGCTGGTAGCATCTCTGTCGTCTCAGAAATCATGGATAAATCTACTCAGGTGTCTGTTATGGGACGTTCCCCAGAAGCTTCCTCCATGGGAGGACCTTCTCTTTCAGGGGAAATCTCTCACACTGCATCACAACCCGCAAGGTCTCATCCTTCACGTATTTCCATTGTGCGATCCTTCTTGCACGGGAAGTGCTTTACAGGACAAGCAGTGGATGCAATTTCTAACTGTAGGAGGGCCTCCTCTCCGTTAAATTATGCGGCAAAGTGGAAGGTTTTCTTTTGCTGGTGCAAGGATCAGTCAATAGACGTTTATGATCCATCCAGTGGTGTAGGGGATGGGCCTGCAGGGCCCGCATTGCTGGGGGGCCCAGCTAGAAAGGGGGCCCCCATCTTGAAAGACGTCCCAAAGCTGGAAGAAAGAGGGAAAGGGAGAGAGAGAGATAGTAAAAAAGAATAGAGGAAGAGATAAATAAACGATAGCAGGGAATGATGACAGATAGAATGAAATAAACAAATAGATAGGAGGAATGGGGTTGACAGAAAGAAAAAAAAAAACAGAAGGAGCAAAGTGTATTGTTGTCTCATGCCAAAGTGAATGCAATGTGGCAATGCTACACACAGACTTAACTCGCTGGCAAAAAAAGCTTACGTTGTGACTAGTTTCAGTTTCAGTGTTTTAGTTTCAGTTTCACGTCCACTTGCATCATTCTTATTCTTAGAATCTATTCATTTCTGTGTACTGTGTAATGTGCTGTATTTTGTGAGACAAGACACTCTATTAGTAGAGATTCGTTACTGTGATCAGATTGTGAAGGAATTTGCACACAAGAACGCAAGGAGGAGAGGTCGTTTTTCCCATCAATAGGGTAAGTAAGTATATGTCTTAAAGACGTAGTCAATCCTGATTTGGTTCTATTCAACATTTAACAACTGGTAAATATCACAAGTGTCATAAATGTTAATTTTATGAACTAAATTCAGGATTAGCTATGTTGGCGTAGCACTTATGGTTATCTGTGATATGTGCCAGGCTGTGTATGTATTGAATTGTTTACCTGTGTGACTGTTAAACAGTCCACAGTGTACCAAATACACATATTATTCTTTTAAGTGAATGCTACATCATTGTAACTGATAGGGGTGAAAAATGAACAATATACATACATGGTGCCTCTCAAGTCACACAAGTTGGGCATGCATGTGTGTATCGTTGGATGGTGGGGGTGAAACTTAAAACATGTAATGAAAAAATCGTACTTTTAGAATCGATCCTATAGGATATACCTTCATTTAATTTATGGCGTATGTACTATGTGAAATCCTGTATGCTGTGCACGGTAACAACACTAAATTTGTTCCCATTTTAAAGGCAACCACCATTATGAAAGGGCCCCCGTCTCTATCTCGCAGAGGGCCACAAGATTTTTCGCTATGCCACTGGATCCATCCATACCAAACATTGCAAATTTTCTGGTCTACTTGTTTGACGTTCTCAAACTGCAGCCAGTTACTATTAAAGGTTACAGGTCTATGCTATTGGACACTTATGCTCATCATGATAGCTTAGATATTGGATCTAATGTTTCTTTATCTAAGTTAGTTAAAAACTTTTCGATCAATAGGCCTAGAACCCTTAGGTTAATTCCTAAGTGGAATTTAGCTTGGGTTCTGTTGAAGCTTAAAGAAGCTCCATTTGAACCGTTGGATGCTGTAGAGTTCAAATTCTTGACATATAAAACAGCTTTTCTCTTAGCCTTTGCTTCCACAAGAAGAGTTAGTGAACTTCATACTTATCTCTAGAGGATTCTCATTATCGTAGTGTTGGTAATACTATTACTTTAACTACTCATGTGGGATTTTTGGCTAAAAATCAGTCTCCTAATAAATATCCTGAGCCTATAATCATTAAGGCTGTTCCATCATCAGTTGGCCGTAGATGTTTGGTGTGTCTAGTAAGAGCTAGGCGCATTTATAAATGCAGATCAGAGTTTATCAGAAAAGGAAGAAAATGCTTCTTTTTATCATTAATATCCAACAGAAGCGACATATCGGTTCATTCTATTGCTAGATGGATTCAATTAGCTATTCATACTGCTTATGAAAGTTTATCTTCCAATCAGCAGTCGGTGCTTAAGAGTTCAGCGCATGAAGTTAGAGCGCTGTCCACATCTTGGGCTTATTCTAACAGTATTGCCATTACTGATCTCATGAAGGTTGCTTACTAGACACAGCCTTCTACATTTACAAGGTTTTACCTTTGGAATATAGAGTCTATTTCAGGCGACCTTAGATGTTTAAGTCCCATTATCTGTTACTCAGAATGTTGTCCACTAAACGACTACAGCTATAGTTATGTAGGTTTTCTGTTCCAGCAGTGACTCTCTCCTGCTGCCCTCTTCGTTCTGTGGTGATTTGACCCATTGACCCAGAGCAAGGGGAAGGGTAGGGGACAGTTTTCCCTTGTATCACCAGCTTTATAGTGAAAAGCAAGGGAATTCCTCCTCTGATGTCAGTAATTCCGAGTCGGTACTGGAATGGTTTTAAAGTGTAAAGCTAATATATATCTCATTTATGTAATATTTTTAAAGTGTAGCTCGGTGTGAAGCATTTGTATATGTCACGTGTCATACGAGCGTTAATATACAATCCTCGGACACTTTTAAATGAGTATAAAGAGTCTCTTTCTCTGGATTATCTTTATTTATTGGCTTCCTTTATCAAATTAGTATAATGGGTTATACTGGATGATAATGGAGAAATATAGATGATGTAGGGCTCAATTATCTGGTTGGTATTGTGTCTTTCTTATTTCTAGTAAATAAGAAAGACATATGTAAATCCTTTCTCTCCTTTTCTCGTTGAGGGGATATTCCAGTATATATAATTGAGCTTATTGGATTTTCCTTTACGTCCTAGGCCCTCCAGCCTTTTTTCTACTCAGCTAAGTCTGGGCCATTGGTTGCAGTATAAAAAATATGAAAAAATTTAAAGCAATTTATATATTTTTTATACTTACCAATTGCCCAGACGGGGATGGCCCTCCCATGAGTTGGGAACTCTTACCTCCCCGCTGATTATATAACATTTAGCAGGCACTGGTTGTAAGAATGAGGCTTGGTGCCAATTTCGGTACTTCCTTGACACTGCGCATGCGGAGTAGACAAAAGTATGGAGGACCATATAGGACATTAGTTTTTTGGTTTTGGATGCAAATTTTGGGGATTGTGGGGGGCAAAATTTGTGTTTGGCCCTGAATATTTAAGAGTTGGCACCAGCTAAGTCTGGGCCATTGTTAAGTGTAAACAATATATTTCCGGAGACAGCCTTGTATAAGCTTCAAGCTTACTGCTGAATCCACTTCAGTTCATGTTCTATTCTGTTATTTGCTTGTCGTTGTTCTTTGTAAATTTTACTTGATCTGAAATAAATATTGTTTAAACTAAAAAATATATAAATTACTTTTTTTCATTTTCTAACACAAAACCATTTACTAAACCTCCAGTACAAATTTGACCTGTTAATTGAATATAGGTTATAGAGTAAACTCCTGTTAATTGAATAAAAAATCTTGTAACCTGTTGAAAAATCACCCTGATTCTCCCCAGTTTTCCTTTGTTTTTTTACCTATTTTGCCTTAGTACATCCAATACAGGCATTTAATCTATTATATCTTGTTTGACAGAGCTCATGGAGCTCTCTCAAACAAGTTATAATAAAATAAATGCTAAGTTTATCTCTAGAATACAGGAGAGTGACACAATCTCTGTTAATTGAATACTCCTGTTAATTGAATAATTTTCATTGGCAAAGTGGCTATTCAATTAACAGGGTTCCACTGTATAGTTAGTGACTGGTTATGATTGCTCATAATTTGATGATTGGTTTTCTGACGTTTTTGGACTTAGTCGTGATTGATGAAACTAGCATTAGCCTACAATGAAGTGGCCAGTGTTTGAAATGATAATAACTGTGTTTATATTTTCAGGAGGTTATAACCCATTTTACAGCATGGATGCAATGACAGAAGCAAAATCAGGTGGTAGCAACTCTGTGGGTACAGGTAAAAATTTAATTACTATGTCATTCACTTTCTACAATTATTAGGATATTTCATGCTTACCCAACTGAAAAATTTTGTTCTTCAGATCCACCAGTCAAAATTGCTTTATATTTGGTAGTCCGCATTTCTTTTTATTCGTAGTTTATAATACCTTCTTAATGTACTTGCATTCTATAACATTAATCCTTTACCCAATGCAGACGATATCAAAATTTATTATTTTAAATATAATTTTTATATTTTGTAATTTTAAATTTCAACAAAAACATATCATGTGATCCCTCATTGGAACGAGCTCAACGAGCTCGTTCCAATGAGGGGTCACATGATATGGTTTTGTTGAAATATTTTGAAAAGTTTAGTTTTTGCAACTGCTCAATTTGCATATTACGCTGGTGGATGCGGGCGATTCGTTAGGTAAAGGGTAATAAGGTATGGAAGACCTCCAAACAATTGCCAACATTTGTTTCCATTGTCTGTTGTTCCTTTTCTGTTGCCTTTTGTCTGTTAACTATTGCATTTCCATCTTCTTCTTCAGAATCAACATGATTACCATCTGCAATAATTTGATATGTGGTATTCAGACCCTCCAGTGGAGTAGATTAAAATTTGTACAAAAGAAGTTACTCAGTTTCTATAATTATGCTTGTACTGGGAGGGGCAAAATTTACATCCCCATCCAAAGTTTCAGTTTTTCAGAATCCGTCAATCCATTAAAATTGGTGCGCAGTATTATTGGGCGACATATAATTGATTCATACTAAACAGGTTTTTTTTCTTCTTTCCTGTGGGAATCCTAGGAGGCAAAGAACAGAAAAAATTTCAAATGGCCATATTGCCTGAATTGCATTAGACAGATACTTATTACATGGTGTGAAGCTTTCTTGTGAGAAGGAGGATCTTGTGAACAAAGGAAAGTTGCTATCAGCTGTCTCATGGAGCTCCATATGCAAACCAACATTTCAACACTATTGGTAATGAGGAAAACACTATGACAGTCTTTTTACAGTTTTGGTTTAAATGGTTATATTTTTTTTTGTCCAGCCTCATAAAAAGAAAAAGGTCGGATATAAAAATTAAGGTTGTCAGGAGAGCTGAACCATTTCATTTTTAACATTACTTGATAAAGTCAAGCTAAGCTATTGGTGTGGTGTGTGCAGATGTCTCTGAGTCCATCCACAATTTATTCAGCAGTTCTTTTCCAATCACTGACTGACTTCATATGCATGTTCAAGCTCTTGTCTATAGGAGTGCGTCGTATTATTGTAATGGTCAGCCACCCACAATGGCCACCACAGAAGTCATATTGGATTTATTCAGCACAGGCTTCAGATCAGATTTATGCAACAATTTTTTTATACTTCAATTTTCTTGGGGTTTTGAAAGAACACTCAGATTGAGATGGATGAGAACATACTATTTTGGTGATGGTTAGCCACCCATAATAGCTGCTGTATCATCACAACTATCTTGGATTTTTTCCGAACACTGTCCACAATTTGTTTAGCACAGGCTATAGCCCAAAGTTTTTTCCCAGTCATCACCAAATTTCATATGCCTGTTTAGAATTCATACTTAGATCAGAACATAGTAAATAAAACAAACTTTTTATCTAATAATGCCCAATTATTGCTAAAATAATGCACATTTGTTGTTTGTGACGGTCATTTATTCCACAGCAGCAAGTTGAAATTAGAAACCGCAGGTTTTCAAAAATGTCACAGTGATTTGTTTACTTAGGATAACTTTTGGACAGCTTTGTTTATATCTTTGCAGTGTCATGTCTTCTAAAATTTTGTCTGCATATAAGCTTCTGATGTTTTACACTTTACAAACAGTGTTTTTTTACATGCTCTTTCACAAAGTAGTAGCTTAGCCAGTAAACTGGGGCCAGTTCCCCAAAACCCCCAAATTCTTCAAAAAAATCATCTCTTAAACCACCAGTCACAATGCTTTGAAATTTGGCATGCAACTTCTTTATATGTACTCAAGATTCAAGATTGTTCAAAGAAAGTTTCTATGGCAATATTTCAGCTCATGCTGGGAAAGGCAATATTTTTGGCCCTGCCCCAAATTTCTTTTTTCAAAACTGATGGGTCAATTTTTACCCAATTTGATATGCCTTAGTATTTGAGGCCATGTACTTGCCCCCGCCCCCTCCTCCCTGCCCCCCCCCCCCCCCAAAAGAAGCTTTCCATGCCTCTGTGGGAACACCACAAGCTAAAAATAGAAAAGAATTCAAATCCTCATATATCTCAAACTGAATGTAACAAAGAATTATTTGGTATGAAGCATCCTTAGCACGTTTCAATGGATTGTATCCTGTGTGTGTGTGTGGGGGGGGGGGGGGGGGGGGAGGGGGGGGTGCTAATGGAAAAAAGATTCTAACTGTTGGTTTTGATGATGAAATTTTTTTTTAATTTGTGAAAAGTGAGTCATCAGCACATTTCACAAATTAAAAAAAAATTTCATCATCAAAACCAACAGTTAACTGTTAGAATCTTTTGCCATTGCCATACAGCATCCTTAACTCTCAGCACTCTGATGTCAAAATGGCAGAGTTTTCAGTAGCAGATATTTTCCAATAATGCAGTTTGATATTTAACCAAGTATACCTTGTCTGACAAAGCTCAGTGAGCTCTATCAAAAAAGATGTAATTGGTTAAATTTATAGCTGAACAAGAGAAAAACAGAGTCATTTGAGAAAATATTGTTGCACTACCAGAGTGCTAAGTGTTAATGGGATCTGATAAAGTTTGTGCAAATCAAGCCCGAATTTTTAACTTAGTGTAATACGAGGAAAATTCTTTAAAACTCTTCTTCAGATCTACCAGTCAGAATCTTTAAATATTTGGTATACAGCATCCTTAGAGGGCAAATTTAAGTTTGTCCAGATCAAGTCTGTGGATTCATATTTGGGTTCCCCATGTGAGTGCAAATTTCATCTTAGTGTAGTATGAGAAATATCATTTAAAATTTTTCTTATTCAGATACACCTCTCAGGATCTTTTAATATTTCGTACATATCATCCTTGTAGAGGCCAGATTCAAATTTGTTTAAATCAAGTCATTGAGTTCATATTTTGGTTCCTTAAGGGAACCTGAATTTTAACTTTGTGCAATTTGAGATAATATCTTTGTAAATCTTCTTCAAATCTACCAGGAAGAAACCTTTCATATTTGTTATTCAGCATTCTTAAGTGGGTCAGATTCAATTTTTTTCAAATCAAGTCCCTAGGTTAATATTTGTGCTCCCTGTGGGTGCCCAAATTTTACTTAATTCAATGTGAGGAATAAACTTTAAAACTCTCCTTATTCCAATCCACCAGTCAAATTCTTTTGATATTTACTAAACAGCTTCCTTATAGGGCCAAGACTCAAGTTTCTTCAAAGCAAGTCCTGGGTTCATATTTGGGCTCCTAATGGGAACCCAAGTTTTAACTCTGTGCAATGTGAAGAAAATGCTTTAAAAATCTCCTTCCGATCCACTAATCAGAAACTTTTCATATTTGGTATACAGCATCCCTGTTGAAGCATGATTCAAGTTTGTTCAAATCAAGTTCCTGGGTTCATATTTGGGATCCCTGTGGAGCCCAAATTTTAACTTAGTGCGAAACATGTATGAGGAATATTCATGAAAGATCTACAAAACTCCACTAGACAGAATCTTTTGATATTTTGTGAGAAAACAAATTTTGCTTCAGACAAATGTTCTGTTTTCATTAATGATTCCATCTGTTTGTGAATGTATAAGGACACACAACCAGAATGACCTAATTTGTCAAAAAAAAACCTGTCTCAATGATGTATGTGTTGACCAAGCCTGAATGTTAAAAAATTTATAGTAATTTATATATTTTTTATACTTACCAATGACCCAGACTTAGCTGGTGCTAACTCTTAAATTCTAGGACCAAACACAAATTTTACCTCCCCCCCCCCCCCCCCCCCAATCCCCAAAATTTGCATCTAAAACCGAAAATTACATGTCCTATATGGTCCTCCATACCTTTCCTCCACTGTGCATGCGCAGTGTCCAGGAGGTCTCGAAATTGGCGCCAAAAGTCATTCTTACAAGCAGTGCCTGGAAAAGCGTTATATACTCAGCGGGAGGTATGAGTTCCCAACTCATGGGAGGGCCATCCCCGTCTGGGTCATTGGTAAGTATAAAAAATATATAAATTACTATAAATTTTTTAACATTTTTATACTGTACCAATGACCCAGACTTAGCTGAATAGTAAAAAGGTTGGAGGGCCTAGGGCATAAAGCAATCCAATAACTCAACTATATATATACAGAATTATCCCCTCAAGGAGAAAGGAGAAATAGGCTTTACATGTATCTTTCTATTCTGCATCAAAACGAGAAAGACACAACACCATTCTGTACTTGAGCATAATAACATCACTGATGTCTATTAACCTCCAGTATAATCCATTATGGTAATTATTTTTAAAGGAAAGCCGATAAATAAAGTAGTCCAGATAAATGAGACTCTTAAATTCATTAAAAGTGACCGATAATTGTATATTAACGTCAGCATGATATGTGACATATACAAATACCACACACCAAGGTACCCTTAAAAATAATACATGGATGAGTAAAAAAATTATCTTTACACTTTAAAAATCATCCCGGTACCGACTAGAATTACTGACTCTAGGGGAGGTATTCCCTTGCTTTTCACTTTAATGCAGGTGACCTAAGGGAACACCCCTCCCCCCCCCCCCCTCCCCTTGCCCTGGGTCAAATACCCCAGAGCGAAGAGGGCGGCAGCACAGAATCACTGCCGGAACCAAAAGCCTACACAACTATAGTTGCAACTGTTTAGTGGACGACATTCTGAGCAACAGATAACGAACCTAAACAATGCCGGTCTCTAGAAATGGACTCAATATTTCTGAGGTATAAATTCGTGCAAGTGAAAGGCTAAAACCAATATGCAGCCGTCATTAGAACTGAAATAGCAACGCTATTAGCATAAGCCTCTGAAGTAGAAAGAACTCTTACTTCAAGAGCTAAAATCTTAATCGCAGACTGCTGTGTTGAAGATATTAATAATGCTTATATCATAAGCACTACTGAAAGCTAATAGAATCCATCTAGCTATAGAATGGACCGAAATGTGGAGGAAGCTTCCACAGCATAAGCCACAACAGACACCTGAATAGATTAATGCACGGTCTTTGTGGAGACAGAGGTGCTATCAACAGAATTGCATTGAGATTATTTAACTTAAGCAATATCTGCTGAATCAACGGCGCTGGAGGATACCCATATCCTATTATCCCGTCTCACGAGATGGATAGAGCGTCAATTGCAAACGCTCGAGGATCCGAACATGTTGACACATACACTTGCAACTGATTGTTGAGATGCATCGCAAAAAAGTCCATCATTGGCCGCTCTCATAGGTAGCAAATCTGATATAAATACTCGTTGTTAAAAGTCCATTTGACTGCAACAAGCGGTCCTTTCGTGAAAGGGAGTCCGCTAATACGTTCAGACGACCCGGAATACGACGGACCGATAGGAGAACTTGATGTTCTAGTACCAACAGAAGGATTTGTTCCGTTAAAGTGAATAACAGAATGGAATGAGTACCTCCCTCCTTGGGCAAGACACTTCACCCCGATTGCCTACATGGGGGCACGATGACGCTGTGTACTGAGGCGTACTGCACGTCGATGGTGCGCATGTCTTCAACCAATCTAACCCTGCCTGTGCTGCGGTGCAGAGTTCAGAGTTACGATGTTGGAGAGCTGACAGCTGCTCGTCGTTGCTCGGTGGTTCTCTCCGGGTACTCCGGCTTCCTCCACCCGTAAAACTGTCACGGTCACGATTAGCCATTGTGCATAAATATGTGACCTTAAACACCAATAAATAAATAAATGAGTACCTCCCTAGTTCCGAAAATACGCTTATACCGTCGAATTGTCGGACAGAATTGCCTGTGGGCATTCTGGATAACATTCATGCAATGACGTAACGCAAGCCAAAATAACATCAATTCCTGATGTTTATGTGCTTGATTAGGAACTACGGATCCCAAGGACCCTGGCACTTAAAAACCGTTGGGCTCAATGTTGGGTCCCAGCCTATTTAACTGGCATCCATCAAAACTGTAAAACTAGGATCCGGCAATTGCAGTGGAAGTTATTTCCCTGAATAAACCACTGAATATCTGCCCAAGTCTGAATCTGTTTCACTTGACTTACAAGAGGATGTACGTAATGAGCGAAAGAATCTTCACCCTCCAACTCTGTTCTTTTTTGAGTCAAAAAGATTTGGAGAGGACAAGTGCGTAGCCGCCCCATTGGAATAAAATCCAATAGCGAGCGTAACAACTGATTAATTTCGCTCTAGTTAATGGCAGACGAACAAGATTGTTGTGCGTCTCGAAGCTCATTCCCAAGTGGGTGAATGACTTGGACGGCACCAGATCTGACTTCTCCTCATTTATTATAAAACCGAGACGTCGGAGTAATAGAAGCAGATTCTGCACATCGTTCTGAAGTGTTAACTCGTTGCCGTACCTCTGAAGAATGTCGTCCAGGTAGGCCGACGTTACCTCAGACGAATGAGCTCGGAAATGTATGATTACCGAGTTCATTATTTGAGTGAAAGCCCAGGGCGCTAGGTTCAAACTGAAGCACATCGCTCGAAACTGATATGCAACTCCTAGGACTGCGAAGCGTAGATACTTTCTGAATGTCGGATGTACCATGACGTGAAAGTACGCATCCTTGAGATCTATGCTTGTAGCATAGTCGTTCACCCGAATACTCGCTCTGACTGATCGAATTGTCTCCATATAGAACTTAGGAGCGACGATCAGCTTGTTTATCCAGCTCAAATCTATGACTGGACGGAACGAGCCGTCTGGTTTCGGAACCAGAAACAGATGGCTGTAGAAACCCGGTGATTCCTGGTCTTCTACGACCTCTACCGCGTTCTTCTCCAGAAGAGACTGTACTTCTGATAGAAGAGCGTCTCTTTTTTGCGGATTTGACGGAAGTTGAGTCCATTTTGGACTTCGAGTTAATGGAGGCTTTCGTTTGAAGGATGTTCTTAGTCCTTCCGAAATTACCCCTCGAACCCAGGGGTCGTCCGTAATTGACGCCCAATTGTTTATAAAACTCGACAATCTTCTGCCTACCGGAACACGATAGAGGTTCATACCATCACCTCCTGGACCTGCGAGGCTTGCGGAAGGAGAAACTACGTCCTCCACGACCCGCACCTCGCCCCGTCGACCTAGGGACGTCTGACCGGTTATCTCGGCCAGAATAATGTCCCCCACGTGAGTCGCTGCCTTGACGGTCTCTAGAATAAGACCTAGAGGATGCATAGGAACCTCTATAGGAACTTCTCTTGGGCATACTTGTCCCAGAAGTGCCTGTCTTACTCTTTTCTGCTGTATCCGACTTTTTAGAAGCGGATTTGAATAGCAGAGAATCTGAAGCTTTCTTAGTTATCTGATCATAGATTGCTGAAAGCTTGCCGTCGAAGAGAAGCTCTCCGGAGACCGAAGCAACTCTGAGAGAGTTTTTCACCTTACCATCCATGCGCGTGGATGTAGCTAGGGCCGCGTCACGTCTAACCAACTCCAGGTTTGCCACTGAAAGGGTGGAGTTATACGTGGAATAAGCTATTGCCCTTGAAAGAACTCTTAAGGAAGATAGTACATCCTGGAATTCTCTCCCTTCAAGGCGTAATGAAAACGCTTTAGTAAGGTGATCTCCGTACGATAATGCGTCTAAGATAACTCTGTTAGACATTATTGTTGTTTCCAACATCGCGGTTGAAATTGACATAGACGACGGTATAGATCATTCTAGATCTTCGGCCTGATCGTCTAGACGCAGAGGAACTCTCGGTATGCCCTGTTCTGCCGTTTCGAAATTATTCCTTGAATTGATGAAAGGCAGATGTAGAGCATTCGCCGATAAGAAACCTGACTTGCTCATTTTGGTAGCAAGCTTATATATAGCGTCCTACAATAGTTCAAATGTTCTTGTGACATTATTGGACTGTGTCGGAAACTCAGGGACGATGTCCCTAAACCGATAAAATTATTCCATGTCCAGTGACGCTAACAGTTTCTTATCCAGCATCGCAGCCTTTTGGTCCGACAGAACAACTTCTGAAAGATAATGCCGGATGATATCTATGGCAACTTTATGTTGTTCCGAAAGGGAAAAAACTAACTCCTCTGTATCCCTTTGCCATCCTGTCGGACCACTTGAAATTCTCGGTCGTCCGTACCTGATGCTTCAGCGGAGTGTACCGACCCAGCGTCGTCGGATAAATCCTGATCCGACAGAGATTCTGTCATCTGCTGGGATGCTGCGATAATTTGTGCTATTTGTAATAGCACGTCCGTTACGGAGACCTGTGGAGCAGCGGTCTTACGTTACTTAGCCGCTGAAAGCTCCCTGGACGTTAACTCCTGCATATTTCTTATGCAAACGTCCGGAGTCTATAGGCCTCGTATTTCTCACTACCGGATGGCGTGACCTGGTCGCCGTGAAATCCTTGGTCGGCGAGACTGGCTAGATAACAGTGGTCACGTAGTCAAGGTGCGGTCGTGTGCGTTGCCGTGAGGATGAGGAAGCCATTAGAGCAGTCTCTCTGGACTGTCTATATAACGGAGCGTCCCGAGCGGTGGACGTATGCTCCGAATGAGAAACATTTGTACCACAACATCTGTTCTCAGATGTTGTTGTACGAGAGAGGGACCTCTCTCACTCGCAGCCCGGGTGGACCTGGACGAGCTAGGAACCGGACTTAAAGGCTTCCTCCGTACCCTCCTCGTATCCATCGTCACTGGGTGTGCACATAGTATATTTTATAGTGCTTGCATCACCCAAATCTCCTTTCTGGACCGCAACGGACGAACCCGGTTACCGTACCATTCGATGAACGGTACACTACACCGGGCTAGCTAGCGGACGCCAAAGCCGTCGATCCTACTTGGGACCTCTTAGGCAATTGACGTAATATCATGAGCACTTATCCGCTAGCTCTTCATTTGACTGTGACGACGGAAGCACACATTTTGAAGACATCACAGAAAATCACCGCATTCTTATTCCTGAATGAGGCCTGTGGAGCCGTGACTTACATAATATCCACTGGCAGCTCCAGGGACATTCATTCCTGCATTTATATAATATGCAAACGTCCCATCAGGAAAGACCTCATATCCTTGGCTAACAGATGAAGTAACCTGGTCGACAATATTCCTTGGTCGGCAAAGCAGGAGCTCTAGGAACGTTCATTCCTGCATTTATATAATATGCAAACATCCCCTGAAACTCTGTGGTCGCAAGCCAAGGTGCGGTGGTGTGTGTTGACATGAGGATGAGGAAGCCCATAACACAGCCAGTTCGGACTGTGTATGTGACAGAACGTCCCGAACAGGAGGATTGGACATATGTTCCGACTAACAAACAAACATACAACAACATTGCGGCTCAAATGTAGTTGTAAGAGAGAGGGGGCCTCACTCGCTCGCGGTCCGGATAGACCGGGACGAGCTAGCTACTAGACTGACAGGCTTCCTCCGTACTATCCTCGGATCCGTCGTTGCTGGGTGTGCACATTCCAAGTTTATAGTGCTCGCATCACCCACACTGCTTCCCAGAACCGTAACGGACAAACCCGGCTGCCGAGCCATTCGATGAATGGTCGCTACACCGGGCAGACTAACGGACGATCAATGCCTTCGATCCTACTAGGGACCTCTTCGGCAATTGTCGTATTACCCTGAGCACTTAGCCGCTAACCCTAACACTGCAACGACGGAGACACACTTGTTGAAGACATCACGAAAACATCACTCTGAATTCTGAAAAATAAAATGATAATATAGAGTGACCCTATGGAGAGAGGACCGGTATGGACCCCTCCCCGCAAACACAATATCAAGACACACGCCTCCAACGTTGTCATTTCAATCAACACACACAGAGCAGGAATTAGTGCGAATACATTTTCATCAATAAAAAGTACACGGTCATATTAGTCGCACTATCCCTTGAAATAAAGATACATAATATAACATAATCCATTATAATCTTTGAAAGAAAATAATTTTCAAAAAAAAATTTTCAAACAAAATTTTTTCAGAAGAGCCCAAGTTCCCAATGGGAACACCAAGCCCAAATGGATCCCAAAAAAGCCTAAGTGTGGACAAAAATTTTTAAAACATTTCAAAAAATTAATGCAACACTTACATACAATATTAATGTATCTTTCTATGTCTAAACTAATGTAAAGACAAGAAATCACTATCAGCAGTAACCGTTGTCAATGTAAACAAGAAGTTGTACAAAAACCGGAAACATGACTCCAGGCACTGATAAACATTGCCCGAAATTAGTTACCAATTTAAACACTATCTGATGCAAAACAGAGATTTCCATAGAAGAAACTGCAGAACATCAGATGGTAGATGCAGATCACAACGCCTAAACACCTAAGGGTGAGGACGTCAACATGGGGAAAAGAACAGAAATTCATTCTGTTACGAAGCCAAAATTTCCAAGAAATTTTAGTAATAATTATTACAGAAAATATGCCAAAATAAAGGAAAGGGAGAGAGGCAACACTGATCAAGCAGTGGAACTTTCATAGCAAGAATGATAACAACAGGCTCATGCCTCGAAATTAGGGAACATAACATAATTTCATAAAAAATTTTAAGTTACAGCCCTGATTATTTCCTGCCACTGAATATTTTTATACTGTACCAATGACCCAGACATAGCTGGTGCTAACTCTTAAAATACTAGGGCCAAACACAAATTTTGCCCCCCAATCCCCAAAATTTGCATCTAAAACCAAAGAAATCATGTCCTGAAGGTCCTCCATACTTTGCCCTTACTGTGCATGCGCAGTGTCAAGGACGTTCCGAAATTGGCGCCAATTATCATTCTTTGTTTGGCCCTTCATCAGTTAACATCTCACTGATCTTTGTGCTTGTAAATCTCAGTTTAAATGATGCCAGACACATAAATATTGGAGAAATGGTGATTCTAAGGAGGATATAGAAGGAGGAGAGGAAAAAGGAGTGACAGAAAATATTCAGGGCTGTAACTTAAAATTTTGTAATGAAATTATGTTAAGTTGCCTATTTTCGAGGCATGGGCCTGTTGTTGTCATTCTTGCTATGAAGTTGCACTGCTTATTCATTGTTTCCTCTCCCCTTGTCCTGTAAGTACCCCCTTGCTATTCTCCCATGCTTTTGGCATATTTTTGAGTAAGAATGAATTCTGTTATTTTCCCCATGTTTACGTTTTCACCCATGGGTGTTTAGACGTTGTGTTCTGCATCTACCATCTGATGCTCAGCAGATTCTTCCCTGGAAGTCTCTGTTTTGCATCAGATAGTGTGTATTTTGATAACTGATTTCGGGCCAGGATTGTCAGTGCCTGGAGTCATGTTTTCTAGTGTTTATACACTTTTTGTTTACATTGGCAACAGTCTCTTTTGAGGGGGGCTTTTTGCCTTTTGAGTAGTTTATCTCATTATAAGATACATTATTATTTTCCGTAAGTGTTGCATTAATTATTTAAAATAATTTTAAAATTTTTGTCCACACTTAGCCTTGGGATCCATTGGGGCTCAACGTTACTTTTCAGAAACTTGGGCTTCGCTGAAAAAATATTTTTCAAAAATTATTTTTGATTTCTATTGTTTTTTCAATATTAATGGATCATGTTATTATGTATCTTTGCTTTTAGGGGTTTGTGCGAGTACTAGGACTTGTTGTTGTCTTTTCACAATGAAAAGATATTGTTCAAATTGTAATAGGAAGAAATCTTCCTCTGACTTTCATGATCAGTGTATTAATTGTAGTCAGTGTACTCGCACTAACTCCTGTTCAATATGTGAATATTGGGATGATAAACATTGGAAACGTGTGTCACGGTATATTGTTAGCGGGGAAAGGACCATGCCGGTCCTTTCTCCACATGGTCACTCTAGTCTATCAGTTTCTATTTCAGAGGAACAAGAACAGGGTGATGTTTCCATGTTATCCTCCAAAAGTGTGCTTCCGTCGTCACAATTGAATGCAGAGCTAGCGGCAAAAGTGCTCATGGAGATACGACAGTTGCCTAAGAGGTCCCTAGTAGGATCGACGGCGCTGTCGTCCGCTAGCTCGCCCGGTGTAGCGTCCATTCACCGAATGGTTCGGTAGCCGGGTTTGTCCGTTGCAGTCCAGAAAGAAGTGTTGGGTGATGTGAGCACTATAAACATACTAGGTGCACACCCAGTGACGGCGGATAAAAGGAGAGATCGGAGGAAGCCTTCTAGTCCGGTTCCTAGCTCGTCCAGGTCCAGCCGGGCCGCGAGCGAGAGAGGCCCCTCTCTCGTACAACAACATCTGGGACCAGATGTTGTGGTACAAAATGTGTCGCAAGCGGAGCACACGTCCGTCGCTCGGGACGCTCCGTTGGAAAGGCAGTCCACTGAGATTGCTCAAGCTTCCTCATCCTATCAGCAGCGCACTCGACCTCACCTTGGCCACGTGACCGCGGATATTCTAAGCAGCAAAAGACCGCTACTCCGCAGGCCTCGATGACGGACGTGCTAGCTCAGATAGCACAAATTATCCCAGCAATCGACAGAATCGGTGTCGGATCGGGAATTATCCGACGGCGCTGGGTCGGTACGCTCCGCCAAAGCATCGGGTGCGGACGACCGGGAGCATCGTGAGGTCCGACCGGATGGCGAAAGGGATACTGATGACTTGGAGCTATCCCTTTCGGAACAACATAAAGCTGCCGTGGATTTCATCCGGCACTTCCTTCCTCAAGTTGTTCCGTTGGGCCAGACTGCTGCGGTACCGGATAAGAGACTGATAGCGTCATTGGACACTGAATTCTTCGAGCGGTTCAGAGACATCGTCCCTGAGTTTCCGTCTGAGTCCACTAATGTCACAAGAGCATTTGAATTATTGAACAACGCTATCTTCAAGCTTGCTTCCAAAACAGGCAAAGCTGGTTTCTTGTCCGCCAATGCTCTTAACCTGCCTTTCATTAATTCAAGGAATAAATTCGATACGGCAGGACAGGGTGTTCCGAGAGTTCCTCTGCGTCTTGACGACGAGGCGGAAGACTTAGAATTGTCATTACCGTCGTCTACGTCCATTCCAACCGCGGTGTTGGATACGACAATTACGTCTAACAGGGCCAGTTTAGACGCTTTATCTTACGCAGACCACCTTACTAAGGTGTTATCACTACGTCTTCAAGTGAAAGAATTCCAGGATATACAATCCTCTTTAAGACTTCTTTCTAGGGCAGTTGCTTATTCCACGTATAACTCCGCCCTTTCAGTGGCAAACCTGGAGTTGGTTGGACGTGACGCAGCCCTAGCTACATCCACACGCGTGGATAGTAAGGTGAAGAACTCTCTCAGAGTCGCTTCGGTCTCCGGAGAGCTTCTCTTCGACAGCAAGCTTTCTGCAATCTACGATAAAATTACTAAGAAAGCTTCGGATTCTCTGCTGTTTAAATCCGCTTCCAAAAAGTCGGATACGGCAGAAAAGAGTAAGACAGGCACTTCTGGGACTAATGCGCCCAAGAGAAGTTCCTATAGAGGTTCCGGTGCATCCTCTTGGTCATATTCAAGAGACCGTCAAGGCAGCGACTCACGTGCGGGACGTCCTTCGGGCAGGGACAACCGGTCGGACGCCCCGAGGTCGACGGGACGAGGTGCGGGTCGTGGAGGACGTGGTTTCTACTCCCGCAGGCCTCGCAGGTCCAGGAGGTGATGGTTTCAACCTCTACCGTGTTCCGGTTGGCGGAAGGTTGTCGAGTTTTTTAAAAGAGTGGGCGTCGATTACGGACGAGCCTTGGGTGAGAGGGGTGATTTCGGAAGGTCTAAGAATATCCTTCAAACGAAAGCCTCCTTTAACTCGAAGTCCAAAATGGACTCAACTTCCGTCAAATTCGCAGAAAAGAGACGCTCTGTTAGCGGAGGTGCAGTCTCTTTTAATGAAGAACGCGGTAGAGGTCGTAGAAGACCAGGAAACACCGGGATTCTACAGCCATCTGTTTCTGGTTCCGAAACCAGACGGCTCATTCCGTCCAGTCATAGATTTGAGCTGGATAAACAAGCTGATCGTCGCTCCGAAGTTCTATATGGAGAAGATTCGATCAGTCAGAGCGAGTATTCGGGTGAACGATTATGCTACAAGCATAGATCTCAAAGATGCGTACTTTCATGTCATGGTACATCCGACATTCAGAAAGTATCTACGCTTCGCAGTCCTAGGAGTGGTGTGTCAATTCCGAGCGATGTGCTTCGGATTGAACCTAGCACCCTGGGCTTTCACTCGGGTAATGAACTCGGTAATGATATATTTCCGAGCTCATTTGTCTGCGGTAACGTTGGCCTACCTGGACGACATTCTTCAGAGGTACGGCAACGAGTTAATGCTTCAGAACGATGTGCAGAATCTGCTTCTATTGCTCCGACGTCTCGGATTTGTTATAAACGAGGAGAAGTCGGATCTGGTGCCGTCCAAGTCATTCACTCATCTGGGAATGAGGTTTGAGACGCACAACAATCTTGTTCGTCTGCCGTTAACCAGAGCGAAATTAGTCAGTTGTTACACTTGCTATTGTCTTCATGCAGACAAAGTCACAGTGACGGAGTTCATGAGACTGATAGGTCTGTGCGGAGCTGCTGCGGATCTCATTCCGTTGGGGTGGTTACGCACTCGTCCTCTCCAAATTTTCTTGACTCAGAATTGGAGTGTGAAGATTCATTCGCTCGACATAGACGTTCTCTTGTCAGATCAAGTGAAACAAGAGATTCAGACTTGGGCAAACATTCAGTGGTTGACTCAGGGAGTTCCGCTGCAGTTGCCGGATCCGAGTTTTACGATTATGACGGATGCCAGTCAAACAGGTTGGGGTGCATCATTGATCCCAACGGATTCGAGGTGCCAGGGTCTTTGGGATCCACAGTTTCTAAGCAAGCACATAAACATCAAGGAAATGATGTCAATTTGGCTTGCGTTACGTCATTGGATGGACATTATTCAGAAAGCTCATGTCCAAATCCTGTCCGACAATATGACATTAGTGGCGTATATCCGGAACCAGGGAGGCACTCATTCCGTTCCGTTATTCAATTTAACGGAAAGAATCCTTCTGTTTGCTCTAGAACATCAAGTTCTACTTTCGGTCCGTCATATACCGGGTCGTCTGAATGTACTAGCAGACTCCCTTTCACGGAAGGGTCGCTTGTTGCCGTCGGAGTGGACTCTCAACAAACAGGTATTCAATCAGATTTGCTACCAATGGGAACGGCCAATGATAGACTTATTTGCGACACATCTCAACAATCAGTTGCAGACGTATGTGTCACCATGTCCGGATCCAAGAGCATTTGCAGTAGACGCTCTATCGATCTCATGGGACGGAATGATAGGATATGCGTATCCTCCAGCACTGTTAATGCAGCAAGTATTGCTAAAGATAAAACAATCTCAATGCAAGATTCTGTTGGTAGCATCTCTGTCTCCATAGAGACCGTGGATAAATCTACTCAGGTGTCTGCTGTGGGACCTACCGCAAAAGCTTCCTCCACGGGAGGATCTTCTTTTTTAGGGGAAACTGCGTCAACTTCATCACAACCCGCAAGGTCTCAACCTTCACGTTTTTCCGTTGTGCGGTCCTTCTTGCACGGCAAGTATTTTACAGGACGAGCAGTGGACGTGATTTCTAACTGTAGGAGGACCTCCTCTTCGCTAAACTATGCGGCTAAGTGGAAGGTTTTTCGTCGTTGGTGTAGGGATCATTCTGTGGATATTTTTGATCCCTCCATTCCAGACATTGCAAACTTTCTAGTATACTTGTTTGACGAGATCAAACTGCAGCCTGTTACTATTAAGGGTTATAGGTCTATGTTATCTGATACCTATGTACACCACGATAGTTTACAAATTGGATCTAATGTCTCTTTATCTAAGTTGGTTAGAAACTTCTCGATAAATAGACCCAGAACTCTTAGATTAATTCCTAAGTGGAATTTAGCTTGGGTTCTTCTTAAACTGAAGGAAAAGCCATTTGAGCCTCTTGGGACAGTAGATTTCAAATTCTTGTCTTATAAGACAGCTTTTCTCTTAGCTTTCTCTTCTGCTAGAAAAGTCAGTGAGCTTCATGCACTATCGGTGGACGATTCTCACTATCGTAGTGTCGGGAACACTATCACCTTCACTACTAATGTTGGTTTTTTAGCTAAGAATCAGGCTCCTAATAAATATCCGGAACCTATTGTTATTAAGGCTCTGCCGTCTTCAGACGGGCGTAGGCCTTTACTCTGTCCTGTTAGAGTTTACGTATTTATAGACAAAGATCTCAGTTTATCAGAAAGGGACGAAAACGTTTCTTTCTGTCTCTGATGCCTAATAGAAAGGACATTCAATTAACTATTCGTACTGCTTATGAAAATTTATCTTCAATTCAGCAGTCTGTGCTTAAGATTTCGGCTCATGAAGTAAGAGCTCTTTCTACTTCTTGGGCTTACGCAAATAGTGTTGCTATTACAGATTTAATGAAGGCTGCTTATTGGTCTCAGCCATCCACATTCACGAATTTTTATCTCAGAAATATTGAGTCCATTTCTGGAGACCTGCATTGTTTAGGTCTGTTATCTGTTGCTCAGAATGTCGTACACTAAACAGTTGCAACTATAGTTATGCAGGCTTTCTGTTCCGGCAGTGACTCCGTCCTGCTGCCCTCTTCGCTCTGGGCTATTTGACCCAGGGCAAGGGGAAGGGGGGGGGGGGAGGGTGTTCCCTTAGGTCACCTGCTTTATAGTGAAAAGCAAGGGAATTCCTCCTCCGGAGTCAGTAATTCTGAGTCGTTTCCGGGATGGTTTTAAAGTGTAATATTAATGTTAAAAATTCATTCATGTCATATTTTTAAAGTGTAGCTCGGTGTGAAGCATTTGTATATGTCAAGTGTCAAACGGGCATTAATATACAATCCTCGGACACTTTTAAAGAATATAAATAGTCTCAATTCTCTGGACTAACTTTATTTATTGGCTTACTTTAAAAATAATTAGTATAAAGGGTTATACTGGATGTTAATAGAGAACATGAATGTTATTGTACTCAATTATGAAGGGTATTGTATCTTTCTAATTTATCATAAAATAAGAAAGATACATGTAAAGCCTAATACTCCTTTTCTCCTTGAGGGGTTGACTCTATGTTATATAGTTGAGCTTATTGGATTTTCTTCTATGTCCTAGGCCCTCCAGCCTTTTTACTATTCAGCTATGTCTGGGTCATTGGTACAGTATAAAAATGTTAAAAAATTTATAGTAATTTATATATTTTTTATACTTACCAATGACCCAGACGGGGATGGCCCTCCCAGGAGTTGGGAACTCATACCTCCCCGCTGAGTACATAGCGCTGACCAGGCACTGCTTGTAAGAATGATAATTGGCGCCAATTTCAGAACGTCCTTGACACTGCGCATGCGCAGTAATAGCAAAGTATGGAGGACCTTCAGGACATGATTTCTTTGGTTTTAGATGCAAATTTTGGGGATTGGGGGGCAAAATTTGTGTTTGGCCCTAGTATTTTAAGAGTTAGCACCAGCTATGTCTGGGTCATTGGTAAGTATAAAAAATATATAAATTACTATAAATTTTTTAACTTTCCTCTCATCCTTCTATTTCCTCTTTAGATCCACCATTTCTCTCATATTTATGTGTCTGGCATCATTTAAACTGAGATTTACAAGCACAAATATCAGTCAGATGTGAACTGATGAAGGGCCAAACAAAGAATGACTTTTGGCGCCAATTTCGAGACCTCCTTGACACTGCGCATACGCAGTGGAGGAAAGGTATGGAGGACCATATAGGACATGTAATTTTCGGTTTTAGATGCAAATTTTGCGGATTGGGGGGGTAAAATTTGTGTTTGGCCCTAGAATTTAAGAGTTAGCACCAGCTAAGTCTGGGTCGTTGGTACAGTATAAAAATATAAGCAACCTGTCATTTGCAAAAAGAGGTTCCCAGAGGGTGAATTTGCTGATGCTATACCCAAGAGTGGGCCAATTTATCCTCTAGGCACATCTTTCTGTTTTAGCTTGAGACCTTGATTCAGACAGGCTCACAGAGGGTAAATTTTCTGATGCTACCCTGCTATGCAGGGTAGCATCACCAAATCACCCTCTGGGGACCTCATTTTGCAGATGACCGTCTGCTTATATTCAGGCTTGGTGTTGACTACCATTTCACTCCTTTATGTATGTGCTGACTACCACTTCTCTCCATTTTTAGCTCACCTGGCCTCAAAGGCCATGTAAGCTTTTCTCATCACTTGGCGTCCGGCGTCTGTAAACTTTTCACATTTTCATCTTCTCTGTAACTGCTGAGCCGGTGTGAACCGAACTTGGCAGGAATGGTCTGTGGGAGGTCATCTACAAACTATCCTCATTTTGTTTCCGTCGGATGAAAAACATGGCTTCCAGAGGCATTCTTTGATTCTGGTTGGTGGATTTTCAAAAATCTTCTCCTCTGAATGAAACCACCAGGCCAAATGTTTTGAAACTTCATATAAATGATGTCTGGGGCCCCCCCACCCCCCCCCCCCCCCCCCACCAATGATCCTCATTTAATGTTGATCAGGTCACAAATGTGGCTGCAATTGCAGCTTACAGTTACTATAGAAACCCTATGAGAAATCACATTTTCATCTTCTTCTCTGGAACTACTGAGCCGACGTGAACCAAACCTGGTAGGGATAGTCTATTGGAGGTCCTCAATAAATGATCCTCCAGGGTCCGTACGGTCTTGAAAAGTGCTTGAATTTCAATGCCTGTTTTGAAGTGCTTAAATTGGCTTTTCCCCTTGAATAGTGCTTGAATTACCACCACTCCCCTTGAAAAGTTTTTGAATTCTGGATCCCAACCTACTCTGCTAAAAAAATCCCCCCCAAAATGCCACGTTTTAGTGCCCAAAATAACAAAAAAATTCGGGAATTCGCTGTAGCATATTAAAGTTTAAAACACGAATAGTATAATACGGCTGTGTGCTCTGCACACTACTTTTCTTGTTCATGATAATGAGAGAAAACACAAGTACACAAATTACGATGACGTTCATCATAATGTACAGGTCAATTTTAAACCAATCAGAAAATTGAAACGGCAGCATGTGATCTATTTGCACACTCTCATGTGGCTCACTGTACACACAGGCTGCTATACTATGGAGAGCATCCAATTCAAATGAGCAGTGAATTGTGTTTTGCAAACTGGTTTTTCTTATCAATGTCTGCATCTCCGCCTGCTTCATTTATTTCATCATGTCACACAAAAGGATAGTTACTGGAAGCGATAATATATCAAAGATTCACCTTGACTTTGTATGAAAATAACAGAGGTATTTGATAATGAATTATTGTTTGTGAACAATCGATTTTGAATGTCAAATTATCACAAACAACCCAACAACTTTGCAAGAAGTTCCGAAACTTAACCAAAACGACAGAAATGGGCCTGAATATTACCTGACTCACACTCATTCTTGAAATATGCACTGTGCGGAGAGCAGTTATAAAAAGAACATTTCACAGTTGGTTTCTTAGAATGGAAAAATAGTCCTTGAAAATGAATGACATAGCCCTTGAAAAGTGCTTGAATAGTGCTTGAATTTCATTTTGTTAAACCTGTACGAACCCTGTCCTCATTTTGTTCCCATGGGTTTGAAAATATGTCCGCCAGAGGTATTCTTTGATTCCTAATGGTGGATTTTAAAAAATCTTCTCCTCTGAAAGCACAGGACCAAAAGTTTTGAAACTGCATGGTTGATGACTGGGACCCCCTCTACCAACGATCCTCATTTAATGGTGATCGGGTTGCAAACATGGCTTCAATTGTGGCTTATAGTTACTATATAAACCCTACGGGAAATCACATTTTCATCTTCTTTGGAACAACTGAGCCGACGTGAACTAAACTTGGCAGGAATGATCTATGGGAGGTCCTCTACAAATGATCTTCATTTTGTTCCAGTGGTTTTTTAACATAAATGATGACTGGGACCCCGTCTACCAACGATCCTCAGTTCATGTTGATCAGGTTGTAAATGTGGCTGCAATTGTGGCTTATAGTTACTATAGAAACCCTATGGGAAATCACATTTTCATCTTCTTCTCTTGGTGGATTTTGAAAAATCTCCTCCTCTGAAACCACAGGGCCAAATGTTCTGAAACTTTGCATGGTTGATGACTGAGACACTCTCTACCAATGATCCTCATTTAATGTTGATCGGGTTGCAAACATGGCTGCAATTGTGGCTTATAATTACTATAGAAGCCCTATGGGAAACCACATTTTCATCTTCTCTGGAACTACTGAGCTGACATGAACCAAACCTGGCAGGGCTAGTCTATGGCAGGTCCTCTACAAACGCTCCTCATTTTGTTACCGTGCATCAAAAAACATGGCTGCCAGAAGCATTTTTTTATTCCAATTGGTGGATTTTGAAAAATCTTCTCCCCTGAAACCAAATGTTTTGATACTTCACATAAATGATGACTGGGACCCCCTTTACCAACGGTCCTCATTTAATGTTGATCGGGTTGTAAACGTGGCCGCAATTGCAGCTTATAGTTACTATAGAAACCCTATGGGAAATCACATTTTCTTCTTCTCTTGGTGGATTTTGAAAAATCTTCTCTGAAACCACAGGGCCAAATGTTTTTGAAACTTTGCATGGTTGATGACTGAGACACCCTCTACCAACGATCCTCATTTAATGTTGATCGTGTTGCAAACATGGCCACAATTGCAGCTTATAGTTACTATAGAAACCCTATGGGAAATCACATTTTCATCTTCTTCTCTGGAACTACTGAGCCGACGTGAACCAAACTTCGCAGGAATGGTCTATAGGAGGCCCTCTACAAACGATCCTCTTTTTGTTCCCGTTGGTTGGAAAATATGGTCACCAGAGACATTCTCTGATCCTGATTGATGTATTTTGCAAAAATCTTCCCCTTTGAAACTACAAAGTCAAATGTTTTGAAACTTCACATGATTGAGGACACATTCTACCAATGATCCTCATATAATGTTGATGTAATGTTGCTAACATGGCCACCATTACAGCTCAAAGTTACCATGGAAAGCCTAGATGGGAATTCACATTTTTATATGTAGTTCCAGGTGAGTGATTACAGACTCTTTAGAGCCTCTAGTTAGCTTAACTTGACAAAGTCAGGATAAGCTATTGCCATCACACATGCGGAAGTCTGTGAGTCTGTTCACATTTTCTTTAGCACAGGCTACAACCCTTAGTTCTTGTCCGATCATCACTAAATTTTATGTTCAGGTTCAAGGTCATGTGTTGATGAGAACATTTTGGTCATGATCGGTCAACCATGATGACTGCTCGGGTTTGAAACCCGAAAACCTTTAGCACAGTCTACAGGTCCTATTTATGAAGGGATTTCATTGTGTCATCCTACCAATTTAGACCAAACTATATTACCAAGTTACAATGAAATTGCTTCATAAATACGACCTGTAGATTGTGGTAAATAAAGACTTTAGGATTTAAACCCGCACAGCTGTCACAGATGAGAGATCATGACCAAACTAGGATGTTCTCATCTTGACATCATACAAAAAGAAAGGATGTTCCATGTTTATGAAGGATTATTAACTAAGACAAGAATGGTGACAACTGACAATACTTTAAGTTCTGTACTTTATAGTTTATGCATTCAACAAGAATAATAAAAGGTGTACACTGTGATAAAGAATTTAGATTCGAACTTGTGCGGCTTTCATGGTTGACCAATCTCAACCAAAACAGGGCTACATGATGAATGAAATAACTAGATATCATACCAAGTCATCCTACCAAGTTACAATGAAATTCCTTCATAATTATGACTGCAGACAGTGCTAAATGAATCTAGGTCACATGTCCCTAAGCGGCTGACCGATCGTGACCAAAATATGACAGTCTCATCCAGAAATCATACCAAGTCATCCCACCAATTTACAATGAAATCGCTTCATAAATATGAATATGAAATAAATAAATATGACTGTGCTAAACAAATCTAAGTCATGTGCCCATGCGGCCATCACAGTTGACTGATCACAACCAAAATAGGACGTTCTCATCTAGACATTATACCTAGTCATCCTACCAATTTACAATGAAATCCCTTCATAAATGCAACCTGTAGACTGTGCTAAAGGAATCTCTGTTACATGCCCATGCGGCCATCACGGGTGACTGAACCCAACCAAAATAGGACGTTCTCATCCTGACCATATTTTTTTATTGCTGGGGAGGATATGAGCTAAGTAATGTTAAGTTTTGAATTGAAATATTGTTCATTTTTTAGGTCGTGATGATTGGCATCCTCAGATATATGATGTTGATGAAGGCATCACAGGAGATAATGGAACTCCAAGAAGAGAAGGTAATAATTTTTCTTAATTTGTAATAAGTACTTGCCATATATTCTGATATTTCTATAGAGTGAAAACTCAGTTGTTTGTTTGTGGTTGTTTTTTGTTCAAAGTAGCTGAAGAGTGAAATGGAATTAGCGCTAAATACTCTGATCTCAAAATAACCAAAGATTTTGGCATCAATTTTTATCCACAAAGAGAATTCAAGAATTTATATGTTTTTGATAGAGCTCATTGAGTTCGTCAAACAAAATATAATTTGTTAAATTTTTAGATATAAGGCTATTAAAAAACAATTCTTGTTTCTCAGGCAAGACCATCATCATAGAAAATCTGCCTTCTTTAGAAACAAGAAATTTTTTTATAGGCCTAACTTGTTAAATTTATAGTGCTATATGGAGTCGTTAATGAAAATTTTAAAACACTATCAAAGTGCTATATGGAGTCATCAACAAAACTTTTTAAAACACTATCAAAATGCTATATGGTGTCATCAACAAAAATTTTAAAACACTATCAGAGTGCATGTATTTGTCTTTTGGTGCTTATGATGTATTATTACCACTTTAGCTATAGTTCTCTAGTATATTAATGGAGTTTAGCGAGGTGGTAAAACTCAGTTATCCATGACATCAACCAGAACCAAGCGGCGGGCATTAATGAAAATGAAATTAATAGCCCGCTTCCCACTTATGGTCATGGTAATAATAGTAATATGATTTTATTGTGCATTCCAGTTTATTAACAGCCCTTGAGGACTGAACAACAGCCCTGTGGCTTATTAACGGAACTCGATTTCATCTTGGGCCTTTAATAAACCCTTGTTATTCATTCCTCTCAGGCCATTAATAAACCATAATGCCTTCCAAGCTCATGTTATTAGCTCATCTTGACAGTCGAGCTGAGCTAATCTCATCGCTCTCCATCCGTCGTCCGTCGACACCATGTTTTGGTCTTCTCCTCCAAAACTGCTGGGCTAATTCAAGTGAAAGTAGTTTGTGTGAGTGATGGTCCCAAAGGGGCATTGCAATTTTGTTCAACTCAACATGCCCAGCCCGATAGGGAGGGAGTGGGGTAAAATGCTCCAAAATTTTTAAAACATCTTCTTCTCATGAACTAGTATGTACAATGACTTGATATTTGTTATGGAGCTTCCTTTTGAGGTGTAGAATCAAGTTTGTTCAAACGAAGTTCGTGAAGTAATATTTGGCTTTGTAATGGGAGGGGTAAGCTTTTTGGCCCCACCCAAAATTTCTATTTTCTGAACCGATGGTCCGGTTTGAACCAGATTTGGTATGGGGTATTATTGGGTCATAAGTACTTGACTCAGGCCCCCCCAAAATTCTCACATCCCCATGGGAACCCTGGGAGGTAAAAATAGAAATATTTTCAAACGCCCATATTGCCCAAACCACATGGAACAGAGAGCTGTTATTTGGTATGAAGCATCCTTAGGACTAGTAGAATTGAATGGTGAAAAAAAATGCCATGGGTTATGTTAGGGTGTTCTGTAATGGGATTCGAAAAAATGCCGAGTCAGCAATATTGGCAAAAATTTTAAAAAATCTTTTCTTCACAATCAATCATCAGAATCCTTTGATATTCGTTATACAGCATTCATAGGGGTGGTGGGGGTCAGATACAAATTTGTTAAAATAAAGCTCATTGGTTTATATTTGGGCTCAATACAGGAGCCCAAATTTTTAACTTCAGGTAATATGGGGAATATTTTTTAAAAATCTTCTTATTCAGAACCACCAGTCAGTATCTTGGTATACATCATTGTTATGAGGGTCAGATTTAAGATTGTTCAAACCAAGTCCCTAGGTAAATATTTGGACTTCCTATGGAAGCCCAAATTTTAACTTAGTTCAATATGGGGGATAATTTTAAAAAATCTTCTTCAGATCCACCAGTCAAAATGCTTTCATATTTGGTATGCAACATCTCTAGGAGGGTCAGATTCAGTTTTGTTCAAATCGGATCCCTAGGTGTATATTTTGGCTCTCTATGGTAGCCCAAATTTTTACTTTGTGCAATATGAGGAAATTTCTTTAAAAATCTTCCGATCCTCCTGTCGGAATGCTTTCATATTTGGTATACAACATCTCTAAGGGTGGGGGGGGGGGGGGGGGGGGGGGGGGGGGGCAGGGGGGCAGGGGGGCAGGGGGGGGGGGGCAGATTCACATTTCTTCAATTCGAGTGCCTGGGTGAATATTTGGGTTCCATGTGGGAACCTGAAATTTAACTTGATACAATATGAGGGAATTTCTTCAAAAATCTTCTTCTTCAGACTACCAGTCAGAATGCTTTCATATTTGGTATACAACATCTCTAGGGGGGTCAGATTCAAATTTGTTCAAATCGGATCCGTAGGTTAATATTTGGGCTCGCTTTGGTAGCCAAAATTTTAACTTAGTGCAATATGAAGAAATTTCTTTAAAATTTCTCTTCTTCAGATCCAACAGTCAGAATGCTTTCATATTTGGTACACAACTTCTCTAGGGAAGTCAGATTCAATTTTATTCAAATCAAGAGTCTGGGTTAATATTTGGGCTCCCCGTGGGAGCCGGGAATTGGCCATGTTGCTGAATAATTCAAAATTTTGTATTCAGTACCCTCTAGAGGTGTGTAACTAAGATTAATCCACATAGGTTGTATCAAGGGGCTTCACAGGAGAGCTCTACATTTTACATTATGATCAACTGAAGAAAAAGCATGATGCCCAGATTATTTTTGTCACTGCTGAGGGACTCGAGGATTGACAGTGTATCCTATGGAGATGGATTGCCTAATGTAGACTCATTCTTGGACTCTGTTTATATTGTCTTCTGTTCAAGATGAGCACTTCTTGCCCTGTGGGTCCTCTAGTTGTTATAAAGGTTCGTACAGGACATGGAAAACCTGGAAAGTCATGGAATTTTCAGTTTAGAAGTCAAGATCTAGTGTACCTGGAAAAAGCAGGCTTTTTTCCCTGAGTCATTGAAAATCATGTTAAAAGTCCTGGAACTTTTCATTGTCAATTCAGAAGTGTGAGGAATTAATCAAATTCTGAACTTACCTGATCATAAGAGATGCATATTTTATTTAAAAATATAAAAAAAGACACAGGTTCTGCACTAAAAACATGTCAAGTCGTGCAGCCTGCCAGTTTACCAGCTGTTAATCACTCTGTGTTTCCCCTTTCCAGTTTCATTTTCACAAAGTGTTCTACTTTTGTGTGTGTGAATTCAACTGAATCAAGTGTTCTATTGTTATTGTTATTACAATGCCTGGAAAATGCAAATTTCAAAATGATTGGCTTGTAAAAGATGAATACCAGTCATGGCTGAGAAAACAAATGAAATTCATTCAGCATTCTGTCAGTTTTGCAAAGTGAAAGTTTGTAAGTTAAGCTTTTGTGTATTTTGTGAAGTGGTTTGTTCATGAATGTACCCATAATGCATGTTTATTACATGCCCGTTCTATGAAATCCCATCTACAGCAACACTAAACCGTGCAGAAAATGAAAATCTGTTCTGCACATATGTGCGGAACAGAAATCATTGACGTACTATTTTTAAATATAAGCAAAATTCACTGGAATTTCTGCAAATCAGGCAATGCAATTACAATTTGAATCGCTAGTGATAGTTGAAAATTGTCTCCTGAGCTCCTATTTGTTCTATGTGTCAGTAGACACATAGAACACATTGGAACTCAGGGGACGAAATAATAACACGGCTTCCCCTTGCAAATTTGGTTGGCGATAAAATGTGTTCTTTTTGTTGATAGCTGTCAAATGAATTGCTGAGTGTCCTAATAATGGTTTTTAGCTCAACTTTGGCGAAGCCAAATTTGAGCTTATGCCATGGCCCGTCGTCTGTCACCCGTCTGTCCATCAACAATTGGATACGGCTCGGGCTAGAGGCCGTATTTATGAACCGATCTTTACGAAACTTCTTGGGTACCTTTGTTATGACCGTGGGACGAGCACGAGTGTTTTTGGGTGTGGTCCGAAATTCAAGATGGCTGCCAGCCACCATTTTGTACCTACGATGCAGAAATCTGTTTTTTGTACAGAACTTCCATATGAAAGCTCTGATTTGAATAATTTTTTGTATGAATGTTTGGTACCATGGGATACATCACATATAATACGGGTTTTTGTCTCGTGCAGAAATTATGCAAATTGGAGTAACTTTGATGTTTTTTGGTGTTACTTTCAGCACTGTAAGTGCAAATGCCAATACGGCTCGGGCTAGAGGCCGTATTTATGAACTGATCTTTACGAAACTCCTTGGGTACCTTTGTTATCACCGTGGGACGAGAACGAGTGTTTTGGGGTCCGGTCCGAAATTCAAGATGGCCGATGGCAGCCATTTTGTACAAAATTTGGTGCAATCAGATTTTTGCACAGAACTTCCATATGAAAGCGCTGATTTGAATAATTTTTTGTGTGAATGTTTAGTACCATGGGATACATCACATATAATATGGGTTTTTTTCTCGTGCAGAAATTATGCAAATTAGATGAACTTTGATTTTTTCAGTGCTACTTACACACAGTAAGTACACATGTCAATACGGCTTGGGCTAGAGGCTGTATTTATGAACCGATCTTCACGAAACGTCTTGGGTACCTTTGTTATCACCTTGGGACGAGAACGAGTGTTTCTGGGTGTGGTCCAAAATTCAAGATGGCTGCCAGTGGCCATTTTGTACCGAAATTAGGTCTAATCAGTTTTTTGTACACAATTTCTATACGGCTCAGGCTAGAGGCCGTATTTATGAACCGATCTTTATGAAACTTCTTGGGTACCTTTGTTATCACCGTGGGATCAGAACGAGTGTTTTTGGGTGTGGTCCGAAATTCAAGATGGCCACCAGCAGCCATTTTGTACCAAAATTAGTGCAATCAGTCTTTTGTGCAGAACTTCTGTATGAAAGTTCTGATTTGAATAAATTTTTGTATGAATGTTTAGTAACATGGAATACATCACATATAGTACAGGTTTTTTTCTCGGGCAGAAATTATGCAAATTAGATGAACTTTGATTTATTCAGTGCTACTTATACACTGTAAGTGCACATGTCAATACGGCTCGGGCTAGAGGCTGTATTTATGAACCGATCTTCACAAAACTTCTTGGGTACCTTTGTTATCACATTGGGGCGAGAACGAGTGTTTCGGAGTGCGGTTCAAAATTCAAGATGGCTGCCAGTGGCCATTTTGTACCGAAATTAGGTCCAGTCAGTTTTTTGTCACAACTTCTACACAGCTCATATTTGTGAACTGATCTTCACGAAACTTCTTGGGTACCTTTGTTTTCACCTTGGGACAGGAATGAGTGTGTTTTGGGGTGCCTTTGTTATCACTGTGCTGTGAGAACAAATATTTTGGGGTTCAGTCAGACCCACTCTGGGACTCAAAGATTTTTTTCTAGTTTAGCATCTGACTGTCACCCACCTTTACAATATTTTACCTATACATTTGTTACAGGCAACAGTCAGTATTTATGTACAGACCGTTACAATACTTTATATTTACCTTTGTTATTAGGTCATTACCTAGATGTTTGTCATTGCTGTGTCACATACTATACATGTACATGTCTTTGTCTTGACAAGTTGAGTTACAGTGTCATTGACACTTTCATTATAGATGTGAAGGCATGTAATAAACACAGAACGACACGGGTGTGTAAATGGATGAATCGATATGGCACTTGTGCCATCGTGGAAGGATAAAACTAGAGTCCTGCAGCGCCTTGTTCTATCCTTCCGTGCTAGCACTTGTTTAACCCATTTACACCCCCGTGTCATTTTGTGTATATAGGTGACTGCAGAGCTCACATGAGCTCTGTCAAACAATAAGCTCGTCCTATTGACCTTTAAAGAGGTTGTGTAAAATCATCAAAAAGGTCATGGAAAGTCATGGAACTTTTTTTCTGTCAAGGTGTATGAACACTGTTATATTATTGACTGAAATAAATCACTAAAACATACCATGGGACATGTTAAGCAGTGTGTGGTAATGAAAATGACTAATTGGAACACTTATTGTTGATAAACGGCATTTGTTATGACAAAGTTTACATATCTCGCTTATACCTGTACAACTGAATAAATGCCAATGTTCCAGTTTAATATGGGTGGTAAATGCACCATAGTATTACCTCTCATGACAATGGTGGGGTCAAAATACACCATGGAACAAAAAGAGCCTGAAATTATACTAGATCGGTGAAAATAAAAAAGAATTATTAACAAAACAGTGTTGTACTTCTGTACAAATGTGTTATGTTTAGAAGGCAAGGTGGTGAACTTTTCTTATACAAACATGCAAGCTAATGACATCGAAGGATTAATACTGACAATATGTAGTTCCTTTTCACCCAATTTGCTCACTTTCAATTGCTTTTATATGTGGATGACCTTCAGCTTGTTGGATGGCTTGACACTATTTACAAATTTCCTGAGAAACTCTTCAATACCACCACTGGAACAACTGAATGACTGTGTTCACCCAGTAATTACAGCAATTAACCCTTAGCACAACCAATGTACAATAATTATCATTACATGCATTGTTGATATTAATTCCATTTTCACTCACTTGTAGATAGTCAAAATACTACAGTAAGTACTGCAGTAGAACTTGTTCAATTCAATAGCAACTTTGCCAGTGAAAATGACATTCATGCACTGAGGTAGTCACATTTTTGTACATATACGTAAATTGATATGCATGTACCACCTCAATCCCCTACCAAAACATAGACGGCAGCTTCCCTCAACACAGTGCAGCTACAAAAAAAATTTCATATCACTAACAAACTTTGCTATTTTTTGTGTCATATTTTACACCTCTTTGTAAAATTAGTTCATGGAAAAAATGCTTTTGATTGTAATTAAAAACCTACGATCTGAGTGAACAAAAAAAAAAGAGAAAAAAAACTTTGCCAGTGAAAATTATTCAGTTAACAAGAGTATTCACTTAACAGGGATTTGGTCACTTTCCTGTATTCTAGAAATAAACTTAACATTTAGTAAGTAAATAAGTAAATTTTATTCAACAGAATTCAATCATTATGGTTCAAAATGTTTTACATTAATTGTTGTGAAAGTAATTATATTCTGTTGGGATACAGCATGGCCAGATTGGCCATCTTCCTGCTGACCCCAGGCCGTCTTCCTGCTGACCCCAGGCCATCTTCCTTTATTCTATTATATGTTGTTTGACAGAGCTCATGTGAGCTCTGTCAAACAAAAAAATATATTAAATGCCTGTATTGAATGCACTGAGACCAAATAGGTCTACATACAAGGGGAATTTGGTGATTGTCAGAGAAATTTCTCGACATATTGAAAGATTTTTTAGCTCAGCTTTGGCGAAGCCAAATTTGAGGTATTGCCATGGCCCGTCGTCCGTCCGTCGCACCGTACACATGGCTTGGGCTAGAGGCCGTATTTATGAACAGACCTTTATGAAACTTCTTGGGTACCTTTGTTATCACCGTGAGACGAGAACGAATGTTTTGGGGTCCGGTCCGAAATTTAAGACGGCTGCTGGCAGCCATTTTGTACCAAAATTAGGTGCAATTAGATTTTTGTACAGAACTTCCATATGAAAGCTCCGATTTGAATAATTTTTTTGTATGAATGTTTAGTACCATGAGATACATCACATATAATACAGGGTTTTTTTCTGTGGGGTGCGGTCCAAAATTCAAGATGGCCACCAGCAACCTTTTTGTACCAAAATTAGTGGAATCAGTTTTTTGTACAGAACTTCTGTATGAAAGTTCTGATTTGAAAAAATTTTTGTAGGAATGTTTAGTAACATGGAATACATCACATATAATATAGGTTTTTTTCTTGTGCAGAAATTATGCAAATTAGATGAACTTTGATTTGTTCAGTGCTACTCATACACAGTAAGTGCACATGTCAAAATGGCTCGGGCTAGAGTCTGTATTTATGAACTGATCTTCACGAAACTTCTTGGGTTACCTTTGTTATCACCTTGTGACAAGAACGAGTGTTTTTGGGTGCCTTTGTTATCACTGTGCTATGAGAACAAATATTTTTGGGTTCAGTCAGACCCACTCTGGGACTCAAAGATTTCTTTTCTAGTTTAACATCTAACTGTCGCCCATCTTTACAATACTTTACCTACACATTTGTTACAGGCTACGGTCATCATTTATGTACAGACCGTTACAATACTTTACATGTACCTTTGTTATCAGGTCATTACCTAGATGTTTGTCATTGCTGTGTCACATACTATACATGTACATGTCTTAAACAAGTTGAGCTACAGTGTCATTGACACTTTCATTTTTCAATTATTAGGAGTTTACTCTGTAATCTTTATGCAATTAACAGCAGAAATTATGTACTGAAGGTACAGTGAATGGTTTGGCATTTTGAAGTTCTATTCAGTTAACTTAGTTATTCAGTTAAGAGATATCCAATTAAGTTCCACTCTAATGTAAAGTGTTTTGAGAATTGTTTTTCCGTTTAGAAAATAGATGATAAAATAATGAACAGTTTTCACATTTTGCTCAGATCTATTAATAGATCAGCAGTTCCTGTTACCTGCCATATTTTATTATATATTACCTTATAAGATAGAAGGAAGTATCTTACAAATGTTTCGAAATCAAATATGACGATAGAAGTATGAGAATGTCTATCTGACAGTTGTACTTATGCATTAAAGTTTAGGTTGCGATATCAATGCATTTTCAACAATTGTGTTTTTTTAATTGCAATTAAAAAATATAATTGTAATTAAACCATCACAATACACATAATAAAAAGAATACCTACTGTTTTTGAATAGGACCCAGAATTATCGTGTTCATGACTGCAAGGAAAAGTTTTCAGTTGCAACTTTCAGCTGATTCTGAAAAGTTGTATTTCCTTGCAGTCACCCATGAGATAATTCTGGTTCCTACTAAAAAATAGTAGGTATCTTTGGTATATTTGGACTACTTCTGTTTTTTGAACATATGAAACATTTCTGAAACATATCACAACAATTTTTGTTTAGTTTATCGGAGTAATATTGGGTCTCTTGATGATCAAGTGACGTAAAGCGACATTTTTAGACTGATGACAAAATACTGAAATTTCAAGCAGCAAATTTTCCCCATAGTACAGTAGAGCTCACTTAATTGTATATCTTTTAATTGGATAATCCTTTTAATTGTATTTATCTTACAAACACCAAACCATTTACCATTCCTTCAGTACAAATTTGACCTGTTAATTGCGTATTGGTTTGGGATTAAAATCCTGTTGATTGAATTTATTTATTTATTTATTTATTTATTTATTTATTTATTTATTTATTTATTTATTTATTTATTAGGGTTTAATGTGCTTTTGACAGTCAGGGTCACCTCATGTTAGACAGTTTTATGGATGGAGGAAGCTGGAGTACCCAGAGAGGAGGACCGAGCAATGGCGAGCAACTGTCAGACTCTCGAACATACTAACTCCACACAAGCAGGGTTAGCATTGGTTGAAGACAAATACACCATCAACGTGCAGTATGCCTTTGTGTATAGTGCCACTTTGCCCCCACATAGGCAACCAGGATTTAGTGCCTTACCCAAGGACACAATGCTGTTACCCCTGGTGAGGATCGAACTGTAGGCTGTTCAGTTTGAAGTCCAATGCTGTAACCACTGAGCCACCACACCCGCTTTTGATTGAATAAGAAATCTTGTAATCTGAAAAAGAATACCTCCGACATCCACTGAATTCCCCACATTTATAGGCATTTTTTTTTATTTTAGTATTTCCAATATAGGCATTTATTTTATTGTTTGCAATAGCCTGGACTGTTTACTTTTTGCATTTGTACTGCCATTGACTTCAGCATTTTCTTTGCTGGTGCTGTATTCAGTTTCAATGACTGTACTGGTGAAGATAATTTCTCATATCATCCTTGAAAGAAAATGCAGCTTTTCTTTCAATGATATTCTTTCTAAATATTTTTAGGAGAGTATTTAAACAGTTCTGTTTTTATTTTATATTTAGATAGAATGCGTGAAGAGACTAGTAGTGGTCAAGGAATACCAGGTAATTGTTTTAGATTATTTCTCTAGTTTATTGACTGAACAAGACTAGCTGCCTATAGTTGTCAAAAAAATTACTTAGGAGAACTAAAAAATGTCTCTTTTTGTCACCAAAACATAGTTATGGCCTCTCATTGAAAGCAGCCTGTTCCAGTTGGAGAGGGGAGGAAAGGATTGGGTTGGGTTGGGTTGGGGAGGGGATGGGGGTTCACAGCATAAGCTATGTTTTGGGCCTAGAAAGTAGTAAGTAGCACAATATGGATATGGCTGTTACATCAGGAAAAAGGATTAAAACATTTTGTGTTAGTTGGGCAAAAAAAAAATGTTTGGGTTTTCAAGCAATCGCTCATTGGAATTGAACCCCATTTATGAAATGGATAAAATACATCATTGGCCATGTTATTCTGTATATTAAGAGGCCTAAAGCATAAAACAAGCCAAGTATATGAACCTCTGATGGAAGAGGAATAATGATTTAAAAAATAAGAACTAAAATTTTTAAACAAATGCCAAAGAAATAATAATTCAATAAAAAAAACTCCTGCCTGCATGAATTTGATTTACTTTATGTGTTAAAAAAATTTGGGTCCTGCGAAATAGATTTACTTTTTGGCTGGAAACCAACAAGCACTTTTCAAAACAATTGCCAACTGAATTTTAATAATTTCTAACTCAAAAACTAGATATAGCTTATAACATATTTGGAATGAATTAGCGAGCTCGTTCCCCAAGAGGTCATAAACTATGTTTTTGAGGGAAGAAAAATGAGCATATTTTGTTATTCATGAAATATGTTTTCATCTGTCATCTGCCAGGCGTGTTTGCAAAACAGGTAATGAAATAAATGACACCCAAAAGAGAGAAGATTAATTCAATTGTACTTTCAAAATCAACTCTCTTACAAAGTTACATTGACAAACAAGTAAGAGCAATGGTTTCGCGTGCTGATAGCACATTGACGATCTGGGGAAAGCCCCTTTTGACACTCTTTTACTGTGTATTAGAAATTTTGCAACATATCAGGGTGCGTTAAAGGAGGAAAATGGCTGTGGTACTCAGTTAGTGGCATTTGTTTTTTCCCTTCCTTTTCTTCTTGGCTGCGAGCATGCATCCAATGTGGGCATGTAACTCCTGATATCTGATCTTTTGGGCCTCAACTTGTTGTTCTGTGTATTGTTCCAGTACGTATATTTGGCTGGTCTCATCGTAGGTGTATTTTACAAATTTCCTGAATTGGCTTGTGAAATAAAATCTAATTTCAGCTCGCCATACAGATCTATAGTTTTTTGGTCGAGTGCTTCAATGAACCCTGCTTGCCAAGTTCTCCATGGTGAGTAGTCAGTTAAAATGTCTTCACACTCGGAAGTCAGAGGTGTGAATTGGCGGCGATGGTTATATTGACTTCTGATGTCACATGTTTATTTTTTACATGCAGTCCTTAAATTGAATTGGGATTGCCAAGTTCTCCATGGTAAGCGAGTAGTCAGTTAGCATGTCTTCGCACTCTGAAGTCAGAGGTGTGAATGGGTGGCGATGATTACATTGACTTCTGATGTCGCTTGTTTATAATACATGCAGTCCTTACATTGTCTAATCCATAGAGGAATGAAAAATCGTACCTCTCAGTTGGTTGAGGCTTGCAGTTTCTATACTCCAAATTAGGACCCTCTGGCCAATACTTCTTCTCCCACTTCCCTGAAGGGAAGTAGGAGGTGAAGGTGACCAGAGGGTCCTAGTAAAACACTATCAATTTTTTGAACTGATTGGCCGATTTGATCCAAACTTGATGTACAGTATTATTCAGTGACATGCACTTGATAAATACAAAAAAGAATTTCACTCACCCTTGAGGGAACCTGTGGCTAAAAATAGAGAAAAAAAAATTCGAAAGCCTATTTTTCTAAGCTGAATGGAACAAATATTTGTTATTTTCAATAGAGTGGGGACTGACTGAAAAGATGCTATTATTTTTTTAAATAAGTCTCTTACTCTGACTAACTAAATCAATAAAAACCTTGCACTCGCCAAACTTACTTCCACTCAAATCTATGGAAACAATTTTATCCAACTGAGCATTTTTGGCACCGTCGAGCCTATGGTTTACACTTGGGCAGAGTGGTATTAATACTACAGTACAGTATACATTGTATGTATGTAATTGCATCTCCTCCAAGATGGTTTGCAAGGCGAGGCTGTCAGAAATTGCAGAGTTTTCAAAGATATTTCATAGAATTTTGTGTGCAATTTATTTTCTCATTAAAAGAAGGAATGTCAGTATGCTTATTGCATTCTAATTTTAAGGTGGTCTGTAAGAGAAGATTTGTGATGATGAAGGTATAATAGATTAAAATGCCTGTATTGGATGTAATGAGGTCACAAATAGGTCCATAAACAAGGAAAATTAAGTGCTGTCAGGGTAATTTCTCGATTTATTTCAAGATTTTTTATTCAATTAACATGAGTTTACTCTAGATCCCATATGCAATTAACAGGTCAATGTTGTACTGAAGATGTGGTAAATAGTTTTGTATTTTGAAATTATATTCAGTTAACAGGGTTATTCAATTAACTCCTTGCATGCTGCTGGCGGATATTCCTGTCAGGACAGGATTTCTATTGCCACTGAAAAATAAGTATAATTTGGAGCATTTTATAAAATCTTTCTCTCTGCAAACTGCATGGATATTTTTACACAGCATACCAACGGCCCAGACATAGCTGGTGCTAACTCTAAAATATCTAGGGCCAAACACAAATTTTCCCCCCCAATCCCCAAAATTTGCATGCAAAACCGAAAATTAGAAGTCCTGACTTGTCCTCCATACATTTACCCTCTGTGCATGTGCAGACGTCAGGAAGTGACCGGAATTGGTGCCAACACCATTCTTTGTCTTCCACCATTCTTTGTTTGGCCCTTGTCAGATAACAATAAACTGACTTTTGTGCTTTTTAAATCTCAATTAATAATGATGCCAGACACAAATCAATGGTTAACTTGGTGGATCCAAGGACACAATTGGATGAAGGAAGGAAGAAACGGTGGTTTGAAAACATTCAGGGCTGTAATTTTATAATATTTATAAAAATTAGTTCATGTTCCCTAATTTCGGGACATGAGCCTGATGTCATCATTGTTGATAATGATTTTTCCACTGTTGGTTAAGTATTCCTTCCCTAACCTCCCTTGATCCCCCTGTTAAACTCCCAAACTTTTTGGCTTGTTTTTAGCTCACCTGACTGAAAGTCAGGGTGAGCTTTTCTTATCACTCTTCGTCCGTCGTCTGTCATCCGTCATCCTGCGTGAAGGTGGTGTTTGAGCCTCTTTCTCCAAAACCACTGGCCACATTTTAATTAAATTTACGTAAGTAGTGGTTATATAGGGGCATTTTGATTTTTATCCAAAATAGGTTTCGGCTCATATTGAGCAGAGGTGTGGGGAAAAAATGGCCAAATTTTTTGAAAATCTTCTTCTAATGAACCACCAGTAGCAGAGACTTGATATGTGGTATGCAGAGTCCTTTTGAGGTTTAGAATCAAGTTTGTTCAAGAGAAGTTTGTCGGGCATTATTTGCCTTCGTTATGGGAAGGGCAAAAATTTTGGCCACGCCAAAAATTTCTATTTTCAGAACCGTGAGGTCGATTTGAACCAAATTTGATATGAGATGATAATGGGTCATAAGTAGTTGATTGATGCAAAAAAACATTTTGTCATTGCCCCGTGGAAAACCTTAAAACTGCCATATCTCCAAAACTACATGGCACAGAGAATTCTTATTTTGTATAAAGCTTACTTTTATCCAGTAGAATAGATTGGTTAAAAAAAATCCCTATCGGTTTGATCACAAGGAACTTTTTTCAGGACTTTGAAAAAGTGCTGAGTCAGCACTTTTTAACACTGTAGGCAATGGGAAAAAGATTAAAAAATCGTCTCCAGATCCAGCAGGCAGAATCTTTTAATATTTGGTATGCAACATTGTAGGGTGGATCTGATTCAAGTTTGTTCAAATCTGCCCCCTGGGTTCATATTTGGGCTCAGTATAGGAGCCCGATTTCGAACTTAGTACATTTCAGGCAAATTTCTTAAAAAGTCTTCTTCTCCAGATGCAGCAGACAGAATCTTTTGATATTTGGTATGCAACATTGTGGGGTGGATCTGATTGAAGTTTGTTCAAATCGGCTCTCTGGATTCATATTTGGGCTCACTATAGAAGCCTGAATTCGAACTTAGTGCATTTCAGGTAAATTTCTTCAAAAATCTTCTTCTCCAGATCGAGCAGGCAGAATCTTTTGATATTTGGCATGCAACATTGTGGGGTGGATCTGATTCAAGTTTGTTCAAATCGGCCCTCTGGGTTTATATTTGGGCTCAGTATAGAAGCTCGAATTCGAACTTAGTGCATTTCAGGCAAATTTCTTCAAAAATCTTCTTCTCCAGATCCAGCAGGCAGAATCTTTTGATATTTGGTATGCAACATTGTGGGGTGGATCTGATTCAAGTTTGTTCAAATCGGCCCCGTGGATTCATATTTGGGCTCACTATAAAAGCCTGAATTCGAACTTAATGCATTTCAGGTAAATTTCTTCAAAAATCTTCTTCTCCAGATCCAGCAGGCAGAATCTTTTGATATTTGGTATGCAACATTGTGGGGTGGATCTGATTCAAGTTTGTTCAAATCGGCCCCCTGGATTCATATTTGGGCAATATAGACTATAGAAGCCCAAATTCGAACTTAGTGCATTTCAGGCAAATTTCTTAAAAAATCTTCTTCTCCAGATCCAGCAGGCAGAATCTTTTGATATTTGGTATGCAACATTGTGGGGTGGATCTGATTCAAGTTTGTTCAAATTGGCCCCCTGGATTTATATTTGGGCTCACTATAGAAGCTCGAATTCGAAACTTAGTGCATTTCAGGCAAATTTCTTCAAAAATCTTCTTCTCCAGATCCAGCAGGCAGAATCTTTTGATATTTGGGATGCAACATTGTGGGGTGGATCTGATTCAATTTTGTTCAAATCGGCCCCCTGGATTCATATTTGGGCTCACTGTAGAAGCCCGAATTCGAACTTAGTGCATTTCAGGCAAATTTCTTAAAAAATCTTCTTCTCCAGATCCAGCAGGCAGAATCTTTTGATATTTGGTATGCAACATTGTGGGGTGGATCTGATTCAAGTTTGTTCAAATCGGCCTCCTGGGTTTATATTTGGGCTCAGTATAGCAGCTCGAATTCGAACTTAGTGCATTTCAGGCAAATTTCTTAAAAAATCTTCTTCTCCAGATCCAGCAGGCTAAATCTTTTAATATTTGGTATGCAACATTGAGGGGTGGATCTGATTCAAGTTTGTTCAAATCGGCCCACTGGATTCATATTTGGGCTCACTATAGAAGCTCTAATTCGAACTTAGTGCATTTCAGGCAAATTTCTTAAAAAATCTTCTTCTCCAGATCCAGCCAGCAGAATCTTTTGATATTTGGTATGCAACATTGTGGTGTGGATCTGATTCAAGTTTGTTCAAATCGGCCCCCTGGAATCATATTTGGGCTCAGTATAGAAGCCCGAATTCGAACTTAGTGCATTTCAGGCAAATTTTAAAAAAAATCTTCTCCAGATTCAGCAGGCAGAATCTTTTGATATTTGGTATGCAACATTGTTGGGTGGATCTGATTCAAGTTTGTTCAAATCTGCTCCCTAGATTCATATTTGGGCTCACTATAGAAACCCGAATTCAAACTTAGTGCATTTCAGGCAAATTTCTTTGAAAATCTTCTTCTCAAGATCCAGCCAGCAGAATCTTTTGATATTGGATATGCACCATGCTTAGGGGGGTGAGATTCAAGTTTGTTCAAGCCAAGTCCCTGGGTTCATATTTGGGCTCACTGTGGTAGCCCGAAGTATAACTTAGTTCAAAATGAGGAATTTTCTTTAAAAATCTTCTTCAGATCCAGCAGTTGGAGTGTTTTGATATTTGATATGCAGCATCCTTAGAGGGGTGAGATTCAAGTTTGTTCAAGCCATATCCCTAGGTCCATATTTGGACTCACTGTGGGAGCTTGAATTGTAACCTAGTTCAAAATGAGGAATTTTCTTTAAAAATCTTCTTCTTCAGATCCAGCAGTCGGAATGTTTTGATATTTGGTGTGCAGCATCCTTAGGGGGGCGAGATTCAAGTTTGTTAAAGCCAAGTCCCTGGGTTCATATATGGGCTCCCTTTGGGAGCCCGAATTATAACTTAGTTCAATATGAGAAATATTCTTTTAAAATCTTCTTTTTTTTTTTAGATCCAGTGGTCAGAATCTTTGGATATTTGGTATAAGCTTTTCTTAGGAGGAGCAGATGCAACTTGTTGAAATCAATTCTCTGGGTTGATATTTAGGCTGCCTTGTCAGGTGAGCGCCCTCAGGCCCCTTGGGGCCTCTTGTTTTAAATTTTTTATATAAAATTTCTTGGGAGTTTAACGTTTTATACAGAAAGTTTTTTCTGCATTTCCCCAGGGTTACGTCCTCACCCTTTATGGTAGGTCTGTTGTAAAATACATTATACAGTCCCATAGTGTGGCAGTTAATTTTTGAGAGGAAAAAATTAATTTTGTCCACACTTGGGCTCTTTTGGGATACATTTGGGCACTTCGTTCCCTTTGGGAACTTGGGCTCTTTTTTTCGAAAATTTTTTTGGTGTAAACTATTTTTCGATTTATATTTTGAAAGTTTTTGTTATGTATCTCTTTATTTGTATTTAATGTGGAATTGGTGGGCGTACAATCGACTTAGTCTGCTTCATTATGTAAGCAAATTGCTCTTAAGCAAGGCGAGGAAGTTTGTTCCTCTTATTTTCTTGTAGGTTGCCTTGCTTGTAGTCGATGTACTTCTACTAATTCTTGCTCATATGTGTCGCATGGGATGACAAACATTACTGACCGGTGTCACGGTATGTTGTTAGCGAGGGACCACTGCCGGTCCTCTCGTAATGAGAGGCTGCCACCGGTCCTCTCGCCCTAGGTCGCTCTAGTTTATTAGTTTATATTTACAGAGGAACAAGAACATGGTGATGTTTACGTGATGCCATCAGACAGTGTGCTTCCGTCGGCACATTATTTAGTCAATCAGAGCTAGTGGCAAAAGTGCTCATGTATATTAGACAGGGCAATAAACCACAGTGTGGTTTCAAATCCCTGTCGCCAGCTAGCTCGACCGGTGAAGCGGTGCACAACCTGAGGGTACCGTGACGCCGGTGTGTCCGTTGCGGTCAAAGAGAATGGAAAGGGTAGAGCGAGCACTATAATATAATATCGATATAAGGCTCACCCTGCAACGACGGAAAGGAAGAAGCCGGCAAGTTCAGCAAGAAGCTCGGCGAGGTGTGAAGTACCACGAGCGAGAGAGGCCCCCCCCCCCCTCTCTCTTTTATTATAACATCTGGGGCCAGATGTTATGGATCGGAACTTGCGTCAGTCGGAGCATACGTCCATGCCTCCTGTCCGGGACGCTCCGTTCAGTTTACTGCCGGGGTCGGCTATAATTACGGCTTCTTCAACGTCGACCAAAGCACACACGACCGCACCTTGACTACGTGACTTCTAATATCCAGCCTGCATCGCCGAGAAAGTCACTCTTCGTCAGTGAAGTCACACCATACAGTAGCCAAGGAGACGAGGCCTCATTTATAGGGACGTCTGCAGAAAAGAGCCATCTCGGACACACTGTCTCAGGAGCAGCCGGCGGCCATGCAACAGAAGACCGCTGCTCCTTAGGCCTCCGTAACGGACTTGCTGTAGCAGATTGCGCAGCTCATCGCAGCATCCCAGTAAATGCAGAAGCAGACGATGGCAGTCTCAGAACTTAAGCTGTCGGAAGGTGCTGGGTCGGTCCAGTCATCTGCACGTTCAGATGCCGATGACCATGAGTATAATCTGATTCAGTTGGAGAATGAAAGGGATTTTGAGGAGAATTACCCCCCCCCCCTTTCGGAACAACAAGGTAGCGCTTATGCATCTATACTTCCCTGAGTTTGTTCCTGAGAATCAGAATGCTGCGACAACTCGAAAGTAGCACTATTCAGTAGCTTAGATGAGGCCTCATATATCAGGACGTCCGTGTACTGTCCCGGGAGCCAGAAGACCGCTGCTCCTAAAGCCTCCGTTACAGTTTTGCTGACGCAGATGCGCAGCTCCTCGCAGCATCCCAGCAAGTGCAGTAGCAATCGACGGCAGTCTCAAAATCTGAGCTGTCGCATGGTACTGGATCGGTCCAGTTATCTGCACGTTCAGATGCCGTTGACCGTGATTTCAACTGATTCAGACGAATGATGAAGGGATATGGAGGGGATTTCCCCTCCACATTCGGAACAATACAGGGTTGAGAAGATTTATTCCATCAACACTACCCTGAATGTGTTCCAACGAATCAGAATGCTGCGTCTATTTACAAGAAACCGCTAGCCTTGTTCCACGCTAAATTATCCGGAAAAAGAGAAGGAATGTCTTTTCTGGTTACGTATTGACAGGTATCGCAGGCTTTTGGCCTTTTAGACGACTCCACATTCAACTTCCCAATGGAAAGAATTAAGGCGGTTTCTTGTCATCATCTTCTGTAGTTCCGCTGGTCGGAAAACAGTAAAGATGTATTGAGAGTTCCTCTGCGTTTGAATGAGTAGGCTAAGGACCTAGCTATGGCCTTACTTCATCATTCATTATTCGCTTGGTCACAATTGAGACGACATTTATTCATTCAGAGCGAATTTAGACTCGCTGTATTACGCAGATCACCTTTAAGAACTGTGACGCTACGTCTCTACGGAAAGGAATTGGAAGATGTTTGTACGTCATTTAGAGTTCTTTCCAGGGCTATATATTTATCACGTATAACTCTGTCTTAACAAGTTGTTAATTCGGAGTTAAATAGATGTGACAGAGCCCTTGCATCGTCATCCTTAATAGATGACAAGGTGAAAAACTCTCTTAGAGTCGCTCCGTTTTCCAGACACTAAGTTTTTGATGGTAAGCTTTCATTGGTTTATGAACAAGCTACAAAGAAAGCATCAATACTCTGCTCCTTATGTCGACGTATATTCGACACGCATTAGCAGAAAGGAGTAAGGGAGGACTTTCTAGACAGAAGGTCGCCTATAAGGACTCATCATGAGGGTATAGTTTACTCTCCTATAATTACTCTAGGGATCGTCATATAGCGACTCGAATACGGGGCTTATGCCTGATCGAGACTTCCGGTCAGACGCCCCTAAACTGCTGGGTCGAGGCTCTTTGCAAATGAGACGCAGTTCCTCCTTCCGAGGGTCTCGCAGTGTGGTTTCGGAAGGCCTGCCACTATCTTTCCGGGAGAACCACAACTAAATTAATGTCTGATGGACAATGCTTCCGTCTAATCCTTGCATAAGAGTCTCTCCAATCGGAGGTAAAGGTTCTCTTGACAATGATGTTAATAGAGGTCATCGAGAATCAAGATTCTCTGGAATTCTGTAGCCACCTGTTACTCGTACCAAAGCCTAAGAGCTCGTTCCGACAGATAATAGACTGGAGCTTGTTAACAAGTTTATCAGAGCTCTAAAAGTTTATTTATGGTTATCATTTAGTCGGTTAAATGAGCGTTCGAGTGATTGACTATGCTATTAGCATTGATCTAAGGATAGCTTTGGTCTGGAGATAGTGCCCTGCGCTGTCAGTCGAATATTAACTTGGTAATGTCTCATAACAATCTGGTTCGTCTGCCATTATCCAGAACGAATTAGTTTTATGCGACTGATGGAGATGTGCTGAGCGGCTTCACATCTTGTTTAGATGGGTCGCTTACGCACACGCCCCCTCCAGTTATTCTTACACTGAACTGGAGTGTGACAACGCATTTGCTCAGGACCAGTATTGTTTTAACGGATATAGTAAACAAAAAGGTCCATATTGAGGCACATTTTCAGTGGTTAACTCATTAGTTCCGCTGCAACTGCCAGATCCAGCTTTCATGATTATGACAGGTATGAGTTAATAGTTTGGGGCACGGCCCTGAGTCCTACAGACTATAATTGCAGGGGTTTGAGACCCTCAGTTCCTGTAGAAACACATAATCATCAAGAATGATGTCAATATTGTTAGCACTATATCAGTGCATTCACGCTTGTTCAGAGTTTGTTGAACAACTCAATAGTGGTAGCGTACATCAGGAACCAGGGCAGCATCCATTCACTTTTGTTATAATACCTAACGGAGAATCATTTTCATGTCTCTCTATCCGTCATATACCGGGTTGTCTGAACGTACTAGCAGACTCGTTCCTCGGAAAGGTCACCTGTTTCATATGTATGGACGCTCAACATGCGTTTATTTGTACAGTTTTTCTACCAGTGGGATCACTCCATGATTCTTTAGTTTGCGACGCACCGGAACAGTTGTTACCGTCATTTGTGTCACCATGCCCAGATTATTGAGCGCAGGCATTGGACTCTCTGCAAATTCATGCGGAGGAATAATAGGATATGCGTATCAAAATTCATCTAATTGAATAGCTTATGTTTAAGTTTAAACAGTGAATCTTACTGGTAGCACCTCTGTTGTCACAAGAATCTTGGATCAATATTCTCAAGTGTCTTATGTGACGCTCCCCAGAAGCTTTCTCCCAGAGAGGGTCTTCTTTCAGGGGATGTTTTATTCTTCACGTTCCTGTCCGTCCATAGTGGCATATGGAGTCGGTTAGACGTGAGGGAACCATTTCGGTTCCTATATTTTTTATCTTTACTGACGCAGGTACGATTAAATAATATGGGTGAGGGGATTTCGTTATGACTTTGAATTCCCACCCTGAGAGAACCATTGCGGTTCCTATATTTTTCTTTAACTGACACAAGTACGATTGAATAATGCGGGTGAGGAGATTTCGTTATGATTTCGAATTCCCCCCCCCCCCCCTCCCACACTCAGACACTTCCTTATGTGTTATAAGCAATTACCGTGCAAGACGTAGTTCTCTTCCTGCAAGCTTTATTATTGTAATACATGCATTTTATGCATTTATGTAGTGTTCTGTAGCGACCTCATGGGCTCATCCGCTTTTTAGCTGAATTAATGCCCTATTATTTTGGTTGATTTGTTATATATAAGCGTTATTTATAAATCATCACAATTGAATTGCTACTCTTGAGTACCTTGCAGGCTGCATAACCAGTTAACTGGTATTCAGATGATTACATGCTAATATATATGCAATCGCGCATTATTATTATTAGGCTAATGCTTTATTGTATTCAGTGGACCTTGAAATAATAATTTATTTTGGGGGTGGTCCATGTAGGTACTCATGTTTTGTTTGGTACTCATATTACACATGCTTTTACGATCATAGATATCTGATTATTCACGTTGGAGAGTGTTGTTACTGGAATTCCTGTGGGAGCCCGAATTATAACTTAGTCAATATGAGAAATTTTTCTTTAAAAATCTTCTTCAGATTCAGCAGTCAGAATGTTTTGATATTTGGCATGCAGCATCCTTAGGGGGTGATATTGAAGTTTGTTCAAGCCAAGTCTCTGGGTTCATATTTGGGCTCACTGTGGGAGCCCGAATAATAACTTAGTTCAAAATGAGGAATTTTCTTTAAAAATCTACTTCAGATCCAGCAGATGAATGCTTTTGATATTTGGTATGCAGCATCCTTAGGGGGGGTAAGATTCAAGTTTGTTCAATCCATGTCCCTAGTTCCATAAAATTTGTCTCTCATGACTTCATTCCTTTGTAGTGTTGATGAACCATGTCTAACTGAATGTAACCCCAAATACTTCTTTGAACCACTTTGGCCGGTGAGCGATTAAGGCTCCTTGGGACCTCTTGTTTATTTTGAAGGTTTCTTCAAAACGGGGGGGGGGGGGGGGGGGGGGGTGTATGTTTTTACCCATAATCTGGCTTAAAATGTATGTATCTTTGAAGGATGCTGTTTTTATCCGTATTTATATCCTGCATACAGCTGAAATGTTATTGTAAGGCGTATGTTTGTGGGAGATTTTGTCTTATTCTCAGATACGCCATCCTAATTTTTGGGGCTTAGTCTGAGCTAGCCTTGGAAAATTAGGAACTTGTCTTCATACTTACATTAAGGAATTACTTCATTGGGCTCCTTGTTTGGAATATGTCTCCTCTATTACTGTATAGAGAGACATACATGTAATTCCTAACTGTTCTACATGTAATTTCCTTCATTATGGATTGCAGGATTGGAATTATTTCAGAAGTCTTAAGCCCTCCACCTATTTATGATTCAGCTATGTCTGGGCCATTGGTATACTGTGTAAAAATATGATAAATTTATACCAATTTGTATATTTTTATACTTACCAATGGCCCAGAAGGGAAGGGCCCTCCCATGAGTGGGCACTCATACCTTCCCGCTGAATTATTATGTAGTACTCTCTTTTACAAAGAATGGTGTTGGCACCAATTACGGTCACTTCCTGACGTCTGCGCATGCAGAGAGGGTAAATGTATGGAGGACCAGTTAGGACTTCTAATTTTCGGTTTTGCATGCAAATTTTGGGGATTGGGGGGGCAAAATTTGTGTTTGGCCCTAGATATTTTAGAGTTAGCACCAGCTATGTCTGGGCCATTGGTAAGTATAAAAATATACAAATTGGTATAAATTTATCATTTTTGCACCAGTGGTTTATTGATTTAAATTTACATATTTTTTTTTATCAAATCTAGTCATGGCTCCTTCAGAGCAGCCATGACTAGAATTTGTGAAAAATATCTTGAAAATAGCAGGTTAAGAGTTAAGTCTTATCCAATTAAATGGGCTTGACTGTATTAGCCAGCTCCTTGTACAAATTTATTTTATGTCTTTGATATACCTCCAGGTCGTGGGCAAACAGGTGGTCAGCAGAAGATATCAGTTGAATTTAAAAACCAGTACCCTAAAGAGCATGTGTACAAGCAACATATTCTAGCCAAGAAAAGACTTTTTGTGTTCATTGAACCTGCTCACACTACAACGGGACTTGGAAAACAGTCTCTTGTACTAAAGCCAGATATCCTTCATCGTGGCAAGGAGTATGTTATGAGAGTGCTGATAAAAATGAAAGGTAAGATTATAGTCTTGCAGACTTTTGAGAAATCCATTGTGTAAACTTCCTACAAAAACAAGAAGACTGACATCCTGCAAACCACCAAAAATCTGGCATGAAAACTAGTAACATGGTTTTAACTTTCCAGTATTAGCCATTTTTATATGCCCGTTTTGAAAAAACGGTCGTATTATGGTATACCTCTGTCCGTCCAGTCACATGTCGTACGATAACTCAAGAACGCTTTGAGAGATTTTCATGATTTTTGGGTAGGTGGTGTATATCGATGGAGGGAAGCTCCCTTTCGTTTAGGGTCGCTGTTCGATTAGTCATTCCAGAGTTATGGGACTTTATTACTTAGAAAATTGTTGAATTTTTACACGTCGTACGATAACTCGAGAACGCTTTGAGAGATTTTCGTGATTTTGCGGTAGGTGGTGTATATCGATGGAGGAAAGCTCCCTTTCGTTTAGTGTCGCTGTTCGAGTAGTCATTCCAGAGTATTGGACTTTATTACTTAGAAAATTGTTGATTTTTTACACGTCGTACAATAACTCGAGAACGCTTTGAGAGATTTTCATGATTTTTTGGTAGGTGGTTTATGTTGATGGAGGGAAGCTCCCTCTCGTTTAGTGTCGCCGTTCGATTAGTCATTCCAGAGTTATGGGACTTTATTACTTAGAAAATTGTTGATTTTTTACACGTCGTACGATAACTCGAGAACGCTTCGAGAGATTTTCACGATTTTTTGGTAGGTGGTTTATGCTGATGGAAGGAAGCTCCCTTTCAGTTGGTGTCGCCGTTCGATTAGTCATTCCAGAGTTATGGGACTTTATTTTTCACATGTCGAACAATAACTTGAAAATGCTCAGAGCAATTTTCATGATTTTTTGGTTGCAAGTATATGTTGATAGAAGGAATCTCCCTTTCAATTTGTGTCGCTGTCCGATTTGTCATTCCAGAGTTATGGGACTTTATTCATCAAAATATAGGCAATTTTCCACATGTTGGACTTTGAGCAATTTTCATGATTTTTTGGTGGCAAGTATATGTAACCTGACAAGTACACATGTATACTCATATTGTGTGGTTCCCTCTTGCAATTAATAACGGGCGTATCATGCGCTCATGGCGCAGCTGTTTATTATCCCTCTCTCGAACAAAGTTTGGTGGGGGATACCGAAATGGGTCCCATCCATCTGTTTGTCATTCTGCACATTTTGTGAATGTCATAACTTGAACAAATGTAATCAGATTTTCACGAAAATTGCTTTTGGGGGAAGATCTTGGTCCTCAACTTTTGTAGGAGTTATGTCCCTTTTTGTTTGCAAGTCAGTGTTTGGATGATAATGACTTTGTGAATACAACAACTTGAAGAAATCTGATCAGGGTTTTTCAAAACTAGCTATATGCATATATTGTGTGAAGATCTTGATCAGGTTCAATATTCACCAGATTTACTCGGCTTTAGAGTATAGATGAAGCAAATTCTCTTCTTTCTTTTTTTTTCCCCAAGAAGTATTTTAAAGTACGGCTTTTGACACATTTTGGAACTTCGTTTTCAGCAGGAAGCTTTCAGAAGTTTGCCCGGCAGTTCTCCAAGCGAACATACTTAAGTTTAATCAATTCAAAAAAACATATTAGTAATTCCAGTCTTTTTTCACAATGAGCTACAGAAAACTTGAAACCACAACTTTCATGCACAACCAACATGCAAATTCTAGAATGGCTACCTTTCCAGGTAATGGGAAGTGGTTGGGGAGAAGGTGGAGAACAAAATATTTCCCCACAAAACATGTTTGGGATAAAACGATCATCTAAAAAAAGATACAGTACATAGAGTGGATTATTGCCAAAACACCAATGGGGTGGAGTACTCATCCAGACAGTAACTCATACACTATCAAACCACAGCATGCAAGTGACACACAGTCAAAAATGTGGGTTATTTCACTGAAACAGTGTTTGTGCTTCTTGGGTGCTTTCACATGTTTTCTGACAAACTGTCTGCATGGTCTCTACAAACTGTACATGCATAATGTTGAACTTCTTTCTCTACTATTCAGAAAATGATGACATCTTAAGCAGACAATGGAAGCCTCAAGGGAACATAATTACTTTTTACTTATATTTTGTGGAAATTTTAGGTGGAAATTTCCTTCATTGGGTGAAAAATTTCTTCTATGGATGAAACTGATCACCCCCCCCCCCCCCCCCCCCCCCCCCCCAAAAAAAGTTTTCTTGGGCAAAAGGTCTCTACCTACAAATAAACTTTTTCACCTCGCCTCAGGTGAAGCGTTTCAACCCCAGTTGAAATTGCCACCTCACGAGACAGTTTTCACATCAGGAGGAAAAGTTTCAAACTCACTTTGAGAGTTTCCACATCGAGTAAAACGTTCCCATATTTGGTAGAAAATTTACACCTGGGGTGGAAAGTAAGTGAATAAAAATTAAATATAGATTATTGGAATAAGATGAAAAGTTTTCACCTGAGGTGGAGACCTTCCATCCAAGGTGAAAACTCCCAACCCAAGTTGATAACTTTCCATTTGAAGTGGAAACTTTCCATCCATGATGAAAACAATTAAACAAAAATTAAATGAAGTACATAAATATTTTTTAAAAAACTCAGAATCTGTCCCTTTGGGTCTTCTGAAGCAAACAACTATGTTCTTTGGAAATAACTACTGCTTTCCTTTGCTCATTACCTGTACCCAGTTCTTTAGGACACGTCTCAAACCATCAAATGGGAGAGAGGTGTCTCAGCAATTAAACACACAGGACTTTAGATCGATGGTTCTATCTTAACTTGTGTTATTTGCATTCTATTCATGGGCAGAACACTTAATCTCAGTTGCCCAGTTGGGAGCAGAGTGGTGCCATGTATTAAGGCATACTTCACATCTATAGTACACATGCCTTTAACCTGTGCTAAGCTTGCTTGTGCCGGGATAGTAAATTAGAGAATCTGACAGCTACTTGTTACTTGAGTGCCTGGTGGTTCTCTCTGGGTACTCCAGATTCCTCAATAAATTAATTTATACACCATCCAGGAGAAGAATGAAATGATTGAATCGCCGTAAACAATGTTGGACAGCAGTGATCATTTCATATAACGTGTCAGGTGGTTAGTTATTTTCAGATTCATTTTCCACTTCTCCACCAAAACTCATTGCTTCATTGAGTGTTTCGTCCACCACACGCATAATCTCTTGAGTTTTTGGCTTATAGCATTTGTTGAATCGGAGAGATTGGCACTTTAGCAATTGACAATTTTTGATACGTCTTTTAATTCACACAGGCATTTCAATAGTGTTTTCAGGTGTATTCTCTGTTTTAGTACAAATTCCACTTTTATAATTTTTTCTTATTCTCCTGCACAATGGATTTTGTCCGCAGAAACCTCCTTTTTGTGCAGTCTTCCCTTAATGATAAACAATGGACACCATGTTTTAAGTAGGAGAAAAGCCTCAAACTGTCTATTATGAGACAATGAATCAATATCAGCGCTAACGTGCCTCTTTTGATCCATTCTCTCACATAATGGACAGCTTTCCGCTTTTCTCCTTTCCCTAAACTGTCACAATATGGCCATAGATGACGAAGGTCGCCTTAAATTCTAATAAACATGATCAAAGATAACCTTTTATCGGTGCTCTGCATGTGTTGCACAAACTAGTATCTCTGATTCAGTATTCTGTGCCATCATGATATTGACATACTGTTACTTTCTAACCTTTTAACCAATGTATCAACCCAAACCAGTCAGTGCTATTAAAAAAAAAATCAACATTCATATTTTTGAGCTTATTAGCTTAACTTGACAAAGTCAAGATAAGCTATTGCCATCATGCGTATGGAAGTCTGTTAGTCTATGAGTCTCTTCACATTTTCCTTTAGCACAGGCTACACACCGTAGTTCTTGTCTGATCATCACGAAATTTCATATGCAGGTTTGGGATCATGTCTAGATGTGAACGTCCCCTTTTCGGACAACTGGTATGACTGCCTGAGCCCAAAACCCGAAAACCATTAGCACAGTCTACAGGTCGTATTTATGAAGGGATTTCTTTGTAGTTTGGTAGGATGCCTCTGTATAATGTCCAGATGAGAACGTCCCCTTTTGGTCATGATCTGTCAACCGTGCTGGCTGCCCAAGCCCGAAACCCAAAACCTCTTAGCACAGTCTGCAGGTCATATTTAATATGGAGGGATTTCATTGTAACCTGGTAGGATGACTCTGTATGATGTCTAGATGAGAACGTCCCCTTTTGGTGGCAATCATTCAGCCGTGATGGCTGCCCGAGCCCAAAACCTTTAGCATAGTCTATAGGTCGTATTTATGGAAGGATTTCATTGTAACTTGTTAGGTTGACTCCATATAATGCCTAGATGATGACATCCCCTTTTGGTCGTGATTGGTCAACTGTGATGGCTAAAGGGGCCTGAAGCCTGAAAACCTTTAGCACAGTCTACAGGTCATATTTATGAAGGGATTTCATTGTAACTTCGTAGGATCACCCCAGATAATGCGCAGTTGAGATTGTCCCCTTTTGATGGCGATCATTCAACCGTGATGGCTGCCCTAGCTCAAAACCCGAAAAACTTTAGTACAGACTACACGTCGTATTTGTGAAGGGATTTCATTGTAACTTGGTAGAATGACTCAGTATAATATCGAGATGAGGATGTCCACTTTTAGTTGCAATTGGTCAATTGTCATGGCTACACAGGCCTGAAGCCCGAAAACCTTTAGCACAGTCTACAGGCCATATTTATGAAGGGATTTCATTGTAACTTGATAGGATGACTCGTTTTGGAATAATTTCACTGTAACTTGGTAACTTTCATTGACATACATTAACTGTGAGGTCCACATACATTAACTGTGAAGGCCACATTAACCCACCCCTCAGTTCTTTAGTACAGTCTACACCTCATATTATTTTTATTAAAAACATAGCATACAGGGAACAGAAATTAACATATTCCCAATTATCAGAATTCTTATCTTATTTCATAATCCTTTCATAAGCATTGAACATTATTCTTTTCATCAAGCACAACACACAGACAAGTTAAGCTACAGTGTCATTGACACTTTCATTTTATTGAAGGGAACCATATTTTTGAGCAAAAAATTGAAAACAAATTATTCAAGAAATTTTTATTTGCAAGCATCATCTGTTTTTGAGGATGGGTAAAGGGATAAATTTGACTTTCAGCATCAAGTTTCCAACCACTTGGCTTGCCAAGATAAAAGGGATAATACTATTTCATCACCCAAGGTTACTGTTTAATAAATAGAGGATCTCAAATGAGTTCCCGTTTAATATTGAAATTTAGGAAATGAGTCAAGTAGATTTCATTTGCAACGAGCTTTAGCGAGTTGCAAATGAAATCTACTTGACGAGTTTCCTAAATTTCAATATTAAACGGGAACGAGTTCGAGATTCCTTTTATCACATAATCCGATATTGTCATTTTTTGCCGGTGTTAACTACTAAAAACGAACAAATAACTCTGTACAGTCTTCTTGTTGCGATTCTGGCTGTGACGCTGTGCTCCCATATTGTGTACGCTGCAGAAAATAGTTCCTAATAAACTCACTACATTCTTGAAATTTGCAGCATGCTTTCATCTCGAAAATATAAAATTTCAGTATTCCACCACATATGGATTTAATAACAATAAATAACACCTTTTAATGCAACAATATTTCATAAAAATCCCTTTGTGTCAATCGCTGTCAGAATCTGTTTCTATAACAACTCGTCGACACTTTGCGAAGTTTGGTAATTCAGCTGATTCAGTCGGGAATTTTCGCTCACATTCATGGTGTACGTGGACTTCAAAATGACCACCGTGTATGTTGTTGTTAGAAAAAATTGAGTTTATTGTACCGTGGAGCTGCATTGAGCATTTGTTATCATTGGAACTATTGTTATTATTCACTGACAATACTGGAATTTGGTTTAAACATGTGCTTTCTGAGGGAGGATAATTCAAAACTGGTGGAACTTCAGGTACATTTGAACTGGAGAGAACACGTGATATTTTCTGATGTTGAAATTCATTTAGGGTGGAATAATTGTTCACTGATTGAATATTGCGATGTCCGCTGATTTGAACAATGTGGTTTGTTGGTATATTTCTATCATTCAACTTTTGTATCATGTGCTTTCTGGCACTATGGTTTGACAATTTTTTGTCAGTGGTTGCGATACCAGCGGCTGTCATCATTCTTCTCATCAAAGAGCCAAGTTTGTTCACACCAATTGGTTGCCGCTTGAACCAACATTCACCAGATTTAGGAATTCCAGTGTGTGTTGCGATATAAAAGGGATGATCTGCATCACAGAAGTCTTTTGGTCGCTTACTTGAAAATGTTTTATAAATTTCTACTATACATTTTTCGGGCTCAGCTGTATTTGCCCACAACTTTCACGCGACGCACATCTCTTGGATTTGACCCAGTTCTAGTTTTTGTTTGGCGTTCATTGAATTCAAGATATGCACCTTGGTTGAACTCTTCACAAAGTTTAATATCACCCCAGCACATTTCATGATGTTCAGATGTACCACGCAAACCAAAGTGAATTGTGAAATAAAACCACAGGGTATTTATAATGCTTTGTGGTGTTGACGATCCAAACTGACCAGTTTCCCAGAGAATTTTTATTTCATCATCTGATATTGGCTGAGCTTTATTTGATTCCCTTTCCCATCACGCTTCAAGGCCATTTGTTTACATTTTAAGACATCTCGGACCTGGCAAAATTCCACACTGTTAATTATGCTGTACCCATACCTTTGCCTCCGAAGTTGGCGATCAAAACTGGAGATAAACCCCCGGAGAGTAGTGGGCTCATACTCAGAACCGTCAGCTTTACGAATACTGATGAGAAATTTACACAACAATTCAGAAAGTTCACTGGGAGGAATTTCATGGATTACACGTTTATCATTGTTGTTTGAATGCTCAAGGTAAGCATAGAACAGTTTCAAGTCATAAAATGTTTTTGAAGCAGTGTTCCTATTACTCTGCATTGATATAAATTCATCAATATTACTTTCAGCAGCAGCAAATCTATTATTTTCACTGGTCTCAACATTGACATTGTTACTTGACGTCTGCTGTATCGACTCGGCTTCAGTACATGGGTTATGAATGAGAGTTAACCTTTCAGGTTGAATATCTACAATAAAGTCAATTCCTTCAATTTTCACTGTGATGTAAACATCAGCACCATGATTTTTTTGCCCAAGTACTCTTCCCTGGCCCTTTCCATCAATTTTTACAATACAGTTTTCTGGAAAGTTTACTGCAGCGGCCATGTTTGTTTTGAACACATTAGTAGTGTAGTAATACAGTCACTGATGTAAAAAGTCTCCAAATGGAATGTCAGCATGTGATTCACTCAGATGCTGACATTCCATTTGGAGACTTTTTACCTTTATTACACTAGTGTAATATGAAAATTTATTACATGGCTTTAATACACTATAGAATGGTGTGATTATGTGATAAATTAATTTTACTGATAATGTTAATTATGTGATTGGTGCATTCATTCACGGGGCTGGACATAATCATTGCTGGTAAACTTTAAGATGAACAACTGAACTGAGATTTTTGTGCAGTCTAGATTCATTTGTTGTTTGGGTTTTTTTAGGTGGCAAACATATTGAGGGTGAGGCAATGACAATCTTTAAAGTGAACAGCAGCCCAGTCAAAGGTGCATGCACTGTGTTTCCTGTGGAAGGATATGAAATGTCGACAGAGTTTGAGGCTTCTTGTAAAGAATGGCAAGATGATGTAAGTATGAAACACTGATCTCTGTACAACTTGATTATTGGAACATCTGTGAAAAACATTGCCACTCTGACTGCCCCCCCTCCCCTAAGATGGCATCATGTCAGTGTGGTAACTCTTCCCAATGCATGATGTTTGATGATGTGAAAGCTATTATTCCACAGTGTTGCAAATGTCCTGGCATTTACCTTTCATAAAAATTAATAATACTGTATCAACTTTCCAGTCATGGCCCTTGTTTTTGGTCAGTAATAAGTAAAATATGTTGTAAACATTCCATTTGCATTGCCATGAAAAATTCTGCACCTTATCAGCATATTCACTTCAGCCAACATCAAAGTATATTCTTTAAAAAGAGATCAAAGATTGAGAGGCATTGGGAAGCAGAAAATTTTTTAAAAGAATTTCTTATCAACCTACCTTACAATTGTTTACTACAGGCTTGCACCACAGTGGAAGACCCTAACTCGGATAAAATACTCTCTATTTTAATCTTTCCCAAGAGATGTGGGAAAGAAAAGTGGTGTAAAAAACTCCACGAAAAAAATAAGCCAAAACTGGGCCGAGCGCCATCGGTGCACACCCAGTATGGGACGCTCCTCCCTTAGTACAAATCCACGACTTCTGTTAACCAATGCGCAGTGCATCATCAATTCATCATTCTTTTTTTTTTTTATCCGCACACGTGGAGGACGTGTCGCCATTTTGCTCTACGAAACAGTGATAATTAAACTCGTCGATAATGGTTTTCCTGTGACTGGATTATAGATCTGAAAATCGTATAATAACAGGACTGTGTTTTATATATTCTCATTAATATTTTCAACCACATTCTCATTGTATATTATTTATTATTCTGTTTTCGCGAATGTTTTTTCGACATCGTGTCAACGCGGTTCGACAATGAAATTTTTCGATTGATAAATTTAAATTGTTATTGGAGTTAGGTGAAAATGAGGGACTGTCTGGACAGGATTTCTTCACTCTGTTGAGGGCTGAATTTCTGTTTTTTTCGGTCCCTGTCGGCCGTCTGGGTTCTGTTGTGTACCCACCGTTTTTTTTTCTGCCACCTTCTCTCGTAGTTGATGGTGTTCTTCTTTCTGTATCTGTTGAGTTCACCTTTTTTTTCTACTGCTCTCACCTCTGTTATTTCCAGTTCGGTTCCTTTAGGGCAATTCTTTTTGCCCTCGCCTTGGTGCGTTCTCGTGGCTGTATCACCCGTACCCGCTGTGGGTGTGGAACGCTGTCGTTTCGGGGCCTCCCGACTCGGCCATGTCTGGTGTGAGTTATACCTCCTCCGTGGGGGATGTGCAGCTCCTCCCGCACCCGCGGGGATGGGGGATGACGCTGTCGTTTCGTGGCCTCTCGACTTGACCACATCTGGTGTGAGTTATACCCCCTCCATGTGGGATGTGCAGCTCCTCCTGCACCCATGGGGAGTGGGGAACGCTGTCGTTTTGGGGCCTCCCAACTCGACCACATCTGGTGAGAATTACTCCCCCTCCGTGGGGGATGTGCAGCTCCTCCCGCACCAGCGGGGGGTGGGAAATGCTGTCGTTTTGGGGCCTCCCAACTCGACCACGTCTGGTGAGAGTTATTTCCCATCCGTGGGGATGTGCAATTTTTTTGACCGTGGTGGATACTGCGGGAGCTGTTGGATTTCTGGTGAAGAGATGCCTGGTTCTGTGACTATGCGCCTTCTCCAGTCGACATCTGAGGCTGTCACTAGGGTTGTGACTCCTCCTTTGGAGGCCGAGCTAGGTGGCTCTCTCCCCTTTTCCGCCAGTTTCAACAGCTCCCGTCATATCTGCTGCTACTGCTGTTCTGTCTACAACGTCATCAGGTACCATTTTTAGCCGGCCTCGGCTTATCCCTGCAAGGGTCTGCAGGGATGTCTGTAGTGTGGTTGTGGGGTATCAGCCTCAGCCTTCCCCGACTTCAACTCAACGAAGTCGGAAGTGGCTGCCGACTGAACCCCCTGCTGTGTCCTCTCAGCCGTTGGGCACAGCAGTTTTATACCTGCAGTGGTCTGCAGCGGTGTCTGGTAGTGTAGACGTGGGGGTATCGGCCTCAGCCTTCCCTGACTTCAACTCGGCGAAGTTGGAAGTGGCTGCCAGCTGGACCCTCTACTGTGGTCTCTGTGCAGTCGAGTACCACAGTTTTTGTCATTGACGTTTTCCGTTCACTCATTCTGGTCACACTGCCAATTTTGCAGGACCAACGTCTTCTGTGCAGCCTGGACCTTCTGCCCCACAGAGGTCCGCGGCAACTCTCCTGAGTTTCCTGCTATGTTGATCCTCGGGGTGTGTCGTACCCCTATACACGTCTGCCCTCAGATGTTTCGGCTGCCGCCCGTCGCCCCGCTTCAGGTGTATTGGAGGATCGTGACCCTTCGCTGGTTAAGAGGGTCAGGTGTGAAGCCACTTTGCTGGTTCGTCCCCATGTCGAACCGGCTGGTACAGGCAGTGAGCTTAGGGAGGCCCTCTCCTTACTCACTCAGGTTCTGTCCAAGAGCCTTCCTGTTGCTTCCAGCGAGGCAGCGAGTGGTTTCCAGGCGCCCCCTATGGTGCCACCTCCCAGGATTGGAAACAGGACGCTTTCTGATCCCCCTGGTGTGCCTACACCATGGGAGGCGTCGGCTGGTTTGCCCAGGATGGGCTATGTGTCTTCCGACTCCGGGGAGCCTGCAGTCTTCTGACTTGGGGGCAGCTCTTGACTTTGTGTTTGGGTTCCTTCCGGATCTCAAACCAGCCGACAGTGTCAGCCAGGCCGCCATCATCGGTCGCGCGCCTACAGCCTGTGGAGCAACCTGCTTCTGGGCGTCTTCGTCCGTGTCAGTCAGTACAGGTGGATGAAGCATTTTCAGCCTTGGACTCTTAAGCTGAGTTCCAAGGCTATGAAGGCTCCGTTCTTCACCAGGGTTGACACCTTTTTGCCCCTGGTGCGTTATCGTTACTACGATTTCGCCAATCCATCAGTCTTCCGCACTTTGATTGTTTTGGATCAGGACTCCAATTCCCTCGGGCTTTCCAAGCCTAAGTCTGCCGTCATTCCTATGATGACTCTGGAGTCCATGTTGGGCTTATCGAGAGGAATGCTGGGTATGCTTTCTCTCTTGATCACGTTGTCTCTGCCTTAGCTGCCTATCTGCCTCCAGATAGGTTTGATGATCTACAGGCTCCTTTGCGTGTGCTGTCTCCAAGACGCTCATGCGTCTTACTCACACGCATGCCTGTGGCACGGCTATTTTGGAACTAGTTCGAAGGGTCTCTGTGCTGGATACAGGCCGATCCCTTCCTGGGGGCAGTGCGCTGATCTTCGATCTGCTTCTTTGGCAGGTCCGCTACTGTTCCATGGGTTCCGTGTTGACGGTCTGGGATGACGTCCTACGTCATTCCAAAGATCAGCTGCTGCTTCGTCAGGTTGATCAGCCTTCTAGGGGAGGCAGGGACCATTGAAAGCCTAACAAGTACCCTTCTGCTTCCTCTGCGAAGCAAAGGGCTGATCTTCTGCCACCGCTTCTACTTCTTACTCACGGGGTAAGGGTAAGCGTCGGCAGGCTAGAGGGAAGTTTCAGGATTCTTCATTCAGTAGAGGAGGTGGTTTCTCCTCTTGCGGGCCTCGTCGGGGCTCGAACTGAAGGTCCTCATCTCGATTCGTCCCAGGTTGGAGAAAGGATAACAGTGTTCGCAGACCGTTGGGTCCGATCCGATCCTTGGGTGTTAGATGTTGTTCGGTCCGGGCTGCGAATATCCTTCCGAAGGCACCCCACTCTGTCCAGAGTGCCTCTTCCAACCACAGTTCTTTCAGACGTTTTACGTCGGGAGCTTTTGTCCACGGAGATAGACAATCCCCTAGCCAAGGGGGGGGGCATTCGAGGTCGTCAAGAACATTCAGTCATTGGCGTTATATTCCCGCCTGTTCTTGGTGCCGAAAAAGGACGGCCGACCGGTTATCGATCTGAGTATCCTGAACCAGTCTATCATTGCTCCCAAGTTCAGCATGGAGACTTTCAGGTCAGTCCTCCTCCGTTCCATTCACCAGGGAGATTTCGCTTCCAGCATCGACCTGCGAGATGCTTACTTTCACTTTCCGATTTATCGGGTGTCGTGGAAGTATCTCAGGTTCGCTTTTCTGGGGCGAGTTTACCAGTTGAAGGCCATGCCTTTCGGTCTCAATCTGGCTCCTTGGACCTTCACCCGAGTCGCATGTGATAGCCTTCCATCGCACACAGTCCAGGGTGACTACTTCGGCATATCTAGACGATATCCTCCAGAGGCATTCCAGTGCTGCCTTACTGGAGTTGGATGTCGACACTCTGTTGAGCTTGCTCACGTCGCTAGGATTCAGAGTCAACGAGGAGAAGTCAGATCTGGTCCCTTCTCAGTCGTTTTGTCATCTGGGGATGGCCTTCCGCACTCAGTTCAATACGGTGGCGGTTCCCCAGGCCAGGGTTGTGATTCTCTCAGCTTTTGCTCCGACTCTGTCCCAGTCCACATCCGCAACAGCTCGGGGTATTCTCCGGCTGCTTGGTCTCTGCGGTTCGGTGACGGATCTCATTCCTCTAGGTCGGCTGCATGTCAGACCTCTCCAACACTTTCTGCTCAGTCGTTGGAGGCCGAATGTCGATTCTCCGGATCTGATGCTTCAGTTCCAGAATCTCTTCATCCTCACCTTCGCCACTGGACGAATGTTCAGTGGATCACGCAGGGTGTCCCATTGGACTTACCCGCGTCCGATCGCGTTTTGACGGCAGATGCCAGCGATCTCGGATGGGGTGCGACGTTGGATCCTCCAGGTCTTTCCCTTCACGGGATGTGGGACCAGGATCAGGCATCTCTACACATCAACCAGAAGGAGCTTCTTGCTCTTCTTCTGAGTTTCAAACAGTGGATCCCTCATCTGTCGATTCGTCAGGTCCTTCTATTGTTCGACAATTCAACAGTGGTTGCTTACAATCGGAACCAGGGCGGCACGCACTCGGTTCCAATGTACGAATTGGCTCAGGATCTTCTACTGCTTGCTCAGGATGTCAACGCCGGGGTGGTTGGTCGTCACATTTCCGGTCGCCTGAACGTCCTAGCCGACTCCCTGTCCCGACGGGGCAGGTTCTTTTCCACCAAGTGGATGCTCCACATGGCGGTTTTCCATCGATCTCTTTGCGACTCGTTGGAACCATCAGGTGGACACTTTCATGTCCCCGTGTCCAGATGCTCTGGCTTTCGCCGTGGATGCTCTGGCCCTCCTTTGGGACGGTCTTGTCGCCTTGGTGGGTGGGGATCAATCTGCTCCGCTCTCTGTTAGTGGCGTTTCTGGCATGTCTCCCTCTATGTCGCGACTTTCTTTGCCAAAGTCGCCCGAGGAGGTTTCAAGTTGACCCGACTTCATTGTACCTTTGAGCATGTCTTTTATCGGGTCCTGTCTCCTCCCTAGTGTTTTTTAGAGACAAGCAGTGGAGTTGCTTTTCATCTTCAAGGAGTCACTCACTCCACTGGTTTAGCCTCTGTGGCTAAGTAGAAGGTTCTTCTGTCGATGGTGTGCGATCACTCTGTTGCTTCTGTCACTCCTTCGATCACACTGCTTGCAGAGTTTCTGGTATATGTTTGTTTCTGGGGGTCTCCAGCAATGGGTACAAGTCCATGCTTCGGAGACCTTTTTCAAATGTGGTACCACATTGTTTCGACACTCATCCTTGTCTCTCCAAGCTTGTTCAGCTCTTTTCCTTGAAAAGGCCTAGGACTTTGCAGTTTACTCCAAGATGGACACTTTCTTGAGCGCTGCTCTGCTTGGGGGGAGGGGGGGGGGGGCGTTCGCGCCTTTATCCTGGATGGATATGCGTTTTCTCACTTGCCAGATCTCTCCTGCATCCATTTCTCGATGGATTTGTCTTGCTAGTCGTGCAGCTTCCGCTCGTCTAGCTACTGGTGATTGTATTACCAATTGTTTTTTCTGCCACGAGGTGCATGCATTGTCTTCCTCTTTTATTAACTCTGTCATGTTGTTGGATGTTATACTGGCAGCCTACTGGAGAAATGCTACCTTCTCCTTTTATCTGCGACAGTTGCAGGAGCCGACAGAGGACCTTTGTCCTACGGGCCCTCTTTCTAAAGCTCAGGCTGTTGTCTATCCCAGCCATTCAGCTTTTTTACAGGGTCAGTTCCTGCTCTGTGCTGTTACTGCCCTTTCTGTCTGTGCGTCGCACTTCACCATATGCCTCATCTTCCATTTTCTTTTACTAATCTTTGTGATGCTATGGTTTGATAGGCCTAGGGATCTCTTCCTCTGTCCACGGTTCCAGTGCAATTGAGTTATGTGTGGGTTGGTTATGTGATTCCCTCCATCCTATTGTCTATTCAGCCTGTAGTAAACAATTGTAAGGTAGGTTGATAAGAAATATAAATTTTATAGTATTTCCTTTCTTATTATACCTACCGCAATTGTTTACATGGAGGCCCTCCCGTCTTCTTATTCGGGTAAGAATCCTTCCTCCCCGCAGATCACATAACTCCTATGTTGGCGGACTCAAAAGAATGATGAATTGATGACGCACTGCGCATTGGTTAACGGAAGTCGTGGATTTGTACTAAGGGAAGAGCGTCCCATACTGGGTGTGCGCCGATGGTGCTCGGCCCAGTTTTGGCTTATTTTTTCGTGGTGTTTTTTTACACCACTTTTCTTTCCCACATCTCTTAGAAAAGATTAAAATAGAGAGTATTTTATCCGAGTTAGGGTCTTCTACTGTAGTGCAAGCATGTAGTAAACAATTGCGGTAGGTATAATAAGAAAGGAAATTTACTATAAAATTTATATTTTCGTTGAGTATTATTTATTTATAGCAATGCACCCTCCCCTCCCCCACCCTACCCCCTCACCTCCAAGATGACAGTGGGGGAGGCACTTTTCTATATGTGACCAATGAGCATTCCAGCCACCCACTTATATGGAGATCAGTGGTGTAAAAGGAATTCTATGCAAGTCTGATAGCCCTTGCATTGTGTTTTTTTGTATTCAGTTATACTGTGTAAGTTTACCATTGAAGGTGACAGTTGCTCGTCGCTGCTTGGTTCTCTCTGGGTACTCTGGCTTCCTCCACCCGTAAAGCTGTCACGATCATGATTAGCCATTGTGGATAAGTATGTGACCTTAAACACCAATAAATAAATAAATAACCATTGAAGGTCCAAATCTATGTTGACAAACTTTTTGTGTCCTAACTGGTTGAGTGCAGGAAGCCCAAATTTGAACCTTCTGAAAAGTGACGGTACTGCAGTTAACCCGCTGCATGCTGATGTTAACATATCAAAATTTCCAGGCACTAATTTATTTATTATTTATTTATTGATGTTTAAGGTCACATATTTATGCACAATGGCTAATCATGACCGTGACAGTTTTACGGGTGGAGGAAGCCGGAGTACCCGGAGAGAACCACCGAGCAACGACGAGCAGCTGCCAGCTCCCCAACATCGTAACTCCGCACTGCAGCACAGGCAGGGTTAGATTGGTTGAAGACATGTGTACCATCGACGTGCAGTACGCCTTAGTACACGGAGTCATCGTGCCCCCACGCGGGCAATGGAGATGAAGTGTCTTGCCCAAGGACACAACGCGGTTGCCGCAGGTGGGATTCGAACCGAGGACCTCTCGGCTTGCAGCCTGCACCTCTACCTACTGAGCCACTGCGCTCCCCCAGGCACTAATTTTTAGCTTAAGTTGACATAGTCAATATAAGCTATTGCCATCACGCGTGCAGAAGTCTGTGAGTCTGTTCACATTTTCCTTTAGCACGGGCTACACCACGTAGTTCTTGTCTGATCATCAGGAAATTTCATATGCAGGTTTGGGGTCATGTCTAGATGAGAACGTCCCCTTTTGGTCGCGATCGGACAACCGGTATTGCTGCCCGAGCCCAAAACCCGAAAACCATTAGCACAGTCTACAGTTCGTATTTATGAAGGGATTTCATTTTAACTTGGTAGGATGCCTCTGTATAATGCCTAGATGAGAACGTGCCCTTTTGGGCATGATCTATCAATCGTGATGGCTGCCCAAGCCCAAAACCCAAAAACTTTTAGCACAGTCTGCAGGTCATGTTTAATATGGAGGGATTTCATTGTAACTTGGTAGGATGACTCCTTATGATGTCTAGATGAGAATTTCCCCATTTGGGCGTGATCTGCCAACCGTGACAACTGCCGGAGCCCAAAACCCGAAAACCTTTAGCATAGTCTACAGGTCATATTTATTGAAGAATTTCATTGTAACTTGGTGGGTTGACATTATACAATGTATAGATGAGAAAGTCCCCTTTTGGTCCTGATTTGGCAACTGTGATGGCTACAGGGGCCCGAAGCCCAAAAACCTTTAACACAGTCTACAGGTCATATTTATGAAGGGATTTCATTGTAACTTGGTAGGATGACTCCAAATAATGTCTAGATGAGAACGTCCCATTTTGATCGCGATTATTCAGCCTTGACGGGTGCCTGAGCCTAAAAACCTTTAGCATAGGCAAAAGGTCATATTTATGGAAGGATTTCATTGTAACCTGTTAGGTTGACTCCATATAATGCCTAGTTGACCCCATATAATGCCTAGATGATGACATCCCGTTTTGGTCGTGATTGGTCAACTGTGATGGCTACAGGTGCCCGAAGCCCGAAAACCTTGAGCACAGTCTACAGGGCATATTTATAAAGGGATTTCAGTGTAACTTCGTAGGATCACTCCGGATGATGCCCAGATGAGATTGTCCCATTTGGTTGCAATCATTCAACCATGATGGCTGCCCAAAGCCCAAAAACCTTTAGCACAGTCTACAGGTCATATTTATGAAGGGATTTCATTGTAACTTGGTAGGTTGACTTCATATAATGTCTAGATGAGAACGTCTCCTTTTGGACACGATTGGGCAACTGTGACGGCTACAGGGGCCCGTAGCCCGAAAACCTTTAGAACAGTCTACAGGTCATAATTATGAAGGAATTTCATTGTAACTTGGTAGGATGACTCCAAATAATGTCTAGATGAGAACATCTCCTTTTGGTCGTGATCATTCAGCCTTTATGGCTGCCCGATCCCAAAGACCTTTAGCGTAGTCTATAAGTCGTATTTATGGAAGGATTTCATTGTAACTTGTTAGGTTGACACCATATAATGCCTAGATGATGACATCCCCTTTTGGTCATGATTGGTCAACTTTGATGGATTCAAGTGCCCGAAGCCCGAAAATCTTGAGCACAGTCTACAGGTCATATTTATGAAGGGATTTCATTGTAACTTCGTAGTATCACTCCAGACGATGCCCAGATGAGAATGTCTCCTTTTGTTTGCGATCATTCAACCATTATGGCTGCCCGAGCCCGAATACCTTTAGCACAGTCTATAGGTCATATTTATGAAGGGATTTCATTGTAACTTGGTAGGTTTGACTTCATATAATGTCCAGATGAGAACATCCCCTTTTGGACATAATTGGGCAACTGTGACAGCTACAGGGGCCCGAAGCCCGAAAACCTTTAGAACAGTCTACAGGTCATAATTATGAAGGGATTTTATAGTAGCTTGGTAGAATGACTCCAAATAATGTCTAAATGAGAACGTACCCTTTTGATGGCTGCCCGAGCCCAAAAACCTTTAGCATAGTCTATTGGTCGTATTTATGGAAGGATGGAGGAAGGATTTCATTGAAACTTGTTAGGTTTGCCCAGATGAGAATGTCCCCTTTTGGTTGCGATCATTCAACCTTGATGGCTGCCCGAGCCCAAACCCCCAAAACCTTTAGCGTAGTCTATAGGTCATATTTATGGAAGGATTTCATTGTAGCCTGTTGGTTTGACTCCATATAATACCTAGATGATGACATCCCCTTTTGGTCGTGATTGGTCAACTGTGACGGCTTCAGGGACCCAAAGCCCGAAAACCTTGAGCACAGTCTTCAGGTCATATTTATGAAGGGATTTCATTGTAACTTCGTAGGATCACTCCAGATGAGAATGTCCCCTTTTGGTTGCAATCCTTCAACCATGATGGCTGCCCGAGCCCAAAGCCCAAAAACCTTTAGCACAGTCTACAGGTCATATTTATGAAGGGATTTCATTGTAACTTGGTAGGTTGACTTCATATAATGTCTAGATGAGAACGTCCTCTTTATACGCAATTGGGAAACTGACGGCTACAGGGGCCCGAAAACCTTTAGCGCAGTCTGCAGGCCATATTTATGAAGGGATTTCAATGTAACTTGATAGGATGACTCGTTTTGGAATAATTTCACTGTAACTTGGTAAGTTTCGTTGATATACATTAACTGTGAGGGCCACATGCATTAACTGTGAGGTCATATTAACCCACCCCTCAGCTCTTTAGTACAGTGTACACCTCATATTATTTTTATCAAAAACATAGCATACAGGGAACAGGAATGAACATATTCCCAATTATCACAATTCTTGTCTTATTTCATAATCCTTTCATAAACATTCAACATTATCCTTTTCATTAAATACAACACACAAGTTAATCTACAGTGTCAATGACACTTCATTTCCTTAACTGGTAGAGCACTGAGTTTTTTTTATTGTCAAAATTTTGTTCACATGTTATTGCCTTGTTACAATTCATGGGAGAGTCCCCATAGGCACTCTCCCATAAATTGTAACCAGGCATATCCACTTAGACTAAATAATATAAAATCAAAATTAATTGAAGCACATCTACAGAATATGAAGTCTTTAAGCTGTTGTACACACGCTTCAGGATAAAGCCTCCAAAATGGGCTTCCAACACCCAACCAGTTAATGCAACCAATTCAGTCTTATTTGACAGAGTTCAATAAAACCCTTGCCAAGAACCCGAAAAGTACATGAATATTAACCAATTGAACCTGCGAGGCCACTTTACCAGTACAGGAAGGTGATATGTCATAATTTCATTAAGTAGGATGACTGAGATTCAATTTTATTCAAATCTGGTCCCTGGGTTAATATTTGGGCCTCCTATGGTAGCCCAAATTTCAACTTAGTGCAATATGGGGACATTTCTTTAAAAATCTTCTCCTTCAGCTCCACCAGTCAGAATGCTTTCACATTTGGTATACAGCATCCTGGTGGTGGAAGGGAAGGGCTCAGGCTCAAGTTTGTTCAAGTTAAGTTCCTAGGTTGATATTTGGACTCCCAAGTTTTGCGTTACTGGAAATCGGGACATTATTTATGTGGTAGCATCCCAGTACTAGAAAAAAATCATCTGGCATGGACAACAAAGTTATAAATAATTAAATAACTTCATTCCTCTGTAATGTTAACTAGGTATAGATGTTAATTAAATCCTTATGAAAACAACTATTGTCAGGTGAGTGCCTCAGGTCTCATGGGGCCTCTTGTTTTTGGTGCATTAGTGTTGACTACTGAAAGGTTCCTTTTAATAATCATTGTGCAATATGTCAGACTTGCGAGCCGTCTTGAGTTTTTAGCTCACCTGAGCGAAGCTCAAGGGGAGCTTTACTAATCACTTTCTGTCCGGCGTCCGTCGTCGTCCGTCCGGCATTAACTTTACATTATCGACTTCTCCTCCTAAACCACTAGCCCAATTTTATTCAAATGTTGGCTAAATGATTATTACCTAATGCCAATTCAGATTTGTTCAAATGAAGTTGCCCCTCCTCCTGGGTGGTGCCACGCCCCCAAGGGGCACCAAATTCTTTGTAAATCTTCTTCTCATGAACCAGCAGTAGCAGAGACTTGATATTTGGTGTGCAGCTTCCTTTTGAGGTGTAGACTCAGATTTGTTCAAGAGAAGTTTGTGGGGCTATACTTGGCGTTGTTATGAGAGGGGCAAAATTTTTTGCCCCGCCCAAAATTTCTATTTTCCAAACCGAGAGGCTGATTTGAACCAAATTTTATGTGAGGGCTTATTGGGTCATGAGTACTTGATTTATGCAAAAAAATTTTTTCCCGCAGCCCCGTGGGAACCGCAGGAGCTAAAAATAGAAAAAATTGAAAACGCCCATATCTCCAAAACTGCACGGCACTGAGAATTTTTATTTGGTGTGCAGCTTCCTTAGGACCAACAGAAAGGATTGGTAAAAAAAAATTGCCATCGGTTTTATCATAGGGTACAGTTTCGGGACTTTGAAAAAGTGCTGAGTCAGCACTTTTTAACACTGTAGGCAATGGGAAAAACATTAAAAAATCTTCTTCTCCAGATCCAGCAGGCAGAATCTTTTGATATTTGGTATGCAACATTGTAGGGTGGATCTGATTCAAGTTTGTTCAAATCGGCCCCCTGGGTTCATATTTGGGCTCAGTATAGGAGCCCGATTTCGAACTTAGTGCATTTCAGGCAAATTTCTTAAAAAATCTTCTTCTCCAGATCCAGCAGGCAGAATCTTTTGATATTTGGTATGCAACATTGTGGGGTGGATCTAATTCAAGTTTGTTCAAATCGGCCCCCTGGGTTTATATTTGGGCTCAGTATAGGAGCCCAAATTTGAACTTACTGCATTTCAGGCAAATTTCTTTGAAAATCTTCTTCTCCAGATCCAGCAGGCAGAATCTTTTGATATTTGGTATGCAACATTGTAGGGTGGATCTGATTCAAGTTTGTTCAAATCGGCTCCCTAGATTCATATTTGGGCTCACTATAGGAGCTCGAATTCGAATTTAGTGCATTTCAGGCAAATTTCTTCAAAAATCATCTTCTCCAGATCCAGCAGGCAGAATCTTTTGATATTTGGTATGCAACGTTGCGGGGTAGATCTGATTCAAGTTTGTTCAAATCGGCCCCCTGGATACATATTTGGGCTTACTATAGAAGCCCGAATTCGAACTTAGTGCATTTCAGGCAAATTTCTTAAAAAATCTTCTTCTCCAGATCCAGCAGGCAGAATCTTTTCATATTTGGTAAGCAACATTGTGGGGTGGATCTGATTCAAGATTGTTCAAATCGGCCCCCTGGGTTCATATTTGGGCTCAGTATAGGAGCCCGATTTCGAACTTAGTGCATTTCAGGCAAATTTCTTAAAAAATCTTCTTCTCCAGATCCAGCAGGCAGAATCTTTTGATATTTGGTATGCAACATTGTAGGGTGGATCTGATTCAAGTTTGTTCAAATCGGCCCCCTGGGTTCATATTTGGGCTCAGTATAGGAGCCCGATTTCGAACTTAGTGCATTTAGGCAAATTTCTTAAAAAATCTTCTTCTCCAGATCCAGAAGGCAGAATCTTTTGATATTTGGTATGCAACATTGTGGGGTGGATCTGATTCAAGTTTGTTCAAATCGGCTTCCTAGATTCATATTTGGGCTCACTATAGAAGCTCGAATTTGAACTTAGTGCATTTCATGCAAATTTCTTAAAAAATCTTCTTCTCCAGATCCAGCAGGCAGAATCTTTTGATATTTGGTAAGCAACATTGCGGGGTGGATCTGATTCAAGTTTGTTCAAATCGGCCCCCTGGGTTTATATTTGGGCTCAGTATAGGAGCCCAAATTTGAACTTATTGCATTTCAAGCAAATTTATTAAAAAATCTTCTTCTCCAGATCCAGCAGGCAGAATCTTTTGATATTTGGTATGCAACATTGTGGGATGGATCTGATGCAAATTTGTTTAAATCGGCTCCCTAGATTCATATTTGAGCTTACTATAGAAGCTCGAATTCGAACTTAGTGCATTTCAGGCAAATTTCTTCAAAAATCATCTTCTCCAGATCCAGCAGGCAGAATCTTTTGATATTTGGTATGCAACATTGCGGGGTGGATCTGATTCAAGTGTGTTCAAATCGGCCCCCTGGATTCATATTTGGGCTCACTATAGAAGCTCGAATTCAAACTTAGTGCATTTCGGGCAAATTTCTTCAAAAATCTTCTTCTCCAGATCCAGCAGGCAGAATCTTTTGATATTTGGTATGCAACATTGCGGGGTGGATCTGATTCAAGTTTGTTCAAATCGGCCCCCTGGATTCATATTTGGGCTTAATATAGAAGCCCGAATTCGGACTTAGTGCATTTCGGGCAAATTTATTAAAAAATCTTCTTCTCCAGATCCAGCAGGCAGAATCTTTTGATATTTGGTATGCAACATTGCGGGGTGGATCTGATTCAAGTTTGTTCAAATCGGCCCCCTGGATTCATATTTGGGCTTAATATAGAAGCCCGAATTCGGACTTAGTGCATTTCGGGCAAATTTATTAAAAAATCTTCTTCTCCAGATCCAGCAGGCAGAATCTTTTGATATTTGGTATGCAACATTGTGGGGTGGATCTGATTCAAGTTTGTTCAAATCGGCTTCCTAGATTCATATTTGGGCTCACTATAGAAGCTCGAATTCGAACTTAGTGCATTTCAGGCAAATTTCTTAAAAAATCATCTTCTCCAGATCCAGCAGGCAGAATCTTTTGATATTTGGTATGCAACATTGCGGGGTGGATCTGATTCAAGTTTGTTCAAATTGGCCCCCTGGATCCATATTTGGGCTCACTATAGAAGCTCGAATTCAAACTTAGTGCATTTTGGGCAAATTTCTTCAAAAATCTTCTTCTCCAGATCCAGCAGGCAGAATCTTTTGATATTTGGTATGCAACATTGTGGGGTGGATCTGATTCAAGTTTGTTCAAATCGGCCCCCTGGATTCATATTTGGGCTTAATATAGAAGCCCGAATTCGCACTTAGTGCATTTCGGGCAAATTTATTAAAAAATCTTCTTCTCCAGATCCAGCAGGCAGAATCTTTTGATATTTGGTATGCAACATTGTGGGGTGGATCTGATTCAAGTTTGTTCAAATCGGCTTCCTAGTTTCATTTTTGGGCTCACTATAGAAGCTCGAATTCGAACTTAGTGCATTTCAGGCAAATTTCTTAAAAAATCTTCTTCTCCAGATCCAGCTTCAGAATCTTTTCATATTTGGTAAGCAACATTGTGGGGTGGATCTGATTCAAGTTTGTTCAAATCGGCCCCCTGGGTTTATATTTGAGCTCCGTATAGGAGCCCAAATTTTAACTTAGTGCATTTCAGGCATATTTCTTAAAAAATCTTCTTCTCCAGATCCAGCAGGCAGAATCTTTTGATATTTGGTATGCAACATTGTGGGGTGGATCTGATTGTGATTCATGAACGTATTTATTTGTAAAGTTGATAGAATCTTAGACAAAATTTGCAGAAAAGATCTACTATAGAAGGGGTGGTATCCAGGGTGAACCGTTTACCCAAATCTAGCAGTACTAATGCATTATTCACACAAATCTCCGTTCAAATTTTATGACCCCTCATTGGAACACACGCATTCAGCTCATTCCAACAAAGGTCATATGCCATGTTTTCGAGACAAAGGAATAAAAATTTTAGTTATTCATGAAATTTTTAGGCAACTGTTGTCTGTTATTCACATTGCTTCATGAAATTTCAGTACTTTTGGAAGTTACCTCAGTAATCAAGGGTTAATTCCCCTTAATTAAATGTCGCCTCTAAAAAACAACCACTTTGCATATCTTACCTTTTTACCAGCATAACTGCCAAAACTTGTCAGCATTCTTCGCAAAAATCGCTATTCAAATTTTAATTTTTGTCTCTTAAACATACATGTACTTATCGCTTGTAAATACCCCATTGGAATGAGCTTTTTGAGCTCATTCCAATGAGAGGTCGCATACCATGCTTTTTGAGTCAAAAAAGCAATTTTTTTAGTTATTCCAGAATTTCGTACGTAAAACACAGCTTTATGACTTCACATTAAAATGAGCTCTCTAAGCTTGTTCCAATCAACATTCACGCACTATGTCCACACAAAAAATAAAATTTTCCATTTATTCAGGAATTTTGTTTGCAAGAACACTCTTACCCCCCCCCCCCCCCCCCCCCCCCACACACACACACACACAAACACACACACACACACAAACACAGACACACACATCTAAAAGTTTGTCAGCAAAAAAACAGTTACTTCAATTTTTAAATGCATTATAGGAACAACTTGCCTAATCAAATTTAAATACTTTTGCATCATTCTGTATCTAGAACAAACCATTTACCATATCTTTACACAAAATTCTCCAGCATCATTCACAAAAAAACACCATTATTTATATATTCACATTTCTGTCTCAAAAATATACCTGATCTTCCCATACCCCTATTGGAATAAGCTGTTTGAGCTTGTTCCAATGATGATAAAAAAAACTAATATTTTGTAAAATTTGTGAAAATTTTTGTTTTCTTGCATGCAAATATATACATGTAGCACATGGAAGATATCCACAGTTGGGGAGAGATGTCCAAGGCTATCTCTTCACATTCCTTGTTTGTGCTTCATGCTAAACCAGTTTGTCTGCAGAGATAAATTTGCTTTATTAAAAATCATTGGAGATTGGCCACACACCAACGATTTTAAATAAAACTAATTTTAGGTAACAAATGTTGAACTTCAAACAAAATCTATCACTCAACCAGTTAATGTTGATGAGGCATGACATGGTGAAGGTGACCTAAAATACTTCTTAGAGTCACTTTGTCAGGTGAGCGATTAAGGCCACGTGGGGCCTCTTGTTTGTAATATTTGCTCGTCTGCACAATAACTTGAAAACAACATCATAGAATTCCATATTTTTATACTGTACCAATGACCCAGACTTAGCTGGTGCTAACTCCACAAAAACCAGGGCCAAACACAAATTTTGCCCCCCAATCCCCAAAATTTGCATCCAAAACAAAAAGAAATCATGTCCTAAAGGACCTCCATAGTACGACTCTACTGCGCATGCGCAGTGACGCAGTCGTCCCGAAATTGGCGCCAAATATCATTCTCTGTTTGGCCCTTCATCAGTCAACATCTCACTGATCTTTGTGCTTGTAAATCTCAGTTTAAAGGATGCCAGACACGTAATTCTTGGAGAAAATGTGATTCTAAGGAGGATAGAAGGAGGAGAGGAAAAAAGAAGTGGCAAAAAATAATCAGGGCTGTACTTAAAATTTTTTGTTAAAATTATGTTAAGTTGCCTATTTTCGAGGCAAACGCCTCTTGTTGTCATTCTTGCTAATTGTTGCACTGCTTATTCAGTGTTTCCTCTCCCCTAACCTTCTAAAGTCCCCCCTTGCAATTCTCCCATGCTTTTGGCATATTTTTGAGAAGTTTCATTTCTAAAAATTCCCTGGGAGAGTTGCTTGGTTACAGAATGTTTTCTGTTATTTTCCCCATAGTTACGTTTTCACCCATGGGTGTATAACGTTTGTGTTCTGCATCTTCCATCTGATGTTCTGCAGATTCTCCCCTGGGAGTCTCTGTTTTGCATCAGATAGAGTGTAATTGAGGACTGATTCCGGGCCAGTTTTTTCAGTGCCTGGAGTCATGTTTTCTTCTGTGTTTACACTGTTTGTTTTCATTGGCAACAGCCTTTTTTGAGGGGGGCTGTTTGCCTTTGAGGTAGTTTATCTCATTATAAGATACATTTATATTATCCGAAAGTGTCTCATTAATTATTTTATATAATTTTAAAATTTTTGACCACACTTTGCCATCGGATCCATCGGGGCTCAACGTTACTTTTCAGCAACTTGGGCTTCTCTGAAAAAATATTTTTTCAAAATTATTTTGTTTTGCAATTGTTTTTTCATTTATTAATGGATCATGTTATTATGTATCTTTGTGTCAGGGGTTTTTGCGAGTAACTAGGACTTATTGTTGTTCTTTCACAATGAAGGGAACTTGTTCAAATTGTAATAGGAAGAAATCTTCCTCTGACTTTCATGATTATTGCATAAATTGTAGTCAGTGTTCTCGCATTAATCCCTGTCCTGTATGTGAACATTGGGATGAGAAACATTGGAAACGTGTGTCACGATATGTTGTTTCTGGAGAAAGAGCGATGCCGGCTCTTTCTCCACAAGGTCACTCTACTCTCTCAGTTTCTATTTCAGAGGAACCAGAACAGGGTGATGTTTCCATGTTATCTTCTTCAAGTGTGCGTCCGTCGTCACAATTAAATACAGAGCTAGCGGCAAAAGTGCTCATGGAGATTAGACAAATGTCGTCCGCTAGCTCGCCCGGTGTAGCGTCCATTCACCGAATGGTTCGGCAGCCGGGTCCGTCCGATGCGGTCCAAGAGGAAATTTTGGGTGATGCGAGCACTATAAAAATAATAGATGCACACCCAGTGACGGCGGATAGTGAACGAGAACGGAGGAAGCCTTTTAGTCCGGTTCCTAGCTCGTCCAGGTCCAGCCGGGCCGCGAGCGAGAGAGGCCCCTCTCTCGTACAACAACATCTGGGACCAGATGTTGTGGTACAAAATGTGTCTTTAGCGGAGCATACGTCCGTCGCTCGGGACGCTCCGTTGTATAAGCAGTCCGCAGAGACTGTTAAGGCTTCCTCTTCTCGCCGGCGCACACGACCGCACCTTGGCTGCGTGACCTCCGATATCTTGCCAGCTTCGCCGATGAAGGATTATTCGGCGACCAGGTCACACCATCCGGCAGCCAGGGATTCGAGACCGATGGACTCCGGACGTTCGCATAGGAAACGTATGCGGGAGCCATCTGATGCGGAGCTGCCCTCGGCAAAGCAGCGAAAGACCGCTCCTCCGCAGGTCTCGACGTCGGACATTCTAGTGCAGATAGCACAGCTTATCGCAGCATCCCAGCAGCCGACAGAGACGGTGTCGGATCGAGAATTATCCGACGGCGCTGGGTCGGTACGCTCCGCCGAAGCATCGGGGGCGGATGACCGGGAACATCGGGAGGTCCGACCGGATGGTGAAAGGGATACGGATGAATTGGAGCTATCCCTTTCGGAACAACACAAAGCTGCCGTAGACTTCATCCGGCACTTTCTTCCTCAAGTTGTTCCGTCGGGCCAGACTGCTGCGCTTCCGGACAGGAGAATTATAGCGTCATTGGACTCTGATTTTTTCGAGCGGTTCAGGGACATCGCTCCCGAGTTTCCGTCGCAGTCCAATAATGTTGCAAGAACATTTGAATTATTGAACGACGCTATTTTTAAACTTGCTTCCAGGACAGGGAAAGCAGGCTTCTTGTCCGCAAATACTCTCAACCTGCCTTTCATTAATACAAGGAATAAATTCGACACGGCAGGTCAGGGTATACCGAGAGTTCCTCTGCGTATGGACGACGAGGCGGAAGACTTAGAGCTATCATTACCGTCGTCAGCTTCTATTCCAACCGCAGTGTTGGAAACAGCTATTGCGTCTAACAGAGCCAATTTAGATGCCTTATCTTACGCAGATCACCTTACGAAGGCGTTATCACTGCGTCTTCAAGGGGAAGAGTTTCAGGATATACAATCCTCCTTAAGACTTCTTTCAAGGGCAGTAGCTTATTCCACGTGTAACTCCGCCCTTTCAGTGGCAAATCTGGAGTTGGTTAGACGTGACGCAGCCCTGTCTACATCCACACTAGTGGATTCTAAGGTGAAGAACTCTCTTAGAGTCGCTTCGGTCTCAGGAGATCTTCTCTTTGACGGCAAGCTTTCCGCTATTTATGATAATATTAAAAAGAAAGCTAGTGATTCTCTGTTGTTTAGATCCGCTCCTAAAAGGTCGGATTCAGCAGACACGAATAAGGCGGGCACTTCTGGGTCTTATCCGCCCAAGAGAGGTTCCTATAGAGGTTCCGGTGCGTCCTCTAGCTCTTATTCGAGAGACCGTCAGGATAGCGACTCTCGTTCGGGACGTCCTTCAGGCCGGGACAATCGGTCGGACGCCCCGAGGTCGACGAGGCGAGGTGCGGGTCGTGGAAGACGTGGTTTCTCCTACCGCAGGCCTCGCAGATCCAGGAGGTGATGGCTCAAACCTCTATCGCGTTCCGGTTGGCGGAAGGTTGTCGAGTTTTTCTCAAGAGTGGGCGTCGATTACGGACGACCCGTGGGTGAGAGGAGTGACTTCGGAAGGTCTAAAGATATCCTTCAAACGAAAGCCTCCATTAACTCGAAGTCCAAAGTGGACTCATCTTCCGTCAAACCCTCAGAAAAGAGACGCTCTGCTATCAGAGGTGCAGTCTCTTTTAATGAAGAACGCGGTAGAGGTCGTAGAAAACCAGGAATCGCTGGGATTCTACAGCCATCTGTTTCTGGTTCCGAAACCAGACGGCTCGTTCCGTCCAGTCATAGATTTGAGCTGGATAAACAAGCTGATCATCGCTCCGAAGTTTTATATGGAGACGATTCGATCGGTCAGAGCGAGTATTCGGGTGAACGATTATGCAACGAGCATAGATCTCAAAGATGCGTACTTTCACGTCATGGTACATCCGACATTCCGAAAGTATCTATGCTTCGCAGTCCTAGGAGTGGTGTATCAGTTCCGGGCCATGTGCTTCGGATTGAATCTAGCACCCTGGGCTTTCACTCGGGTAATGAACTCGGTAATGATCTACTTCCGAGCTCATTCGTCTGCGGTAACGTCGGCCTACCTGGACGACATTCTTCAGAGGTACGGCAACGAGTTAACGCTTCAGAACGATGTTCAGAATCTTCTTCTATTGCTCCGACGTCTCGGTTTCATAGTAAACGAGGAGAAGTCGGATCTGGTGTCGTCCAAGTCATTCACTCATCTGGGAATGAGCTTCGAGACGCACAACAATCTCGTTCGTCTGCCGTTAACCAGAGCGAAATTAGTCAGTTGTTACGCTCGCTATTGTCTAAATACAGACAAAGTCACAGCGAGAGAATTTATGAGACTGATAGGTCTGTGCGGAGCCGCTGCGGATCTCATTCCGATGGGACGGCTACGCACACGGCCTCTTCAAATTTTCTTGACTCAGAATTGGAGTGTGAAAATTCATTCGCTCGATGTAGACGTTCTCTTGTCAGATCAAGTGAAACAAGAGATTCAGACTTGGGCAAACATTCAGTGGTTAACTCAAGGAGTTCCGCTGCAGTTGCCGGATCCGAGTTTTACCATTATGACGGATGCCAGTCAAACAGGTTGGGGTGCATCATTAATCCCAACGGATTCGAGATGCCAGGGTCTTTGGGATCCGCAATTCCTGTGCAAGCACATAAACATCAAGGAAATGATGTCAATTTGGCTTGCGTTACGTCACTGGATGGACATTATTCACGATGCTCATGTCCAAATCCTATCCGACAATACGACAGTAGTGGCGTATATACGGAATCAGGGAGGCACTCATTCAGTTCCGTTGTTCAATCTAACGGAAAGAATCCTTCTGTTTGCGTTGGAACATCACGTTCTTCTTTCGGTCCGTCACATACCGGGTCGTCTGAATGTGCTAGCAGACTCCCTTTCTCGAAAGGGTCGCTTGTTGCCGTCGGAGTGGACTCTCAACAAACAAGTATTCAATCAGATTTGCTACCAATGGGAACGGCCAATGATAGACTTATTTGCGACACATCTCAACAATCAGTTGCAGACGTATGTGTCCCCGTGTCCGGATCCAAGAGCATTTGCTGTAGACGCTCTATCGATCCCTTGGGACGGAATGATAGGATATGCGTATCCTCCAGCGCCGTTAATTCAACAAGTATTGCTAAAGATAAAACAATCTCAATGCAAGATTCTGTTGGTAGCATCTCTGTCGCCACAGAGACCGTGGATAAATCTACTCAGGTGTCTGTTGTGGGACCTACCGCGGAAGCTCCCTCCACGAGAGGATCTTCTTTGGCAGGGGAAATCGCGCCAACTGCATCACAACCCGCAAGGTCTCAACCTTCACGTTTTTCCGTTGTGCGGTCCTTCTTGCATGGCAAGCACTTTACAGGACGAGCAGTGGACACGATTTCTAACTGTAGCAGGACCTCCTCTTCGCTAAACTATGCGGCTAAGTGGAAGGTTTTCCGTCGTTGGTGTAGGGATCATTCTGTTGATATATTTGATCCCTCTATACCAGACATTGCTAACTTTCTAGTATACTTGTTTGACGAAATCAAACTGCAACCGGTTACTATAAAGGGTTATAGATCTATGTTATCTGATACCTATGCACATCATGATAGTTTACAAATTGGATCTAATGTCTCTTTATCGAAATTGGTTAGAAACTTTTCGATAAATAGACCCAGAACTCTTAGATTAATTCCTAAGTGGAATTTAGCTTGGGTTCTCCTTAAATTGAAGGAAAAGCCATTTGAACCTCTTGGGACAGTAGATTTCAAATTCTTATCTTATAAGACAGCTTTTCTCTTAGCTTTCTCTTCTGCCAGAAGAGTCAGTGAGCTTCATGCACTATCGGTGGATGATTCTCATTATCGTAGTGTTGGGAACACTATCACCTTCACTACTAACGTCGGTTTTTTAGCTAAGAATCAGGCTCCTAATAAATATCCGGAACCTATTGTTATTAAGGCTCTTCCGTCTTCAGACGGGCGTAGGCCTTTACTCTGTCCTGTTAGAGCACTACGTATCTATAAACAGAGATCTCAGTTCATCAGAAAGGGACGGAAACGTTTCTTTCTGTCTTTGATGCCTAATAGAAAGGACATTTCAGTCCATTCTATTGCTAGATGGATTCAGTTAACTATCCGTACTGCGTATGAAGATTTATCTTCTTCTCAGCAGTCTGTGCTTAAGATTTCTGCTCATGAAGTAAGAGCTCTTTCTACTTCCTGGGCTTATGCTAATAGTGTTGCTATTACAGATTTAATGAAGGCTGCTTATTGGTCTCAGCCATCCACATTTACTAATTTTTATCTCAGAAATATTGAGTCCATTTCTGGAGACCTGCATTGTTTAGGTCCGTTATCTGTTGCTCAGAATGTCGTCCACTAAACAGTTGCAACTATAGTTATGCAGGCTTTCTGTTCCGGCAGTGACTCCGTCCGGCTGCCCTCTTCGCTCTGGGCTATTTGACCCAGGGCAAGGGGAAGGGGGGGGGCGGGTGTTCCCTTAGGTCACCTGCTTTATAGTGAAAAGCAAGGGAATGCCTCCTCCAAGACAGTATTTCTGAGTCGCTTCCGGGATGGTTTTAAAGTGTAATATTAATGTTTAATTTCATTCATGTCTTATTTTTAAAGTGTAGCTCGGTGTGAAGCATTTGTATATGTCAAGTGTCAAACGGGCTTTAATATACAATACTCGGACACTTTTAAATGATTATAAAGAGTCTCAATTCTCTGGACTACTTTATTTATTGGCTTGTTTTAAAAATAATTAGTATAAAGGTTATACTGGATGTTAATAGAGAACATGAATGTTATTGTGCTCAATTATTAAGGGTAGTGTATCTTTCTAATTTAAATATTAAATAAGAAAGATACATGTAAAGCCTAATACTCCTTTTCTCCTTAAGGGGTTACCTCTTTATTTTATAATTGAGCTTATTGGATTTTCCTCTATGTCCTAGGCCCTCCAGCCTGTTTACTATTCAGCTAAGTCTGGGTCATTGGTACAGTATAAAAATGTTAAAAAATTTATAGTAATTTATATATTTTTTATACTTACCAATGACCCAGACGGGGATGGCCCTCCCTGAGTTGGGAACTCTTGCCTCCCCGCTGAGTACATAGCGCTGACCAGGCACTGCCAGTAAGAATGATATTTGGCGCCAATTTCGGGACGACTGCGTCACTGCGCATGCGCAGTAGAGTCGTACTATGGAGGTCCTTTAGGACATGATTTCTTTTTGTTTTGGATGCAAATTTTGGGGATTGGGGGGCAAAATTTGTGTTTGGCCCTGGTTTTTGTGGAGTTAGCACCAGCTAAGTCTGGGTCATTGGTAAGTATAAAAAATATATAAATTACTATAAATTTTTTAACTTTTATGGGTAGATTAGCAAGGACTAGACAGAAGTTCCTTTCAATAATCAGGGTTATGACATATCTAATATAGTCACGATAGTTCAGTCATCAGGAATTTGTGTTTGTAAAAAAAAAAATCCTTAATTTTCCAGTTTGCAGTAAATTGAGATGCAGTTGAGATTTGTAAAGTACACTTTCCCAATTAAATGATTGAATTTACATTTAGCAACTGTATCAGGATGTCATTACTCTGCACTGCTGTTGTGAAAGTTTTGTAGTTTTTACATACAATTCATTAATTGCAAATTTTTCAAAAGTTCTTGGTTTGACATAAAAGTATAAGAATTATTACCTGGTTTCTATACAATCAACATCAGAGATAATTGAAATGATTTGAGACAAAGGTCATTGAAGTTTGTGAAAATTCTCCATAAAAAGTCCTGGAGTCTATTTTTTGAAAAAATCTCAAATTCAGAATCAGGATTTCTGACATCAAGTTTAACTCTCTATTTGGCTGAGATTTTGACTTTAATCCATATTTTGAAAAATACCAAAGTAAAACTTGACCAGTTTCAAAGTTTCTGTCACCGTTCGTGATTGTTGGTCGAGTGTGTTAACAACCGAGACCTTTGGTTTGCATCTAGGCGGCAGCCTCATACTGTTAGCACAATAACGTGAACCAACGATATCCGATTTGACTAATATTTGCCATACAGGTCTTTTGCAATAATATCTCAAAACGAGTTTGAAAACTGGCCTAGCCCAATTTTTCATTACAGAGTTTTGGGGTGTAATTAGTAAATTTTTACGAATTTTGAGCTTGTTAGCACAATAACTTGAACAAAAGTTCTCCCGATTTTTCTAATATTTTCCATACAGTTCTTTTGCAATAATATCACAAGCGAGTTCAGAAACTTGCCTGGACCGATTTTTTGTTGCAGAATTATGGGCCTTAATTAAATAATTATAACTGAGCAAATGTTCCAGATTTGACAACCTGCATACGATTGATAACCAGGTTATGGACATGCAAACACTCTCCGATTGCCACCACAACTCGATGCCTGCATTTCTGATGCACACCTCTGTTCCCAATAAAGGTTGATAGTTGCTTGGTTTGAGTTGACTTTTAACCCTCTCAATCGGTAATTAAATAATTATAACTGAGCAAATGTTCCAGATTTGACAATCCGCATATGATTGATAACCAGGTTATGGACATGCAAACACTCTCCGATTGCCACCACAACTCGATGCCTGCATTTCTGATGCACACCTCTTGCTCCCAATAAAGGTTGATAGTTGCTTGGTTTGAGCTGACTTTTATCCCTCTCAATTGGTAAGCATAAATTTTTGTGGGTGTAAAATTCAGTGGTCGGTTAGTGAACGGAATAATAAACAACAGCTGAAGACGTTCATTAAAAATTTAATCCTACAGCTCTATTAAATTTATGCTGAACCTCTTCAGTGCAAAGTAGATTCACCTGAGTGCTACATCTAGTGTTGTGTGCAGTTATTCAAAATCTTGAGTGAAGAATTTAGTCTGAATTTGATTATGACAATATTTATTTCCAACTTCAGAGATACCGGTACTACATAAATTGATAAGATATTTCTTGAATCGACAATAAGCTGAAAGCTTATGGGGATAATTTCCACCAAACATACAGTTACACCTGTAACAATTGCAATGGAAACAATGTGACTTGTTATAACCCAAACTGTTCTCATAACTTTTAAGTATGTCAAGATCTTTCACTATTAATTGGAAACAAATCACACTGGATCTGTTTTTGAGTTAGAAAAAAACAGTGATAGTTAGAACAGTAAAATTAAACAGTTCTGATGGGATGCAATTAAATAAGGCCTAAAAATTCTCTTCTTTATCAAAGTCAGACAATGGTAGCTCCAGACAGTATTTCTTGGTAGATATGCTTACTCTGTTGAGTTCTCGTGATCAGCACATTTTCTATAATTGATATCGGTATCAGTCTGGAAGTGCAGTACACAGCCTGATATTTGTAACCACTTAATTGTAGCCAACAACTGAGAACCACACTTCAAGTTAAGGAGCCTCAGTGATATGCAATTTTTATAAAACAAATTAATTCTGCACTCAACACAGTTAATTCTACAGATTAGATTTAAAATTATCTTGTTATAGCATGATGGTACCAACTACACTGTTAAAGTTTTGGAGTTGGGATCTCCATGTCTTTAAGGGGCAAAACGATGACTTGAGTAGAACTCGAGACTTCAGTCCACTTTAAGATTTAAGTCAAGACTGGAGCTTTTTTTTCAAATATTTGACTTGAGTAACTCTGACTTTAGTCCACTTTGGGATTTAAGTCAGACTGGAGGTTTTTTTTTTCAAAATATAGGGCCCTGGATTTTTAGTGTTTGGTCAGGTGTATCAACCAGGTACAATTTCATAAAAAATTCTTAGGTGAATAAAAAACTAAACTATAATGACAAGTATACACTCATAATTGCAAGCAGGAAATAGCTGACAATTTTGTTTCTTCTAGGAGCAACCACTTCTCTATGAACTGAGTTACAGTCATGAAAAAAATGATCGTAAAAGGCTGATTTATAGAGGTGAAAAAGAAAGAATTGTTTTTACATTGCCGAGTGGTCGTTCTCAAAATGATTATAAAGGTATGTTTTTTTTTCTTGTGAAACTGACTAATTCTAGTTGTAAGGAAAGTCTTTTGAGGCCAAATCATGACTGTGTATACATTACAGAGAGAGAAGACAGATTGCATATTAACATATCATGGGGGTATTTCTCTAAATAGCTATCATTGCATATATGGTTCTTGTAAAAATGGTGTATTTGATACCCCACAGTTTGTGTGGAAGATGGATTTTCAAAACTGAACAATCTGATTTTTTTCTGCTGGAAACAGATGTAGCTGGTTGATGGAGAAAATCAGGATTTTGATAGAAAATCAAATATTTTTATACTGTACCAATGACCCAGACTTAGCTGGTGCTAACTCCACAAAAAACCAGGGCCAAACACAAATTTTGCCCCCCAATCCCCAAAATTTGCATCCAAAACAAAAAGAAATCATGTCCTAAAGGACCTCCATAGTACGACTCTACTGCGCATGCGCAGTGACGCAGTCGTCCCGAAATTGGCGCCAAATATCATTCTCTGTTTGGCCCTTCATCAGTCAACATCTCACTGATCTTTGTGCTTGTAAATCTCAGTTTAAAGGATGCCAGACACGTAATTCTTGGAGAAAATGTGATTCTAAGGAGGATAGAAGGAGGAGAGGAAAAAAGAAGTGGCAAAAAATAATCAGGGCTGTACTTAAAATTTTTTGTTAAAATTATGTTAAGTTGCCTATTTTCGAGGCAAACGCCTCTTGTTGTCATTCTTGCTAATTGTTGCACTGCTTATTCAGTGTTTCCTCTCCCCTAACCTTCTAAAGTCCCCCCTTGCAATTCTCCCATGCTTTTGGCATATTTTTGAGAAGTTTCATTTCTAAAATTTCCCTGGGAGAGTTGCTTGGTTACAGAATGTTTTCTGTTATTTTCCCCATAGTTACGTTTTCACCCATGGGTGTATAACGTTTGTGTTCTGCATCTTCCATCTGATGTTCTGCAGATTCTCCCCTGGGAGTCTCTGTTTTGCATCAGATAGAGTGTAATTGAGGACTGATTCCGGGCCAGTTTTTTCAGTGCCTGGAGTCATGTTTTCTTCTGTGTTTACACTGTTTGTTTTCATTGGCAACAGCCTTTTTTGAGGGGGGCTGTTTGCCTTTGAGGTAGTTTATCTCATTATAAGATACATTTATATTATCCGAAAGTGTCTCATTAATTATTTTATATAATTTTAAAATTTTTGACCACACTTTGCCATCGGATCCATCGGGGCTCAACGTTACTTTTCAGCAACTTGGGCTTCTCTGAAAAAATATTTTTTCAAAATTATTTTGTTTTGCAATTGTTTTTTCATTTATTAATGGATCATGTTATTATGTATCTTTGTGTCAGGGGTTTTTGCGAGTAACTAGGACTTAGTGTTGTTCCTTCACAATGAAAGGAACTTGTTCAAATTGTAATAGGAAGAAATCTTCCTCTGACTTTCATGATTATTGCATAAATTGTAGTCAGTGTTCTCGCATTAATCCCTGTCCTGTATGTGAACATTGGGATGAGAAACATTGGAAACGTGTGTCACGATATGTTGTTTCTGGAGAAAGAGCGATGCCGGCTCTTTCTCCACAAGGTCACTCTACTCTCTCAGTTTCTATTTCAGAGGAACCAGAACAGGGTGATGTTTCCATGTTATCTTCTTCAAGTGTGCGTCCGTCGTCACAATTAAATACAGAGCTAGCGGCAAAAGTGCTCATGGAGATTAGACAAATGTCGTCCGCTAGCTCGCCCGGTGTAGCGTCCATTCACCGAATGGTTCGGCAGCCGGGTTCGTCCGATGCGGTCCAAGAGGAAATTTTGGGTGATGCGAGCACTATAAAAATAATAGATGCACACCCAGTGACGGCGGATAGTGAACGAGAACGGAGGAAGCCTTTTAGTCCGGTTCCTAGCTCGTCCAGGTCCAGCCGGGCCGCGAGCGAGAGAGGCCCCTCTCTCGTACAACAACATCTGGGACCAGATGTTGTGGTACAAAATGTGTCTTTAGCGGAGCATACGTCCGTCGCTCGGGACGCTCCGTTGTATAAGCAGTCCGCAGAGACTGTTAAGGCTTCCTCTTCTCGCCGGCGCACACGACCGCACCTTGGCTGCGTGACCTCCGATATCTTGCCAGCTTCGCCGAGGAAGGATTATTCGGCGACCAGGTCACACCATCCGGCAGCCAGGGACTCGAGACCGATGGACTCCGGACGTTCGCATAGGAAAAGTATGCGGGAGCCATCCGATGCGGAGCTGCCCTCGGCAAAGCAGCGAAAGACCGCTCCTCCGCAGGTCTCGACGTCGGACATTCTAGTGCAGATAGCACAGCTTATCGCAGCATCCCAGCAGCCGACAGAGACGGTGTCGGATCGAGAATTATCCGACGGCGCTGGGTCGGTACGCTCCGCCGAAGCATCGGGGGCGGACGACCGGGAACATCGGGAGGTCCGACCGGATGGTGAAAGGGATACGGATGAATTGGAGCTATCCCTTTCGGAACAACACAAAGCTGCCGTAGACTTCATCCGGCACTTTCTTCCTCAAGTTGTTCCGTCGGGCCAGACTGCTGCGCTTCCGGACAGGAGAATTATAGCGTCATTGGACTCTGATTTTTTCGAGCGGTTCAGGGACATCGCTCCCGAGTTTCCGTCGCAGTCCAATAATGTTGCAAGAACATTTGAATTATTGAACGACGCTATTTTTAAACTTGCTTCCAGGACAGGGAAAGCAGGCTTCTTGTCCGCAAATACTCTCAACCTGCCTTTCATTAATGCAAGGAATAAATTCGACACGGCAGGTCAGGGTATACCGAGAGTTCCTCTGCGTATGGACGACGAGGCGGAAGACTTAGAGCTATCATTACCGTCGTCAGCTTCTATTCCAACCGCAGTGTTGGAAACAGCTATTGCGTCTAACAGAGCCAATTTAGATGCCTTATCTTACGCAGATCACCTTACGAAGGCGTTATCACTGCGTCTTCAAGGGGAAGAGTTTCAGGATATACAATCCTCCTTAAGACTTCTTTCAAGGGCAGTAGCTTATTCCACGTGTAACTCCGCCCTTTCAGTGGCTAATCTGGAGTTGGTTAGACGTGACGCAGCCCTGTCTACATCCACACTAGTGGATTCTAAGGTGAAGAACTCTCTTAGAGTCGCTTCGGTCTCAGGAGATCTTCTCTTTGACGGCAAGCTTTCCGCTATTTATGATAATATTAAAAAGAAAGCTAGTGATTCTCTGTTGTTTAGATCCGCTCCTAAAAGGTCGGATTCAGCAGACACGAATAAGGCAGGCACTTCTGGGTCTTATCCGCCCAAGAGAGGTTCCTATAGAGGTTCCGGTGCGTCCTCTAGCTCTTATTCGAGAGACCGTCAGGATAGCGACTCTCGTTCGGGACGTCCTTCAGGCCGGGACAATCGGTCGGACGCCCCGAGGTCGACGAGGCGAGGTGCGGGTCGTGGAAGACGTGGTTTCTCCTACCGCAGGCCTCGCAGATCCAGGAGGTGATGGCTCAAACCTCTATCGCGTTCCGGTTGGCGGAAGGTTGTCGAGTTTTTCTCAAGAGTGGGCGTCGATTACGGACGACCCTTGGGTGAGAGGAGTGACTTCGGAAGGTCTAAAGATATCCTTCAAACGAAAGCCTCCATTAACTCGAAGTCCAAAGTGGACTCATCTTCCGTCAAACCCTCAGAAAAGAGACGCTCTGCTATCAGAGGTGCAGTCTCTTTTAATGAAGAACGCGGTAGAGGTCGTAGAAAACCAGGAATCGCTGGGATTCTACAGCCATCTGTTTCTGGTTCCGAAACCAGACGGCTCGTTCCGTCCAGTCATAGATTTGAGCTGGATAAACAAGCTGATCATCGCTCCGAAGTTTTATATGGAGACGATTCGATCGGTCAGAGCGAGTATTCGGGTGAACGATTATGCAACGAGCATAGATCTCAAAGATGCGTACTTTCACGTCATGGTACATCCGACATTCCGAAAGTATCTACGCTTCGCAGTCCTAGGAGTGGTGTATCAGTTCCGGGCCATGTGCTTCGGATTGAATCTAGCACCCTGGGCTTTCACTCGAGTAATGAACTCGGTAATGATTTACTTCCGAGCTCATTCGTCTGCGGTAACGTCGGCCTACCTGGACGACATTCTTCAGAGGTACGGCAACGAGTTAACGCTTCAGAACGATGTTCAGAATCTTCTTCTATTGCTCCGACGTCTCGGTTTCATAGTAAACGAGGAGAAGTCGGATCTGGTGCCGTCCAAGTCATTCACTCATCTGGGAATGAGCTTCGAGACGCACAACAATCTCGTTCGTCTGCCGTTAACCAGAGCGAAATTAGTCAGTTGTTACGCTCGCTATTGTCTAAATACAGACAAAGTCACAGCGAGAGAATTTATGAGACTGATAGGTCTGTGCGGAGCCGCTGCGGATCTCATTCCGATGGGACGGCTACGCACACGGCCTCTTCAAATTTTCTTGACTCAGAATTGGAGTGTGAAAATTCATTCGCTCGATGTAGACGTTCTCTTGTCAGATCAAGTGAAACAAGAGATTCAGACTTGGGCAAACATTCAGTGGTTAACTCAAGGAGTTCCGCTGCAGTTGCCGGATCCGGGTTTTACCATTATGACGGATGCCAGTCAAACAGGTTGGGGTGCATCATTAATCCCAACGGATTCGAGATGCCAGGGTCTTTGGGATCCGCAATTCCTGTGCAAGCACATAAACATCAAGGAAATGATGTCAATTTGGCTTGCGTTACGTCACTGGATGGACATTATTCACGATGCTCATGTCCAAATCCTATCCGACAATACGACAGTAGTGGCGTATATACGGAATCAGGGAGGCACTCATTCAGTTCCGTTGTTCAATCTAACGGAAAGAATCCTTCTGTTTGCGTTGGAACATCACGTTCTTCTTTCGGTCCGTCACATACCGGGTCGTCTGAATGTGCTAGCAGACTCCCTTTCTCGAAAGGGTCGCTTGTTGCCGTCGGAGTGGACTCTCAACAAACAAGTATTCAATCAGATTTGCTACCAATGGGAACGGCCAATGATAGACTTATTTGCGACACATCTCAACAATCAGTTGCAGACGTATGTGTCCCCGTGTCCGGATCCAAGAGCATTTGCTGTAGACGCTCTATCGATCCCTTGGGACGGAATGATAGGATATGCGTATCCTCCAGCGCCGTTAATTCAACAAGTATTGCTAAAGATAAAACAATCTCAATGCAAGATTCTGTTGGTAGCATCTCTGTCGCCACAGAGACCGTGGATAAATCTACTCAGGTGTCTGTTGTGGGACCTACCGCGGAAGCTCCCTCCACGAGAGGATCTTCTTTGGCAGGGGAAATCGCGCCAACTGCATCACAACCCGCAAGGTCTCAACCTTCACGTTTTTCCGTTGTGCGGTCCTTCTTGCATGGCAAGCACTTTACAGGACGAGCAGTGGACGCGATTTCTAACTGTAGGAGGACCTCCTCTTCGCTAAACTATGCGGCTAAGTGGAAGGTTTTCCGTCGTTGGTGTAGGGATCATTCTGTTGATATATTTGATCCCTCTATACCAGACATTGCTAACTTTCTAGTATACTTGTTTGACGAAATCAAACTGCAACCGGTTACTATAAAGGGTTATAGATCTATGTTATCTGATACCTATGCACATCATGATAGTTTACAAATTGGATCTAATGTCTCTTTATCGAAATTGGTTAGAAACTTTTCGATAAATAGACCAAGAACTCTTAGATTAATTCCTAAGTGGAATTTAGCTTGGGTTCTCCTTAAATTGAAGGAAAAGCCATTTGAACCTCTTGAGACAGTAGATTTCAAATTCTTATCTTATAAGACAGCTTTTCTCTTAGCTTTCTCTTCTGCCAGAAGAGTCAGTGAGCTTCATGCACTATCGGTGGATGATTCTCATTATCGTAGTGTTGGGAACACTATCACCTTCACTACTAACGTCGGTTTTTTAGCTAAGAATCAGGCTCCTAATAAATATCCGGAACCTATTGTTATTAAGGCTCTTCCGTCTTCAGACGGGCGTAGGCCTTTACTCTGTCCTGTTAGAGCACTACGTATCTATAAACAGAGATCTCAGTTCATCAGAAAGGGACGGAAACGTTTCTTTCTGTCTTTGATGCCTAATAGAAAGGACATTTCAGTCCATTCTATTGCTAGATGGATTCAGTTAACTATCCGTACTGCGTATGAAGATTTATCTTCTTCTCAGCAGTCTGTGCTTAAGATTTCTGCTCATGAAGTAAGAGCTCTTTCTACTTCCTGGGCTTATGCTAATAGTGTTGCTATTACAGATTTAATGAAGGCTGCTTATTGGTCTCAGCCATCCACATTTACTAATTTTTATCTCAGAAATATTGAGTCCATTTCTGGAGACCTGCATTGTTTAGGTCCGTTATCTGTTGCTCAGAATGTCGTCCACTAAACAGTTGCAACTATAGTTATGCAGGCTTTCTGTTCCGGCAGTGACTCCGTCCGGCTGCCCTCTTCGCTCTGGGCTATTTGACCCAGGGCAAGGGGAAGGGGGAGGGCGGGTGTTCCCTTAGGTCACCTGTTTTATAGTGAAAAGCAAGGGAATGCCTCCTCCAAGACAGTATTTCTGAGTCGCTTCTGGGATGGTTTTAAAGTGTAATATTAATGTTTAATTTCATTCATGTCTTATTTTTAAAGTGTAGCTCGGTGTGAAGCATTTGTATATGTCAAGTGTCAAACGGGCTTTAATATACAATACTCGGACACTTTTAAATGATTATAAAGAGTCTCAATTCTCTGGACTACTTTATTTATTGGCTTGTTTTAATAATAATTAGTATAAAGGTTATACTGGATATTAATAGAGAACATGAATGTTATTGTGCTCAATTATTAAGGGTAGTGTATCTTTCTAATTTAAATATTAAATAAGAAAGATACATGTAAAGCCTAATACTCCTTTTCTCCTTAAGGGGTTATCTCTTTATTTTATAATTGAGCTTATTGGATTTTCCTCTATGTCCTAGGCCCTCCAGCCTGTTTACTATTCAGCTAAGTCTGGGTCATTGGTACAGTATAAAAATGTTAAAAAATTTATAGTAATTTATATATTTTTTATACTTACCAATGACCCAGACGGGGATGGCCCTCCCTGAGTTGGGAACTCTTGCCTCCCCGCTGAGTACATAGCGCTGACCAGGCACTGCCAGTAAGAATGATATTTGGCGCCAATTTCGGGACGACTGCGTCACTGCGCATGCGCAGTAGAGTCGTACTATGGAGGTCCTTTAGGACATGATTTCTTTTTGTTTTGGATGCAAATTTTGGGGATTGGGGGGCAAAATTTGTGTTTGGCCCTGGTTTTTTGTGGAGTTAGCACCAGCTAAGTCTGGGTCATTGGTAAGTATAAAAAATATATAAATTACTATAAATTTTTTAACATCTTCACAGACCATTAAATGTACCATACAAAGAAGATTTTTTTTTTGTTTTTATAAGACTTGAACATAATTGCCTGGCACTTGAGACAACCAAATCTTCTTACTTTTGAGGTAGTTTGCTAACAAACAATGTCAACAAACTATCTGAGTGACTTTTCACTGTCTACCTCATAAATATTTTTACACTGTAAACCAATGGCCCAGACTTGCTGGTGCTTAACTCAAAGTTATTAAGGGCCAAACACAAATTTTGAACCCCCCAATCCCCAAAATTTGCTTGCAAAACTGAAAATTAAAAGTCCTATCTGGCCCTCCATACATTTACTCTCTGCGCATGTGCAGATGTCGGGAAGTGACCGGAATTGGCGCCAACATCATTCTTTGTTTGGCCCTAAAGTCTTCAACAATGAAATGACATCTGTGCTTTAAAATCTCCTTTTTTGAGGATGCCAGACACAAATCAATGCAAGAATTGGTGGATACAAGGCTGTTATTGGATGAAAGAAGTGTTCAGCGGTGGTTTTGGACTTTCAGGGCTGTAACTTTATAATATTTATAAATTAATTTATGTTTCTCAATTTCAGGACATATGCCTGATGTCATCATTTTTAAAAATGATTATTCCACTGTTTGTTAAGTATTCCTTCCCTATCCTTCCATGAACCCTTCCTGTTAAACTCTTAAGCTTTTTGGCTATTTTTTCTTGAAATTTTTTATTAAATTTCTTGGGAGTTTAACTTTTATTACAGAATATTATTCTGTTTCTTCCCCAGGGTTACGTCCTCACCCTAGGGGCGTTAGGCTGTTTAGTCTTGCATCTTTTATCCGATGTATCGTTTTTTCTTCGTATGAAGATCTAGCTTTGCATCTGATAGCGTTTCAATTGGTTCTGATTTTGGGCCTTTTTGTGTGCCTGATGTCTTGTTTACATTGACGTTGTTTACATTATCAAGGTCCTCATATATAGGTAGTTTTTTATATTCTATTACTGCAGTATACTGTCGGATACATGGATTGTTATTCCGGTAGTGTAGCTCAGGAAAATTTTGATTTTGTCCACACTTAGGCTCTATCGGGATGCCCTTGGGCTCTTAGTGTTCCCTTTGGGAACTTGCGCATTTTTTCCAAATTTTTTTGTTTACAAAAAATATTTTGAATTTAATTATGATTGCTATTATTCATGTATCTCAGTTATATATATATATATTGTTGTGGAGTTTGGAGGACTGATATCGACTTTAGTTGATATTTATTTATTTATTGGTGTTTAAGGTCACATATTTCTGCACAATGACTAACCATGACCGTGACAGTTTTACGGGTGGAGGAAGCCGGAGTACCCAGAGAGAACCACCGAGCAACGGCAAGCGACTGTCAGCTCCCCAATTTACCAACTCCACATGAACATGGTGATGATATTCTGACACCCATCCAAGTGTGCTACTGTCATCGTGCTCTGTGGAGCATATAGAGCTAGGTTCAGTGCTCATTATTGCAAGAGTTAGGGCCTTTTGTTAAAGGTTTTAATCTCTTGCAAGCAGCTAGCTCGACCGGTGAAGCGGTATTCCACCCGTGGGTGCCGTGACGCCGGTTAAGTCCATTGCGGTCTAGGAAGTGGATTGGGTAGAGCGAGCACTATAATATAAATAGCTCACCCAGCGACGACGGAAATAGGGAGGAAGTCAGCAAGTTCTTGTACTCGGGGAGGTCTGATAGACCGTAAGCGGGAGAGGCCCCCCCTCTCTAATCTAGCAACATCTGGGGTCAGATGTTGTTTTGAGAAACGTGCACAAGCCGGAGCATATGTCCACCCTCCACTCGGGAATGCACTGTTTAGTCTGCAGCCGTGGTCGGCTTCAGTCAAGGCTTCCTCCGCTACGTTTCACAAGGCCAAAATGAAGTTTTCTGGTTGGAAACTTGCACGAGACCGAGCATATGATCGCCCACCGCTCGGGACGCTCCGTCTTGTCTGCAGCCGGGTCGGCTTCAGTCACGGCTTCCTCCGCTACGTTATTTAAGCACACATGACCGCATCCTAGCTACCCGACTTCGGATATCCGGCCTACTGCACGAAGAAGGAACCACTCCTCACCCGTGATGTCGGACCATTCGGTAGCTAGGGAGATGAGGCCTTGATCATCAGGTCAGTGATGGACTTTTTTGCAATGCATCTCTACAATCAGTTGCAGACGTATGTGTCACCATGTTCGGATCCTCGAGCGTTTGCAATAGACGCTCTATCGATCTCGTGAGACGGAATGATAGGATATGCATATCCGTCAGCGCCGTTGATTCAGCAGATATTGCTCAAGTTAAACAATCTCAATGCAAAATTCTGTTGGTAGCAACTCTATCTCCACAGAGACCGTGGATTAATCTACTCAGGTGTCTGTTGTGGGACATGCCGTGGAAGCTTCCTCCACATTTTGGTCCATTCTATTGCTAGATGGATTCAATTAACTATCCGTACTGCTTATGATAAATATCTTCAACTCAGCAGTCTGTGCTTAAGATTTCAGCTGATGAAGTAAGAGTTCTTTCTACATCTTGGGCTTACGTTAATAGTGTTGCTATTACAAATCTAATGAGGGCTGCATATTGGTCTCAGCCTTTCACTTTCACAAATTTGTATCTTAGAAATATTGAGTCCATTTTTCTGGAGATCTGCATTGTTTAGGTCTGTTATCTGTTGCTCAGAATGTCGTCCACTAAACAGTTGCAACTATAGTTATGCAGGCTTTCTGTTCCGGCAGTGACTGTCCTGCTGCCCTCTTCGCTCTGGAGTATTTGATCCAGGGCAAGGGGAGGGGGGGGGGGATATGTTCCCTTAGGTCACCTGCTTTATAGTGAAAAGAGTCAGTACCGGGATGATTTTAAAGTGTAAAGCTAATGTTTACTCATCCATGTAATATTTTTAAAGTGTAGCTCGGTGTGAAGCATTTGTATATGTCATGTGTCATACGGGCGTTAATATACAATCCTCGGACACTTTTAATGAGTATAAAGAGTCTCATTTCTCTGGACTTCTTTTATTTATTGGCTTTCCTTTAAAAATAATTAGCATAATGGGTTATACTGGAGGTTAATAGAGATCATTGATGTTACTGTGCTCAATTACAGAATGGTGTTGTGTCTTTCTCATTTTGATGCAAAAAAGAAAGATACATGTGAAGCCTATTTCTTCTTTCTCCTCGAGGGGATAATTCTGTTATATGTAGTTGAGCCTATTGGACTTTCCTTATGTCCTAGGCCCTCCAACCTTTTTACTATTCAGCTAAGTCTGGGTCATTGGTACAGTATAAAATGTTAAAAAATTTATATTAATTTATCTATTTTTTATACTTACCAATGACCCAGATGGGGATGGCCCTCCCATGAGTTGGGAACTCATACCTCCCCGCTGAGTACATAACGCTTACCAGGCACTGGTTGTAAGAATGATAATTGCACTAATTTCGAGACCTCCTTGACACTGCGCATGCGCAGTGGAGTGAAAGTATGGAGGACCATATAGGACATGTAATTTTCAGTTTTTGATGCAAATTTGGGGGATTGGGGGGTAAAATTTGTGTTTGGCCCTAAATATTTAAGAGTTAGCAACAGCTAAGTCTGGGTCATAGGTAAGTATAAAAAATATATAAATTACTATAAATTTTTTAACTTTTATGTAAAATTATTTCATGTTCCCTAATTTCAGGGCATGGGCCTGATGTTTTCATTCTTGCTATGAAATCTCCACTGTTTGTTCCATGTTTCCTCTCTCTCTTTCCTTGATACCCTCCTAGCTAATCTCCCATGCTTTTGGCATTATTTTGGAAATTTTTTTACTGAAATTTCTTGGGAGTTTTTAGCATAGTTACAGAATGTTTATTCTCTTTTCCCCATGGTTACGTCCTCACCCTAGGGGTGTTTAGGCATTTTGGTCATGCATCTACTATACGATGTACTGCAGTTTCTTCTGTGGAAGTTTCTGTTTTACATTGGATAGTGTTTTAAAATTGGTTACTGATTTAAGGCCATATTTTCAGTGCCTGGAGTCTTGTTTCCGGTTTTTTATTCACTTTTGTTTACGTTGACAACGGTTACTTCTGACAGTGATTCCTTGTCTTCTCTAAGGTTTTGTTCATAGCTAGATACATTAATATTGTCCGTAAGTGTAACATTAATTTTTAGATATGTTTTAAAATTTTTGTCCACACTTAGGCTTTTTGGGGATCCATTTGGGTTCATCGTTCCCTTTGGAAACTTGGGCTCATCTCAAAACTTTTTCGAAAATTTTTTCTTTGGAATTATTTTTCGAAATTTTTGTCATGGATTATATTATTATTATGTATCTTTGTATTTTCAAGGGTTAGTGCGAGTACTACGGTTGTTTAATATTTTTTCTAAATATGAAAGAATATTGTACCAAAATTAGAGCAATCAGTCTTTTGTACAGAACTTCTGTATAAAAGTTCTGATTTGAATAAATTTTTGTATGAATGTTTAGTAACATGGAATACATCACATATTGTAAGGGGTTTTTTTTGTGCAGAAATTATGCAAATTAGATGAACTTTGATTTATTCAGTGCTTCTTACACAATGTAAGCACACATGTCAATACGGCTCAGGGTAGAGGCTGTATTTATGAACCAATCTTCACAAAACTTCTTTGGTACCCTTGTTATCACCTTGGGACGAGAATGAGTGTTTCTGGGTACGGTCCAAAATTCAAGATGGCTGCCAGTGGCCATTTTCTACCGAAATTAGGTCCAATCAGTTTTTTGTCACAAGTTCTATACAGCTCGTATTTATGAACTGATCTTCACCAAATTTCTTGGGTACCTTTGTTTTCACCTTGGGACAGGAACGAGTGTGTTTTGGGGTGCCTTTGTTATCAAGGTGCTATGAGAAATATTTTGGGGTTCAGTCAGACCCACTCTGGGACTCAAAAGATTTTTTTCTAGTTTAGCATCTGACTGTCACCCACCTTTACAATACTTTTACCAATACATTTGTTACAGGCTACGGTCAGTATTTATGTACACACCGTTACAATACTTTATATGTACCTTTGTTATCAGGTCATTACCTAGATGTTTGTCATTGCTGTGTCACATACTATACATGTACATGTCTTTGTCTTGACAAGTTGAGCTACAGTGTCATTGACACTTTCATTTGGTCTACTTGTTTGACGAGATCAAACTGCAGCCAATAACTATTAAGGGTTATAGGTCTATACTATCTGATACTTATGCTCATCAGGATAGCTTACAAATTGGATTTAATGTCTCTTTATCAAAGTTGGTTAAAAACTTTTCGATAAATAGGCCTAGAACCCTTAGGTTAATTCCTAAGTGGAATTAGATTGGGTTCTTCTGAAGCTAAAAGAAGCTCCATTTGAACCCCTTGACACAGTAGACTTCAAATACTTATCTTATAAGACAGCTTTTCTCTTAGCCGTCTCTTCTGCTAGAAGAGTTAGTGAGCTTCATGCACTATCTGTTGATGATTCTCACTATCATAGTGTTGGTAATACTATTACTTTGACTACTAATGTTGGATTTTTGGCTAAGAGTCAGGCTCCTATAAGTACCCTGAACCTATTGTTATTAAGGCTCTTCTGTCCTCAGATGTCCATAGGCCTTTGCTATATCCAGTTAGAGCTATGTGTATTTACAAACGTACATCTGAGTTTATCAGAAAGGGACGAAAACGTTTCTTTCTGTCTCTCCTGCCTAATAGAAGGGACATCACGGCCCATTCTGTTTCAAGGTGGATTCAATTGACTATTCGTACTGCTTATGAAAAATTATCTTCTGCTCAGCAGTCTATGCTTTAGATTTCAGCACATGAAGTGAGGGTGCTGTCTACATCTTGGGCTTATGCTAATAGTATTGCTATTACCGATTTGATGAAGGCTGCATACTGGTCTCAGCCTTTTACGTTCACGAATATTTTTATACTGTACCAATGACCCAGACTTAGCTGGTGCTAACTCTTAAATATCTAGGGCCAAACACAAATTTTGCCCCCCAGTCCCCAAAATTTGCATCAAAAACCGAAAAATACATGTCCTATATGGTCCTCCATACTTTTACTCCACTGCGCATGCACAGTGTCAAGGAGGTCTCGAAATTGGCGCCAATTGTCATTCTTTGTTTGGCCCTCAATTCAGTTACATCTCACTGATATTTGTGCTTGTAAATCTCAGTTTAAATGATGCCAGACACATAATTATGAGAGAAATGGTGGTTCTAAGGAAGAAATAGATGGATGAGAGGAAGAAACAGAGGCAGGAAATGTTCAGGGCTGTAACTTATAATTTTTTTCGAAATTATTTCATGTTGCCTATTTTCGAGGCATGGCCCTGATGTCATTCTTGCTATGAATGTACCATTGTTTGATCAGTGTTTCCTCTCTCCCTTTCCTTTATTCCCCCCTTGCTATTCTCCCATGCTTTTGGCATATTTTTTGTAATGTTGATTACTAAAATTTCTTGGGAGTTTTGGCTTGGTAACAGAATAAATATTCTGTTTTTCCCCATGTTTACGTCCTCACCCTTGGGTGTTTAGGCATTTTGGTCTGCATCTACCATTTGATGTTCTGCAGTTTCTTCTCTGGAAGCCTCTATTTTGCATCAGATAGTGATTAAATTGGTAACTGATTTTGGGCCATGTTTACCAGTGCCTGGAGTCATGTTTCCGGTTTTTGTACACTTTTTGTTTATGTTGACAACGGTTACTTCTGATAGTGATTGCTTCTCTCCTGCTTAGTTCAGTTCATAGCAAGATACATTGTATTGTCCGTAAGTGTTACATTAATTTTCTGAAATGATTTAAAAAATTTTGTCCACACTTAGGCTTTTTTGGGATCCATTTGGGCTCATCGTTCCCTTTGGGAACTTGGGCTGTTCTGAAAAAATTTTTTAAAAAGATTTTTTCTTTTTGAATTATTTTTTCGAAATGTTATAATGGATTATTTTATTATGTATCTTTGTTTTCAAGGTTTGTTGCGAGTACTATGACTGTTTGTAATTTTCACAATGAAAGATTATTGTTCAAATTGTAATGCGAGGAAATCTTCCTCTGATTCTCATGATCAGTGTATTAATTGTAGTCAGTGTACTCGCACTAACCCTTGCTCAGTGTGTGTCAATTGGGATGACAAACGTTGGAGACATGTGTCACGGTATGTTGTTAGCGGGGAGAGGTCCATGCCGGTCATCTCACCGCAGGGTCACTCTAGTTTTTCAATCTCTTTTTCAGAGGAACAAGAACAGGGTGATGTTTCCGTGATGTCTTCCAAAAGTGTGCTTCCGTCGTCACAATCAAATGAAGAGTTAGCGGCAAAAGTGCTCATATAGATACGTCAATTGCCTAAGAGGTCCCAAGTAGGATCGACGGCTTTGGCGTCTGCTAGCTCGCACGGCGTACTGGGTTCATCTGTTGCGGTCCACGGCGACCAGGTCACGCCATCCGGTAGCCAGCGATACGAGGCCTTCATACTCCGGACGTTCGCATAAGAGAAGTATGCAGGAGTCAACGTCCAGGGAGCTTCCAGCGGCTAAATCCCGTAAGACTGCAGCTCCACAGGCATACGTTACGGACATGCTATCACAGATAGCACAGATTATAGCAACATCCCAGCAACCGGCAGAAACTCTGTCGGATCAGGAATTACCCAACGAAGCTGGGTCGGTACGTTCCGTTGTAGGATCAGGCATGGACGACCGAGATTTACAAGTGGTCCGACAGGATGGCGCAAGGGATACAGAGGAGTTGGATTTTTCCCTTTCGGAACAACATAAAATTGTCGTAGAGTTCATCCGGCATTTTTAGCTCACCTGAGCGAAGCTCAAGGGGAGCTTAACTAATCACTTTCTGTCCGTCGTCCGGCGTCCGGCGTCGTCCGTCCGGCGTTAACTTTACATTATCGACTTCTCCTCCTAAACCACTAGCCCAATTTTATTCAAATGTTGGCTAAATGTTTATTACCTAATGCCAATTCAGATTTGTTCAAATGAAGTTGCCCCTCCTCCTGGGTGGTGCCACACCCCCAAGGGGCACCAAAATCTTTGTAAATCTTCTTCTCATGAACCAGCAGTAGCAGAGACTTGATATTTGGTGTGCAGCTTCCTTTTGAGGTGTAGACTCAGATTTGTTCAAGAGAAGTTTGTGGGGCTATACTTGACGTTGTTATGAGAGGGGCAAAATTTTTTGCCCCGCCCAAAATTTCTATTTTCCAAACAGAGAGGCTGATTTGAACCAAATTTTATGTGAGGGCTTATTGGGTCATGAGTACTTGATTTATGCAAAAAAAAATTTTCCCGCAGCCCCGTGGGAACCACAGGAGCTAAAAATAGAAAAAATTTAAAACGCCCATATCTCCAAAACTGCACGGCACTGAGAATTTTTATTTGGTGTGCAGCTTCCTTAGGACCAACAGAAAGGATTGGTAAAAAAAAATTGCCATCGGTTTTATCATAGGGTACAGTTTCGGGACTTTGAAAAAGTGCTGAGTCAGCACTTTTTAACACTGTAGGCAATGGGAAAAACATTAAAAAATCTTCTTCTCCAGATCCAGCAGGCAGAATCTTTTGATATTTGGTATGCAACATTGTAGGGTGGATCTGATTCAAGTTTGTTCAAATCGGCCCCCTGGGTTCATATTTGGGCTCAGTATAGGAGCCCGATTTCGAACTTAGTGCATTTCAGGCAAATTTCTTAAAAAATCTTCTTCTCCAGATCCAGCAGGCAGAATCTTTTGATATTTGGTATGCAACATTGTGGGGTGGATCTGATTCAAGTTTGTTCAAATCGGCCCCCTGGGTTTATATTTGGGTTCAGTATAGGAGCCCAAATTTGAACTTACTGCATTTCAGGCAAATTTCTTTGAAAATCTTCTCCAGATCCAGCAGGCAGAATCTTTTGATATTTGGTATGCAACATTGTAGGGTGGATCTGATTCAAGTTTGTTCAAATCGGCTCCCTAGATTCATATTTGGGCTCACTATAGGAGCTCGAATTCGAATTTAGTGCATTTCAGGCAAATTTCTTCAAAAATCTTCTTCTCCAGATCCAGCAGGCAGAATCTTTTGATATTTGGTATGCAATGTTGCGGGGTAGATCTGATTCAAGTTTGTTCAAATCGGCCCCCTGGATACATATTTGGGCTTACTATAGAAGCCCGAATTCGAACTTAGTGCATTTCAGGCAAATTTCTTAAAAAATCATCTTCTCCAGATCCAGCAGGCAGAATCTTTTCATATTTGGTAAGCAACATTGTGGGGTGGATCTGATTCAAGATTGTTCAAATCGGCCCCCTGGGTTAATATTTGGGCTCAGTATAGGAGCCCGATTTCGAACTTAGTGCATTTCAGGCAAATTTCTTAAAAAATCTTCTTCTCCAGATCCAGCAGGCAGAATCTTTTGATATTTGGTATGCAACATTGTAGGGTGGATCTGATTCAAGTTTGTTCAAATCGGCCCCCTGGGTTCATATTTGGGCTCAGTATAGGAGCCCGATTTCGAACTTAGTGCATTTAGGCAAATTTCTTAAAAAATCTTCTTCTCCAGATCCAGAAGGCAGAATCTTTTGATATTTGGTATGCAACATTGTGGGGTGGATCTGATTCAAGTTTGTTCAAATCGGCTTCCTAGATTCATATTTGGGCTCACTATAGAAGCTCGAATTTGAACTTAGTGCATTTCATGCAAATTTCTTAAAAAATCTTCTTCTCCAGATCCAGCAGGCAGAATCTTTTCATATTTGGTAAGCAACATTGTGGGGTGGATCTGATTCAAGTTTGTTCAAATCGGCCCCCTGGGTATATATTTGGGCTCAGTATAGGAGCCCAAATTTGAACTTAGTGCATTTCAAGCAAATTTATTAAAAAATCTTCTTCTCCAGATCCAGCAGGCAGAATCTTTTGATATTTGGTATGCAACATTGTGGGGTGGATCTGATTCAAGTTTGTTCAAATCGGCTTCCTAGATTCATATTTGGGCTCACTATAGAAGCTCGAATTCGAACTTAGTGCATTTCAGGCAAATTTCTTAAAAAATCATCTTCTCCAGATCCAGCAGGCAGAATCTTTTGATATTTGGTATGCAACATTGCGGGGTGGATCTGATTCAAGTTTGTTCAAATCAGCCACCTGGATTCATATTTGGGCTCACTATAGAAGCTCGAATTCAAACTTAGTGCATTTCGGGCAAATTTCTTCAAAAATCTTCTTCTCCAGATCCAGCAGGCAGAATCTTTTGATATTTGGTATGCAACATTGCGGGGTGGATCTGATTCAAGTTTGTTCAAATCGGCCCCCTGGATTCATATTTGGGCTTAATATAGAAGCCCGAATTCGCACTTAGTGCATTTCAGGCAAATTTCTTCAAAAATCTTCTTCTCCAGATCCAGCAGGCAGAATCTTTTGATATTTGGTATGCAACATTGCGGGGTGGATCTGATTCAAGTTTGTTCAAATCGGCCCCCTGGATTCATATTTGGGCTTAATATAGAAGCCCGAATTCGCACTTAGTGCATTTCGGGCAAATTTATTAAAAAATCTTCTTCTCCAGATCCAGCAGGCAGAATCTTTTGATATTTGGTATGCAACATTGTGGGGTGGATCTGATTCAAGTTTGTTCAAATCGGCTTCCTAGTTTCATATTTGGGCTCACTATAGAAGCTTGAATTCGAACTTAGTGCATTTCAGGCAAATTTCTTAAAAAATCTTCTTCTCCAGATCCAGCTTCAGAATCTTTTCATATTTGGTAAGCAACATTGTGGGGTGGATCTGATTCAAGTTTGTTCAAATCGGCCCCCTGGGTTTATATTTGGGCTCCGTATAGGAGCCCAAATTTTAACTTAGTGCGTTTCAGGCATATTTCTTAAAAAATCTTCTTCTCCAGATCCAGCAGGCAGAATCTTTTGATATTTGGTATGCAACATTGTAGGGTGGATCTGATTGTGATTCATGAACGTATTTATTTGTAAAGTTGATAGAATCTTAGACAAAATTTGCAGAAAAGATCTACTATAGAAGGGGTGGTATCCAGGGTGAACCGTTTACCCAAATCTAGCAGTACTAATGCATTATTCACACAAATCTTCGTTCAAATTTTATGACCCCTCATTGGAACACACGCATTCAGCTCATTCCAACAAAGGTCATATGCCATGTTTTCGAGACAAAGGAATAAAAATTTTAGTTATTCATGAAATTTTTAGGCAACTGTTGTCTGTTATTCACATTGCTTCATGAAATTTCAGTACTTTTAGAAGTTACCTCAGTAATCAAGGGTTAATTCCCCTTAATTAAATGTCGCCTCTAAAAAACAACCACTTTGCATATCTTACCTTTTTACCAGCATAACTGCCAAAACTTGTCAGCATTCTTCGCAAAAATCGCTATTCAAATTTTAATTTTTGTCTCTTAAACATACATGTACTTATCGCTTGTAAATACCCCATTGGAATGAGCTTTTTGAGCTCATTCCAATGAGAGGTCGCACACCATGCTTTTTGAGTCAAAAAAGCAATTTTTTTAGTTATTCCAGAATTTCGTACGTAAAACACAGCTTTATGACTTCACATTAAAATGAGCTCTCTAAGCTTGTTCCAATCAACATTCACGCACTATGTCTTTCACACAAAAAATAAAATTTTCCATTTATTCAGGAATTTTGTTTGCAAGAACACTCTTACCCCCCCCCCCCCCACAAACACACACACACAAACACACACACACACACACAAACACAGACACACACATCTAAAAGTTCGTCAGCAAAAAAACAGTTACTTCAATTTTTAAATGCATTATAGGAACAACTTGCCTAATCAAATTTAAATACTTTTGCATCATTCTGTATCTAGAACAAACCATTTACCATATCTTTTCGCAAAATTCTCCAGCATCATTCCCAAAAAAACACCATTATTTATATATTCACATTTCTGTCTCAAAAATATACCTGATCTTCCCATACCCCTATTGGAATAAGCTGTTTGAGCTTGTTCCAATGATGATAAAAAAAAATAAAATTTGTGAAAATTTTTGTTTTCTTGCATGCAAATATATACATGTAGCACATGGAAGATATCCACAGTTGGGGAGAGATGTCCAAGGCTATCTCTTCACATTCCTTGTTTGTGCTTCATGCTAAACCAGTTTGTCTGCAGAGATAAATTTGCTTTATTAAAAATCATTGGAGATTGGCCACACACCAATGATTTTAAATAAAACTAATTTTAGGTAACAAATGTTGAACTTCAAACAAAATCTATCACTCAACCAGTTAATGTTGATGAGGCATGACATGGTGAAGGTGACCTAAAATACTTCTTAGAGTCACTTTGTCAGGTGAGCGATTAAGGCCACGTGGGGCCTCTTGTCTTCCTGAAGTTGTTCCTCCGGACCAAAATGCTGTTCAGCCGGATAAGAGACTGATAGCGCCACTGGACACTGAATTCTTTAATCGGTTTAGGGACACCGTCCCTGAGTTTCTGACACAGTCCAGAAATGTCTCATGGACATTTGAACTATTGAATGACGCTATATATAAACTTGCCAACAAAATGGGCAGGACAGGTTTCTTACAGGCAAGTGCTCTACAGCTGCCTTTCATCAATTCAAGGAATAAATTTGAAATGGCAGGACAGGGCATTCAGAGAGTTCCTCTGCGTCTAGATGACCAGGCCGAAGACCTAGAATTTTCCATGCCGTCGTCTATGTCAATTCCAAACACGACGTTGTAAACAACAATATCGTCTAATGGGGCTAACTTAGACGCATTTTCATACGCAGATCACCTTACCAGAGCGTTATCATTACGCCTTGAAGGACAGGAATTCCAGGACGTACAAACCTCCTTGAGAGTTCTGTCAAGGGCCATAGCATTCTCCACGTATAACTCTGCCCTTTCAGTGGCAAATCTGAAGTTGGTTAGACGTGACGAGGCCCTTGCTACATCCATGCGCGTGGATAGTAAGGTGAAAAACTCTCAGAGTTGCTCCGGTCTCCGGAGAGCTTCTCTTCGACGGCAAGCTTTCCACAAGTTATGATAAGTTTACTAAGAAAGCTTCAGACTCTCTGCTATTTAAATCCGCTTCCAAAAAGTCAGATTCAGCGGAGAGGAGTAGGACAGGCACTTCTGGGATGAATATGTCCAGGGGAAGTTCCTATAGAGGTTCCTATGCGTCCTCTAGGTCTTACTCCAGAGACCGTCAAGGTAGCGACTCAGGTAGGGGCCGTAATGCTGGCCGAGACAACCGGTCAGACACCCCTAGGTCGGCGGGCCGTGGAGGACGTGGTTTCTCCTTCCGCAAGCCTCGCAGGTCCAGGAGGTGATGGTATGAACCTCTATCGTATTCCAGTGGGCAAAAGACTGTTGAGTTTCTCAAACAATTGGGAATTAATTACGGAGGACCCTTGGGTGGATATCGGAAGGACTAAAACTGTCCTTCAAAGGAAAACCTCCGTTAACTCGAAGTCCAAGATGGACTCAGCTTCCGGCAAATCCACAGAAAAGAGACTCGCTTCTATCAGAAGTCCAGTCTCTTCTACTGAAGAACGCGATAGAGGTCGTGGAAAACAAGGAATCTCCAGGTTTCTACAGCCATCTTTTTCTGGTTCCGAAACCAGACTGCTCGTTCCGTCCAGTCATAGATCAGAGCTGGATAAACAAGCTGATCGTGGCTCCAAAATTCTATATGGAGACCATCCGATCGGTCAGAGCGAGCATTCGGGTGAACAACTATGCTACGAGCATAGATCTCAAGGATGCATACTTTCACATCATGGAACATCCGGCGTTCAGAAAGTACCTTAGCTTCGCCATCCTAGGAGTCGTGTATCAGTTCCGAGCAATGTGCTTCGGTCTGAAGTTAGCGCTCTGGGCTTTCACTCGAATAATGAACTCGGTAATGACTCATTTCCGAGCTCATCATTCGTCTGCGGTAACGTCGGCCTACCTGGACGACATTCTTCAGAGGTACTGCAACGAGTTAACGCTTCAGAACGATGTGCAGAATCTGCTTCTATTGCTCCGATGTCTCGGTTTCATATTAAACGAGAAGTCGGATCTGGTGCCGTCCAACACCGGGGGATGAGCTTCGAGACGCACAACAATCTGGTTTGTCTGCCGTTAACCAGAGCGAAGTTAATCAGTTGTTACGCTCGCTATTGTCTTCACTCAGACAAGGTTACAGCGAGAGAATTCATGAGACTGATAGGTCTGTGCGGAGCTGCCACGGATCTTATTCCAATGGGGCGGCTATGCACTCGTCCTCTCCAAATCTTTCTGACTCAGAATTGGAGGGTGAAGATTCATTCGCTCGATACGGACATCCTCTTGTCAAATCAAGTGAAACAAGAGATTCAGACTTGGGCAGATGTTCAGTGGTTAACTCAGGGAGTTCCACTGCAATGGCCAGATCTGAGTTTTACAATTATGACGGATGCCAGTCAAACAGGTTGGGGCGTGACACTGAGCCCAACGGATTCGAAGTGCCAGGGTCTTTAGGATCTGCAGTTCCTAAGCAAGCACATAAATATCAAAGAAATGATGTCAATTTGGCTTGCGCTACATCATTGGATGGACATTATTCAGAATGCACACGTGCAAATTTTGTCCGACAATACGACGGTAGTAGCATATAGGCACTCATTCCATTCCGTTGTTCAATCCTTCTGTTTGTACTAGAACATCAAGTTCTCCTATTGGTCCGTCATATTCCGGGTCGTCTGAACATACTAGCAGACTCCTTTTCACAGAGGGGTCGCTTGTTGCCGTTAGAATGGACTCTCAACAAACGAGTATTCAATCAGATTTGCTACCAATGGGAGCGGCCAATGATAGACTTATTTGCGATGCATCTCAACAATCAGTTGCAGACGTATGTGTCGCCATGTCCGGATCCTCGAGCGTTTGCAGTAGACGCTCTATCGAACTCGTGGGATGGAATGATAGGATATGCGTATCCTCCAGCGCCGTTGATTCAGCAGATATTGCTCAAGATAAAACAATCTCAATGCAAAATTCTGTTGGTAGCATCTCTGTCTCCACAGAGACCGCGGATAAATCTCAGGTGTCTGTTGTGGGACATGCCGCGGAAGCTTCCTCCACAGGAGGATCTTCTTTCGCAGGGAAAATCGCGCAGACTGCATCACAACCTGCAAAGTCTCAACCTTCACGTATTTCCGTTGTGCGGTCGTTCTTGCACACCAAGCGTTTTACAGGACGAGCAGTGGACGCGATTTCTAACTGTAGGAGGACCTCCTCTTCGCTAATTATGCTGCTAAGTGGAAGGTCTTTTGTCGGTGGTGGAGGGATCATTCTGTAGATATTTATGATCCTTCCATTCCAGACACTGCAAATTTTCTAGTCTACTTGTTTGATGAGTCCTGCATAAGCATACAAAGTTTCAAAACAGCCTGATAATGAATGCACCCTCTGAGGCATGCCAAAGGAAGATGTTAATGCACAAATGCACTAAGTTTGAATGTCATTGCTTGTGGCAATGTTTTTTTCTCTTTTTTTATGGAAATTCATAAATATACCCTGCAGAGAGTGCAAAAGGGATATGTTGCTACACAAATGCAGTAAGTTCAAAGGCTGGTGAAAACGACAATAATTTTTTAAAGGAAATGAAAATAAATGCGACCTGTGAGGTGTGCCAAAGGAAATTGTGGACGTACGTACATACGCCGACGGACGAGAAGTGATGGCAGTAGCTCAGCTTGACTTTGTTAAGTTGAGCTAATAAATGTGCCCTGTAGGGTGTGCCAAAGGGAAATATTGAGGTCTGACTAAACTAAGTTCTAAGAACATTGGCCGCGGCAACATTTTTTGACGGAAATGGAAAAAAATCGATAGCTCCCATCTGGAGGTCACCCCAAACAAGCATACCAGGTTTCAAAGCAATCCAATCATAAATGTGCCCTGTAGGGTGTGCCAAAGGGATTTTCTTTTCATTTCCATCAAAAACTGTTGCTGTTAGCAACAGTCTTTGAATTTATTGCATTTGTGCATCAACATTCCTCTTTGGCATGGCCTACAGGCCACATTTATCAGGATTTTTTTTTTAACTTGGTGTGCTCATTGGGCGAGACCTTTAGATAAGAGCTATTGATTAGCATTCATTCTTGTTAAAAAAGTTGCCATTTACAATAACCTCTGAACTTACTGCATTTGTGTATCAACATTCTTCCTTTAGCCAGTCTTACAGTTTACATTTATAAATTCAAGGATTACTCTTGACGTTGTGCACACACAATGCTGTTATGTTGAAATTTCAGCATTAAACATTGGTACCAATGATCTTCAATTTTGCTATTTCACTTATAACTTACCAAGTTCCAGTTTGTCACGTTGAGCTACAGTGTCATTGACACTTTCATTTGGTACCGCTTTTACTGATTCCAGAGTGCTCCCCTCATTCTTTTTGAAGATTCCTTCTAAAGAAAAAGGGGGGGGGGGATTTTTTACCTCTCCTCCGGCTTAATAAGTATGTAACTATGAGTGAAGCTGTTTTGTCTGTAATTATATCCTGCAAACAGCTGGAGTTTTATTGTATATGGCGTATGTTTGTGGGGATATTCTCTCATTCTCAAATATGCCATCCTAATTTTGGGGGCTTAGTCAGGGCTAACCTTAAAAATTGGGAACTCGTTACATCCAATTCACATTGTCTTCATGCTAAGTTTACGGAATTATTGAACTGGGCCCCTTTTTTAGCTCATCTTGACAAAGTCAAGCTGAGCTAATCTAATCGCTTCCCGTCCGTCGTCCGTCGTCTGTCGTCCGTTGTCCGTCAACACCGTGTTTTGGTCTTCTCCTCCAAAGCCACTGGGCCAATTCAAGTGAAAGTTTGTGTGAGTGATGGTCCCAAAGGGGCATTTCATTTTTGTTCAACTCAGTATGCCCAGCCCCATAGGGAGGGAGTGGGGGAAAATGCTCCAAACTATTTTAAAAATCTTCTTCTCAAGAACCAGTGTGTGCAATGACTTGATATTTGCTATGGAGCTTCCATATGAGGTGTAGAATCAAGTTTGTTCAAACGAAGTTCGTAAAGTAATATTTGGCTTTGTAATAGGAGGGGTAAGATTTTTGGCCCCGCCCAAAATTTCTATTTTCTGAACCGATGGTCCGGTATGAACCAAATTTGGTTTGTGGTAGTATTGGGTCATAAGTACTTGACCCATGCAAAAAAAAAAATTCCCGCATCCCCATGGGAACCCTGGGAGCTAAAAATAGAAATATTTTCAAACGCCCATATTTCCCAAACCCCACGGAGCAGAGAGCTTTTATTTGGTATGAAGTATCCTTATGACCAGTAGAATTGAATGGTAAAAAAAAATTGCCATCGGTTATGTTAGGGTGTTCTGTAATGGGCATCGAAAAAATGCTGAGTCAGCATATTTGCAAAAATTAAAAAAAATCTTTTCTCCAGAACCAATCATCAGAATCTTTTGATATTTGGTATACAGCATTCAGATAAAAGTTTGTTGAAATAAAGCTCATTGGTTCATATTTGGGCTCTCTACAGGAGCCCGATGTTTTAACAAAGGGTAATATGGGGAATATTCTTTAAAAATCTTCTTCTTCAGAACCACCAGTCAGAATCTTTTAATATTTGGTATACATCATTGTTATGAGGGTCAGATTCTAGATTGTTCAAACCAAGTCCCTAGGTTAATATTTGGGCTTCCTACGGAAGCCCAAATTTTATCTTTGTTCAATATGGAGGGTAATTTTAAAAAATCTTCTTCTTCAGATCCATCAGTCAGAATGCTTTGATATTTGGTATGCAATATCTCTATGGGGGTCAGATTCAAGTTTGTTCAAATCAAATCCCTAGGTGTATATTTGGGCTCACTATGGTAGCCCAAATTTTTACTTAGTGCATTATGAGAAAATTTCTTTAAAAATCTTCTTCTTCAGATCCACCAGTCGGAATGCTTTTATATTTGGTATACATCATCTTTAGGGGGGTCAGATTCCAGGTTGTTCAATTCGAGTGCCTAGGTTAATTTTTGGGCTCCATATGGGAACATGAAATTTAACTTAGTACAATATGAGGGAATTTCTTCAAAAATCTTCTTCTTCAGATTCACTTGTCAGAATGCTTTCACATTTGGTATACAACATCTCTAGGGGGGGGGTCAGATTCAAGTTTGTTCAAATCGGATCCATAGGATAATATTTGGGCTCACTATGGTAGCCCAAATTTGAACTTGGTGCAATTCGAAGAAATTTCTTTACAATTTCTCTTCTTCAGATCCAACAGTCAGAATGCTTTCATATTCGGTACACAACATCTCTAGGGAAGTCAGATTTAACTGTGTTCAAATCAAGAGCCTGGGTTAATATTTGGTCTCTCTATGGGAGCCGGAATTGGTCATTTTGCTGAAGAATTAAAAATTTTGTATTCAGTACCCTCTAGAGGTACTAAGATTAATCCACATAGGTTGTATCAAGGGGCTTCATAGGGGAGCTCTACATTTTACTTATGATCAACTGAAGAAAAGGCATGATGCCCAGATTATTTTTGTCACTCCTGAGGGACTCAAGGATTGACAGTGTAGCCTATGGACATGGCTTGCTTAATGTAGACTCATTCTTGGACTCTGTTTAAATTGTGTTCTGTACAAGATGAGCGCTTCAGGCCCCGTGGGGCCTCTTGTTTATGAAACCCTTCTCTATTACTGTATAGAGAGATATACATGTAATTCCTAACAATTTTAATTTCCTTTCACCTTGGATTGCAGGATTGGAACTATGTTGATCTACTAATTCTGAAGTCCTAGGCCCTCCACCTTTTTACGATTCAGCCAGTCTGGGCCATTGCTTTACAGTGTAAAAATATTATAAATTTAAAGTAATTTGTATATTTATAAACTTACCAATGGCCCAGACGGAGATGGCTCTCCCATGAGTGGTCACTCATACCTCCTCACTGAATTTTTATGTAGTACTCTCTTTTACAAAGAATGATGTTGGCGCCAATACCAGTCACTTCCTGATGTCTGCGCATGCACGAAGTGTATATGTATGAAGGGCCAGATAGGACTTTTAATTATTGGTTTTGCAAGCAAATTTTCGGGATTGGGGGGGGGGGGGGGTCAAAATTTGTGTTTGGCCCTTAATAACGTTGAGTTAAGCACCATCTAGTCTGGGCCATTGGTAAGTATAAAAATATACAAATTATTTTAAATTTATAATATTTTTATACTGTACCAATGACCCAGACTTAGCTGGTGCTAACTCTAACAAAACCAGGGCCAAACACAAATTTTGCCCTCCAATCCCCAAAATTTGCATCCAAAACCAAAAGAAATCATGTCCTACAGGACCTCCATACTTCGCCCCTACTGCGCATGCGCAGTGTCAAGGACGTTCCGAAATTGGCGCCAATTATCATTCTCTGTTTGGCCCTTCATCAGTCAACATCTCACTGATCTTTGTGCTTGTAAATCTCAGTTTAAAGGATGCCAGACACGTAATTATTGGAGAAATGGTGATTCTAAGGAGGATATAGAAGGAGGAGAGGAAAAAGGAGTGACAAAAAATAATCAGGGCTGTACTTAAAATTTTTTATGAAATTATGTTAAGTTGCCTATTTTCGAGGCATGGGCCTCTTGTTGTCATTCTTGCTAAAATGTTGCACTGCTTATTCAGTGTTTCCTCTCCCCTGGCCTTCTAAGTCCCCCCTTGCAATTCTCCCATGCTTTTGGCATATTTTTGAGAAAGTTCATTTCTAAAATTCTCTTGGGAGAGTTGCTTGGTTACAGAATGTTTTCTGTTATTTTCCCCATAGTTACGTTTTCACCCATGGGTGTATAAACGTTGTGTTCTGCATCTTCCATCTGATGTTCTGCAGATTCTCCCCTGGGAGTCTCTGTCTTGCATCAGATAGAGTGTAATTTTGATGACTGATTTCGGGCCAGTTTTTTCAGTGCCTGGAGTCATGTTTGTCTGGTGTTTTCACTGTTTGTTTACATTGGCAACAGCCTTTTTTGAGGGGGGCTGTTTGCCTTTGGTGTAGTTTATCTCACTATAAGATACATTTCTATTATCCGTAAGTGTTGCATTAATTATTTAATATAAATTTTAAATTTTTGACCACACTTAGCCATCGGATCCATCGGGGCTCAACGTTACTTTTCAGAAACTTGGGCTTCGCTGAAAAAATATTTTTTCAAAAATTATTTTGATTTGCAATTGTTTTTTCATTATTAATGGATCATGTTATTATGTATCTTTGTGTCAGGGGTTTGTGCGAGTAACTAGGACTTGTTGTTGACTTTTCACAATGAAAGGATATTGTTCAAATTGTAATGGGAAGAAATCTTCCTCTGACTTTCATGATCATTGTATTAGTTGTAGTCAGTGTTCTCGCACTAATCCCTGTTCTATATGTCAGTATTGGGATGACAAACATTGGAAACGTGTGTCACGGTATGTTGTTACTGGAGAAAGGGCGATGCCGGCCCTTTCTCCGCAAGGTCACTCTACTCTCTCAGTTTCTATTTCAGAGGAACAAGAACAGGGTGATGTTTCCATGTTATCTTCCGCAAGTGCGCTTCCGTCGTCACAAATGAATACAGAGCTAGTGGCAAAAGTGCTCATGGAGATTAAACAAATGTCGTCCGCTAGCTCGCCCGGTGTAGCGTCCATTCACCGAATGGTTTGGCAGCCGGGTCCGTCTGATGCGGTCCAGGAGGAAATGTTGGGTGATGCGGGCACTATAAACATTCAACGTGCACACCCAGTGACGGCGGATAGTAGGCGAGATCGGAGGAAGCCTTTGAGTCCGGTTCCTAGCTCGTCCAGGTCCAGTCGGGCCGTGAGCGAGAGAGGCCCCTCTCTCGTACAACAACATATGGGACCAAATGTTGTGGTACAAAATGTGTCGCAAGCGGAGCATACGTCCGTCGCTCGGGACGCCCCATTGTATAGGCAGTCCACGGAGACTGCTCAGGCTTCTTCTTCTCGTCAGCGCACACGACCGCACCTTGGCTGCATGACCGTCGATATCTTACCAGCTTCGCCGATCAGGGATTCTTCGGCGACCAGGTCACACCATCCGGCAGCCAGGGACACGAGGCCGATGGACTTCAGACGTTCGCATAGAAAAAGTATGCGGGAGCCATCAGATGCGGAGCTGCCCTCGGCAAAGCAGCGAAAGACTGCGCCTCCGCAGGTCTCGATGCCGGACATACTTGTGCAGATAGCACAACTTATCGCAGCATCCCAGCAACCGACAGAAACCGTATCGGATCGGGAATTATCCGACGGCGCTGGGTCGGTACGCTCCGCCGAAGCATCGGGGGCGGGCGACCGGGAGCATCATGAGGTCCGACCGGATGGTGAAAGGGATACGGATGATTTGGAGCTATCCCTTTTGGAACAACATAAAGCTGCCGTGGACTTCATCCGGCACTTTCTCCCTCAAGTTGTTCCGTCGGGCCAGACTGCTGCGGTTCCGGACAAGAGGATTATAGCGTCATTGGACTCTGAATTTTTCGAGCGGTTCAGGGACATCGCTCCCGAGTTTCCGTCGCAGTCCAATAATGTTGCAAGAACATTTGAATTATTGAACGACACTATATTTAAACTTGCTTCCAAAACGGGGAAAGCAGGTTTCTTGTCCGCCAATACTCTCAACCTGCCTTTCATTAATGCAAGGAATAAATTTGACACGGCAGGACAGGGTATTCCGAGAGTTCCTCTGCGTATGGCGACGAGGCGGAAGACTTAGAGCTATCATTACCGTCGTCGGCGTCTATTCCAACCGCGGTGTTCGAAACAATTATATCGTCTAACAGAGCCAGTTTAGATGCCTTATCTTACGCAGATCACCTTACTAAGGCGTTATCACTGCGCCTTCAAGGGAAAGAATTTCAGGATATACAATCCTCTTTAAGACTTCTTTCAAGGGCAGTAGCTTATTCCACGTGTAACTCCGCCCTTTCAGTGGCAAATCTGGAGTTGGTTAGATGTGACGTAGCCCTAGCTACATCCACACTCGTGGATACTAAGGTGAAGAACTCTCTAAGAGTCGCTTCGGTCTCCGGAGAACTTCTCTTTGACGGCAAGCTGTCTGCTATTTATGATAAAATTACAAAGAAAGCTTCGGATTCTCTGTTGTTCAAATCTGCTTCTAAGAAGTCGGATACGGCAGACAAGAATAAGACAGGCACTTCTGGGTCTAATGCGCCCAAGAGAGGTTCCTATAGAGGTTCCAGTGCGTCCTCTTGGTCTTATTCGAGAGACCGTCAAGGTAGCGACTCACGTTCGGGATGTCCTTCGGGCCGGGACAACCGGTCGGACGCCCCGAGGTCGACGGGACGAGGTGCGGGTCGTGGAGGACGTGGTTTCTCCTACCGCAGGCCTCGCAGGTCCAGGAGGTGATGGCTTAAACCTCTATCGCGTACCGGTTGGTGGAAGGTTGTCGAGCTTTTCACAAGAATGGGCGTCGATTACGGACGACCCTTGGGTGAGAGGAGTGACTTCGGAAGGTCTAAAGATATCCTTCAAACGAAAGCCTCCATTAACTCGAAGTCCAAAGTGGACTCAACTTCCGTCAAATTCGCAGAAAAGAGACGCTCTATTATCAGAGGTGCAGTCTCTTTTAATGAAGAACGCGGTAGAGGTCGTAGAAAACCAGGAGACTCCGGGATTCTACAGCCATCTGTTTCTGGTTCCGAAACCAGACGGCTCGTTCCGTCCAGTCATAGATTTGAGCTGGATAAACAAGCTGATCGTCGCTCCGAAGTTTTATATGGAGACGATTCGGTCGGTCAGAGCGAGTATTCGGGTGAACGATTATGCAACAAGCATAGATCTCAAAGATGCATACTTTCACGTCATGGTACATCCGACATTCAGAAAGTATCTACGCTTCGCAGTCCTAGGAGTGGTGTATCAATTCCGGGCGATGTGCTTCGGATTGAATCTAGCACCCTGGGCTTTCACTCAGGTAATGAACTCGGTAATGATCTATTTCCGAGCTCATTCGTCTGCGGTAATGTCGGCCTACCTGGACGACATTCTTCAGAGGTACGGCAACGAGTTAACGCTTCAGAACGATGTTCAGAATCTACTTCTATTGCTCCGACGTCTCGGTTTTATAGTAAACGAGGAGAAGTCGGATCTGGTGCCGTCCAAGTCATTCACACATCTGGGAATGAGCTTTGAGACGCACAACAATCTCGTTCGTCTGCCGTTAACCAGAGCGAAATTAGTCAGTTGTTACGCTCGCTATTGTCTGCACGCAGACAAAGTCACAGCGAGAGAATTTATGAGACTGATAGGTCTGTGCGGAGCCGCTGCGGATCTCATTCCGATGGGGCGGTTACGCACACGTCCTCTCCAAATTTTCTTGACTCAGAATTGGAGTGTGAAAATTCATTCGCTCAACATAGACGTTCTCTTGTCAGATCAAGTGAAACAAGAGATTCAGACTTGGGCAAACATTCAGTGGTTAACTGGTAGAATGCTGGAAGCCCATATTTGGGCTTTATTCTGAAATGACAGTACTGCAATTTAAAGGCTTCATACTCTATGGATGTGCTTAATATTACATTTGAAGTGATATTATTTTATCTGTAAAGATATGCCCTGTTACAATTTATGGGAAAGTGCCTATTGGCACTCTCCCATAAATTGTAACAAGGCAAAGATGCACAAAAAAATTTTAAGGACCAAAAATAATTTAGCACTCTACCAGTTAACTCAGGGAGTTCCGCTGCAGTTGCCGGATCCGAGTTTTACGATTATGACGGATGCCAGTCAAACAGGTTGGGGTGCATCATTGATCCCAATGGATTCGAGATGCCAGGGTCTTTGGGATCCGCAATTCCTGGGCAAGCACATAAACATCAAGGAAATGATGTCAATTTGGCTTGCGTTACGCCATTGGATGGACATTATTCACAATGCTCATGTCCAAATCCTATCCGACAATACGACAGTAGTGGCGTATATACGGAATCAGGGAGGCACTCATTCAGTTCCGTTGTTCAATCTAACGGAAAGAATCCTTCTGTTTGCGCTAGAACATCAGGTTCTTCTTTCGGTCCGTCACATACCGGGTCGTCTGAATGTGCTAGCAGACTCCCTTTCACGAAAGGGTCGCTTGTTGCCGTCGGAGTGGACTCTCAACAAACAAGTATTCAATCAGATTTGCTACCAATGGGAACGGCCAATGATAGACTTATTTGCGACACATCTCAACAATCAGTTGCAGACGTATGTGTCTCCGTGTCCGGATCCAAGAGCATTTGCAGTAGACGCTCTGTCGATCCCTTGGGACGGAATGATAGGATATGCGTATCCTCCAGCGCCGTTAATTCAGCAAGTATTGCTAAAGATAAAACAATCTCAATGCAAGATTCTGTTGGTAGCATCTCTGTCTCCACAGAGACCGTGGATAAATCTACTCAGGTGTCTGTTGTGGGACCTACCGCGAAAGCTTCCTCCACGGGAGGATCTTCTTTCGCAGGGGAAATCGCGTCAACTCCATCACAACCCGCAAGGTCTCAACCTTCACGTTTTTCCATTGTGCGGTCCTTCTTGCATGGCAAGCACTTTACAGGACGAGCAGTGGACGCGATTTCTAACTGTAGGAGGACCTCCTCTTCGCTAAACTATGCGGCTAAGTGGAAGGTTTTTCGTCGTTGGTGTAGGGATCATTCTGTAGATATTTTCGATCCCTCTATTCCAGACATTGCAAACTTTCTAGTATACTTGTTTGACGAGATCAAACTACAGCCTGTTACTATTAAGGGTTATAGGTCTATGTTATCTGATACCTATGCACATCATGATAGTTTACAAATTGGATCTAATGTCTCTTTATCTAAGTTGGTTAGAAACTTCTCGATAAATAGACCCAGAACTCTTAGGTTAATTCCTAAATGGAATTTAGCTTGGGTTCTTCTTAAATTGAAGGAAAAGCCATTTGAACCTCTTGGGACAGTAGATTTCAAATTCTTATCTTATAAGACAGCTTTTCTCTTAGCTTTCTCTTCTGCTAGAAGAGTCAGTGAGCTTCATGCACTGTCGGTGGATGATTCTCACTATCGTAGTGTCGGGAACACTATTACCTTCACTACTAATGTGGGTTTTTTAGCTAAGAATCAGGCTCCTAATAAATATCCGGAACCTATTGTTATTAAAGCTCTTCCGTCTTCAGACGGGCATAGGCCTTTACTCTGTCCTGTTAGAGCGTTACGTATCTATAAACAGAGATCTCAGATTATCAGAAAGGGACGGAAACGTTTCTTTCTGTCTTTGATGCCTAATAGAAAGGACATTTCGGTCCATTCTATTGCTAGATGGATTCAATTAACTATCCGTACTGCTTATGAGAGTTTATCTTCTTCTCAGCAGTCTGTGCTTAAGATTTCCGCTCATGAAGTAAGAGCTCTTGCTACTTCTTGAGCTTATGCTAATAGTATTGCTATTACAGATTTAATGAAGGCTGCTTATTGGTCTCAGCCATCCATATTCACGAATTTTTATCTCAGAAATATTGAGTCCATTTCTGGAGACCTGCATTGTTTAGGTCCGTTATCTGTTGCTCAGAATGTCGTCCACTAAACAGTTGCAACTATAATTATGCAGGCTTTCTGTTCCGGCAGTGACTCCATCCGGCTGCCCTCTTTGCTCTGGGCTATTTGACCCAGGGCAAGGGGAAGGGGGGGAGGGGGCGGGTGTTCCCTTAGGTCACCTGCTTTATAGTGAAAAGCAAGGGAATGCCTCCTCCAAAGTCAGTATTTCTGAGTCGCTTCCGGGATGGTTTTAAAGTGTAATATTAATGTTAAAATTCATTCATGTCATATTTTTAAAGTGTAGCTCGGTGTGAAGCATTTGTATATGTCAAGTGTCAAACGGGCTTTAATATACAATACTCGGACACTTTTAAATGATTATAAAGAGTCTCAATTCTCTGGACTAACTTTATTTATTGGCTTACTTTAAAAATAATTAGTATAAGGGTTATACTGGATGTTAATAGAGAACATGAATGTTATTGTGCTCAATTATTAAGGGTATTGTATCTTTCTAATTTAATATTAAATAAGAAAGATACATGTAAAGCCTAATACTCCTTTTCTCCTTAAGGGGTTGCCTCTATATTATATAGTTCAGCTTATTGGATTTTCCTCTATGTCCTAGGCCCTCCAGCCTTTTTACTATTCAGCTAAGTCTGGGTCATTGGTACAGTATAAAAATGTTAAAAAATTTATAGTAATTTATATATTTTTTATACTTACCAATGACCCAGATGGGGATGGCCCTCCCAGGCGTTGGGAACTCTTGCCTCCCCACTGAGTACATAGCGCTGACCAGGCACTGCCAGTAAGAATGATAATTGGCGCCAATTTCGGAACGTCCTTGACACTGCGCATGCGCAGTAGGGGCGAAGTATGGAGGTCCTATAGGACATGATTTCTTTTGGTTTTGGATGCAAATTTTGGGGATTGGGGGGCAAAATTTGTGTTTGGCCCTGGTTTTGTTAGAGTTAGCACCAGCTAAGTCTGGGTCATTGGTAAGTATAAAAAATATATAAATTACTATAAATTTTTTAACTTTCCACAGTACGAACTTGGAAAGATACAAGTTTGATGATGATCACATACGATAATTATTTGTATCACAATGGATTAACTTGTGCCATGTGTTTAATTACATTAGTTCTTCAGACTGGAATATGTAAAAATATTTTACATAATGTTTAACCCTTAAAGGGCTGGAGATTTTTATACATTTTTGCTACACTTTGCAGTTGTTTCTTGACCAAGTCTTGGCTGTCAATATTGGCAACTAAGACTTGCCATGAAACAACTGCCAAGCTACTTAGAATGTTAACTTCCAAGTTTACCTAAAGACTGCATGTTGGAGCTCCTGTTTTGTTGCAGTAAAAAGTGATTCAAATCTGAATTGGTCCCTTGAGCGTTAAATGTGTACTGAGGTTTTTTTGCGAGGTCCTGCACACAGGATTCTTGAAAGTCCTGGAATTTAGAAAACCCTTTCCAGGGGCTTGGGAAGTCTTTGAAAATTGATACCTTACTTGGAAAATTGAGACATCTGGTTATTAGAGATTTGTTTATGCAACATTCAGCCCACCTCAAGCTAAATATTGATGGACTGGATCTTTTCCGACCAGTGACAGGCCTGGCATTTTCAGGAAAGCGATTTATTCACTCGACTACTGCTCGCCTTTAAAAAATTAAGGAGTGTGAAAACTAGCCCTCCTCGTCTTAGAAAATAATGATTACCATAGCTGCCTATGCCTAAAACCCACATCTTTTAAGATCTCTGCTACATGTATGTTAGTGGTCTCTGTAAGACGGTCACACTGCCCCTCTCACATCTCCGGGCCTTGCCAAGGCCTGGAGGTGTGTGAGGGACAGTGTAGCCATCTCACAGAGACTACCTTGTTAGCAGCACCAAATAAAATGTACAAAGCCCACTTGACAGAATTCATTAACAGTAAAACTTCATTTTGCAATTTTAGCTTTTGTAAGCTCAAGGAGAGCTAATCACTCGCCTAGGCCATGCGAGGGGAGCGAGTTTTAGCCCTCCTGCATTTTTAAGAATGCCAGGTCTGCAGTGAAACATCTTGTCAAATAGAATTAGAATCGTTCATGAGGTAGCGAATATATTGTGATATGATGTTTTGAAGTAGGAAAAAATTGGTACATTTTCCCTTTCCTTACATGTTCATGCAGCTCTTGTGTTTGGATCAAAATATCAGTGAAAATCCCTCAATTTCTCATCCGTAATTCCTTGGAAACTCTCAAAGATACACTGGAAAAGTCCTTGAAGTCCTTGAATTATCTACTCATTCCACTGCAGGAACTGTGTGTACATTGCAGGTTCACCTTTTCAAAAGCATGAGAGTGCACACACCTTTTCGATAAAGAACCTGTTGATTGTACCTGGTTGTCATTTAGCTGAAAGTTGGCCGAAGCTTTTTGTACCTTGTTAATTGAATAGCCACTCTGCCAGTGAAAATTATTCAGTTAGCAGGAGTATTCAATTAACAGGTATTTGGTTACTTTCCTGCATTCTAGAAATAAACTGTGCAATTATTCTATTATATCTTGTTTGACAGAGCTCATTAAGCTCTGTCAAACAAAATATAATTGATTAAATGCCTGTATTGGGGTGGGGGAGGTCAATGTCAGGTTTGTTAGCTCACCTGACTGAAAGTCAGGGTGAGCTATTCTGATTACTTTTTTCCTGTCATCCGTTGTGAAGGTGGTGTTTGTGTCTTTTTCTCCCAAACCACTGGCCACATTTTAATGAAATTTCACATGAGTAGTGGTTATATAGGGGCATTTGGATTTTTTTCAAATTGGGTTTCTGCTCATATTGAGGAGGGGGTGGGGCCAAAATGCCTCAATTTTAAAAAAAAATCTTCTTCTCATGAACCAGCTGAAGCAAAGACTTGATGTATGGTATAAGCTTCCTTTTGAGGTGTAGATGCAAGTTTGTTCAAGAGAAGTTCGAGGGGCAATATTTTGTTGTCGTTACAGGAGGGACAAGAATTTTTACTCCGCCCAAAATTTCTATTTTCCAAACTGAGAGGCCAATTTCAACCAAATTTTATTTGAAGTATTAATGGGTCATAAGTACTTGATTTATGCCAAAACAATTTTTCAAAATGCCCCGTGGGAACCACAGGAGCTAAAAATATAAAAAAATTTCAAACGCCCATATTTCCAAAACTGCACGGCTCTGAGAATTCTTATGTGGTGTGAAGCTTCCTTAGGATCAACAGAATGGAATGGTAAAAAAAAATTGCTATCGGTTTTATCATAGGGTACTTTTTCGGGACATTGAAAAAATGCTGAGTCAGCATATTTTTATACAACAACCAATGGCCCAGACTAGCTTGTAATGGGCCCAATATGCAGGCTTTTAGATTACCTCAACTTCAACTGTGTACAGGTGTGCCCAAATTAGAGAAGGTGTGAAGACATCAATAAAAGTATATAAATTCTCTCTGCCTCTTCTACATTTGAGAATAACTTCCATCATAATATGGCCATAAAAACACAAAGAAAGGCATGGCAATAAAACATAACAGGACAAGGCTGTTATTTCTGGTTTTAATGTGCCCAAGTTAGGGCAAAAGGGTGTGCCCAAAATAAATGAATTTAAAGGTCTGCAGTATGACGGTAATATGATGATGGTGTGGCTGGTCGTCATAACAGTATGAATGTTATAATAGTAGGCTCAAATGATCTGGCATCCTCAAATTAGCAAAACATAAAAGCCTGAATTATGACAAACACAATTTGGAATTTGCTGTTCTGAACAGAAAGCAGCTAATGTCAGTCACTGCCTGCTTTATATTCAGAACACCAAATTCAGTTTGTGTGTTGAGTACCTTGATTGGTATGAATACATAATTTGCTACTTTTTTTTGTAATTACACAATTTTATATACCGCAGTTCATGAAGGTGGGGGAACCTTGAAAAGCCTTGAATTTGGCATCTTGAAAAAAGTCAGAAAATGGCCTTGAATAGCCTTGATTTTTATCTGTCTTTGCTGGCAGAAATCTTGTTTATAGATAGAGGATGTGGAATAAGTGTTTCTTTTCAACCTACTCACAATTGTTTACAATTGGCTGTAACATAAGTGCAAGCCCTACTTCGGAACTAACTCAAGCTTTTATAATCTTTTCCAAACGAGTTCGAAAAGTACTAGAGTGCAAAAGCACGAAAAAGATCGAAAAAAGGGTCGAGCGAGACCAGCGCTCGAAATTACAGGTACTCTCTCTGCACACCTCTTGCGTTTACCGAGCGCATGCGCAACAACCGTGACATCAATTCCTTTATTTTCCACCATTGTACATGGTCGGAAATTTTTGTGACTCGTGCTAAATTATGCTGTTTATTCTTCGTGAACAACTTATTCTCCATATTTAGTGTGCTACTGGATTGTATCCTTTTATCAAGCTACCAAATTATTATTATTTAATGTTAATTTGTATTTTTATTGCTTGTCTCTTCACACTTTGTCTTGTCTTTCCCCCACGTGTGAACACGACCTTAGTGCTGTTTTCCGTCGGCGGGAAGCTTGATTATTATTTTGATATAATGCTTAAGACTATTCCTTGTACCTCTTGTTTGCAAGTGAAACATGTGGACGACTCTCATGCCACATGTGTCACTTGCAACAATTGCACTCAGGCCCAATCTTGTGGTATTTGGTCCTCGAAATTCTGGGCTTCTGTGAACAAGGTGGTTCTTTCCAGAGCTAGAACCCCTCGTTCTCGGGGTAAGGGTAGCCGTGCCATAGCAGACATTTCTGCTGGTGCACGTGGTGACTCTGTCACACAGGATTCGGATCTGCCTTCTGTGGCGAGTTCCTCTGCAACTGTTGGCGGTGTTAGTTCAGTGATACCTGACGAGGAGACTTTGACGTGGTCTCTTTGTCTTCTGATGTCACTATTGAGGCGTCTGTTTTCGTTGAGAGCTTTTTCCGAGGTCAGCTCGGTAACCCTCTCCGATCTGCCTCCTACACCGTCGACCGTTGTTGAGGAAGTTGCTACTCCAGATCCTATTCTGTCTGATGGTGGCTCTTCCATCTCCTCTGGGGATGGTCTACAGTCTCGGTGGACCGAGGCTGTATCTGCTGGTGTGTCTGTGTGTTCTCAGCCTCCCCCAGCCTCGCGGCGGGGCTGTGCGGGTTTGCTGTCTGCTCCGTCTCATCTGGCTAGGTTTGCTCCTAGTCGGTTGAGCCGGCCGGTCGCTTCGGCAGCGATTCCTTGTCCCTCAAGTGAATCGTTTATCGTACCACCTTCCCCTGCTAGTGTGCCGCCTAGCGGGATGGTGTTGGGACGTTGGCACCCAGGGCCTGCTGTTCGGCAGCGGTCAGTGACAGCCCCTGTTAGCTGTCACTCTCGGAACCTTCCTCCGGTGATTCCTCACTGTGTTCCGGGTCTGGGTGTCGATCGATGCTTGCCGTCGGTCTCAGAGGATAGGCAGTTGGAGCCGTCTGCTGCGCAGAGGCCAATGACAGGTTCCTGTCATTCTTGGGACAATCCTCCGGTGTCTTCTCACCGTGTCCTAGGTCCAGCTACCGATCGACGTGCGCCGTCGGTCACTTTAGAGGATTTGCAGGCAGGACCTTCTGTTTCGCAGAGGTCAGTGATGGCCCCTGGGCGTCACAATCGGGACTATCCTCCGGTGTCATCACACCGTGCTCCTATTCTGTCTGCCGATCGACGTTCGCCGTCGGTCTCTTCTGAGGATTTGGGTTCTTCTACCAGAAGGGTCCATTGGGAGGACACTCCGTCGGGCGATTCTGCTGTGACGGATTCTCAGGGTTACCTGCGCCAGGCCGTTTTGGCGCTCACCCGGTTGCTTTCTGGCAACCCTCAAGTTGGTCTCCCTGTGCCTCCTGAGGCACAACCTCCTTTGGTCGGTCGCCGAGATGTCTCGCCTGGCCCCGTGGATACTGCACAGTATTCACAGGAGGTTTCTGCTGGTCAGCCCGAGTTGGGCTACGTCTCCTCTGCTACGGAGGATGACGAGTATCTTGAAGGTGATGGGCCCCCCTCGTCAGTCATGGGGCAGGATTTGGATTTCGTCTTTGGCTTATTGCCGGACGTTCAACCTTCCGACCAGCCTTCTGTGACCGTTCGGCCGCGGTCCACTTTGGAGCGCCGTAACCCTGTTGAGCCTTCTAGCTCTGGGGCTTTGCGTCCTCTGCAATCGGCTCAGGTTGTTGAGTCCTTCCAGGGCTTAGACGCCAAAATGCATTCTAAGGCCCTCAAGGGTTCCTTCTTTTCTAGAGCTGATGCCTTTCTGCCTCCATCGCGGTTTCGTGTGTACGATTCCGTCTATCCACCAGTCTTCCAAGGGATGACTACTGTGGATGAGGATTCTTCTTCCCTCAGGTTGACTAAGCCTAAGTCGGCAGTTCTCCCGATGTCGGTAGTTGAGTCTATGGTGGGCCTGTCCCGAGAGATGCTGGGTATGTTATCTCTCGTGGACCATGTCGTCGCTGCTCTGGCTGAATATTTTCCACCGGGGGAGTTTGATAACGCTCAGGCGCCTTTTCGCGTTTTGTCACAGGCTCTTATGAACTTGACACACGCTCACGCCTGTAACACAGCTAATTTGGAGCTGGCACGCCGGGATGCAGTGTTGGATTCTTTACCATCCCTTCCTTCTGAGCAACGTGCTGTTCTGAGGTCTGCCTCTTTGGTGGGACCTCAGTTGTTCCATGGTTCCATGGAAGCTGTTCGTGGCAAAGTTCTTCGTCATTCGAAGGACCAGCTTTTGCTGAGACAGCTTGACCAACCTGCTGCTGCAGGTGGGGGTCGTTCCAGGCCCGCCAAGCGTGCTGCTGCGTCTGCCTCGTTGGCTACGCCTTCGGCTCCGTCTGCTCCTTCTGCTCATAAGAAGCGCCGATGTGGCCAGGCTCGCTGGCAGCCTCAGGCTGGAAAGTCTCAGGACTCTGTCACTTCCCGAGGTGGTTTCTCCTCTCGGGGGCCTCGTCGAGGCCGCAAGTGAAGGTTCTCACCTCGATTCGCCTCCAGTCGGGGGAAGGCTGTCGCTGTTTTACGACCGCTGGACAGAGATAACGTCGGACTCTTGGGTCCTCGACGTCATTCAATCCGGTCTGCGACTGTCCTTCCATCGGCACCCCAGTTTATCTCGGGTGCCCCTTCCGACTCAGGTCCCTTCCGATTCTCTGCGTTGGGACCTTCTGGTGCAGGAGATCGACAATCTCCTCACCAAAGGGGCGATCGAGGTGGTCAGGAACACCCTTTCACCGGGGTTTTACTCGAGACTTTTCTTGGTGCCAAAGAAAAATGGCCAATATCGTCCTGTCATCGATCTGAGTACCCTGAATGAGTACATAATAGCTCCTCGTTTCAGTATGGAGACTTTCCGGTCGGTTCGACATTCGGTTCATCAGGGCGATTCTGCGGCCAGTATCGACCTGAAGGATGCCTACTTCCATGTACCCATTCATCTGGCGTCACGGAAATACCTTCGGTTCTCGTTTCGGGATCGAGTTTTTCAATTCAGAGCTCTCCCGTTCGGTTTGAACCTGGCTCCTTGGGCCTTCACCCAACCGATGTCACAGGTGCTTGCTTTCCACCACACTCAGTCGGCAGTGACTTCGTCAGCCTACCTAGACGACATCCTCCAACGGCACCACGATGCTGCTGTTCTGGAGTTCGATGTCCGGCAGTTTCTTTGCCTGCTAGCGTCGCTGGGTTTCAGAGTCAATCGCGAGAAGTGGGATCTTCTTCCTTCTCATCGATTCTGTCATTTGGGGATGGATTTCGACACTCTTCACAATGTAGTGTCGGTCCCCCAAGCTCGGGCGACGATTCTTTCCGCCTTGACTCGGGACCTGCTTCAATCTTCCTCGGTCTCGGCCAGGACTTTCCTTCGGACGCTGGGCCTTTGCGGTTCGGTGACAGATCTCATTCCGCTCGGTCGCTTGTTTGTCCGACCTCTCCAACACTTTCTGTTGGATCATTGGCGTCCGAATGTAGATCCGCTGGACTTGGAACTCACTATTCCTCGGTCTCTGCTTTGTCACCTCCGCACTTGGGCAGATATTCCCTGGCTTACACAGGGTGTTCCGTTGGATCTTCCTTTGGCCGATAGCATCCTTACTGCGGATGCCAGCGATCGGGGCTGGGGTGCGACGTTGGATCCTCTTGGCCTGTCTACTCACGGAGAGTGGGACAGCGAGCAGGTAGGCCTTCATATCAACCAGAAGGAGCTCCTTGCTCTTCTGTTGAGTTTTCGGTTTTGGATCCCTCATCTGTCGGACCATGTTGTCCTAATTCTTTCGGACAATTTGACAGTAGTGGCCTACATATGGAATCAAGGAGGCACACATTCGATTCCTATGTATCGGCTGTCTCGGGATCTTCTTCTGTTGGCGCGGGATGTGAACGCTCGGGTGTCCATTCGACACATTCCCAGGCGTCTCAACGTCCTAGCCGACTCCCTGTCCCGACGCAACAGTGTCCTTCCAACCGAATGGATGCTACATCGGTCGGTGTTTCAGGCGATTTGCGAGCAGTGGGGCCGTCCTAAGGTCGACCTTTTCGCTACTCGCTGGAATCATCAGGTAGAGACCTTTGTCTCCCCTTGTCCAGATCCTCTGGCTTTTGAAGTAGACGCTCTGTCTCTGGACTGGACAGGTTGGATCGGCTATGCCTTTCCTCCTGCACCGATTCTTCCTCAAGTATTAGCGAAGATTCGTGCTTGCAGTTGCAGGATCATTCTGATCACACCCCTGTCTCCACAGAGGGTGTGGATCAATCTGCTGCGGCCTCTATTGGCCGATCGACCGATTCGTCTACCTCTACGTCGCGATCTTCTTTCACAGAAGTCGTCGTCCCAGGAAGTATCACAACAACCTGGAGAGCCTGTCCCTTCACGCCTGTCTTTTATCAGGTCCAGTCTCCGACGTAGAGGTTTTTCGAGACGATCAGTGTCAGTGGAGTGCATTTCTGCATCGCGGCGACATTCCACTGGCATGACTTATGCCGCCAAGTGGAAGGTTTTCTGCCGCTGGTGTGCAGATCACAATGTGAATTACCGTGATCCGTCAATCGCTCAAATTGCGGATTTTCTGGTTTTTCTTTTTGACTCCAAGGGCCTCCAGCCTATTACGATTAAGGGCTATCGGTCTATGCTGTCTGATACTTTCTCTTATGTGGGAAAGCGGTGCATCGGTCGTAATCTTTTTCTCTCCAAACTTATTCGGCACTTTTCTTTGAAGAGGCCTCGAGTTTTGCGTCTTACACCCAAGTGGAACTTGGCATGGGTGTTGCACTGTTTGGAGGGGGCGCCATTCGAGCCTTTATCTGAGACCGATATGCGTTTTCTCACCTATAAGACGGCTTTTCTTCTAGCGTTTGCTTCTGCTCGTCGAGTCAGTGAGCTTCATGCGCCATCTGTTGATTCTGCCTTCTTCCGAAATGAGGCTAACAGTGTCACCTTCACTACTGATTGCTCTTTTCTGGCTAAGAATCAACTTCCTGATTCGGTATCTCCTCCCATCTGCATTCGGGCTCTCCCCGCTGTAGATGGCCGGAGGCCTCTTCTTTGTCCTGTTCGTGCGATCAAGACTTACCTTACTCGCACTCAGTTCATTAGGAGGGGTCGGAAGAGATTCTTTCTGTCTCTTATTCCTACGAGGCAGTCTATCTCTTCCCATTCTATTTCCAGGTGGATCTGTCTTGCAATCAAGCTGGCTTATTCTCGCTTGTCTGCGTCGGATCTTGTTTCGAACCGGCTTAATGCTCATGAGGTTCGTGCCATTTCTACATCCTGGGCGTTCTCCAATTCTGTTTCGCTCCGTGATGTTATGAATGCGGCTTACTGGATGAATGCTTCTACCTTCTCCTCCTTTTATCTCTGCCACCTTCAGCAGCAATCTGAGGACCTTTATTCTTTAGGCCCTCTCGTTGCTGCTCAGGCTGTTGTGCACCCTCGTTAAAATTGTTTTTGTCGAGGTTGCGCTTCGCTCAGCCTTGTTCTTTTCAGGTGCCTTCTCTCTATCTTCATTACAGGTTTTCGTTTTTGTTCTCTGCCATCCTTGCTTCGTTCTGCTACTCTTGTTGGTATTGGTTATGTGATTCACCTCCTCCTATTGTTTATTCAGCCAATTGTAAACAATTGTGAGTAGGTTGAAAAGAAATTAAAATTTTTTAGTAAATTTTGTTTCTTAACATACCTACCACAATTGTTTACCGGAGGCCCACCCTCATTGGGGATATCTTTGATATCGATGCCTCCCCGCTAAATCACAAACTTCTCGTTGGCGGAAATACGGAATTGACATCACGGTTGTTGCGCATGCGCTCGGTAAACGCAAGAGGTGTGCAGAGAGAGTACCTGTAATTTCGAGCGCTGGTCTTGCTCGACCCTTTTTTCGATCTTTTTCGTGCTTTTGCACTCTAGTACTTTTCCAACTCGTTTGGAAAAGATTCTAAAAGCTTGAGTTAGTTCCGAAGTAGGGCTTGCACTTATGTTACAGCCAATTGTAAACAATTGTGGTAGGTATGTTAAGAAACAAAATTTACTAAAAAATTTTAATTTTTCTCATATAATATTTATGAAACGAGTCTTAATAATTTTTCCTTTTGGCGAGCCCAAACGGAAAATTCGGACGAGTTTCATAAATATTATATGAGAAAAACACTCATTTCATGTTCTATTTATCATATGACACAACACGCACAAATTAGCCACTTAGGAGGACTTTTTAACCCATCACCTAACTTGAGTTGCAGACGGCACTTGAAAAAAACATCCTCGTTTTATAAAAAATTTCATTTTTTGCTTCCAAAACATAGGTTATGACCCCTCATTGGAACAAGTTCGTTGTGCTCTTTCAAATGAGGGGTCATAACCTATATTTTGGAAGCAAAAAGTGAAAATATAAAAAAAATGAATGGCATTTTTCTTGTAGGTGAAAGATTAATACAATATAACCCACCCTAAATAGGACAGATAACGTAAATTCTCCCTACTGAAATAATGCAAATGTCACCCAGTTGTATTTTGTTTAGCCAATCAGATTGTCCAGCTTTGAAATTGACCAATGAAAGCTCCCAACTCTAATTATGCAAATTATGAAAATGTGGCCCAGTTTTATTTTGTTCAGCCAATCAAATTGTCTAGTTTTGAAATTGACCAATGAAATTGACAGAAGGCTTTATTTATCACTGATTAATATGAAAACAAAATATCAAATGTTTTAAAGTGAACAAAACGGACGACTCATATGATAAAAGCATATAATGTATGCCTGCGTAAGCTCTCAATCCAAACACACTTGTGACAGTGGTATTATGATCACATGGACTTCCAAAGACTATCAACACACAAAGTTGTGAATGAGCCAACATCACTCAGCTCTGAAAATGTGTGCCCCTCAACTGGGTCTCATAAGTTATTTTAGACTCTATCTCAGGCACACCCTCCCATAGACCTCTCATAGAGTCAGTGTGATGATCGTGTATTTGGATTGTACAGAAACGTTTTGTGATCACAGATTTACAAAAATGATTCCAGAATGCAAGGTGGTCACTTAGCATGATCATCACAGGAAGTTGCGTTAATGAATATGACATCATGTGAGGTGAAACGGATATCAGGTGTGGCATACCACCTTATATTGTATTGTGTATTAATAATAAATATGTCACAGTATGTTGTTGTGGGGGGATATTGTTTTGCATAACATAACACTGTAGGTGCCAATGCGACATCCTGCAATGTATTCATTATGCCAACCAAGGAAAAATTTTTACCAACCCAATCATGCCAGCCTTGACAAGCAGTGAACATATGCTCGTGTGGGGTTGGAAAAAATAGTTGGCAGCTATCACATGCCATACATAAATTAACCTTTTACACAAAATAGTTTATTATACCACCCACTTGAAAAGTGGGAGGTATATAGTGATCACTTGGACCGTCTGTCTGTCCATCTGTCCATCCATCCTTCCATCCATCCATTACGCTTTAGGGGTGTACACATCTGCTATCCGCAACTCCTCCTAAACCAGTGAACGGATTTCATTGAAACTCTTAGACATTCTTTTACATACATTGAAGATGTGCACCTCCTATTTTCTTTTCAGATATTTTCATTTTTACAGTTTCCCATATTGAAAAATGAACTTTGTCAAATTCAATTGACATTCTGTACAGATCTGCTATCCGCAACTCCTCCTAAACCAGTGAATGGATTTCATTGAAACTCTCAGACCTTCTTTTACATACATTGAAGATGTGCACCTCCTATTTTCTTTTCAGATATTTTCATTTTTATAGTTTCCCATATTGACAAATGAACTTTGTCAAATTCAATTGACATTCTGTACAGATCTGCTCTCCGCAACTCCTCTTAAACCATTGAACAGATTTCATTGAAACTTTCAGACATTCTTTTACATACATTGCAGATGTGCACCTCCTATTTTATTTTCAGATATTTTCATATTTACAGTTTCCCATATTCAAAAATGGTCTTTGTCAATTCAGGTTTTATTAGGGAGGGGTATAGATCTGCTATCTGCCACTCCTCTTAAACTATTGAACAAACTCCATTGGAACGCTCAGACATTCTTTTACATACACTGAAGATGTGCACCTCCTATTTTTCTTTCAGATATTTTCATATTCTGACATGCGTCCATCTGTCCTGTCTGTTATGCTATAGGAGTGTTATGCTCTGGGGGGGGGGGGGGGTGTTACACATCTGCTGTCCGCAACTCCTCTTAAACCAGTGAACGGATTGGATTGAAACTCTCAGACGTTCTTTTACATACATTGAAGATGTGCACCTTCTATTTTGTTTTCAGATATTTTCATTTTTTACAGTTTCCCATATTGAAAAATGAACTTTGTCAAATTCAATTGACATTCTGTACAGATCTGCTATCCGCAACTCCTGTTAAACCATTGAACAGATTTCATTGAAACTTTCAGACATTCTTTTACATATATTGAAGATGTGCACCTCCTGTTTTGTTAGCACACCCGACTTTCAGTCAGGAGAGCTATAGTGATCGCTCACTGTCCGTCGTTCGTGAACATGGTGTGTGCGTCTTCTCCTCCCAAACCGCTGAACCAATTTAATTGATATTTGAGATAATAGTTTGTTATGACATCGCAATTTGATTTTGTTCAAATCAAGTTGCCTCGCCCGTGGGTAGGGCCACACCCAAAAAGTGTGCTGAAATCTTAGAAAATCTTCTTCTCATAAACCAGCAGTAGCAGAGACTTGATATTTGGTGTGCAGCTTCCTTTTGAGGTGTAGACTCAGATTTGTTCAAGAGAAGTTTGTGTGGCTATATTTTTCGTCGTTATTGTAGGGGCAAGAATATTTGCCCCTCCCAAAATTTCTGTTTTTCAAACCGAGAGGCAGATTTGGACCAAATTTCATATAAGGGCTTATTGGGTCATAAGTACTTAATTTATGCCAAAAGATTTTTCCTGTCACCCCATGGGAACCACAGGAGCTACAAATAGAAAAAAATTAAAATGTTCATATCTCCAAAATTACACGGCACTGAGGATTCTTATTTGGTGTGAAGCTTCCTTAGGACCAACAGAATGGAATGATAAAAAAAATTGCTATCGGTTTTATCATGGGGTACTTTTCTGGGACTTTTGAAAAAGTGCTGAGTCAGCATTTTTTAACAGTGTGGGTAATGGGAAAAACATATAAGACTACTTTTCTCCCAAACCACTGCTCCAAAAGCTTTCAAATTTCACATATAACATCTTTGGAAGATGTTTCACATGTGTATTGAAATCAATTCCCTGGGTCCATATTTGGGCTCTCTATGGGAGCCCAAATGTTTAAATTAGTGCAGTATGAGGAATATTTTATAAAAATCTTCTTCCTCATATCCACCAATAAGAATCTTTTGATATTTGGTATGCAGCATCCTTAGGGGGGTGAGATTCAAGTTTGTTCAAGCAAGTCCCTGGGTTCATATTTAGGCTGAAAATTTGGGGGCCGGGTGGGACTTAGAAAATTTTGGATCAAAATCCTGAAGTTTTTTTTTTTTTGTTTTTTGTGCGTTTCGGTCAATTTTAAGACAAAAAAATTTATTTATTTTTTTCACGGAAAATTTGGGGGCCGGGTGGGTCTTGGAAAATTTTGGACCAAAATCTGGAAATTAGTTTTTTTTTGTTTTTTATGCATTTTGGTCAATTTTAAGAAGAAAAAAAAATTTTAGGCTGAAAATATTTTGTTTGGGACTTCGAAAATTTCCGAACAAATATAAAAAAAAATCTGTTTTTTATGCGTTTATCTCAATTTTGGGACGTAAAAGTGCAGGAAGGAAAATCCTGTGTATTGTGTGGGCACAACTGCTTCATCTAGTTATGCTTTTCTTAGGAGGGGTGTATGCAGCTTATTCATATCAAGTTCCTGGTTTGATATTTAGACTACCATGTCAGGTGAGCGCCCTCAGGCCCCCCTGGGGCATCTTATTTTCAAGTAATTTTCATTTTTATGGTTTCCCATATTTAAAAATGGGCTTTGTCATTTCAAGCTTGTGTGTGTGTGCGGGGGTTGGGGGGGGGGGGGGGTGTTGACATTTGCTATCTACGACCTCTTTTAAACTAGTGAATGGATTTCAATGAAACCTTCAAACATTGGTGTCAGTGTTTGTGCTCTCTACATTAAACACACTTTTACTGTTGTAAAATGTTTCTTGGTGGGAGTGGGTGGTATCATTTAGTGAGCAGTGCTCACAGTTTTTATACCCCCGCTTCGAAGAAGTGGGGTCTATATAGGAATCGCCCTGTACGTCCGTCCATCCGTACGTCCGTACGTCTTTCCAGACATGAAATTCTTGTGTGCGCAACTCCTCCTACATTTATCAATCAATTTGGACAAAACCTTTCAGACATCATCACTACTAAGTGAACATGCGCATATTCCAAGATTTTTGATCTGCGACAATTATAACCAGGTTATCTCCCTTTGACTTAGATTTATTGTGTCTTTCCATCCGAACAAATTCTTGTGTGCGCAACTCCTCCTACATTAATGAACCGATTTTGATGAAACCTTTCAAACATCATCTCTACTAAGTGAACATGTGCATATTCCAAACTTTTTAATCTGCGACAATTTTAACCAGGTTATCTCTCTTGAACTTTGATTTAATATGGGTTTCTACATGAAATTCTTGTGTGCGCAACTCCTCTTACATTTATCAATCAATTTGGACAAAACTTTTCAGACATCATCACTACTAAGTGAACATGCGCATATTCCAAGATTTTTGATCTGCGACAATTTTAACCAGGTTATCTCCCTTTGACTTAGATTTATTATGTCGTTCCGTTCGAACAATTACTTGTGTGCGCAACTCCTCCTACATTAATGAAGCGATTTTGATGAAACCTTTCAAACATCATTTCTACTAAGTGAACATGTGCATATTCCAAACTTTTTGATCTGAGACAATTTTAACCAGGTTATCTCTCTTGAACTTTGATTTAATATGGGTTTCTGCATGAAATTCTTGTGTGCGCAACTCCTCCTACATTTATCAATCAATTTGGACAAAACTTTTCAGACATCATCTCTACTAAGTGAACATGCGCATATTCCAAGATTTTTGATCTGCGACAATTTTAACCAGGTTATCTCCCTTTGACTTAGATTTATTATGTCTTTCCGTTCGAACAAATTCTTGTGTGCGCAACTCCTCCTACATTAATGAACCGTGGGGGCTATATAGGAATCGCCCTGTACGTCCGTCTGTCCGTCCGTACGTCTTTCTGGACATGAAATTCTTGTGTGCGCAACTCCTCCTACATTTATCAATCAATTTGGACAAAACTTTTCAGACATCATCACTACTAAATGAACATGCGCATATTCCAAGATTTTTGATCTGCGACAATTTTAACCAGGTTATCTCCCTTTGACTTAGATTTATTGTGTCTTTCCATCCGAACAAATTCTTGTGTGCGCAACTCCTCCTACATTAATGAACCGATTTTGATGAAACCTTTCAAACATCATCTCTACTAAGTGAACATGTGCATATTCCAAACTTTTTAATCTGCGACAATTTTAACCAGGTTATCTCTCTTGAACTTTGATTTAATATGGGTTTCTACATGAAATTCTTGTGTGCGCAACTCCTCCTACATTTATCAATCAATTTGGACAAAACTTTTCAGACATCATCACTACTAAGTGAACATGCGCATATTCCAAGATTTTTGATCTGCGACAATTTTAACCAGGTTATCTCCCTTTGACTTAGATTTATTATGTCTTTCCGTTCGAATAAATTCTTGTGTGCGCAACTCCTCCTACATTAATGAACCGATTTTGATGAAACCTTTCAAACATCATCTCTACTAAGTGAACATGTGCATATTCCAAACTTTTTGATCTGCGACAATTTTAACCAGGTTATCTCTCTTGAACTTTGATTTAATATGGGTTTCTGCATGAAATTCTTGTGTGCGCAACTCCTCCTACATTTATCAATCAATTTGGACAAAACTTTTCAGACATCATCACTACTAAGTGAACATGCGCATATTCCAAGATTTTTGATCTGCGACAATTTTAACCAGGTTATCTCCCTTTGACTTAGATTTATTATGTCTTTCCGTTCGAACAAATTCTTGTGTGCGCAACTCCTCCTACATTAATGAACCGATTTTGACGAAACCTTTCAAACATCATCTCTACTAAGTGAACATGTGCATATTCCAAACTTTTTGATCTGCGACAATTTTAACCAGGTTATCTCTCTTGAACTTTGATTTAATATGGGTTTCTGCATGAAATTCTTGTGTGCGCAACTCCTCCTACATTTATCAATCAATTTGGACGAAAGTTTACAGACATCATCACTACTAAGTGAACATGCGCATATTCCAAAATTTTTGAGCTGTGGCAATTTTAACCAGGTTATCTCCCTTTAACTTAGATTTATTATGGGTTTCTACATGAAATTCTTGTGCGTGCAACTCCTCCTACATTTATCAATCAATTTTGACGAAACCTTTCAAACATTATCACAACTAAGTGAACATACGCATATTCCCAAATTTTTGATCTGCGACAATTTTAACCAGGTTATCTCCCTTTAACTTGGATTTATTATGGGTTTTCAAATGGGATTCTTGTGTGTGCAACTCCTCCTACATTAATGAACCGATTTTGAATACATGTTGCACATTGTAAATGTGTTTTTCCAAATGTAAACCATATATGTGTGGGCTCTTTAAGTATTCAGTGCTGTTCTGTGGAAGGCCACATGCAAATACAAATTTCAACAACAAAAAATGATCTTTATGTATACATTTCCTTATGGCCTTCGCCTACATGATCAGAAGTGCATTCCTCTAAAAACCCAAAGCGGGGGTATTAATCACCTTCAGTGATAGTTCTAGTTCTAGTTTTCAATTATTTTTGCCACCATATTTTTTACATCATTTAAGCAAAACCATATCATGTGACCCCCCTTCCCCACACACACACACATCCCCCTCATCAGAATGAGCTTGGTGAGCACATTACAATGAGGGGGTCACATGATTTGGTTTTGCTGAAATTTTGTTTAAAATTGTGTTTTTTGTTTTTTTCTCAACTCTCCAAAATTTGTTTATTACATGCCGGGCAGATGCAGCCAGTTTGTTATGTAAAGGGCTAAGGTACTGCTTGGGGCAGTATATTGAATGGATGTGTGGTGGATACCACTTGCCTTTAACATGAAATTCCTCAATCTTCCACCACTGAATAAAATGAGTTATTTCACACACTGGATACCGAGGTGTGAGGATGCTAATTAATCTGATTGATACTCCTGTCAACATACAGAAACACTGATATGACTATGTGCTACTGTTCTTGCTCTCACCTGGAATCTCCAGTTGTCTCCAGGTACATGGAGGCATATCTTCCTCTCTGTATTTTGAAACAACTCCAAACCAATCTTCATCTGAAGGTGTCATATTTTTTAGTGGGCAGAATTCCTATTCGCATACAAGAGAATTATATTTAATAATGGTGTCTTTTATAAGAAATATTTCACTTGTATCCACATTTTCTTCTGTTTTATTCATTTCTGTTGAGCTGTGTGGTCAATTTACGAGTGCCCAAGCGATTATACCTGCCTCAAGCATCCATCTTCACTTAAATAATGATTCCTGATGAGTAGAATGTACTAAGAAGAAATTAAACAAAAAATCTTTATTTATCCACTCATTTTTTATTCAGTTGTCCACTTAAACTGGAATCCACTAAGCAGAAGAATTCAGTTAAAAAATGGGTCACAATTTCCTCACAGAAAATCACCTCCCTTACGTGATATGCAACACTGATTTTTAGCTCCACCTGACAAAATGTCAGCACAGCTTTTCTAATGCTAAGTATTCCGGTCGTCGTCATAATTTCTTAACCACTGAATATTTTTTAACAAAACTTTGTAACTGTATGTATTGTCACTAGACAGTGTGTCATTAGTCATAATGAGATCTATTGTCATAAGCCCTTGTTCGGTCCATATAATTTGGTATAAGTCACAGATCTTGCACAATTATTGCTCGTGACTCAAAGGTGAGTTGTGACTTTGATCCAAGGTGATATCATCAAGGTCACAGGCAGCAAACTTTGATATTGTTATACAGCCCTTGTCCGGTCCTTATAACTTGGTGTGATTGACAGATCTTATTCATAGTTGGTACAATTATTGCTCATGACTCACAGGTGTGTGTCGCGATTTTGAACCAGGGTGATATCAAGGTCATAGACTGGAAAACTTGGATATTGTTGTACAGCTCTTGTCCGGTCAATATAACTTGGTATGATTGACAAATTTTATTCATACTTGGTACAGTTATTGCTCATGACTTAAAGGTGTGATGTGACTTTCATCCAAGGTCAAGGTCACATATAGCATATATAACATATTGTTATTCAGCCCTTGCCTGTTCTGTATAATTGGATCTACATGACAGATCTTGTTCATACTCCACACAATTGTTATCCATAACCTAACATTGTGTCATGACTTGACCCATTGTTATATGAAGGTTAAGGATAAGAGCAGTAACACTTGGATTTTTAGCTTGTATTTAGCTTCCCCTAAAAGCAGTGACCGTAGACAGAGTTGTGTAGTCTGTTTATGCCCCCCCCCCCCCCCCCATCCCCCAAAATTTAGTTGCTGCTTTGAAGTATATCGCAAAATGCTCTTGAATAGTTTTTAATTTTATCAGTCCTTGCCTGCAGGAACCCTGAATATTTACACTTGCACTCTCACCCAGTCATAATGAATTTGAACCCTTGAGGGTCATTAGAAATTGTAAGTGTCACATATGAAGTTGACACCTGTGATGAAATAAGTAATAAGTACAACACTGCACCAGTGAACTTGTGTTGCACTTGTTCTGTTTTATATGGTTTGACTGAGCTCAGTGAGCTTTGCAAATAACATATAATAGAATAAATATTCAGTTTGTCACCAGAATGAAGCAAATAAGTCAGGTAAATTAACTACTCCTGTTAAGGCCACACAAAATAAAGCAACTGATTGTGGTGAGGCAATTTTTTTTTCAGATCAGTGAGGGAGGGTTTTAATTTTAATTTTTTTGTGCATATACATAGTTGGGATTGAGAGGCTTTCCATTACCTTTTTGAATATATAGAAAGTGCATAATTATACAAATTAACAAATTTAATTTTAACCTTCAAGGGTCTAATTCCAACTTTGATCACATTTCACTGCAACAGAACAGGTGCCCCAATATGTCGTCTCTTGGAAAACTTTGCAAGATAGAATGACATTCTAAGTGCCTGCCAAGACCTGCCTAGAATTTATTTATTTGATGCTTTTGACAGGCAGGATCACCTTGTGTCAGTTTTACTGGTGGAGCAAGTCAAAGTACCTGGATAGAGCCACCGAGTAATGGTGAGAAACTGTCAGACACCCCAGCATACTAACTTAACACAAGCAGGGTTAGCATTAGTCAAAGATAAGTGCCCCATTGGCGTGCAGTATGCCTTAGTACACAGCACCACTGTGCTCTCATTTGGACAGTCGGGGTAGACTTGCCTAGAAACAACTGCAAAGCCACAGATGTAGATTGTCTTTAGTTATGTTTCCCAATTTCAGCCACATATGTCAATAAAAAAACAAAAGGTTTGAAGTCTCCCAATTTTGTAGTTATATTGGAAGACATTGCAAGGCAATTAAAATGTCCAATGAGGGGTTTCGATTTCAGTGGGGATTGTCTGAGAATCAAAAGCATCTTTTTTGCCTAATGTTTAATTTTTTATACCCCCAATAGGAGGTTTCTAAAATCTCGGTTGTCTGTCAGTCCATCCATCTGTCTGACTTTATTTTTCTGTTTGGAGCCATAACTCTATGATGCTTTGGTGGATTTCCACAAAACTTCACACAAAGGTAAAGACCAATGGAAGGTGTGTTGTACAGCAACACCATGCTACAGTGACAAAGGTCAAAGTCACAGGAATGTGAAAACTGTCTTTCACAGACAGTATTTTTCCATCCAGAGCCGTAATTCTATAATGCTTGGGTGGATTTCCAAGAAACTTCACACAAGGGTAAAGACTAATGGAAGTTCTGTTGCACAGCAACATCATGCTCAAGTGACTAACATCAAGGTCACAGGAATGTGAAAACCGATTTCTCTCACAGAATCTGGTTTTTCATCCTGAAGTACTGACACTGCAACTTTATAGAAATCTTGGGTATGAAGGTGTAACAACATAACACTTCAATAAACTAAGTATACTGCTGCTTGTGCACTGATAAGACCAGAATCTGACATAATTTTCTGGAAAGCACTCTGTGAGAGCTTTCCAGAAAATGATATTACCTTCTGGTCTTACCAGTGTAGGAAGAGAAAGATACATAGTTTATAGCAGTTATTCTACAACTTTATTTTGGCTTGTACTGTATGCCAATTCAAATGGCATCCATATGTGTATGTTTCTGTTGAGAAAGTTCCAAGATAGTAGTGGCTGTATTGACCTTATGGAAATAAAGTCAATAGAGCTTTTGGCTGTTATGTTCAGATGTATTTTATTAAATTTGAAACCTTATGGTATCGCGGAACTAAATATTGAAATTAGAGTGAACCGCCTTAAAATGTTGCACTAGGAAATGACGCAATCTCTAAAAATAAACAGCCTTGGGAAAATCCATTGTTTCAATAAAAGTTTGAAACATTCTATTGACATCTTGCATTATTGTTGAATATTCCTGATAAAAAAGAGGGTGATTTGATGACTTTTGGACCTAAAAAATACAATTTACTTTTTGTGTGTTTTTGTAGGGAATTCCCTGAAAAATATGTGCACGTGACCGGTACTTCCCTTTGTGTCAGTTTTTCTCTTTTATTTGTTGCATGACCCCCTGTTTTCAGATCAGAAAAAGTTGTCTGAATGGCTATACTTGACAGAGATATTTGAATGCCAAAATTAAAGTGATGCGATCATATTTTTTTCCACCTGAACGTTATAATGGTTGCCTATGGGAAAATATTTAGTTCTGTGAGACCTATAGGAAATATGTTTTTTGGCTTCCAGACCAGATTCAGTTATTATTTTGGGGGATTATTTCACATTTAAATATTTATTTGGGGACCATACATCTTACCAAACCATTTTATTGTTTTGAGAAGTTACATTTTTGTCACAGTCAGCAATTAAAGCTATATATTTCCAAAACTAAGGCTGTTCATGCAAGAAAATTCACATCTTGAGCAAGTGTATTCCCCAGGAGCACACTATAACCTCTGGCAGCTGCTAACTAACAGCCTATCTTACCCTATTAACATATTTATTTAAACCATGGTTTCTCCTCATATTTCTAGGGGCAGGGAGGATTCCAAATCTTCCAACCCCCTCCCAAATCACCATTCAAACACAGACAGAAAACCTACTCTGCCCTTCTATTCACTATTATTTAGAAGTTTTTCTCTTCTATATTATGCTCTTCAAAATGTTGGAAAACAATTCCTTCATTGAAAGAGTATCCTGGAACACAAATTTGAGGAAGGGGTGGGGCTACAGTGGAAAATAACATAATAAAATTACAAATGTGAGTGAATGGCATTTGTGCATAGCTACCAATATAGTTGTCTAGTACTAGTGCTGCCATGGTTCCCCTGATACAGCATAAATTTACAGTGACAGTTGTGAAATATTGCTCTTTCCCTGAACCAAGTCCTCTCTCCCACACATATTTAACCCTTCTGCTGATGATAAACATTTGGAAAGACTGAACAGCATGTTTTTAGAGACTGAAGTTAGTATCATACACTTTCAGTTTCTTATGATTTACTTTGAGGCTTCAGCACTCATGGTCCACTGAGTTATTTTTCAATTTAACAACCTTGCCCTGGCTCTTCCACTATATTTTTCATTGTATGCCATTCAGTACTCTCATGTAGACCTCCTACATGTGTGACTGCAAGCCTATCTGTTTGTCTGTCTGTCTGTGTGTCTGCCTCTTCATCAGACATGGTGTTTCTTTGCTTTTCACTTGGCTGGATCTACATTTTCAATAATTGGCAGCTGACTAACTTTCACCCCCCCCCCTTCCCCCACACACACACACAAGTATATTAAACATCAAATACCACTATATTCTTGAAGCAAATGTCTGATTCATCCTCTTTGGAAACATGTTTTCAACAATTTCAATCTTTTTGCCAGAATGGGTGTCTGTGGGGATTAAAACAAAGGTTATGAAAGTGCACTTATGGGAACTTGCAGCATAAGCATAGCACTATAGAATCAATATTTGATGGTTTTAGGCATCTTACCAGTTTTATGAGATATCACAGTAGCAGGTACTGGTCATTCTTTTGGAAAAAAACACTGTTTTATGTTTTGTCAGTGCCATACCAATGACTCTATGTGCCTTTACTGAGAAAACTGAGACTTTTCCTTTACAAAAATTGAAAAATATTCATCAAATACAATGTGAAATGTCTTCAGAAGCCAGACTGTGATTTATAAACTATTACAGATGGGATAGTTCATATCACAGTAGGTTTGTTTTGGGTCAATATCAATTAAATTATGAATTATATCACATATTTTGATGAAAAGGGGCATACCGGGGGGTCCTATTCAGGGCAAAATTTTATTACATCAGATGGTGGAATAAAATTTGACATCAGTTGTTAGGATAAACTGGTAGAGTCCTCTCATATTGGTGAAATATATAGCTGCATCCCCAGTTTTGGAAACAAAATTGACATCCATATTGTTCCATGGGGGTTGGGACACTGTTTTGCTTGCAGTATGGTTAAATGAGACAGATTTTTTCTAAAAATATTTTGTGCTGATGCAGATGTTAGTTTTATTTTGGGATCAGGGTAGTTTTTTAAAGAGAGCTGTAAATTCTCATCCTTCTCAGTTAATTTATAAAGTAACAGGATAGAAAAATCTTTTGGAGGCAATACCAGTTTTCAAGCCCACTTGACAAAGTTTGGACACTTTTCCTTAAAAGAGCAAATTTTCCATGTTTTTGACTCAGCCAAATCCAAAAGTTGGATTCTAATGCAGAAATGACTCTTTTATTTCATGGAAGTGGTAAAATGTCTCTTTGGTGGGGTTGGGGATGATTATAGGTATCGCGGAACTAAATATTGAAATTAGAGTGAACTGCCTTAAAATGTTGCACTAGGAAATGACGCAATCTCTAAAAATAAACAGCCTTGGGAAAATCCATTGTTTCAATAAAAGTTTGAAACATTCTATTGACATCTTGCATTATTGTTGAATATTCCTGATAAAAAAGAGGGTGATTTGATGACTTTTGGACCTAAAAAATACAATTTACTTTTTGTGTGTTTTTGTAGGGAATTCCCTGAAAAATATGTGCATGTGACCGGTACTTCCCTTTGTGTCAGTTTTTCTCTCTTATTTGTTGCATGACCCCCTGTTTTCAGATCAGAAAAAGTTGTCTGAAGGGCTATACTTGACAGAGATATTTGAATGCCAAAATTAAAGTGATGCGATCATATTTCTGAACGTTATAATGGTCGCCTATGGGAAAATATTTAGTTCTGTGAGACCTTATGGACTAGAGTGAGCACCAAATTTAACACAAAACTTTTCATTCCAGTATAAAAGACCATTTGGCCATAGTTCGGGGGCATCTTTGGCCGGGCGTCAACATTAGTCTTGTCATAGTGAAGAGTCAGTTCAATTGACAGGATTCCACAATATTCCCTGACTCATGGGCAAGGCCGTAATAATGTCTTTTTTCCCAAAACACTCCGGAGGAATGAATTACAGTATGCCTGAGGTCACCAAACTTGCACCACTATTGCAGCTTCCAATGGTGGTGTGTTACATAACAAAATTAGGCCAGTGTGACCTTTAGTAAATAGTTGAACCTTGTTAAATGAATAGCCAGTTAGTCAGTAAAAATTATTTACTTAGAAATTTGGCCATCTTCTACATTCGACTCATAAAACAAGTATTTATTAATCCTCCACTGGTTACCAAGTGGGGTCTTATGGATTGCACTCTGTCTGTCCATCCATCCATCTGTCTGTCTGTCCGTCCTTCCATACATCCATCCATCTGTCTATCTGTGCATCCATCTACCCATGTTTAGTTTGATGAAGTCTGAGTGAGGGCATGTTTGTGGGCGAATGGGCTTAGGACGTCACCTTTCACATTAGTGTGAATAAATATCAATGAATTTGGTCAAAATTTGGTATGTGTGACTTTCTCAACAATGTCTTGGGACGAGTTCAAAAACATACTGAAAAGTTGAGCTAATCTCATCGCTTCCCGTCCGTTGTCCGTCGTCCGTCAACACCATGTTTTGGTCTTCTCCTCCCCGCCCAAAATTTCTATTTTCTGAACCGATGGTCCGGTATGAACCAAATTTGGTTTGTGGTATTATTGGGTCAAAAGTACATGACCCATGCAAAAAAAAAAAATTCCTGCATCCCCATGGGAACCCTGGTAGCTAAAAATAGAAATATTTTCAAACGCCCATATTTCCCAAACCCCACGGAACAGAGAGCTTTTATTTGGTATGAAGTATCCTTATGACCAGTAGAATTGAATGGTAAAAAAAAATTGCCATCGGTTATGTAAGGATGTTCTGTAATGGGCATCGAAAAAATGCTGAGTCAGCATATTTGCAAAAATTAAAAAAAATCTTTTCTCCAGAACCAAGCATCAGAATCTTTTGATATTTGGTATACAGCATTCATAGGGGGGTCAGATAAAAGTTTGTTGAAATAAAGCTCATTGGTTCATATTTGGGCTCTCTAGAGGAGCCCGAAGTTTTTACATAGGGTAATATGGGGAATATTCTTTAAAAATCTCCTTCTTCAGAACCACCAGTCAAAATCTTTTAATATTTGGTATACATCATTGTTATGAGGGTCAGATTCTAGATTGTTCAAACCAAGTCCCTAGGTTAATATTTGGGCTTCCTACGGAAGCCCAAATTTTATCTTTGTTCAATATGGAGGGTAATTTAAAAAAATCTTCTTCTTCAGATCCATCAGTCAGAATGCTTTGATATTTGGTATGCAACATCTCTATGGGGGTCAGATTCAAGTTTGTTCAAATCAGATCCCTAGGTATATATTTGGGCTCACTATGGTAGCCCAAATTTTTACTTAGTGCAATATGAGAAAATTTCTTTAAAAATCTTCTTCTTCAGATCCACCAGTCGGAATGCTTTTATATTTGGTATACAACATCTCTAGGGGGGGTCAGATTCCAGGTTGTTCAATTCGAGTGCCTAGGTTAATATTTGGGCTCCATATGGGAACATGAAATTTAACTTAGTACAATATGAGGGAATTTCTTCAAAAATCTTCTTCTTCAGATTCACTTGTCAGAATGCTTTCACATTTGGTATACAACATCTCTAGGGGGGTCAGATTCAAGTTTGTTCAAATCGGATCCATAGGTCAATATTTGGGCTCGCTATGGTAGCCCAAATTTGAACTTAGTGCAATTCGGAGAAATTTCTTTACAATTTCTCTTCTTCAGATCCAACAGTCAGAATGCTTTCATATTCGGTACACAACATCTCTAGGGAAGTCAGATTTAACTGTGTTCAAATCAAGAGCCTGGGTTAATATTTGGGCTCTCTATGGGAGCCGGAATTGGCCATTTTGCTGAAGAATTAAAAATTTTGTATTCAGTACCCTCTAGAGGTACTAAGATTAATCCACATAGGTTGTATCAAGGGGCTTCATAGGGGAGCTCTACATTTTACTTATGATCAACTGAAGAAAAGGCATGATGCCCAGATTATTTTTTATTTTTGTCACTCCTGAGGGACTCGAGGATTGACAGTGTAGCCTATGGAGATGGCTTGCTTAATGTAGACTCATTCTTGGACACTGTTTAAATTGTGTTCTGTACAAGATGAGCGCTTCAGGCCCCGTGGGGCCTCTTGTTTAGTATTTTGTGCATTTTACATAGTAAATGTAGTGCTCTCTGAAAAAAATGGTCCAGTAAATCTATCAATCATGCTTTTTACTAGAGATCATTCAGATCTGTTAAATAAAATGTGACGCATTGAATTTCAGATCATAATGAAAGTTAGGGACAAGTCACCCACAAGCTTTAACCCTGTCTATAATGTTAGGCATTGAGTAACACCCTACATCCATATGAGGAATTTGGATAATAGTCCTCAATTTGGTGACACACCCAACTGTGAGGACTATTATCTGACTGCAGATGATGAGCATTGCTCTTATTCTATTTTATCTTTTTTGACAAATAAGGTTTGTATTGCATGTATTGGGGCCAAACAGGGCAATAAGCATGGGCAATTTGTGGTTTTTAGGTTTTTGACATGTCACAAGACATTCTACCAAATTTAGATGACTTTACTGAAACTTTAATCTTCTCTACATTCAAGAAACAGGTCAGATTTGTATGTAAGTTATAGTAAATAAATTGTTTGGAAATTATATGCAATTAACAGAGTTATTAAATTAAGAACTGACCAATTAGGTGGGCTTCACATTATGATCAGTTTTCATTGGAGCCCAAACATGTCCTTCAAGCTTGTCACCAATTAAGATCTAAAGCATAACGATAAAATAATCAAGGCTGAAAATCAGCATAGTCAGAAATTAATGTACTTTTAGCACTGAGAATAGAACCCAAGTGTGGTGAACAACTGCAGCTGGCCTACTTCACAAAATCTACCTGTTGGATGATTCACCATGCAAACACACTGAGAAAAGTATTGGCAAATATTTGCTTTAGGTTTTCTCCTCTAGAGGTTTGTGGACATTTATTTGACCTCTTGTTATCTTCTTAGTAATGGACTCTTTTTAATTAACAAAGGTGTGTCCCTGGGCTTGTGGTTTGAAGCATAATTGAGTAAGAATCTCCAATCATTTGAAACTTTTTAGTTTCAGAAATAATATGTCTGGAATTTCTGAACTGCCTTTTTTTTTCACAGAAACTGGACACGATACAGTAGTGATCAAAATGCATAAGAAATTAACTCTTTTTTTTCTAGTGACCTGTGTGCAGTGATACCTTTTTCTTTTCACAGGTATTTTATCTGTGTTGACTGCAGGCAGTTTTGGTATTTTACATTTTATTCTGTTCAAAAGTGCTTAAAGGCCCATCTCAAACAAGTTGTAAAGAGGAACATTTTTAAAGTTACAAATTCAGTTTAATGATTTTGAAAATAACCGTATATATTACATGCCTGTTCTATGAAGTCACCATCTAAACCAATCGGAAAATGAATATCTGTCCCTCACATATGTGCAGAGCGAAAATCATTGACAGACTATTTTTAAATAGAAGCAAAATTTTACTGGAAGTTTCTACACCGCAATTGCAATTTGAATCCCTAGCTATAGCCAAAAATTTTCCCCTGAGTTCCAATGTGTTTTATGTGCCAGCACTACATAGAATACATTGGAACTCCGGGGACGAAATAGTAACACAGGTTCCCCTCGAAAATTTGGTTGGTTATAAAATGTGGGTTTTTTTTTTTTGATAGTTGTCAAATCAATTGCTGAGTGTCCTTCTAATAATTGTTTTTATAGTTGTGAAGGTGTGTAATAAACACAGAATGACACACACGTGTGAATGGGTTAATCGATATGGCACTTGTGCCATTGCAGAAGGATAAAACTCGAGGGTTGTGGCCTCTTATTCTATTCTTCCACACTGACACTCGTACCATATCAATTAACCCATTCACACACACGTGTCATTCTGTGTTTTGAACAAATGTAATCCCTTGATTCTGATATGAAAAAAATTTAAAATGAGCATTTGAACCATCTATCAAAATATCAAAAATTCAAGCTGCAAATTTTACTGTAAGGCAACTATGAATTTAACCAGTTAAATTTTGTTTGAAATAAGATTGAATTGGGTAAATTCCTATTTTTCGTAATTAGGTCATGGAAAAATCTGCTGTTTAAAATTCCAGTATTTTATGTCCGCAAGCATTGGTAAATTGAGGTCAACCAACACAGGAAAACAATAGACGGAGTTTTCTCAATTAAGTCACGAGAGCAATATTAACAGGATTTGAGAATTAGGTCAGTGGCCAACTCCAAGCAAGGTGTATGATTTTCATTTCATTTCATCTACTCCTTTGCCTTGAAACTGCTTGCTTGCTTAAGGTAAACAAGTCTCACTTTTGCTGATTGTGGATGCTGGCTTCTAGCCACTGCGACCACCACTTCTTCGGTAGAGCTTGCTGGTTTATCACAAGTATGTTCTTCGTGTGTCAGATTGGTCTTGTTGGCTGGATTTAGTTTTGCATTAAAATCAATGTGAACTTCCCGATACACCCATAATTTATCAGGTTTTTCGTTGAGTTGTGTCAGCAATTTGACCAATGTTTTGATGAAGGTCAGTGGGTGGCTGTCCGTCCTGCCATTAGTGCTGGGCGGTATTGACATTTCAAGTTCAATTCGGGATTGGTATTTTTAGAATGCTTTACTTCAGCATCGGTATGGTATTCGGTATCAACAGCATATAAGTACTCACACCAATATCAATATCAAATGTTATTTTTTATGTACTTCCCATCTGTAATTGCCATCTTACAGCAGACAAAGAGACCGAATTGTCAAAATGTTGAAAGTAACATGGACAATCGACATAGGTGATTTCATGTAATGAAAATGCTGAGAGAAAATACCCCGAGGTATTTTCTCTCAGCTTTTTTGTTACATCAAATAACCGGTGGTGACTGCTGCTAGAAATCCATGGGACCTTTTTATCAAGATTTGCGTAATGTTCTGTTGTATGTCCTTTTATTTTTTAACAAATATCTGGAATATTTTCAATACCGAAATTTCGGTAGTTTGAGATTCCCTTGGTACGGTAAATAGGTTTTGACTCGAAAACGATATGGAACAGTATTTACGGTATACCACCCATCTCTTCCTCTCCATTCATCCATCTGTCCATGTCAAATGTCAGCATGATAACTTGGAACAAACGTTATCTGATTTTTGCCAAATTAGAATTGTGAGCTCTGCCTGAGATGAGTTGGAAAACCCAGGGTTCATACATGCTTGAAAAGTCCATGAATCTTCAACTTTGGCCCTAAAAAGGCCCTAAAACATAATTGCCTTGAAAATTCCTTTAAACTTGCCAAACTGCCTTAAAATGTCCTTAAATTCTACTGTATCCACAGTGTAGCCACTTGTTATGAGGGCAACATTCCTGTTTTATCCATTAAAAGCATCAGTAAAGTGATTATTAAGCATCAGTTATGTATGACACAAACATTCCTGTTTTCTTCATGTCTTTGATGCCAGTAATAATCAATTGCCACTAATAAACATGCCAGTGCAATCAGTGGAGGTTTGCGAAACTCCAAACGGTCCAAAAACACCTGTTTTGAGAGTTATAAAAAACATAATAAATAATTTTTTCCCCTGCAATTAATAAAAACTATATATCGTCCCTTGAGTGCAACAAGACACTATCTGCAATGATATAGTGCCTTATTGCACTTAAAGGGACAAATTATATTGTCATTATTGTTTTTATGTATTGCATAATCATTAAAACAAAATACTAAAAAAGACAAACAGTCCAGAAACCAATTTTTACATGCAGAATGTTTTTATGAAGATTTAATTATAAAATTCAAATGGGTTTAATTAGTTGAAGTGTGACCCTAAATTTTATACATCTGACCCTAAAAAGTCCTTGAAAAGACCTTGAATTTCAAAATTATCATTCTGTATGAACCCTGAAACCAGTCCTGTCTGAATTTCTTTTCAGGAGTTATGCCTCATAGCTTTTTCGGCTTGTGGGCAGTGTCAGCATGACAACTTGAACACACATCCGATTTTCACAAAATATGGTTTGTGGGTTTACTCTAGGGTATCTTGGACGAGTTCGAAAATCATTCTTGCCCGAGTTTTTAGCTGACCTGAGCAAAGATAAAGGGTAGCTTTAGTGATCACTTTCTGTTCATCATCTGGCCGGCATGATCTTTACATTATCGACTTTTCCTCATAAACTATTATGCTGAATTGAACCAGTTTTGTTATGCATGTTCTTTATTATACGTCAATTCAGGAGTGTTCAAATAAAGTTGCCACATCCACAGGGAGCCCCACAGGGGCATAAATTTGTTAGCACCCCACAAAACAAAAGAACTACTAATCAGAATCTTTAGATATTTGGTGTACAACTTCCTAAGCAGGGTCAGATTCATATTTTTGAAAAAAGGTTCATATTTGAGCTTGTTATGAGAACCCAAATTTTATCTTGGTGCAATATGAGGAAATTTATTTGAAAATCTTTTTCTTCAGATCTACCAGTTGAAATCTCTTAATATTTAGTATACTGCATCTTTTGAGGGTCAACTTGAAGTTTGTTAAAATCAAGTCCCTATTTGGGCTCACTGTGGGAACCCAAATTTCAGCTTAGTGTGTAGTATGAGGAATATTTTGTAAAAATCTTTTTCTTCAGATCCACCAGTCATAATCTTTTGATATTTGGTATGTAGCATCCTCAGTGGGGTGAGATACAAGTTTGTTCAAATCGAGTCTCTGGGTTAATTTTTGGGCTCCCTATGGGAACCTGAATTTTAACTCCGTCCAATATGAGGAAAAATGTTTTTAAATCTTCTGCAGATCCACTAGTCAGAATCTTTTGATGATTGGTGTAGGGCATCCTTAGTGGGGTCAGATTCAAGTTTGTTCATATCAAGTCCCTGGGTTCATATTTGGGCTCTTTATGGAAACCTGAATTTTAACTCTGTCCAATATGAGGAAAAATGTTTTTAAATCTTCTTCAGATCCACCAGTCAGAATCTTTTGATGATTGGTATAGGGCATCCTTAGTGGGGTCAGATTCAAGTTTGTTCATAACAAGTCCCTGGGTTCTTATTTGGGCTCCCTGTGTGAACTCAACTTTAACTTACTACAATATGAGGAACATTCTTTAAAAATCCTTCAGATCTCTCGGTCAGAATCTTTTGATAGTTGGTTTACAGTATCTTTAGTGGGGTAAGATTCCAGTTTGTCCAAAACAAATCCCAGGATTCATTTTTGGTCTCCCTATGTGAAACATTTGAGGAAATTTTTTAGTCGAGTTTTGACAAAGTCAAACTCAACTCATAGTTTGATGAAGTGGTGGGCGGGCGGCAGGTGGCTGGCGGTGGGTGGCGGGCGTAAGCAATTGGTTTCCGGGCAATAACTTTAGTTCTATTTGATGCACCTTTACCAAAAGTATACCAGAGGTTACCCTATAGGAAAGGAAGACACCTATCAATTTCAGAGTCTCGTGCCCCAAGGTCAAGGGCACTGTTACTATAAATAGAATACTTTGTGACAAATTGGTTTCCGGGCAATAACTTTAGTTCTAATTGACGCACCTTTAACAAACATATACCAGAGGTTACCCTGTAAGAAGGGAAGACACCTATTGATTTCGGAGTCTGGGACTCCAAGGTCAAGGTCACTGTTACTATAAATAGAATATTTTATGACAAATTGGTTTCTGGCAATAACTTTAGTTCTATTCCGTGTATCTTCACCAAACTTATACCACAGGTTACCCTATAGGAAGGGAAGACACCTATCGATTTCGGAGTCTGGGGCCCCAAGGTCAAGGTCACTGTTACTATCAATAGAATATTTTGTGACAAATTGGTTTCCGGGCAATAACTTTAGTTCTATTTGATGCACCTTTACCAAACTTATACTAGAGGTTACCTTATAGGAAGGGAAGACACCTATAGATTTCGGAGTCTGGGACTCCAAGGTCAAGGTCACTGTTACTATAAATAGCTTATTTCTTCAGACTTTAATGTCAAAACTCGACTTCTGGATCTGTGATCCTCTTGCTGGATTTTTAGCTCAACTTGACAAAGTCAAGCTGAGCTATTGCCATCACTTCTCGTCCGTCGGCGTACATACGTTAGTACGTTAGTACGTACGTCCACAATTTCCTTTGGCACACCTCACAGGTGGCATTTATGATTAGATCACTTTGAAACTTGGTATGCTTGTTTGAGGTGATCTATATATGGGAGCTATCGATTTTCGTCAATTTCCATCAAAAAATGTTGCCGCGGCCAACGTTCTTAGAACTTAGTTTAGTCAAACCACAATATTTCCCTTTGGCACACCCTACAGGGCACATTTATGATTTGATTGCTTTGAAACCTGGTATGCTTATTTAGGGTGACCTCTAGATGGGAGCTATCGATTTTCTTCAATTTCCGGCAAAAAATGTTGCCACGGCCAACGTTCGTAAAACTTAGTTTAGTCAGACCTCAATATTTCCCTTTGGCACACCCTACAGGGCACATTTATGATCAGATTGCTTTGAAACCTGGTATGTTTGTTTGGGAAGACCTCTAGATGGGAGCTATTGATTTTCTTCAATTTCTGTCAAAAAATGTTTCCGCGACCAACGTTCTTAGAACTTAGTTTAGTCAGAAGACTCAATATTTCCCTTTGGCACACCCTACAGGGTACATTTATGATCGGATTGCTTTGAAACCTGGCATGCTTGTTTGGGGTGACCTCTAGATGGGAGCTATCGATTTTCTTCAATTTCCGTCAAAAAATGTTGCCACGGCCAACGTTCTTAGAACTTAGTTTAGTCAAACCACAATATTTCCCTTTGGCACACCCTACAGGGCACATTTATGATTTGATTGCTTTGAAACCTGGTATGCTTATTTAGGGTGACCTCTAGATGGGAGCTATTGATTTTCTTCAATTTCTGGCAAAAAATGTTGCCACGGCCAACGTTCGTAGAACTTAGTTTAGTCAGACCTCAATATTTCCCTTTGGCACACCCTACAGGGCCCATTTATGATCAGATTGCTTTGAATCCTGGTATGCTTGTTTGGGGAGACCTCTAGATGGGAGCTAACGATTTTCTTCAATTTCTGTCAAAAAATGTTGCCGCGGCCAACGTTCTTAGAACTTAGTTTAGTCAGAAGACTCAATATTTCCCTTTGGCACACCCTACAGGGTACATTTATGATCGGATTGCTTTGAAACCTGGCATGCTTGTTTGGGGTGACCTCTAGATGGGAGCTATCGATTTTCTTCAATTTCCATCAAAAAATGTTGCCGCAGCCAACATTCTTAGAACTTAAGTTTAGTCAGACCACAATATTTCCCTTTGGCTCACCCTACAGGGCACATTTATGATTAGATTGCTTTGAAACCTGGTATGCTTATTTACGTTGACCTCTAGATTGGAGCTATCGATTTTCTTCCATTTCCATCAAAAAATGTTGCCACGGCCAACGTTCTTAGAATTTAGTCTAGTCAGACCACAATATTTCTCTTTTGTACACCCTACAGGGCACATTTATGATCGGATTGCTTTGAAACTTGGCATGCTTGTTTGGGGTGACCTCTAGATGGGAGCTATCGATTTTCTTCAATTTCCGTCAAAAAATGTTGCCACGGCCAACGTTCTTAGAACTTAGTTTAGTCAAACCACAATATTTCCCTTTGGCACACCCTACAGGGCACATTTATGATTTGATTGCTTTGAAACCTGGTATGCTTATTTAGGGTGACCTCTAGATGGGAGCTATTGATTTTCTTCAATTTCTGGCAAAAAATGTTGCCACGGCCAACGTTCTTAGAATTTAGTCTAGTCAGACCACAATATTTCCCTTTTGTACACCCTACAGGGCACATTTATGATCAGATTGCTTTGAAACCTGGCATGCTTGTTTGGGGAGGTCTCTAGATGGGAGCTATCGATTTTCTTCGGTTTCTGTCAAAAAATGTTGCCACTGGCAAAAAAAATAACATTGGTACCAATGATCTTCAATTTTGCCATTTCATTTATAACTTACCAAGTTCAAGTTTGTCAAGTTGAGCTACAGTGTCATTGACACTTTCATTTTAAAATGTTAAGATCCACCAGTCAGTTTCTTTTGATGATTGGTATAGAGCATCCTTAGTGGGGTCAGATTCAAGTTGTTCAAGTCAAGTCCCTAGGGTCATATTTGGGCTCCCTATGGCAATCTAAATTTTAACTTAACAATATAGCGAAATTCCTTTAAAAATCTTCTTCAGATCCACCACTCAGAATCTTTTGATATTTGATATGCAGCAACCTTAAGACTTAAGATTCCAGTTTGTTAAATCAAGTCGCTTGGGTCATATTTGGGCTTCCTGTGAGATCACAATTTGAACTTAGTGCAATGTAAGAACTATTCTTTCAAAAATCTTCTACTTCACATCCACAAGTCAGATTGTTTTGTTTCTTAGTATTGACATCCTAAGAGTGGTGAGATTCAAGTTCGTTTAAATCAAATCCATTGGTTTGTATTTAGGCTTCCTTGGGGAACCTGAATTGCAGTATGAGGAATATTGTTCGAAGTTTTTCTTCAGACCCACCAGGCAAAATCTTTTGATATTTGGTATGTAGGCATTACTATGACTTCTAGATTAAAGTTTGTTCAAAGTGTTACACTTGACTGATTTTGGGGGGCACTATAGGGGAAGGAGATTTAACACAAAACCCAATGGAGAATTTACAATTCATTTAAATGAATTGTGCCCACACTCTACAGAGTTGATTGTGGTAAACTTCAGTTAGTTGTAAATGTGAGGTCACAGATCAGGTGAGTGATTAAAGCCCCTTGGGGCCTCTTCTTTCAAGGGTTATACCCCTTAGGTTGTTTGCGATTCGGTTGATGGCAAAATGCTACTGTGTACCTGTTACGCATTTTGAAACCCCCATAACCTGAACGGCTATTCATGACTTATTTCCAGGTCTGAGCATAGGTATAAATGATTGGCTAAACTTGACTTCATACTTATGTGACAGTCTGAGTCATGATATAGCGATAGTTACTGAAAGTGACCAAAAACCCACTTTTTTCTTGTTCATCTTATGAAACTCAGATATAGCAATTAACCCTTTACCTCATGAATTTACAAACTGAGCTGTTAAAAAAAAGGGTTTCCATAAATTGCAATAAACCATATCAAATGACTCCTCATTGGAATGGTCACATGGTTTTGTTGACAATTTTTTTTTAAATTTGAAAAAATAATATTTACAGTAGTAAATTTGGGTATCCTGTGCATTGGGTAAAGGGTTAAGGCAGAGTTTAATACAGGGCTTTAAGGGAGCCGAAATAGGGCCCCCTTTCAAAATTGGGAACATCTGCAGAATTCCCATTCAATAACTTCCAAGCAGGGAAAATGTCTCTTTTCAACTTTAACGAATCATTGAGCTAATCTGTTGATTTTGTGCTTTCTGTCAATTGGCGCATAAGCCAACTCTTTCCTAATTGGATGAGATTGGCCGCTTCCCAATTTCTATGGATAAAACCCTGGTTTAGGTGAAAATATCCATTTTTTGGACTCTGTGAAGCATACTTGAAGTGGGAAGCATAGTTATAAGTGATTTGTTAAATATGAACTTTACTTATGTTGCAGTCCTGATAGCCATAGATGCTGAAAGTGACCTTGAATGCCCAAAACATATGCAGACACTGTTGACTTGTTTCATTTTTAGCTCAACCTTGGCAAAGCCAAATTTGAGGTATTATCATGGCCCGTCATCCATCGCGCCATCAACATGGCTCTGGCTAGAGGCCGTATTTATGAACCAATCTTTACAAAACTTCTTGGGTGCCTTTGTTATCACCGTGGGATGAGAACGAGTGTTTTGGGGTCCGTTCTGAAATTCAAGATGGCCGCTGGCAGCCATTTTGTACAAAATTAGGTGCAATCAGATTTTTGCACAGAACTTCCATATGAAAGCGCCGATTTGAATAATTTTTTGTGTGAATGTTTAGTACCCTGGGATACCTCACATATAATACAGGTTTTTTTTCTTGATCTTCACAAAACTTCTTGGGTACCTTTGTTATCACCTTGGGACGAGAACGAGTGTTTTGGGGTGCAGTCCCAAATTCAAGATGGCTGCCAGTGACTATTTTGTACCGAAATTAGGTACAATCAGTTTTTTGTTCAGAACTTCTATATGAAGGTTCTGATTTGAATAAATTTTTGAATGAATGTTCAGTAACATGGAATACATCACATATAATACAGGTTTTTTTTCTCGTGCAAAAATTATGCAAATTAGATGAACTTTGATTTATTCAGTACAACTTATACACAGTAAGTACACATGTCAGTATGCCTCGGGCTAGGGGCTGTATTTATGAACCGATCTTCACGAAACTTCTTAGGATACTTTTGTTATCACCTTGGGACGAGAACGAGTGTTTTGGGTGCAGTCCAAAATTTCAAGATGGCCGCCGGTGGCCAATTAGACAAACTTTGATTTATTCAGTGCTACTTATACACAGTAAGTGCACATTTCAATACGGCTCTGGCTAGAGGTATCTAACTGTCACCCACATTTACAATACTTTACCTGTACATTCGTTACAGGCTACAGTCAGTATTTATGTGCAGACCTTTACAGTACTTTACATGTACCTTTGTTATCAGGTCTTTACCTAGATATGTGTCATTGCTGTGTCATACGCTATGCATGTACATGTCTTACACAAGTTGAGCTACAGTGTCATTGACACTTTCATTGAAACTGCCAATACCGGTAGGTAGCTTTATTTTCAATCATGTGTAAGGCCCTGTCAATAATTGTCTAAACCACACCCACAATGATAGTTGCTGCAATGGTTAAAATAGAGTCGTATTTTTTTAGCTCATCTTGACAAAGTCAAGCTGAGCTAATCTAATCGCTTCCCGTCCGTCGTCCTTCAACACCATGTTTTGGTCTTCTCCTCCAAAGCCACTGGGCCAATTCAAGTGAAAGTTTGTGTGAGTGATGGTCCCAAAGGGGCATTTCATTTTTGTTGCATGGAGCTTCCTTATGAGGTGTAGAATCAAGTTTGTTCAAACGAAGTTCGTAAAGTAATATTTGGCTTTGTAATAGGAGGAGTAAGATTTTTGGCCCCGCCCAAAATTTCTATTTTCTGAACCGATGGTCCGGTATGAACCAAATTTGGTTTGTGGTAGTATTGGGTCATAAGTACTTGACCCATGCAAAAAAAAAAATTCCCGCATCCCCATGGGAACCCTGGGAGCTAAAAATAGAAATATTTTCAAACGCCCATATTTCCCAAACCCCACGGAACAGAGAGCTTTTATTTGGTATGAAGTATCCTTACGACCAGTAGAATTGAATGGTAAAAAAAAATTGCCATCGGTTATGTTAGGGTGTTCTGTAATGGGCATCGAAAAAATGCATATCAGCATATTTGCAAAAATTTTAAAAAATCTTTTCTCCAGAACCAATCATCAGAATCTTTTGATATTTGGTATACAGCATTCATAGGGGGGTCAGATAAAAGTTTGTAGAAATAAAGCTCATTGGTTTATATTTGGGCTCTCTACAGGAGCCCGAAGTTTTAACATAGGGTAATATGGGGAATATTCTTTAAAAATCTTATTCTTCAGAACCACCAGTCAGAATCTTTTAATATTTGGTATACATCATTGTTATGAGGGTCAGATTCTAGATTGTTCAAACCAAGTCCCTAGGTTAATATTTGGGCTTCCTACGGAAGCCCAAATTTTATCTTTGTTCAATATGGAGGGTAATTTAAAAAAATCTTCTTCTTCAGATCCATCAGTCAGAATGCTTTGATATTTGGTATGCAACATCTCTATGGGGGTCAGATTCAAGTTTGTTCAAATCAAATTTCTAGGTATATATTTGGGCTCACTATGGTAGCCCAAATTTTTACTTAGTGCAATATGAGAAAATTTCTTTAAAAATCTTCTTCTTCAGATCCACCAGTCGGAATGCCTTTATATTTGGTATACAACATCTCTAGGGGGGTCAGATTCCAGGTTGTTCAATTCGAGTGCCTAGGTTAATATTTGGGCTCCATATGGGAACATGAAATTTAACTTAGTACAATATGAGGGAATTTCTTCAAAAATCTTCTTCTTCAGATTCACTTGTCAGAATGCTTTCACATTTGGTATACAACATCTCTAGGGGGGTCAGATTCAAGTTTGTTCAAATCGGATCCATAGGTCAATATTTGGGCTCGCTATGGTAGCCCAAATTTGAACTTAGTGCAATTCGAAAAAATTTCTTTACAATTTCTCTTCTTCAGATCCAACAGTCAGAATGCTTTCATATTCGGTACACAACATCTCTAGGGAAGTCAGATTTAACTGTGTTCAAATCAAGAGCCTGGGTTAATATTTGGGCTCTCTATGGGAGCCAGAATTGGCCATTTTGCTGAAGAATTACAAATTTTGTATTCAGTACCCTCTAGAGGTACTAAGATTAATCCACATAGGTTGTATCAAGGGGCTTCATAGGGGAGCTCTACATTTTACTTATGATCAACTGAAGAAAAGGCATGATGCCCAGATTATTTTTGTCACTCCTGAGGGACTCAAGGATTGACAGTGTAGCCTATGGAGATGGCTTGCTTAATGTAGACTCATTCTTGGACTCTGTTTAAATTGTGTTCTGTACAAGATGAGCGTTTTAGGCCCTGTGGGGCCTCTTGTTTTTTTAACATCTTTCTGGTATCATACCAGTTAGTGCAGAAGTTGCACCCTGAAATTTTCAGCTAAATTGCCACCTTTTACGAATAACTGTTGTATAAGTCTCAGTGACATTCAACCAGTGATCACTTGAAGATCTCGAGTTACGTAAGTTACATATAAGAATACCCGTGCCAGCAATTGAAACAGAAAGTGCGTCGGGAGTGCGCCACATCTACTAAGATTTGCGTACTGTGGAGATTTGGGCAAATCGCTTCTCGGATTCGCATCAACATTTTGGTCCTGCCTTCAGATACTCTGGCTTCCTCCACTTGTAGAATTATGAAGAGGTGCTATGACCCTGTGTTAAACCCCACTGAACAAACACAGTGGTGCGGTGTATTACAGCATACTGCACATTGATGGTGCACTCATGTTCAACCAATGCTAATCCTGCTTTAGTTAGTAAGTTGGGCTGGCTGCCAGTTGCTCAGCACTGCTTGGTGGTTCTCTCGGGGGACTCCGGTTTCCTCCACCTGTAAAAATGTCCAACATGAGACCCTGCTGTCAAAAGTGTTATTAAACCCCAATAAAAACAAAAACAAAAAAACATGAGTAACTAACCCTGTGCACTGTGCAGCCTTAGTGTAAATCTCATCTATTCTGAAAATGAAGTGGGTCGGTCAGGTAATACATCTGCACTAGAAGTGTTCAGAGGGGAACTTGGATGGATACCTGTTAAAGATAGAATAGATATGGGGAAAGTATGCCACCTGAATTATCTGATAAACCTTCCAAACAGCACATGGTGTAACATGTTTTTTTCACATGTATGGGGCCCCAACATCCAGACCGGGTTGACAAGACAGATTAGGTAGCTAATGGAAAATTATTCCATCGAGGATGAAGATCTTGAAATAGGACTGATGCAGGCGAGCAGCTTCATAAGGAGAAGAGTGCTCGAAGATTGCAATAGAAACTGGCAAGCTGGAGTTAGGGCCAAAAACTCATTAGACAGCCTTTGTAAGAAAGATGTTACCAGCTGTTGAGGAGTACTGGGATGAATCTTTGGGGGGGGGGGGGGGGGGTCATTGTTGTTCAGGGTGAGATCAAAGTCACTGGAGGTGAGGGAGAAAATTGTGAAAGGTGAGGAAAGAAGGTGCTAAATGTGCTGCTTAGGAGGAACGGACACCCTAGATCATTTCATTTTAGAATGCCCCAAATACTTGCCTAGTAAAATAAGACTTCATGAGAAACTTATGGAAGAATGGGATGAAAACATGAGATATAGGTGGATGAGTCATGACATGAGGGAAAGGGTCAATATTATAGTTGGGTGATTGAGAAAGTGCCTGTTGGGGAAATTATAAAACAATTTGTATCTGAATGTGTAGAGATGAGGAGGGAGAGAAGTGGAGGGAATATCCAGGGGATAGGATTGATGTTGGCGTCCTTGTTGGAGGACCATGGCAAATCAGCGGAAAGCCTAAGTATTATTATATTATTTTAGAAGTTAAATTATTTTGTCTGTATGGATTTCCTTTGTTACAATTTATGGAAGAGAGAGTGCCCAGAGGCACTTTTCCTAAATTGTAACAAGGCAAAGATAAGTAAACAAATTTTGATGATCAAAAATAATTCAGTATCCTACCAGTTAATATTGACCTCTGCCTGAATAGAGTTAGGAACACCATTTCAATGGCTCTTTATGAAAAAAGGCTCTAATGAAGCAATCACCTTCTCTACTCTGCAGAGAGAGAAGAGAAAAACATATTGATATCATTTCATTCCCACATTTGACAGTAATGAGTTGCAGCACAAAAAATGGTTCATGTGGGTAATCAATAGATAAAGTATTGAATGGAGGTCTTGGAATTGATAAAAATTTACTCCCGTCATCCGTTCACACTGTTAAGAGCTAAGAGGCCAGTTCGAAATATTGTCCACACGCAGAGCACTCATCCGTCCCAGCTGGATCAATAAAATGAAATTGACTTGTAAGACATTGTAAATACAGCTACATGTGTAGGGAGAATTACTCTTCCTAACCCCTGTCAATCTGTGTACATGCTTTTTGCAACTTTATATTTCTGTCTGTTCATGAACTCTTAACTAAATAAGACTAAGGGTTGGCACTTGCAAAAACTTTTTTAAACAGCTCAAGTATTTTTATTTTATGTTTCAAAATCATAGCTTATGACCCCTTAACAAGCTTAGATGTGTTCATTCCAGTGAGTGGTCAAGATTGTTTTAGAGGCAGAAATTGAAAAAAATAATCAAATTTAAATTGTGATTTTAGTCAATAGAGCAGGCCTGATGCAATATTATGTTAGGTAAAGGTAAACCCTTAAAGGCCTAATTCCAACTTTGATTTCAAACCATGGTTCGATCCTGACCAGGGTAATTGCATTGCATTCTTGGACAAGGCATTTAATCCTGATTGCCCACATGGGGGGCACAGTGGCTCTATGTACTAAAGCACTGTACAGCACATTGATGGTGCACTTGCCTTCAACCATGCTAACCCTGTTTGTGTAGAGTTAGTGCATTGGGGAGTCTTGACACTTGCCTGGCGCTGCTTGGTGGTTCTCTCCGGGTACTCTGGCTTCCTCCACCCATAAAACTGTCCAACATGAGGTGACCTTGGCTATTGAAAGGGTCATTATACTCCAGTAATAAATAAATAAATAAATAAATAAATAAATAAATAACCGGAGTACAAACATACCATCTCTAGGTAAACTTGTAAGTTACATTCTAGTACCTTGTCAGTTGCTTCTAGGCCAGTCTTGGCTGCCTATGTGGTTTGCCAAGAAACAACTGCAAAGTCACACTATGTAGGGTGTCAAAATATAGCAAAAAATCTTTAAAAATCTTCCTATTAAAGAACAGTCTTACTGATTGCTGTATGTAATTCAGGCTTGGCAGTCAAGAAATTCAAGGAGTGCAAAACAATCGCCCTCCTCAGATTGCTTGGGAGTGCAATTGCACCTGGAATTTTTTCAGTACCTATTCTTGTATGCTGTTTTGGTTACAGTACGTTGGAGGTGGATTGTCACCCAATCAGCCATGGAGTGCAGGTATACCTATTCTTGTATGCTGTTTTGGTTACAGTACGTTGGGGGTGGATTGTCACCCAATTAGCCATGGAGTGCAGGTATCACCCAAGGCGGGTACTATTAAATTTTGTACAGAAAAAAAGAAGCACAAGCCAAGTTTCAACCAATGGACCTCTGGGTTTAACCCGGAGGTCCATTGGCTGAAACTTTGCTTATGCCAATTATGCTTTGTATTAAATTATCATTAATTGCTTGAGAGAAATCAAAACTCCACAGGTGATTTATTGACAATACACTCTTTATGTACTGTGTATTCACTTCAAGGTATTGCTATTGTGACTGAAAGATTGTTCTACATTCAGCTGCATAGCGGAAAAATTGGCATACACATATTCTCATTATTCAAAATGTTGTATTCAGTTCTGATGTGACTGTCTTCTACACTCAAAATATATCGAAATGCGACAGAATGGATTATGAATTATTGCAAATCAGTGTAACACTGACAAATGATAATATATTTTAAAGGCAGTCCCAAACAGGTCTGGCATTCCAGAAAATCAAGGGGTGCAAAAAAATTGCACTCCTCAATTTTTTCTAGACGTGCTGTAGGCGTGCAGCACTCCTGCACTCCGAAAGAATTCCAGGCCTACTAATTTGTTTTTATATGACATGATGTTGGAGATGTAGCAGAATTGTCAGTATTTCTGTATACACAATTTTATGCCTTTAGAGAAGACTTCATTATCCTGGTGGCATCAAAATAGACTATAAACCCTTGCAGACTTTATTTATCCTGACATTCAAATGTCACTGGGAATTCAGTTTCTTCAACATTTTTCAAAATGTGACGTCAAACGTTGAAAAGGACAAATAACAAGATATTTTTCACATTAGTGATTATCTGGTTGAGGGCTAGATTATTTTCGTGGTCTGAATTTGTTATTCAAAACTTGTTTTATTACAAATTATTGGAGAGTGCCAAGTAATAAAACAAATACGGTCACGATTAGCCATTGTGCATAAGTATGTGACCTTAAACACCAATAAATAAATAATAAATAAAACAAATTTATATAAACAAAATATTATTTGTGTTTGACTGAATATGAAATTTAAGCAAGGAAAGTGTTGGCTTTGCTCTGGTATCCTCATTTTTGAAAGCCCTGATAGTTGCTTCTGGCACTCAACCAGTTAAGAAGTCTTGACAGTATTTTAAGCTGCAATAACATTTGGCTCAACGGTTGTCATTGAGGACTATTCAGAAGGAAATAGGAATTGAGGTTAAAACTTTAAAAAAATCAAAAAATAATGACAAAACAAATAACCACAAAGTATCAATGCGCTGTCTGATTTCTTACGTCATAAGACTTACAGACGTATCAAAGGGTAAATTTTAGACAAGCCCAATGTAGAATGTTCATTCAAAACCTGCATTTTCATATCATGTATCTAAGAAATTAGTGTTTCTTAAGAAAATCACATTCATTCAGTTAGATATAGAATAAATAGGTACTGGGGTCGGTAATCAGATTTAAACCACGAGTAGGATAAGGGTTTTCTATGAGAAGTTTAAATCTGATTACCGGCCCTAGTACCTATTTGTTTTATTTATACTGTGCTCTTCATAAATAATCGACTTTGTCACTTAAAATGGAGAAAAAACTACACTTTCTATCGCAAACACAAGCATAACTGGTTTTGTTTACATCTGCGCCGGTGGACAGTGCTACCAGCTGCATGTGAATGCTTGATTGACAGCTAGACACATCGCAACAGTTGATTGAATTTACCTTTTTCAGTCAAATTATTATAAACAAGATAGAATGGATTAAGCAAATAAATATTTAGAAAAATAGAGGGAATTCACCAAATTTTGGTAAACTGAATAATGCCTTTAATGGCATATTTATCACTGTCAGTGTTGGAATGCAAAAACAGGATTTGTGTCTGTACCAGTTTTTAAAATCGAAGTTGTTTTGCCCGATATTATTTTTTCTATTTATTGTGTTGCGATACATAGTGTACAACGATGCATACTGAATTGCGAGCAATGTATTGCGATTCAAGGGTATCTCAATTAATCATTGCAGTCCTAATTGGATGTGGACTTACAGCTCAGTGGTACATTGTTATTATATTCAACTGATCCCAGATACATACTTCTTGCCCTGAACTGAGTTCTGTTATGTTGCCTCAGTTTAAATGGTTGAAGCCTGGAGTACTTGTGTGTTTACTGAAACAGTGATGTAGAAATAAACCATCTTGGTTTAACTTAGGCACAATAGGGCCAGCATAATCCCTGGGTCCATCTATGGTTTGGTCTTGGAGGCGAAAAATGGCATTGGTGTCAGATATTTCTCTTCTGTTTTTTTTTTTCACTCAGAATTACAGCTTGCATCGGCCCTGTTTTAGGACTTTTTGATCTTGAGCATATACTTTCTCAGAAGTTATATAACTTTCCCTACATCGCGCAAAATTCTCATTCCTGTACAAGTTACACATGAAGGTTTAACTAGTGCTGAAAGCCTCTTTAGTGGCTTTACACTATGAATTAGCTTATTTGCTAGGCAGTAGCAAAAAAAAATGTGTATATAAATTGTTTTGCTACAATTTACTGGAGAGTGCTCTTGTTATTGTTCTTGTTGGACTTGGAATATCTTGTAATAGAGAAATCCATTCAAGATTTTTTTTTAATTTAATTTATTGCTGTTTGATGATAATAACATGAAGGGATTACAAACCCGCTGTGTCCCAAGTATTTTTGTTTGCAAGCCATTGAAGTTGTTTGACTTAGTTTGCTACTGGAGAACACTTTTTCTCACGCTCTCAAGATATCAGCAGTAGGACATATCAAATAACTTCTACTCCACACCTCAGGACCGCAGTGGCTACGGCATTGGACTTCAAACAGAAAAGTTGCATGGTAACTGTGTGGTATTCTTGGGCAAGGCACTTCATCCCAATTGTCAATGTGGAGGCATGGTGGCACTGTGTACTAAGGCATACTGCACCTCGATGGTGCACTTGTCTTCAACCAATGCTAACCCTTCTTGTGTGGAGTTATACGTTTGGAAGTCTGACATTTGCCCACCTCTGCTTGGTGGTATTCTCTGGGTACTCTGGCTTCCTCCACCCGTAAAACTCTGACAGGAAGTGACACTGGCTGCCAAAAGTGTCATTAAACCTCAGTAAATAAATAAAATAAGTACTCCAGACCTCAGGCCTACCTGGGCATAGAGACCAGTTTTGTCTTAAGTGTGGCGTTTAACCCTTTACCCACTGCCCACAGTCTCAAAATTTATTATTTTACTTATCGCTTTTTACATTTTTTTTAAAAAATCTCTTCAATGAAACCATCTCATGTGACCCCCTCATTTGAATAAGCTCAATGAGGAGGTCATATGATGATTTGTTGAAAATTTGTTTAAAATATATATTTTTTCAACTGCCTAATTTATAAATTACGAGGGTGGATAAATATAGATAAATATCAGAGGTGACAATCTCAGCTCCGTCAACAGCATATCATATTATAAATTTAGGTGCACTATTTTTCACAGTCCTTGTTTCGTCAGAAGTGAAGCACTGTGGCTGGAAGCTGATAACACTTTGTAATTTGACTTTGACAGTGTAAGGAATCCCTGTGACGGCCCTTTCCATCAACATTTCACCAATAAATGCAAAGGTAGACAAAAGATTTTGCCCCCATTCCCAGTTAGCGCTCATGGCTTAACTTTCTACCTAACACAGTGGAACCCACTTAATTGGATATCTCTCTGAATAACTCTTAATTATATAAATTCCAAACACAAGACCATTTACCATCCATTCAGTACAAAGTTGACTTGAATATTTTGTCAGGTGACAACATTTCTCATCTCGAAAGGAAGTGAAAATGACCAAGAATGAACTATCCTGACATTAATATACCAATATTGTAGTATTATTTTGTCTTTTACTGTATTTAATATTTGGAAGAAAATAACTGAAAAGAATCGTTTGTACAGAAGTTAGTTTTGTCTCATATCACACACTGTAGTCCAGCCTCAGTACACACTACTTCATGATTTCCACATTTGTATTATAGATTTTTCTGTCCTGGCTAAATATTTACTTTTTACTTCTATCCAATTGCAGTATTCGTTCACATCGCATTATTGGACAGCCTGGGAGCGCGAACTTCTGCTTGTTTTTATCCAATTGAAGTCAGGAAGAAGCCAGAGGATGCAAGAAATTTCACCTTGGACTCTCTCGAGTGAGTAAATCTTCAGTCTTCTACTATTAACAGACATCTGCACTTTTGATAATAAGTTTCCTATTTTGATCCTCACTTTCTCATCAACTTTGTGTATTATTTCTGTAAATATCAATTTATTGAGGGCTAGATTGGTTTTGCATCCTATTGATTGCTGAGTAACATCTGGATCACTTGGTAATTGACTCTTTTCTGAATTTTTCTCTTTTTTCACCACATTGGATAGAGCATGGGGGAGCATTTTTCCTATTTTGACCTTTGAGTGCTATCTATCTGCTGTACCATTTTTAACCCCTATTTCTCTTGTAGTGCAACAGAATATTCTCCAGTCACTCTATTTTTTTCTTGTTTATGAATTTAACCAATTATATCTTGTTTGACAGAGCTCAATGAGCTCTGTCAAACAAGGTACATTTGGTTAAATATCAAACTGCATTTTGGGAAATATTTGCTGCTGCAAACCTTGCCATTTTGACATCAGAGTGTAGAGGGTTAATTAAGTCATCAAGAGAGCTGTAATTTATTTATATTCATTCTTGGAAAATCTTCTTTTATTTAACCTTGTCCATTGGGGAGCATGCTGGCTCAGTAGGTTGGCTGCAAGCCCGAGGTCCTTGGTTCGAATCCCACTTGCGGCAATCAAGTTGTGCCCTTGGGCAAGACACTTAATCCCAGTTGCCCATTTGGGGGGGAACAGTGGCATTGTGTACTAAGGCATACTGCATGTTGATGGTGCACTTGTCTTCAACCAATGCTAACCCTGCTTGTCTGGATTTAGTCTGTTGAGGAGTCTGATAGTTGCTCACCATTGCTCGATGGTTCTCTCCGGGTACTCCTGACAGTTGCTCACCATTGCTCGATGGTTCCCTCTGGGTACTCCGACTTCCTCCACCCATAAAACTGTCCAACACCAGGCGACCCTGGCTGTTGAAAGTGTTGTTAAATCCCAACAAATAAATAACCTTGACCATTTCAAATTTGGTTTCTATATTTATCCTTAATTCAACCCTTTACCTAACACAGTCTGGTGACAATACTCAATGTTTCTTTTTTTTTAACCCTTTATCTAATGTAATAGCAAAAACCAGCAGGAACTATTCAGAAAAACTGCCATTCAGATATTATTTTTTCTTTCTTTCTTCTCTCAAAAACATGGCTTATGACCCCTAATTGGAACAAGCTCTCATCTTCAAGATGAAAATGTTCAGTTATTAGCCCATTACCTAACGAATTGGCCACAACTGCCCACGTAATTTTCAAATTTTGCAGTTGAAATCAATATTTTTTTCAAAAAGTTCCAACCAAACCATATCATGTGCACCCTCATCGAGCTCAGTCCAATGTGTCACATCATTTGGTTTTGATTGGGATCAAATTTTGATATCCTCTACCTTGAGTAAAGGGTTAAAGAAATTGTTTTTGTGTCATTCTATTTGTGGTGGGTAAAGGGTTAATTGAATAACAACAACAAAACCTTCACAAATTGGGCAAATTCATTTGCCTTTTGTTCGCCTCCAAAAAATAAGGCAACCAATTTTCTGTTTGCCTAGAATACTGTACTGGAGAAATAACAATATTGTACACTCGAAATTGCATTTGGTATTCATTGTTTTTTTTTTTATCTCTTCTGCACCTGCAATCTTTATAATGATAATAACACGTAGGGTTCTTTTACACTGGGGACAAGGTGATGTGAGGTAAAACACTGCAGGAAAGGGCTTTCAAAGCCCTTTCCAACAGTGTATTACAACACAGCACAGCCCAACACAGCACCTGATCAGCTCTGTGAAAGAATTTCATGAAATAAACTTAATCCTCTACACACTGGTGTCAAAATACTGAAATTTCAAGCCGCAATTTCTTTCCCATAATGCAACTAGAAATTTTACCATTTTAATCTCTTTTCACAGACCTCAAAAGCTCTGTCAAACAAGATTAGATTGATTAAATGCCTAGCTGCATTATGGGAAGAAATTGTCTGATCGTAATTTTGATATTTAGACATCAGTGTGCAAAGACTTATCTGGTAGAGTGCTAAATTATTATACCCTCCACAACGAGGTGTGGGGGTTGTAATACTGGAATCCCCTTGTCCGTCCGTAAACATAATTTTGTTCAGAGATTTTCTCGGACATTTATGGGTTGATTCCTTTGAAACTTGGTATGGATGTTCACTACCATGGGAACCTGTGCACCTTTGATTATAGTTTCAGTTGGGCTTTTTTACAGAATTATGCCCCTTTTCATCTTAGAATATGGCGGCAAGGGGTATTGACAGGACAGTCACACATCTAGTTTTTAGTTGTCAAACCTTGTTCACGTGTCTTTGTCATGTTATAATTTATGGAACATAAATTCCAACATGGCAAATTGATAGAGTCTAAATAATTTCACTCCAAAGATAATTGGGAGCACATCTATAGAACATGAAGCCTTTAAATTGTGGAATCTGCACTTCAGAACAAAGCCCAAATATGGGCTTCCAGCACTCTACGAGTTCAATATTTGAAGTTGCTCATTTCAGTCTTAGCACTAACACTGGTAATCATATTGGCATTACTTCATCTTCCTCAAAATGAAAGAATGGGATGAGAGTTGCCTAAAAAAAAAAGGTATTCTTATCTTGGATAATCTTAATTTCTAATTTGTACATGCTTGTAACAATTAAGATGTTTTGTTTTTTTTTATAAAAATGACATGTTAATTGCAGAAAACCCTGTTGTTTGTATATTTTTTTAAAATTTCAACAAAACTGTATCTCAAGTGACCACTCATTGGAATGAGCTAGTTGAATTTGTCCAATGAGGGGTCACATGATATGGTTTTGTTAAAATCTTTTAACAGTATTTTTTTTTCAACTACTTAATTTGTATTGTATGTGGGCAAATGTGGTCGATGTATTAGGTAAAGGGCTAACTCCAGTATCACACAACTCAAGGCACTTCTCAAATAGGATATAAGGCAGGATGCTTAAATTGGAATTAATGAGGCCAAAGAGGACAATAAAGCTGGGGAAGATATAGGTCAGTGGTTAAATTTTCGACAGACCATATTTTTATTCATTTGAGAGGAATTTACACTTTATGCTTTTATCAAGTCAAATTCGTACTGAAGGTTAGGTAAAAGGTTTGGTGTTTGAAAGTTATATCCATTTTACCCTTTACCTAACATGAAAAGCAGACGACACTTGCAAACAAACTTCTTGAAGAACTTTTTTTTTCTTCATTTTTAGCTCAACTTTGGCGAAGCCAAATTTGAGCTTTTGTCATGGCCCGTCTGTCCGTACGTCAACAATTGGATACGGCTCGGGCTAGAGGCCGTATTTATGAACCGATCTTTTTGAAACTTCTTGGGTACCTTTGTTATGACTGTGGGACGATAACGAGTGTTTTTGGGTGCGGTCTGAAATTCAAGATGGCTGCCAGCCACCATTTTGTACCGACGATGCAGAAATCTGTTTTTTGTACAGAACTTCCATATGAAAGCTCTGATTTCAATAATTTTTTGTGTGAATGTTTAGTACCATGGGATACATCACATATAATACGGGTTTTTTTCTCGTGCGTAAATTGTGCAAATTAGTCTAATTTTGATGTTCTTTGGTGTTACTTTCAGCACTGTAAGTGCAAATGCCAATGCAGCTCGGGCTGGAGGCCGTATTTATGAACCGATCTTTACGAAACTCCTTGGGTACCTTTGTTATCACCGTGGGACGAGAACGAGTGTTTTTGGGTCCGGTCCGAAATTCAAGATGGCCGATGGCAGCCATTTTGTACAAAATTTGGTGCAATCAGATTTTTGCACAGAACTTCCATATGAAAGCGCTGATTTGAATAATTTTTTGTGTGAATGTTTAGTACCATGGGATACATCACATATAATACGGGTTTTTTTCTTGTGCAGAAATTATGCAAATTAGATGAACTTTGATTTTTTTCTGTGCGACTTACACACAGTAAGTACACATGTCAATACGGCTCGGGCTAGAGTCTGTATTTATGAACCGATCTTCACGAAACGTCTTGGGTACCTTTGTTATCACCTTGGGACGAGAACTAGTGTTTCTGGGTGCGGTCTAAAATTCAAGATGGCTGCCAGTGGCCATTTTGTACTGAAATTAGGTCTAATCAGTTTTTTGTACACAACTTCTATACGGCTCAGACTAGAGGCCATATTTATGAACCAATCTTTACGAAACTTCTTTTGTACCTTTGTTATCACCATGGGATGAGAGCGAGTGTTTTGGGGTGTGGTCCGAAATTCAAGATGGCCACCAGCAGCCATTTTGTACCAAAATTAGTGCAATCAGTCTTTTGTACAGAACTTCTGTATGAAAGTTCTGATTTGAATAAATTTTTGTATGAATGTTTAGTAACATGGAATACATCACATATTGTAAGGGTTTTTTTCTCATGCAGAAATTATGCAAATTAGATGAACTTTGATTTATTCAGTGCCACTTACACAATGTAAGTACACATGTCAATATGGCTCAGGATAGAGGCTGTATTTATGAACCGATCTTCACAAAACTTCTTGGGTACCTTTGTTATCACCTTGGAACGAGAATGAGTGTTTCTGGGTGCGGTCCAAAATTCAAGATGGCTGCCAGTGGCCATTTTGTACCGAAATTAGGTCCAGTCAGTTTTTTGTCACAACTTCTATACAGCTCGTATTTATGAACTGATCTTCACAAAACTTCTTGGGTACCTTTGTTTTCACCTTGGGACAGGAACGAGTGTGTTTTGGGGTGCCTTTGTTATCACTGCTATGAGAACAAATATTTTGGGGTTCAGTCAGACCCACTCTGGGACTCAAAGATTTCTTTTCTGTTTAGCATCTGACTGTCACCCACCTTTACAATACTTTACTTATACATTTGTTACAGGCTACGGTCAGTATTTATGTACAGACCGTTATAATACTTTATATGTACCTTTGTTATCAGGACATTACCTAGATGTTTGTCATTGCTGTGTCACATACTATACATGTACATGTCTTTGTCTTGACAAGTTGAGCTACAGTGTCATTGACACTTTCATTTGTCTTGAAAACATAGGTTATGACCCCTCATTGGAACGAGCTCAACGAGCTCATTCCAAAGAGGGATCATAACCTATGTTTTTGAGACAAAAAATGAAAAAAATAATGAAAATTAATTGGCAATTTTTGTGAATAGCACTGGCCAGTTTTGACCATTACATTGGGTAAAGAGTTAACAGTATTAATCTTTTAAACAATATCCACTGAAGTGGGACCCAGTATACTTTGAATTTCAGGTTGATGAAAACTCCAACAGCATATACCTTGTCAATGCAGAAAGAAAAAGAACCACAATTATACTTCTTTTTTTTCTAAAATTCAAACTACAAAGCACAAGATCCCCAGTTTTGCACAGCCAGCTATACTGCACACAAAGAGATCAATCACAAATTTTTCAATGAATTTTTTTCCAAAGACTTAAGTAAATTTCGGTTTTATTGATTTACTCTTCAATTCAAGTCTTGGGAATTTCACAACTGGCATGCCTTGATTTTATTAAAGAAACTTCCTGAAAATAAATGTTTTTATAATGAACACTCATTACAGATATCACTTTTTCCATGAGCTTCTTAAAAGGGATAATGTCAAAAATGGCATTGGTCATTTGCTGTCTAGAGATCTGCATCCATTAGTATGAATATTTGATTACTCAAGGTAGGATGCATGTGGCTAAAAGACGAAACAATCATCAAACAAATCTGCAAGCATTTTCTGCACTTCACAAACACTTCAATCAATTTACTTACTGTTTGGCATACTGATGTCAAAATATTAATCTGCAAATGTTTCCCATAAGGGCCCACAAAATAGATCGGTTTCTCAGGGTATTTTTTGTAAAATTGCTTGTGGCTGGGTGGTTTTTAGCTCAACTTTGGCGTAGCCAAATTTGAGCTTATGCCATGGCCCGTCGTCCGTCGGCCGTCTGTCAACAATTGGATACGGCTCGGGCTAGAGGCCGTATTTATGAACCGATCTTTACGAAACTTCTTGGGTACCTTTGTTATGACCGTGGGACGAGAACGAGTGTTTTTGGGTGCGGTCCAAAATTCAAGATGGCTGCCAGCCGCCATTTTGTACCGACGATGCAGAAATCTGTTTTTTGTACAGAACTTCCATATGAAAGCTATGATTTGAATAATGTTTTGTATGAATGTTTAGTACCATGGGATACATCACATATAATACGGGTTTTTTTCTCGTGTGCAAATTATGCAAATTAGACTAACTTTGATGTTTTTTGGTGTTACTTTCAGCACTGTAAGTGCAAATGCCAATACGGCTCGGGCTAGAGGCCGTATTTATGAACCGATCTTTACGAAACTCCTTGGGTACCTTTGTTATCACTGTGGGACGAGAACGAGTGTTTTGGGGTCCGGTCCGAAATTCAAAATGGCCGATAGCCATTTTGTACAAAATTTGGTGCAATCAGATTTTTGCACAGAACTTCCATATGAAAGCGCTGATTTGAATAATTTTTGTGTGAATGTTTAGTACCATGGGATGCATCACATATTATAATACGGGTTTTTTTCTCGTGCAGAAATTATGCAAATTAGATGAACTTTGATTTTTTCAGTGCTACTTACACACAGTAAGTACACATGTCAATACGGCTCGGGCTAGAGTCTGTATTTATGAACCGATCTTCACGAAACATCTTGGGTACCTTTGTTATCACCTTGGGATGAGAACGAGTGTTTCTGAGTGCGGTCCAAAATTCAAGATGGCTGCCAGTGGCCATTTTGTACCGAAATTAGGTCTAATCATTTTTTTGTACACAACTTCTATATGGCTCAGGCTAGAGGCCGTATTTATGAACCGATCTTTACGAAACTTCTTGGGTACCTTTGTTATCACTGTGGGATGAGAACAAGTGTTTTTGGGTGTGGTCCAAAATTTAAGATGGCCACCAGCAGCCATTTTGTACCAAAATTAGTGCAATCAGTCTTTTGTACAGAACTTCTGTATGAAAGTTCTGATTTGAATAAATTTTTGTATGAATGTTTAGTAACATGGAATACATCACATATAGTACGAGTTTTTTTCTCGTGCAGAAATTATGCAAATTAGATGAACTTTGATTTATTCAGTGCTACTTATACACTGTAAGTTCACATGTCAATACGGCTCGGGCTAGAGGCTGTATTTATGAACCGATCTTCACAAAACTTCTTGGGTACCTTTGTTATCACCTTGGGACGAGAACGAGTGTTTCTGTGTGCGGTCCAAAATTCAAGATGGCTGCCAGTGGCCATTTTGTACCGAAATTAGGTCCAATCAGTTTTTTGTCACAACTTCTACACAGCTCACATTTGTGAACTGATCTTCACGAAACTTCTTGGGTACCTTTGTTTTCACCTTGGGACAGGAATGAGTGTGTTTTGGGGTGCCTTTGTTATCACTGTGCTATGAGAACAAATATTTTGGGGTTCAGTCAGACCCACTCTGGGACTCCAAGATTTCTGTTCTAGTTTAGCATCTGACTGTCACCCACCTTTACAATACTTTACCTATACATTTGTTACAGGCAATGATCAATATTTATGTACAGACCGTTACAATACTTTATATGTACCTTTGTTATCAGGTCATTACCTAGATGTTTGTCATTGCTGTGTCAGATACTATACATGTACATGTCTTTGTCTTGACAAGTTGAGCTACAGTGTCATTGACACTTTCATTTAGCTTAACTTGACAAAGTCGAGCTGAGCTATTGCCATCATGCATGCGGAAGTGTGTGAGTCTGTTCACATTTTCCTTTAGCACAGGCTACACCCCGTATTTCTTGTCTGATCGTCACAAAGTTTCATATGCAGATTTGAGGTTATATCTAGATGAGAACGTCCGTTTTTGGTCATGATCAGGCAACCGTGATGGCTGCCCGAGCCCAAAACCCTAAAACCTTTAGCACAGTCTACAGGTCGTATTTATGAAGGGATTCATTGTAACTTAATAGGATGCCTCTATAATATCTAGATGAGAATGTCCCCTTTTGGTCATGATCTGTCAACCGCGACGGCTTCCCAAGCCGAAAACCCAAAAAACTTTTAGCACAGTCTACAGGTCATATTTAATATGGGGGATTTCATTGTAACTTGGTAGGATGACTCCATTTGATGTCTCGATGAGAACTTCCCCATTTGGTCGTGTTCTGTCAACCTTGACTGCTGCCCGAGCCCAAAACTCGAAAAGCTTTAGCACAGTCTACAGGTCATATATATTGAGGGATTTCATTGTAACTCGGTAGGTTGACTCCATATAATGTCAAGATGAGAATGTATGTCCCCTTTTGGTCACAATTGGTCAACTGTGGTGTCTAGAGGGGCCCGATGCCTAAAAACCTTTAGCACAGTCTACAGGTCATATTTATGAAGAGATTTCATTGTAACTTGGTGGGATGACTCCAGATAATGTCTAGATGAGAATGTCCCCTTTTGGTTGCGATCATTCTGCCTTGATGGCAGCCCGAGCCCAAAACCTGAAAACCTTTAGCACAGTCTTCAGTTCATATTTATGAAGGGATTTCATTGTACCTTGGTAGGATGACTCCATATTATGTCTAGATGAGAACGTCCCCTTTTGGTTGTGATTGGTCAACTGTCACAGCTATAGGGGCCCGAAGCCCAAAAACCTTTAGCACAGTCTACAGGTTGTATTTATGAAGGGATTTCATTGTAACTTAGTTGGATGACTCCAGATCATGCCTAGATGAGAACGTCCCCCTTTGTTCACGATCATTCAATCATGATGGCTGCACGAGCCCAAAACCCGAAAAACTTTAGCACAGACAACAGGTCATATTTATGATGCAATTTCATTGTAACTTGGTAGGATGACTCAGTATAATGTCTAGATGAGGACATCCCCTTTTGGTTGCGATCGGTCAACTGTAATGGCTACACAGGCCCAAAGCCTGAAAATCTTTAGCACTGTCTACAGGCCGTATTTATGAAGGGATTTGATCGTAACTTGATAGGATGACTCGTTTTGGAATAAGTTCATTGTAACTTGGTAACTTTCGTTGACATACATTAACTGTGAGGGCCACATACATTAACTATGAGGGCCACATTAACCCACCCCTTAATTCTTTAGTACAGTCTACACCTCATATTATTTTTATTGGAAACATAGCTAACAGGGAACAGAAATTAACATATTTCCAAATATCACAATTCTTGTCTTATTGCATAATCCTTTCATAAACATTGAACATTATTCTTTTCATCAAACACAACACACAGACAAGTTAAGCTACAATGTCATTGACACTTTCATTATACCCCCCTGTGCCCCCCCCCCCCCCCCCCCCCCCCCCCCCACGAATGAAGTTCAGAACTTTTGATCGCCTTGAAGGATATTAATGATACTTCATATTGATGTTGCCCACCACCAGAGGGTGTGTCGCGAGTAAGGTTGGAATGCATTCTACAAGGTCACAGACTTAGTTCAAGTTCGCATACCCATATCCAAATATATACAAGTTATGTCCAGCTCAGAACTTTTGATGGCCTTGAAGGATATTAATGATACTTGGTTTTAATGTTTTTTAGGCCCAATGCAATTACGATTTTAACTAATTCATTCTTGAATGACAGACCTCACTGAACTCTGTCAAACAAGATTTAATTGGTTAAATGCCTAGTTGTTGCCAGAAATTTTGGTATTTTGACCACAGTGTGCAGAGAGTTGATGATAAAATTTCAAAGCTGGAGGATGGAATTATAAATTACCCTCTTTCACTGATGAATGATTTAAATTGTTGAGGAAAGTCAAATTGAAATGCATATCCATAAGGATGTTTGCCGGTAGAACTGGATTATCTTCTCTTGAACAGATTTATTATGCCCCTGACATCCGTTTGTCCATACAATCATTTTGCATTGTAACTTTGAAGCCATTGGTTGGATTTGGATCTTCTTTGGTATGCTGATAGACCCGCATAGGGGAACGGATATGCACAAGGAACGGGTTCGTGCAATAATTTTTCCCAGAGTTATGGTCCTTTTTCACTTTTTCGACATTTTATCGACCTCTGTATTACATTCACTGCATGGTGGATTTAACAAGGCCTGTCCCATTATTTTTCGAGAGTTATGGGGTTTTTTCGACATGGTCTCAGTTTGTTCTGAATTGTAATTTCGAAGTCATCTGTTCAATTTGGATCTCCTTTGGTATGCTGATGGACCCTGATGGGGGAATAGATATGCATAACGAACGTGTTCCATCCAATAATTTTTCCCAGTGTTATGGCTCTTTTTCACTCTTTCGACTTAGAACATTTTTCTGTCCCACACTACCTTTAAGGCTGCTTCGAACATGTCTATGGCTTGGGGCAGTGGCCCACACTTCGCGTTGCCCTTGTTTCTCCTGTCCTGTCCATTTCCATTTACCTTTTTGTTCTTGTGAGTATTCCTTCTATGTTTATAAACTGAGTTTGATGAAACTTCTCATTAAAGATGGGCAATATACTGAAAAATTGAACTGATACGATATCATGGGGATACCAAAAACCCGAATCAAACTAATTGTTGATTACCAATACTGTCTGAATTTTCAAATTTTCCTACATTCACTTTCAAATTTTCCTACATTCACTATAAGTCCCTGTTAAGGCTTGATAACAGTTGAAAGTGTGCAGATGGTTGATTATAAAATTTCAAAGCTAGGGGATGAAATAATAAATTACCCTCTTTCACTGATGAACGATTCAAATTGTTGCAGAATATCAAATTGAAATGTATATCTATAAAGATGTTTGCAGGTAGAACTGGATTATCTCCTCTTGAACTTAGATTTATTTCTCCTGTCCTGTCCATTTACCTTTTTGTTCTTGTGAGTATTCGTCCTAGGTTTATAAACTGAGATTGATAAAACTTCTCATTAAAAATGGGCAGTATACCGAAAAAAACGAACCAAACCAATCGTTTAATACCGATACTGTTTGAATTTTCAAAATGTTTCTACATTCACTATAAGTCCCTGTTGAGGCTTGATAACAGTTAAAAAATTCATTTTCATGAAAGAAGTGACTGATTTTCCTTTCAGTTTTGTTAACACTCAATGGTCTTGGCAACAGTCCTGAATTCCCACTAGACTACTATGCATACATGTCCAATTGCTTAGCAGTGATTTCTAGTCCAGTCTTGGCTGCCTTAACAAGCTGCCAAGACCTGACTAGAAATCACCGCACAGGTATTTTGTCTGTTGTCCGCTGGACCTCCTGAAGATGACATTGGGCACATGCTCTGAGATCGCAAAAGCCAAAAATAGGTCTTTAAACATTAAGGTGCATTTTGAACAAGTCACAAAATTACTGAAGAATGCTACTGTTGAGCTCATTGGCATACACCCCCTAAAAATACCAAAATCGATACCGAACTCAAAATTCCAATATGCCCTTCTCCATCTTGAACTTAGATTTATTTCTCCTGTCCTGTCCATTTACCTTTTTGTTCTTGTGAGTATTCCACCTAGGTTTATAAACTGATTTTGATGAAACTTCTCTCATACATGATCATCAGCAGGAATACATGTACCTAATCACAAATTTTCAAATTGCAACAATTTTCAACTAAATCACTTCTTCTTGAACTAAGATTCTTTATTGATTTCTGTTCATGAGTTCCTTTGTATGCAGCACATCTTTAGGCAGTGATGCTTTCCGAAATTAATGAGTGGAGAACTGGCTTGCGTTGCACTTTGGCCATATCTGGCCATTGAATGCCCATTCCAAACAGGTACACATTTATAGTGATGGCCGACTTGGGGATGTGTTATTGGGTGTGCACCCGTAGGGGTGCCCTCTTATAATAGGGGACCCGGTTGTTCACATCCAGAAAAATATTGATATTTTTTTGGGGTGAGGCTGCGTGACTTACACATAGCTGAAATGAGTTTGGCACAGCTAGCAGGACAAGTGAGTGATTGGCATGTTGGATATTTGTGAAGATCAAGCCATTCCAGATTTTGAAATTGTGGGCAACAGTGTCCCCACTTAGACAAAGATAGGGGTAAAGCATTCCCCCAGAAAATGATGCTTGTCATGGGCTTATTTATGAATTTTGTTAAATGTTCACCAGCGAAGCAACACTACTCTCAGGTTTATGAACCAATGTTGATAAATGTTCTCCAGCAAAGCGCAACTGTTCTTAGGTTTATGAACCAATGTTGATAAAACTTTTCATACGTGATCACCAACAAGCAAGTATATGTATTCTCATTTTTCAGGTTGCAACAGTTTTCATCTGAATTATCTCCTCTTAAATATACATTTATTATTGATTTCTATTTGAAATTCTTGTATGCACAACTACTCCAAGGCTGATGAATTAAACTTTTCTTAAACATTAAAAGTAGCAGAAAACGTGCATATTCCCAAATTCTAAAGTTCTTGCAATTTTTAATTGAATTATCACCCCTTGCATTTAGACTTATTATTGAGTTCTACATGGAATTCTTGTATTCCCAACTTTAGATTTATGAACTGATATGATGGAACTACTTCTTATATACATGACCAGAAGTCAAATTCTGTAAGGAATTCAACGCTATTATGGGCTGTTTGTTTACACACTTTTCGTGGAGTTTGCATGCATGCAGACTACCATTGATTTAATATGATGTCCCTTTACTCACAAAAATATACAGATATAAATATTTCAATCAATAAATAGTTAATTCGCCTTGAAAACATCAAGATATTAACAAAATTTGTGAAACTATGTGGTAAAATCATAAAACTACAATGATGATGAGTCTGCTTTCATTATAAGTTATTTCCGCCAACATGTATTGTATGGTATATGGAGATTTAATACCTGGATGTCGGTTTTTAAACACTGATCCGCAGGTGAGGTGTTTAAATGAGGTTTTTTGTCCCCGTTTGAAACACAATAGAAACATAGTGGAAACAAATTTGTGGATGCATTTCTCACAGTCCACAACCAGTTGGACCAAACTCGTGAATAATTGTTTTGTTTCTACAGTCGCAGAAGACAACAGATAGAGTTACGTCCCTTGGGTTGTTATTGGAAACGTAAACATATCGGAAGATAAATATTTGTTGACACATTTACATTTGCTTCATTTTATTTTTCTCAAGTTGTTTGATTTAATTATTCGACTGTTTAATTAATAACAGCAAAATATGATCGAATTGTCAAAAATCTGATGATATTTGTGACTATTTTCAGGGTTTTTTTGTTTGATTTTTATACCAAGGCAAGCGAATGCGAAAAGCTTTCATTTAAACCATATAACCCCTATAATTTGCATGCCCTTATACCGTGGATGTTGAACACTAACTTATACCTTGGATGTTGGGTGTGCCCTTTGCCATGGCTATTTGTCGTAGGCATTCTGACCAATCAGAAGACAAAATTTATCAGGATATAGGGACAAAATTATTTACTGAAATATGTCTTAATAGTATTGATAAAGTCATTAAAGATTTGGTCAAATCAAGCCTTGATTGAGAAACATTTCTTGTATTGATTCATGTAAAATGAATGTTTGGGCCTAAAAAGTTGAAAATCTGTTTCTCAGGCCCTCCCACATGGTCCTTTTGGCTGCCGCATGCAATAACCAATGCAAACGTTAAAAAAATAATAATTAAATGGTTTATGTCTGATATTTTACCCAAGTTAATAAAATTGATAAATTTGTCCCTTGAGTGCAACAAGGTTTTGCAATGCTTCTGCTTTGCAAAGCCTTCTTGTACTCAAGGGATGAAATACACCACTGCTCATGCTATTTTGTAGATTATGAGGCCCAAAACATAAAACAAACCAAGAACATTAACCTTTGATAGCAAAGAAATAATTACAAAAACAAAAATATGCCCACCAACATGCAATTTTACAAAAAATGGCCTTAGAAACAGAAGATGTACTTTGTGGGGCCGTATTGTATTTTTTACTTTCAATCATCTGGAATATTTTAGTCAATTGTAAAAATGTACCATAGGTAACTGTTGAGTCGGACCTGTTTATACCTGGTGAGGAAGTTCTTTTAAGTAGGAAGCACAAATGATTGGCTAACCATGACTTTATACTTGTATTGTACTCATTTTATGCCGACAGATGCTGAAAGGGACTTTAAACCCTGATGGATAAATTGAATAATTTTTCAGCTCAACTTGACAAAGTCAAGCTGAGCTATTGCCGTCACTTCTCGTCCGGCGGCGTACGTACATATGTACGTATGTATATACGTCCATAATTTCCTTTGGCACACCACACAGATCATATTTATGATCAGATCACTTTGAAACTTGTGTATGCTTGTTTGGGGTGACCTCTAGATGGGAACTATCAATTTTCTTCCATTTCCGTAAAAAAATGTTGCCGCTGGCAGTGTTCTTAGAACTTAGTTTAGTCAGACCTCAATATTTCCCTTTGGCAATCCCTATAGGGCACATTTATGATCGGATTGCTTTGAAATCTGGCATGCTTGTTTGGAGTGACCTCCAGATGGGAACTATTGATTTTCTTCCATTTTCATCAAAAAATGTTGCCGCTGGCAATGACCTTTAAACTTAGCTTAGTCAGGCATCAATTTATTCCTTCAGCATGCCCTACAGGGCACATTTATGATCAGAATGGTTTGAAACTTGTTATGTTTGTTTGGGGTTACCTCTAGATTTGGACTATTGATTTTCTTCAATTTTTGTCAAAAAATGTTGCCACTGGCAATGACCTTCATGCAGTTATACATTAATATTTCCCTTTGGCGCAGCCTGCAGTGCACATTTTTGAACAGATCGCTTTGAAACTTGGTGTGCTTGTTTGGGGTGAGCTCTATCTTTTCTTCCATTTCCGTCAAAAATAGTTGCCACTGGCAATGACCTCTGATGAACTTAGTAAAAACTTAGTGCAGTTATGCATCAATATTTCCTTTTGACACACCCTGCAGGGCACATTTATGATTAGATTGCTTGGTGTGCTTGTGTGGGGTGATATCTTTATGGGAGTTGCCTCTGGCAATGACCTTTGAACTTAGTTTAGTAAGGCTTCAATATTTCCCTTTGGCACACCCTTCAGGGCTCATTTATGATCGGATCACTTTGAAACTTGATATGTGTGTTCGGGGTGACCTCTAGATGTGAGCTATTGATTTTTAGCTCACCTGGCCTAAAAGGCCATGTGAGCTTTTCTCATCACTTGGCGTCCGTCGTCGTCCAACGTCCAGAAACTTTTCATCTTCTTCTCTGTAACCGCTGATCCAGTGTGAACCAAACTTGGCAGGAATGGTCTATGGGAGGTCCTCTACAAACGATCCTCGTTTTGTTCCCGTCAGATGAAAAACATGGCTTCCAGAGGCATTCTTTGATTCTGGTTGGTGGATTTTAAAAAATCTTCTCCTCTGAAACTGCCAAGCCAAATGTTTTGAAACTTCACATAAATGATGACTGGGACCCTCTCTACCAATGATCCTCATTTAATGTTGATTGGGTCCCAAATTGCAGCTTATAGTTACTGTAGAAACCCTATGAGAATTCACATTTTCACCATCTTCTCTGGAACTGAGCTGACATGAACTAAACCTGGCAGGGATAGTCTATGGGAGGTCCTCTACAAACGATCCTCATTTTGATCCCATGGGTTTGAAAACATGACCGCCAGAGGCATTCTTTGATTCTGATTGATGGATTTTGAAAAATCTTCTCTGAAACCACAGGGCTAAATGTTTTGAAACTTTACATGGTTGATGACTGGGACCCCCTCTACCAACGATCCTCATTTAATGTTGATCGGGTTGCAAACATGGCTTCAATTGCAGCTTATAGTTACTGTAGAAATCCTATAGGAAATCACATTTTCATCTTCTTCTCTGGAACTACTGAGCTGACATGAACTAAATCTGGCAGGTCTATGGGAGGTTCTGTACAAACGATCCTCATTTTGTTCCCGTGGGTTGAAAAATGTGGCCGTCAGAAGCATTCTTTGATTCTGGTTGGTGGATTATCAAAAATCTTCTCTAAAACTGCCAGGCCAAATTTTTTGATACTTCACATAAATGATGCCTGCAACCCCCTATACCAACAATCCTCATTTAATGTTGATCGGCTTGTAAACATGGCCGTAATTGCAGCTTATAGTTACTTTAGAAACCCTATGGGGAATCACATTTTCATCTTCTCTGGAACTACTGAGCCGATGTGAACCAAACTTCGTAGGAATAGTCTATGAGAGGATGGAAATATGCAGGCGCCAGAGTCCATTTTCTAATGCTTAACCCAATGCCTCTCCTGTCTGCACGAAGATCAGTACTGTCAACAAAATACTTGTTTTTAATTTTTGAAAATCTGGTAAGGGTTGGTTCCAGTTTTCTCCACTGAGAACTGGGGAAAAAAACCCAAAATATTGTGTATACAGTACAGGTCAAAATAAGCTGTAGCATAACTGCAATAAACTAAGTAAACTGCTGCTGCTGCACTGACAAGATCAGAATCTGACATTTTCTGGAAAGCTATCAGTGAGAGCTTTCCAGAAAATGATGTCAGCTTCTGGTCTTATCAGTGTAGGAAGAGAAAGATGCATAGTTTATAGGATTAACCTACAACTTATTTTGACTTGTACTGTAAACTAGTTCAGCTGTAAACTAATTATGCTAATGCATGTATTCTCTCAAATTACTTATCAGAAAATACTGATTGATGACAGGTGTTTGGAAAGCGTGGAAGTGTTGTTTATATTCCCTTCCCATCATGTCAGCTTAGATGACATTAATTACATATATCTTTTAAGATCTGACAAAATTGGAGTAAAATGTGTTTCCTGTAAGCCTTTATCTATCTAAAGCTATTTTGAAAGAGAATACTGTCTGAAAAAATTGTAATTTTCAAAATATTTAACCTTCTTTTACTGATTTTTCTGTTGAAACAGAATTCATAAATGTGTGCATTTTCAAGAAAATCTTCTTTGAAACTACAAGGCCAAATGGTTTTAAAACTTAATGTGACTGATGACTGTAACCCCCCCCCCCCCCCCCACCAATGATCCTCATTTAATCTTCATTGGTTTTCAATTATGGCTGCAATTGTGACTTATAGTTACTATAGAAACCCTATAGGAAATCACATTTTCATCATCTTCACTGAAAGTACTAAGCCAATGTCAACCAGACTTGGTAGGCATGGACTATGAGAGGTTTTCTATAACTCTTACTCATTTTATTCCTGTTGGATGAAAAACGTGGCTGCCAGTCCGTCCACAATTCAATACGGCTCGGGCTAGAGGCCGTATTTATGAACCGATCTTTACGAAACTTCTTGGGTACCTTTGTTATGACCGTGGGACGAGTGTTTTTGGGTCCGATCCGAAATTCAAGTTGGCCGCTGGCAGCCATTTTGTACAGACTTAGGTGAAATCAGATTTTTGCACAGAACTTCCATATGAAAGCACTGATTTGAATAATTTTTTGTATGAATGTTTAGTACCATGGGATACATCACATATAATACAGGTTTTTTTCTCGTACGTAAATTATGCAAATTAGACTAACTTTGATGTATTTAGTGTTACTTTCAGCACTATAAGTGCAAATGCCAATATGGCTCGGGCTAGAGGCCATATTTATAAACCGATCTTTACGAAACTTCTTGGGTACTTTTGGTATCACCGTGGGACGAGAACGAGTGTTTTGGGGTGCGGTCCGAAATTCAAGATGGCCGATGGCAGCCATTTTGTACAAAATTAGGTGCAATCAGATTTTTGCACAGAACTTCCATATGAAAGTGCTGATTTGAAAATTTTTTTGTGTGAATGTTTAGTACCATGGGATACATCACATATAATACGGGTTTTTTTCTCGTGCAGAAATTATGCAAATTAGATGAACTTCGATTTTTTCAGTGCTACTTACACACAGTAAGTACACATGTCAATACGGCTCGGGCTAGAAGCTGTATTTATCAACCGATCTTCACGAAACGAGAACGAGTGTTTCTGAGTTTCTGAGTGCGGTCCAAAATTCAAGATGGCTAACAGTGGCCATTTTGTACCGAAATTAGGTCTAATCAGTTTTTTGTACACAACTTCTTTTCGGCTCAGGCTAAAGGCTGTATTTATGAACCGATCTTTACGAAACTTCTTGGGTACCTTTGTTATCAACGTGGGATGAGAACGAGTGTTTTTGGGTGTGGTCTGAAATTCAAGATGGCCACCAGCAGCCATTTTGTACCAAAATTAGTGCAATCAGTCTTTTGTACAGAACTTCTGTATGAAAGTTCTGATTTGAATAAATTTTTGTATGAATGTTTAGTAAAATGGAATACATCACATACAGTACAGGTTTTTTTCTCGTGCAGAAATTATGCAAATTAGATGAATTTTGATTTATTTAGTGCTACTTATACACTGTAAGTGCACATGTCAATACGGCTCGGGCTAGAGGCTGTATTTATCAACCGATCTTCACGAAACTTGTTGGGTACCTTTGTTATCACCTTGGGACGAGAACGAGTGTTTCTGAGTGCGGTCCAAAATTCAAGATGGCTGCCAGTGGCCATTTTGTTCCGAAATTAGGTCCAATCAGTTTTTTGTCACAACTTCTATACAGCTCGTATTTATGAACTGATCTTCACGAAACACGAAACTTCATGGGTACCTTTGTTTTCACCTTGGGACAGGAATGAGTGTGTTTTGGGGTGCCTTTGTTATCACTGTGCTATGAGAACAAATATTTTGGGGTTCAGTCAGACCCACTCTGAGACTCAAAGATTTCTTTTCTAGTTTAGCATCTGACTGTCACCCACCTTTACAATACTTTACCTATACATTTCTTACAGGCTACGGTCAGTATTTATGTACAGACCGTTACAATACTTTATATGTACCTTTGTTATCAGGTCATTACCTAGATGTTTGTCATTGCTGTGTCACATACTATACATGTACATGTCTTGACAAGTTGAGCTGCAGTGTCATTGACACTTTCATTAGATGTAGTTCCAGGTGAGCAATTACAGTCTCTCTAGAGCCCCTAGTTATAATTTCCATAAAAAAAATTTTGTCGTCACAAGCCTTTGAACTCACTGCATTTGTGCAGCAACTTATCCCTTTTGCACTCTCTGTAGGGTATATTTATGAATTTCCATAAAAAAGAGAGAGAAAAACATTGCCACAAACAATGACCTTCAAACTTAGTGCATTTGTGCATTAACATCTTCCTTTGGCATGCCTCAGAGAGCACATTCATTATCAGGTTGTTTTGAAACTTTGTTTGCTTATGCAGAGCGACAAAGATAGGAGCTATTGATTTTCTTTTCATTTCCATCAAAAACTGTTGCTATTAGCAACAATCTTTGAATTTATTGCATTTGTGTATCAACATTCTTCTTTGACATGGCCTACAGGCCACATTTATCATAGGATTGTTTTTGAACTTATGTGCTCATTAGGCGAGACCTCTAGATAAGAGCTATTGATTAGCATTCATTTCTGTGAAAAAAGTTGCCATTTACAATAACCTCTGAACTTACTGCATTTGTGTATCAACATTCTTCCTTTAGCCAGCCTTACAGTTTACATTTCAAAATGCATGGATTACTCTGACGTTGTACACACACAATGCTGTTATGTTGAAGTTTCACCAAATAACATTGGTACCAATGATCTTCAGTTTTGCCATTTCACTGATAACTTACCAGGTTCAAGTTTATCAAGTTGAGCTACAGTGTCATTGGCACTTTCATTTCATTGGCAAAGTAGCTATTCTGTTAACCCTTTACCTAACGAATCGGCCACATCTGCCCATGCATTTTACAAATTTAGCAGTTGACCAAAAAAAATTCCACAAAACCATATCATGTGATCCTATGTGGGAATGAGCTTTGTGGAAATTATTTGAAAAATTTGAAAAAACAAGAATTAAAAAAATAAATTTGATATCCTGTGCATTGGAGAAAGGATTGATGGAGTTCCACTTTACTGGCATCAAACACTCTCTAGATATGGCTTTTTGTTTTTGGACAAGTCAGGTGTGGGAAAACGAGATGATGTTTACTTGACAGAAAAACTGAGGCAAATGGCAACGAGTGTATTTTCAGAAAAATGCGGAACATTTCTCTTCATGGTAGTATCTAAATCCCAAATCCCAAATGTCATTATAAGGGTTTCTGGTATTGAAATAGTTAATCTATCTGTCCCTGATACTCCATTTAGTAACCCTTGACATTTTAGTTCTTGTATTTTAAGCAGTGTTAACCTTTATATAACATTAAGCTGTCTCGCAGGATAACCATCCTTTGCAGCCTTGTTTGAACAGGTGAAAAATTCCAACAAGTGCGTAAATGTTTGCTGAACGGGACAGAAATAGCAATTTTTTTGTGAAGTGAATATACTGACATTGGAGATTTTGCAAAGTCCACTCAAATATTTTATTTTGTATTCAACACAGTTTCAATAATATTGTATCGGTGTTATAAGTTCCCATTAGGAAGTGAATTAACCTATTTCCTTACATGACATTTGTAAATAAATTTCTTAAATATCTAAAAACAAATTAATTTTTTACCTCAAAATATTGCTTATGATCTCTTCTTGGAATGTGCTCTTCAAGCTCAATCTAATGAGGAAGTCATAAGCTGTGTTTTGGAGGCAAAAATTTGAATGGTGATTTTTGTTCATGGCCCTGGCCAGATATCGTCCTCACTCTTGGTGAAGGATGAGAAAGATCTCTGTCAGATCAGCAGCTTTGATACACAGTACAGGGAGAGTCACAACAAAAACACCCATGAAGTGGAGTTCCTCTTTTATGATAAATTTAATCCTCTCCACTGTAGACTCCACACTGATGTCGAAATATAAAATTTTCGGCAATTTTTCCCATAATAGAAATTTAACCAATTCAGATTCTTGTAGTGAGATCCTTATGTTTGAGCAAAGTTTGCATTGGTTGAATGTATGTTCATGGTACCATCAATGTGCCAAATGCCCTAGAACACTGCATGATGGTGGTCTTACATGAATGAGCTTGTCTTGTCTGCCAGTACTGTTGAACAACTTCCTTCTTGACACAATTGTAGGACTTGGATGTAGTTTGTGAAAATCGGTTATTATCTTTGCTTTAATTGCCAGGTGATGATTTTATTTCTGGCAAGTCACTGCTGTACTGGCTTTTATTTATTTATTTATTTATTTATTTATTAGGGTTTAACAACACTTTAACAGCCAAGGTCATATTGTGTCGGTTAAGTGCCTTGCCCAAGGACACAACACAGGAGTCTGAATCGATCGCTCAGACGGTCACCCATCCAAGGATTAACCAGGCTCGATGTTGCTTAACTTCAGTGAACTGACGAGAACTAGTTACCACAATGCCACCGCACCCTGAACTGGCTTTTCAAAAAGATTAAAGAAATTCTGGAACAACTAAATTTTTTCATTTTTTGTGTCTAAAACATAGCTTATGACCCCTCATAATGAAGGGTCATACGCTATGTTTTTGAGACAAAAATAATGAAAATTGAATGGTGATTTTTAGCTTAACTTGACAAAGTCAAGATAAGCTATTGCCATCACACGTGCGGAAGTCTGTTAGTCTGTGAGTCTGTTAGTCTGTGAGTCTGTTCACATTTTCCTTTAGCTCGGGCTACACCCTGCAGTTCTTGTCTGATCGTCATGAAATTTCATAAGCAGGTTTGGGGTCATGCCTAGATGAGAACGTCCCCTTTTGGTTGCGATCGGTCAACCGATATGGCTGCCCGAGCCCAAAACCCGAAAACCATTAGCACAGTCTACAGGTCGTATTTATAAAGGGATTTCATTGTGACTTGGTAGGATGCCTCTGTATAATGCCTAGATGAGAACGTCCCCTTTTGGGCATGATCTGTCAACCTTGATGGCTGCCCAAGCCCGAAACCCAAAAACTTTTAGCACAGTCTGCAGGTCATGTTTAATATGGAGAGATTTCATTGTAACTTGGTAGGATGACTCCTTATGATGTCTAGATGAGAATTTCCCCATTTGGGCGTGATCTGCCAACCGTGCCGACTGCCCGAGCCCAAAACCCGAAAACCTTTAGCACAGTCTACAGGTCATATTTATTGAGGAATTTCATTGTAACTTGGTGGGTTGACTTCATATAATTATAATGTCTAGATGAGAAAGAAAGTCCCCTTTTGGACATGATTGGGCAACTGTGACGGCTACAGGGGCCCGAAGCCCGAAAACCTTTAGCACAGTCTACAGGTCATATTTATGAAGGGATTTCATTGTAACTTGGTAGGATGACTCCAAATAATGTCAAGATGAGAATGTCCCATTTTGATCGCGATCATTCAGCCTTGATGGGTGCCCGAGCCCAAAAACCTTTAGCATTGGCAAAAGGTCATATTTATGGAAGGATTTCATTGTAACCTGTTAGGTTGACTCCATATAATGCCTAGATGATGACATCCCCTTTTGGTCGTGATTGGTCAACTGTGATGGCTACCTTGAAAACCTTGAGCACAGTCTACAGGTCATATTTATGAAGGGATTTCATTGTAACTTCATAGGATCACTCCAGATGATGCCCAGATGAGAATGATGTCCCCTTTTGGTTGCGATCATTCAAACATTATGGCTGCCCGAACCCGAAGCCTGAATACCTTTAGCACAGTCTACATGTCATATTTATGAAGGGATTTCATTGTAGCTTGGTAGGTTTGACTTCATATAATGTCCAGATGAGAATGTCCCCTTTTGGACACGATTGGGCAACTGTGACATCTACAGGGGCCCAAAGCCCAAAAACCTTTAGAACAGTCTACAGGTCATAATTATGAAGGGATTTCATTGTAGCTTGGTTGGATGACTCCAAATAATGTCTAGATGAGAACGCCCCTTTTGATCGCGATCATTCAGCCTTGATGGCTGGCCGAGCCCAAAACCCTTTACCATAGTCAAAAGGTCGCTCTTTAGTACAGTGTACACCTCATATTATTTTTATCAAAAACATAGCATACAGGGAACAGAAATGAACATATTCCCAATTATCACAATTCTTGTCCTATTTTTAATCCTTTCATAAACATTGAACGTTATCCTTTTCATCAAATACAACACACAAGTTAAGCTACAGTGTCATTGACACTTTCATTGTGAAAAGTACTGGCTGGTTTGGGCCCTTACCTTGAATAAAGTTTTAACAACAACTGCCATTCAATTATTTTTTTATTTTTAGCTCACCTGAATGAAGGTCAGTGTGGCGGGCCTGTTGCCATTATTTGGCATTTTTTGTCTGATTCCTTTCCTTATTTATTCATTACCACACCTGACTGAAAGACAGGGTGGGCTTTGGTGATGACTCCTTGTGTTTTCACCTTCCAGCCACCTGTCATCTGTGTGGTATTACAACATCTTCAAAACCTATACCAATTTCGGTTACATTTGAGAGAATTGTTTGTTATGACATTGCATTTCAATTTTTAGCTTACCTGACTGAAAGTCAGGTTGAACTATACTGATCACTCTTCGTCCATCACCATCCATCATAAAGATGGTATTTGTGTCTTCTGCCAAACTGCTGGTCTGATTCCAGTAAAATTCTACCTCCCATTCCGACCTATGGAGGCTATGTGAGATAAGCGCATGTGCACGGATGTCCTCTTGAAGCGTTCCTGCAAGCGGATAGTTCTAAAAGTTTTTTACTTGCGTGTTTATTTCATTTTCTATAGTTATATTGTTCCTAAAAGTTTAAAATTTTGTTTCAATCATTGTGGAGTGAATTCAAGAACATCAATTAACATTCTTTTCAGCGTCATTTTTGGATTTAATAATCACACAGGCGAAATGCCATTATCAAAGTGTGAATCACTTCCAGCCAACACTGCTAGTGCTTCAAAAGAAGCATGTGTTGCATCTACCTCTGAAGCAGTGCGAGGCCCCGCTGACTTGAGTGCACAGAATGCCATTCTGGACACTGTATTTAAAGGCATGAACAGTCTTTGTCATGAAAAGGCCGAAAGGGCCGAGAGCACTGCGAATCTGAAAACTGGGAAAGGTAGCAAGACAAAGAACACCAACTCGCGAAAGGCGAATGATGATAACTTGCGAATAGTGAACCAGTAACGGACATTGTGCAGGGCATGCACACATCTGTTTTGTGTGCGCACACAGACCAGGAAATAAATCATAATAAAAACAATGACCTGGATTTAATTAAAACTCAACTTTTACAGCTTCTTGCAACTGTGGGACAATTGGCACCGGTGGTACAAGAACTAAAGGGTGCCTATGACAACTATAATAGCATAGAACCAGAGGAACAGTCGCCAAATCTTGATAAAGGGACGACTTTGAACCGGAAGTGGACGTAATTGTCCCCGGTGGAGACGTGTCTACAGACAGCAACAACATTTTCACAATTCTGGAAAAGTCTGAGCACAAGGATGAGACGACTGGCGTTAACATTAACCCTCAGCTGGCGAAGCTTACAATGCAACTACTGAAGCATGGGATGGATAAAGACACAAAACAAACTGCCTTTGATAACATTCTGAGACCGGAAAATTGCCCAAGACTGGATGTTGTCAAAGTAAATCCGGAAATTTTCAACTCTGTGTCAAAATCTACCACAACACAGGACATTCTTCTACAAAAAATTCAGAGGTCAGTTTTGAAGGGCACCACCATAGTTATCAACCTGCTAAATGCTTTTGTTGAAGGTGAAGGAGGGAGGGGTGAGACACCTGACCCCCATGAAGTTATGAGGAGCCTATCAGATGCTGTTGGGCTCTCATCCAACTCGAGCCATCACTTGGATGTAAAGAGAAAAATGCTGTTTAAGCCAGAACTTTGTGACGAATATAAATCCCCTTGCAATGAACGGGATCCTATTGGCACACAACTGTTTGGGGATGATTTGGCACAAGCTGTTAAGGACCTGTCTGAAATGAAGCTGCTCACCACCAAGGTTACTAAGCCAAGAACAATAGTCAGACATCAGCCTCTCAACCCCGTATGGGCACATCTGGACAGTGCAATTTTTTTTTTGGGGGGGGGGGGGCAGCGAACAGGGTACCGCCAACGATACCCATACTCCAAGAACAACATATCAGCTGGGTTCCAGAACAAGGGCATGAATGCATACAAAAACAACCGCAAGAAACAGTAACAAATAGCACGACTGGCAGTAGTAATCCTGTATGTAGCACAAATGTAAATACTTTTTATAGCTGGAAATATTAAGTTTAAGTATAATATGTGGCAATCTTTAAGTAGTGATCCATGGCTTCTTTCCCTCGTAAAAGGCTGTGCATTTGAACTAGATGAACAGCCTTTTCAGCCTAAAGGAATCATTGAAAAATGTATGAAGGAAGATGGAGATTTTATATCTAATATTTTTCTCCATCCTAAGAAATCTGGATCTTTTTGGCTAATTTTGAATTTGAAAAATTTCAACAAATTTCTAAAATATCACCATTTTAAATGGATATGGATACATTGCAGTCTTGCATAGAATTGATGAGACCGAATTGCTTTATGATATCAGTTGACCTAACGGATGCTTATTATTCAGTACCAGTGCACAAAAGCTATAGAAAATATTTAAAGTTCAAGTATCATTCAACTTTCTATCAATTTACTGTCCTTCCGAATGGCTTGGCATGTGCACCTAGGGTGTTTATAAAATTGTTAAAACCTGTATTTGCAAAATTGAGGGCACAAGGTTTTCTGTCGAGTGGTTATCTGGATGATTTCTTTTTAACAGCGACAGAACGTAATGATTGTAAGCTTAATGTAGATGGCACTTGTGACCTGCTTCAGAAGCTTGGGTTCTATATTTCATATGAAAAATCTGTTACAATACCCTCACAGGTAATAGAACATTTGGGGTTTATACACGATTCTACGAACATGACAGTTTCTATCAGTACAGAAAAGAATGAGAAATCAGTACAGAGAAGAATGAGAAATTAACAACTTTAGGGAGGAGCAATTGGCTCTTTCTGCACCTTCAAATCGTCAAATAGCCAAACTCATTGGCCGCATGGTCTCTAATTGTCCAAGAGTCGAATATCGAGCTTTACATTATCGACACTTGGAAATTGAGAAAAATGAAGCACTTGTGCAGGCAACTGGTAATTTTGATGCTACATGTACACTGTCTGAGGATGCCAAATGCGATATTACCTGGTGGTTAACTGGTAGAGTGCTGGAAGCCCATATTTGGGCTTTACTATGAAGTGTCGGTACCAGCACTTAAAGGTTTCATATTTTGTGGATGTTGTTCATATCACCTTTGAAGTGAAATTATTTAGTCTGTTAGGATTTGCCTTGTTACAATTTATGGGAGAGTGCTTATTGGCACTCTCACATAAATTGTAACAAAGCAAACATATGCGAATAAATTCTGATGACCAAAAATAATTCAGCACTCTACCAGTTAACACATTCTTTCCAAAGCCCCCGACATATTTCTCATGGGAATCCACAAATAATAATCCAAACAGATGCATCTGGCTTGGGCTGGGGTGTTGTTTGGAAAGATAGGACTGAAGTGGGCAGATGGAATTTAGAGGAAGAAAAATTTCATATTAATTATTTAGAATTGAAAGCAGCATACTTTGGTTTGCAGGCCCGCCCTTTGTCATGAAATTTCTGATTCACATATACAACTTCAGAGGGATAATGTCACAGCCATAGCTTATATCAATAACATGGGAGGTACCCACTCATGTACCTGTAATTTTATGGCTAGAGAAATCCTGAACTGGTCTGTTCCCAAGAAAATTTGGTTGTCGGCAACGCATATTGCTGGTAAAAGTAATGTGGAGGCTGACAGATTAAGCCGTTTAACAAACAGTAGAACGGAATGGAAACTGGATCCAAAAATATTTTCAGAGATCGTTAAGAAATGGGGCTTACCCAATATTGATATGCATCACCATTGAATTTCCAATTTGAACCATATGTTTCGTGGCAACGAGATCCAGGTGCTCTAGCTGTAAATGCCTTTACTTTAAACTGGGCTAATAAATTTCTACATCTTTTTCATCCATTTAGCCTTATCCCACAAGCACTCACAAAAGTAACGAACAACCAGAGCAAAGCGATTCTTATTGTACCTTTTTGGGAAACACAAGTTTGGTTTCCAGTGTTGATATCAATTCTAATAGTTCTGCCAGTTGTGCTGCCCAAGAAAAACATTTTGAAGCTGCCATTCGACCAAGCAGCGAAACATCCACTCGAGGGAAAAATGATCTTTATGGCCTGTCTCTTATCAGGGTGAACATCCGACAGACAGAAATTTCATCAGCAGCTCAAGATATCATCTTTTCATCATGGAGAAAAAGTTCAGTTTCACAATACAAAGTGTATCTGGATAAATGGATCAGATTTTCCAAACAACAAAATTTCAGTACCATGTCTCCAACTGTGAACAACATCATTGAATTCCTAACACATCTTTTCCAAAGTGGATTACATTACAGTGCTATCAACACTGCATGCTCTGCCTTATCGCAATTTGTAGAATTTTCAGACTCGGAGTTTGTTGTGGGAGAACTTCCGTTAATACGGCGATTTCTCAAAGGCATTTTTGTGAAAAGGCCTGTTTTAGCTAGATATAAAGATATCTGGGATGTAGATATTTTACTAACCTACTTGAAAAAATTGTCACCAGCAAAATGTTTAAGTTTGATACAATTGACTCTAAAAACAGTGGGCTTATGAATGCTGGATAGAGATGTCAAACTATTACTTGTATGAATTGTGTCTACATGGTACGGGGAAAGAGCTCTTATACATTTCACATACATGATTTGATGAAACAATCAGCTCCAGGAAGAATGCAACCTTCGCTAAAACTGCAATCTTTCCCAGCAGATAGACGCTTGTGTGTGGTCACATATTTAGCTGCTTATATTAAACAAACTCGGCCTTTTCGTAAAGACAAGAGCTTTTTATTAGTTTTTGCAAACCATGTCAGTGGGTTTCAAAAGACACTGTAGCACGCTGGATCCGAACCATTATGCTTAAGGCAGGCATAGATATTACAGTGTTCAAACCACATAGTTTGCGAGCTGCTTCCACCAGTATAGCCTTGCACAGGAAATGTGGCATCAACACCACCATGGCATCGGCAGGATGGTCAAATTCTTCAACATTTGCAAAGTTTTACTGCAAACCAATACAGAAATCAAAACGATTCGCTGTCTATGTGTTAGCAGCGAAGTAGAGATGTATGTGAATTCTGTTTACTTTTGACCATATACATGTAAGAGTTGCATGTTTGATCAGACTCTCAGTTCGGTCTTGTGGACTTTGAAGTCTCGCGTAGCCTCCTTAGGTCGGAATGGGAAGTAGAATTCAAAAATTAAACGAGACTTACCTGCAAGATGTGTTTTGATTGTAATTCTCCCGGCTCATGTAGACTAAGGAGGCTAAGCGCCCGCCCACGTTCTTTGACAAAAACGTTTACCCAACCCATCGATAGTGACCACAAGACCTCACATGGTGAATAGGACTTCCGTGCACATGCGCTTATCTCGCTTAGCCTCCTTAGTCTACATGAGTCGGTAGAATTACAATCACAACTCACCTTACAGGTAAGTCTCGTTTAATTTTTGAATTTCATGTGAATAATGACCAGGGAGGGCAATTTACTTTTGTTGGAAGTTATGTGCAGAACAGAATTGTTAAACAGCTTGTTTTCCAAAATTCAAAGCACAAGTGATGATTTTGGCATGAAACGTTCTTTGGAGGAGCATAATCAGAATGATAAAGCAAATCTTCATCACTTTTATTAACCCTTTACCTAACGAATCGCCTGCACCCGCCTGCGTAATATGCAAATTGAGCAGTTGAAAAAATTAAATTTTTCAAAATATTTCAACAAAACCATATCATGTGACCCCTCATTGGAATGAGCTCGTTCCAATGAGGGGTCACATGATATAGTTTTGTTGAATTTTTTTGAACAAAATAAAAAAATTATATTTAAAATAATAAAGTTTGAAATTGTCTGCATTGGGTAAAGGGTTAAGGGGCTCCATATGAAACTCCACCATTCTAACACTGTGGGTAATGGGGGGAAAATATTAAAACATCTTCCTTTCCAAAACAACTGTTTCAAATGCTTCCATATTTGATATATAACATCTTTGTAAGGAGGAGTCACAAGTGTTTTCAACATTAAGAAGTGACTAGAAGTCCTTTCTGTTTAAGCCGAGTGGTATGAGCGTTTGGAGTGTGCATATCCATTCAGCTTCACGTTTATGTCTCTGTTTCAGAGTATTGGGTGCTTCTGGATTGGAGTTGAGTACTCTTATAATGCAGAAACTAAACAGAGTCGGCACATCTTCATCTGGCTCAAGTCGCTTTTGGGGTGGTCCGTGGATTTGGCCATTATAGCTGTCGTATTGCTAGTGCTATAATCCAAACTGAAATCACTCAGCGAACTCGTGGCTGGTATACTGTTTGCCATATCGATCATATGGAGTCTAATAAAAAATCTATCTATTGAGTCTCTCGAAATTGCGAGAGGGCTTCATTAGTGAATATCCTGTGTGCTGACAGTATATGGGATATTCACCAGTTGAGCCCTCTTGCACTTTCGAGTGACTAAATAGACACATGTGTTCAAATTAAGCACCAGGGGTCATAAGTAAGTATGTAATAAGACCTGATTTTAACACTGAGAGCAATGGAGAAAACATTTAAAAGATTGCTCCCAAATCACTGCCTCTGAAATCACCACAATACCATCATATTTGACACATAACATTATTGTAGGCATGATTTACAGTTTGTTCAAACCAAACCCCTTGGGTCAGATTTAGGCGAGTTATGGGTCCCTTTTGTTTTTTCATACTGAGGGAAAGAAACAACCTTCTGCACTCTGATATCTAAATTTTTCCCATAATGCATTTAGGAATTTAACCAATTAAGTCTTGATTTACAGAGCTCATTGAGATCTGTCAAACAAGATTGAATTGGTTAAATACATAGGTGCATTATGGGAAAAATTTTCTGTCTAAAATATTGGTATTTTTTAACATCTGAGTGAATTCATTTGGTAATTGACATCCAACCACTTTAATGGTATGGATTAAATGTTGTTCAAAGAAATAGTCTTGGGCAGTCTTTTGAGCGATCGATTCAGACTCCCACGTTGTGTCCTTGGGCAAGGCACAACCCCAATTGTCCACATGGGGGCACAATGATGCCATGTACTAAGGCGTACTGCATGCCGATGGTGCGCATGTCTTCAACCAGTCTAACCCTGCCTGTGTTGCAGTGCAGAGTTATGATGTTGCGGAACTGGCAGTTGCTCGTCGTTGCTCGGTGGTTCTCTCCAGGTACTCTGGCTTCCTCCACCCATAAAACTGTCACCGACACGATATGATCTTGGCTGTTAAAGTGTCATTAAGCTTTAATAAATAAATTGGGCAGTCTTTGGGTTCTCAAGGTTTTTCACGCAAAATGATTTTGATAAGCTAATGTTCACTTCAGTGTTGGATCCAAACCCTTCTGAGGGGATGGGATTAAAATCTGAAAGTGAAATTTAAATGTATAGTATTAACTGAAAAAAAACTCTGCAATTTGCACACCCACCCACCCACCCATCTAAGGGAGGAAAATGATCAATAGCAAATCAAGCCATACAGTTACGACTAGTGTTGTGTGGTTTTATTTTTCTTGTTTCGGTTCGGTTTCGGTTCGGTTTTTTAAAAAAAACTCGGTTTATAGGTCAGTTTTCGTTTTTTTATAGTAAGACATCTGCAGTTTCCAACAGAAACTATGTAGTGTTAATATAATGCCCATACTGTCATATTTTCAATGATGATTTAATTGGCAGTGACTAGCATTTGTGCTAAGTGTATAAATGACAGGCATGATCAAAACAAAAAAATATAAAAGAAAAAATGTAACAGTGTTCGCAGAATATCACCACTCACCAATTCTAGGCACATGCCCCCTCCCCCCCTCCGCCCCACCTCTGGTCTTTAAGTTCAGGCATAAGAGAGTCTATGATGAATTGATATTAACACATGGGTGCGAAAAGAGCTCATTCACAATTTCCCGGGGCTCTGTTCAGTACGCACTCCTGGGTGGGACCCTGGGCAGCCTAGCAAAGTGACCCTACCAGGCATTGCAAATAATAACATAATAACAAATGTTGCCAAGTGGGTCACCTAGACACCCATCCTAACATATTTGACAATGAACTGATGTATGGACTCTTTTCAGTACCCCCCCCCCCCCCCCCCCCCACACACACACTCTCAGTGGTGACTAGTGCCATCACCCGCCCTAGTAAAATAATCAGCAATCATTTCATGTCAGCCTGGAATGGGAAAGTCATATTGTTTGTAGCTGGGTGGGCTTCAAAACGAACCACTTTACCAAATACCTATTGTCTATCTACCCCCCCTCGCGCACGCAATGGTTTTAGCTCAACGGAATTGATTTCACAAATTCACTGGTGTACTGTTATATATTGTAACTTTTTGCATTTGCCTCTTGCCATTCCACTTTCTATTTCTACCGCTGATGTGTTCCTTTGGTTGGCCCCTTTAAAATTAGTTGTGTGGGAATGCAACCGTGGCACGTTGACAGCAATATTACGGAACGCAGCTTTTTGCCTTTTTCCCGTGGATATGGACGATTCGGTCTTGGGACGTTTTGGCCTTGGGGCGTTTCGGTTCAAGACGTTTTGGCCTTCATATATTGAACTAAATAGAATAAGAACTTGCGGTTTCGTGTTTTTAGTGGGCCGAAACCTTCAGGACAAATCATCTCGGGTCGGAACGTCCCAAGACTGAATTGCAGTAAAACCTCTTCCCGGATAAGCACATCAAGGGAGGCAACAGACTACATCCGAAACACGTGGTGAGGCACCCGTGACAAATGTTATTTTCGAATACGACAATGAAATGCCAAGACCTTTTCCTGATATGATATTATTCACTGTCCAACAGATTGTAGATAAGTCATTTTAATTAAACTGATTGACTATTTCAGACAAACCTGTTCAAAAACAAAGCCAATTGCGCAAGGTATTTCCTGTAATCAGTGAAATGTAGGCGTGTTGGCTGTCTGTTTTGTCATTCTCACAGAAAACACAACCCATTTTTACGTCAACGATGTGTGATTGACAACTTGTCATACATCATTCTTGAGTGATCTGGACATGCTGCAGTGACCCCTTTACACCCAGAATGTGGCGTGCATTGACGACACTGTTATTTCCGGACAAAGCTTGACATTTCAGACATTGTTAGTGCAAACTGAATAATGAAAACATCACTTCCCGACATTTTAGGAAAAAAACGAAACCGTACTCATTTACCAGTTACATGGTTTCGGTTTCGATTTTCTTGCAAAACTGAAACCGACTTATAAAACCGGTAAACCATACAACACTAGTTACGACTGAGCGGACTTAACATTTTAATGTTTTCACCCCTTTCACCTCTCCCAAGTGCAACTCCTTTGACTGAACTGGAGCCAGTACTATAAAACTTTTACAATTGTATTTTCTAACTATTAAAATAACTGACTAAAATGAATCATTAACATTTTAAAAGATGGCAAATTGCCACATCGAAAATGCTAATGGTTCATTTCAAGCCATTTAAAATCATAACTTGAAAATACAATTCTTGAAAATACAACTTTAAAAGTTCTATAGTATTGTCCCCACCACAACCCCCCACCCCCTCACACACACACGCCTGATGTATTGCAATCACTAGTTTGGACTACTGTGTTGGAATCTACTATAATTCTCAAACCTTGTGATTGTTTGTTTGTTTCCTAACTGATCTTTTCCAAAACAGTCCATCCAGTTTTACCATCAAACCTACCCACCCACCCCCCCCCCCCCCCCTCCATTTCTGGATCTTCCACTTGATCAGTTCATCAAAAACAAAACAAAGTACTTTTAAGGATGACAAATTCATTGTTCAGTACATTGAAAGATTACATGGGTAATAGTCCCCCATCATTATTCCCTGTGGACTTCTACATTGAAAATGTATAAATCTTTTACTTCTCTGCCTTCAGAAGAACTAATAAAATATCTGTTATTACCGTTTGGGAGTCGGGGTTGAGAAGGTTTACATACAGTTTACAATTCCCTTGCAACATAAATCATTTTTTGTCTACTGGTGTAGCCATTTATTGTTCTAGTTTTGTAATATGACCAGCTATAAATATTTAAGGATTTTTTTTTTAGGTCACAGGAGTTATTTTCCAAAGTGATCAACAAAGTAAATTGATGCTTATCTACTTTGCTTGACATAAAGTATTTTAGCAGAAGAAACTGGTTTGCTATACCTGAGGAGTGAAGCTTCTATATTACAGAAATCCAAATATTTAATATAAAGTTTTACATGAAGTTGTAATCCTTTACTCAACGAATCAACCTGATCTGCCGGTAAACGGTTCTTGTCAGATCACCAAAGTTAAGCAAGATTGGTTAGTCCTTGGATGACCGACTGAGGGATCAATTTGGACTCCTGCGTTGTGTCCTTGGTCAAGGCACTTAACCCTGATTGTCCATATGGGGGCACAATGACGCCCTGTACTAAGGCATATTGCATGTCGATGGTGTGCATGTCTCCCACCAATCGAACCCCTCCAGTGCTGCAGTGCAGTGTTACGATGTTGGGGAGCTGGCAGCTGCTTGTCATTGCTTGGTGGTTCTCTCCCTGTACTCTGGCTTCCTCCACACATAAAACTGTCACCGACGTGATAAGATCTTGGCTGTTAAAGTGTTGTTAAACCTTAACCCTTTACCTAATGTAACGGCCAAAACTGTCCAGTGCTATTCAAAAAAATCTCCAGTTTTCATTATTTTTTCATTTTTTGTCTCAAAAACATAGGTTATGACCCCACATTGGAATGAGCTCAACGAGTTATTCACAAATTTTATTTGCAAGTGATGTCTGCTTTTCATGTTAGGTAAAGGGTTAATACATAATAAACCTGATCTGCCTATCATTACAATGAATTCATTGACCTTGTTCCAATGTGGGGGTCATATGATATTGTTAATTTGTTTTAAAACCATGAAAATAAAAAGTAAAATTTTGGTGTCTACCTGAAATAAATGGCAAATAGAGAATGCCTCTGTTAAGAAGCGATTTTATTATACAATTCATGGAATTAGGAAATTTTCTGACGGCACAAATGTTGAGTTTTTTTAGTTCATTTTACAATAGCAAATTTGTACGAGCAAGAGTACTTTTAAATGCAATAGTCTGAGTGATTCCTACTGAATGATAATTGGTAATATGCACAGTCCTCTTCAAATGAACGTGCTAGTATTGACTGATGGTCAACAAAACAAGCAGTGGACTGACTGAATGATTGATTGACTGGATTTTAATTTTCGATCATGTGTGTTCAAACCTGTAGATTTTGCGGGCACCTCCGGACTTCTTCTCAGCCACAAGTAAGGGTGTGTAAAGATATTACTGGTTGTATGCCCATTACTCTTTCTGTCTCAAGATCAGTTAATTGGATTGTCCATTGTGAGTGTAATCAAATGGCCTTCCAGAATTCAATTTCCTGAATAACTTTCCCTGTAAACACAGCAACAAGCAATTCATATGCTTCATTAAACATGGTCAAACATTATGTTTGACAATATCATTATGGCACAAGTTTTATGTATAATCACCAAGATTCAATCATAGACTTTGAGATAATTTGATTTGTGATGAATGAACCAATTTTCATAATTATAATGCCAACCTTGTTGGCATATGATATGAAGAGTATGTTTATTTGCCAATAGCATATGCACCAGAATATAATTATATGTTAGTGGAAACTCCTCCAGCTTAACTGTCTCTCCAGTGAATCACCAAATCAGGCAGTGCAAAACCAAAAAATTACCATTCAGATTTTCTGTTTTAATTTTTGCTTTCAAAAATTGGTTTGTACCCTCTCATTGGAATGAACTTACTTTTTTTTTTCTTTTTTTTTTTTAATTGTTTATGAAAAATTATGGGGGCGCGGTGGCTCAGTTGGTAGAGGTGCAGGCTGCAAGCCGAGAGGTCCTCGGTTCGAATCCCACCTGCGGCAACCGTGTTGTGTCCTTGGGCAAGACACTTCACCCCGATTGCCTACATGGGGGCACGATGACGCTGTGTACTGAGGCGTACTGCACGTCGATGGTGCGCATGTCTTCAACCAATCTAACCCTGCCTGTGCTGCGGTGCAGAGTTCAGAGTTACGATGTTGGGGAGCTGACAGCTGCTCGTCGTTGCTCGGTGGTTCTCTCCGGGTACTCCGGCTTCCTCCACCCGTAAAACTGTCACGGTCACGATTAGCCATTGTGCATAAGTATGTGACCTTAAACACCAATAAATAAATAAATAATATGAAAAATTATAACGGTCCCTACCTGTCCGTCCGTCCGATGTGAACTTTACATTATCGACTTCTCCTCCTAAACCCCTGGGCCAAATTAAACCAAATTTGGTATGCACGGTCCTTATCATATGTCGATTCAAGTTCAAATAAAGTTGCCACGCTCCATAGGGAGGGAGTGGGGGAAAATGCTCCAAAATTCTAGAAAAATATTCTTCTCATGAATCAGTGGGTACAATGACTTCATATTTGGTGTGAAGTTTCCTTCTGAGGTGTAGACTCAAATTTGTTCAAACGAAGTTTGTGAAGCAATATTTGCCTTCGTAATGGGAGGGGCAAGATTTCTATTTTCTGAACCGATGGTCCAATTTGAACAAAATTCGGTATGTGGTATTATTGGATCATAAGTACTTCATTCATGCTAAAAAACAATTCCCATGTTCCCTGTGGGAACCCCCAGGAACTTAAAATAGAAAATATTTTCAAATGCCCATATTTCCCAAACAAACCACACGGAACTGAGAACTGTTATTTGGTTTGAAGCATCCTGAGGACCAGTAGAATCGAATGATTAAAAAAAACTGCCATCGGTTTTGTTAGCGTGTTCTGTAGGGAGCATCGAAAAATGCTGAGTCCGCATATAATGCAGGAGCCCAAATCTAAATTTAGGGCAAGTTGGGAAATAAGCTTTAAAAATCTTCATCTTCAGAACCGCTCGTCAGAATGTTTTAATATTTGGCAAACATCATTGTTACGAGGGTCAGATTCAAATTTGTTCACATCAAGTCTCTCAGTTAATATTTGGGCTTTCCTATGGGGAGCCCAAATTTTAACTTAGTACAATATGAGGAAATTTCTTTAAAAATCTTCTTCAAAACCACCAGTCAGAATCCTTTCATATTTGGTATACAGCATCTCTAGATGGGTCAGATTCAAGTTTGTTCAAATCGAGTTCCTGGGTTAATATTTGGGCTCTCTATGAGAGCCCGAATTTTACCTTAGTGCAATATGGGGAAATTTCTTGAAAAATCTTCTTCAGATCCACCAGTCAAAATCCTTTCATGTTTGGTATATAATATCTCTAGGAGGGTTAGATTCACTTTTGTTCATATCGGGCCCCTGGGTTAATATTTCAGCTCTACTGGACCCAAAGTTTAACATAGTGCAATACGAGGGAATTTCTTTAAAAATCCTCTTTTCCCAAACCATCGATTAGAATCTTTTGTTATTTGGTATACAACATTTCTAGGGGGAGGGCACCCAATGTTTAAATTAGTGCAATAGGAGGAAATTTCTTTAAAAATTTTCTTCTTCAGACCCACCTGTCAGAATCCGTTTATATTTGGTATACAACATCTCTTGGGGGTGGGGGAGGTGCAGATTCAATTTGTACAAATTGAGTTCTTGGGTTAATATTTGGGCTCCCAATGGGAGCCTGAATTTTAACTTAGTGCAATATGAGGGACTTTCTTAAAAACTCTTTTTCTCCAGAACCACCAATCAGAATCTTTTCATATTTGGTATATAACACCTCTGTTTTTTTTCCATAAAATTTGCATTTCAAACTGTAGTGACATAATAACCCTTGGAAGTTTGGCAGTGCTAGCCCACAGCTGATAGAACTGGAAGCAGTCAGGAAGACCTATGATAATAATGATCATCTGACATGGACATTAGAGTTATGAATAATTTCATGACTTCAGTCCTCTGTGGTGTTGATGAACCATGACTAACTGAATGTGATCTTCTTTGAACCACTTTACCAGGTGAGTGATTAAGGCCCCTTGGAGTCCTCTTGTTTAACTTTTTACCCAACCCAGACGATATCAAAATTTATTATTTTAAAAAATTTTTCAAAAAATTTCAACAAAACCATATCATGTGACCCCTTATTGGAACGAGGTACTCTCTCATAACTTGTAATGAGGCAAAAACATGTGAACAAATTCTGATGACCAAAAATAACTTGGCACTCTACCAGTTAAACTGCAATAAACAAGCAAATCATTGTAGATAAGGGTTCTAACTCTAACCTACGCTGCAGGAAGACTCTTTTGCCTTTGGTTATTTCTGTTGTTCAGTGTATCTTATAATTGGCTAGATAATTTAATATATCTGTATGTTACTGACATTTTACCTCCACCAAACATTTTACTATACACTTCACAGAAATATGATCTCTTAATTGTGTACTAGTTAAAGAAGAGCTCTCTTGTTTGAATATGAAAATTCCAGTCTGTTCATGAGGTGAATTCAAATTCTTCTTCAACAGTATCAAAAAATGTCCAGGAAACCAATGCTTGGCGTGTGAATCTTCTGTTGCTGTAAACTACAGTCAAGCCCACTTAATTGGGTATTTCTTAATTGAATAAACCTATTAACTGGGTTGGGAGCAATTCGCTGATAGGGGGCAATTCACTGATCAGGGCAAATATCTGCGGGGCAATTTGCTGATCAGGGCCAATTCACCGATCGGGGCAGATGTCCGTTTTTCTTGAAAAGGGATGCAGGGCAAATCTCCGTGGGGCAATTGTCCAGCATTCCTCAGTTGATATCTGGTTCCGTTTTACTGATAATTAATTCCTTTCATTGTTGTGGTAGAATTTCTTGGGAGATAATTATATAAATGATTGGCCAAATTTGACTTTATCACTGTATATATCCTAGGATGCTAGAAGTGACATTACATCCATATCAGTCAATTAATCTGTCGGGGTATATTGAATTTTAATTCAAGCAAGAATTTTCACTCAGGAACACACACACATTTATTTCAATACAGGGAGAGATAAAAGCGAGAATTTCCCCACAACTATTTATCACTTGCCCCAGCACTTTATTGATTGTTCCACATTTCTTTGAATATTTCCCTTTTGCATTTGGACCTTTGATTTATAAAATTCACACTAACAATTCTAATTGAATTGGCAATTATGTCCTCACATTGTACAAAGTACTGCATTATTCCATCATAATGGAGGAACAGTGTCACAGATAACAATCGTCAGCACCAGGCTATTCATAAGAAATATGATAGTATTGATATTTTGTTATTCAACTCAATATGTTGATATTGAAAACTGTCAATCATTACAGGTCTTTGAAGGACAAACTGTCATCAGTGAGTGGGCTTTCTTGACTTACTTATCATATAATTAGAATGAAACAGCCTTTGCAAATGGAATTATAGATCTATATTGTTATCATGCTGATATTGATATACAATGGAAATTGTCAATGTTTTAGTGAATAGCATTTCCACAGCCAATGTCTAATGAAAATACAGAAGGCCCCACAAAGTAGATCTTCTGCTTCTCTGGCCATTTTTTGTCAAATTGCATGTGGGTGGGTGGTTTTTAGCTCTCCTCGACAAAGTCAAGCTGAGCTTATCTAATCGCTCTTCACCCATCGTCTGTCTGTCTGTCTGTTGTCCGTCAACACCATGTTTTGGGCTTCTCCAAAACCACTGGGCCAATTCAAGTGAAAGTTTGTATGAGTGATGGGTCAAATTCAAGTTTGTTCAAATTGGGCTCCTATATGGGCTCCCTATGGTAGCCCAATTTTTAACTTAGTGCTTAGTGCAATATGCAGAATTTTCTTTTAAAATCTTCTTCAGATCCACCAGTCTGAATCCTTTCATATTTGGTATACAGCATCCCTGGGGGAGGGGGATCAAATTCAAGTTTGTTCAAATCGGGCCCTGGGCTCATATTTGGGTTCCCTTTGGTAGCCCAAATTTTAACTTCCTTAAATTTCTTTAAAAATCTTCTCCAGATCCAAATTCAAGTTTGTTCAAATCGGGGCCCTGGGCTCATATTTGGGCTCGCTTTGGTAGCCCAAATTTTAACTTCTCTTTAAAAATCTTCTCCAGATCCAGCAATCCAACTGGTTTCATATTTGGTATACAACATCTCCAAGGGCTTCAGACTCCAGTTTGTTCAAATCGAGAGCCAGTGTTAATATTTGGGCTCCCAATGGGAGCCCAAATTTTAACTTGGTGCAATATGTGGGAATTTCTTTAAAAATCATTTTCTTCAGATTGACCAGGCAGAATCCTTTCATAGTTGGTATACAACAGCTCTAGGGGAGGGAATCATTATTTTAGTCACTACTGAGGGGCTCAAGGATTGACAATGGATCCCTTGGGGATTGATTGCTTAATGTAGATTCATTTGTGGCCTCGGTTTATATCAGGTTCTGTTCAAGGTGAGCGCTTTACGCCCTGTTGGGCCTCTTGTTTATTTTATTTTTTATTTTTGTATTTATTTCTTTGTCATCAAGGTTCATGTTCTTGGTTTGTTTTTTAGGCATGGGTGGTTGTGTATTTCGTCCCTTGAGTTCAAGAAGGCTTTACAATGCTAAAAGCATTGCAAGGCCTTGTTCCACTCAAGGAACACATTTATAAACTTTATTAACTTGGGTGAAATATTATTATTTTTATTTTTTTAAGTTTACATTGGTTATAAAAAGAGAGCACATGGCTGCCAAAAGGATCCTGTGGAGGGCCTGAGAAACAGATTTTTAGCTCACCTGGCTGAAAGTCAAGGAAAGCTTTTCTTATCAGTCTTCGTCCGCCGTCCTGCTTGAAGGTGGTGTTTGAGCCCTGTCTTTCTCCTAAACCACTGGCCACATTTTAATTAAATTTCATGTAAGTAGTGGTTATATAGGGGCATTTTGATTTTTATGCAAATTAGGTTTCGGCTCATATTGAGCAGAGTTGTGGGGAAAAAATGGCCAAATCTTTTGAAAATCTTCAAATGAACCACCAGTAGCAGACTTGATATGTTGTATACAGAGTCCTTTTGAGGTTTAGAATCAAGTTTGTTTAAGAGAAGTTTGTCGGGCATTATTTGCCTTCGTTATGGGAGGGGCAAGAATTTTTGCCACTCCCAAAATTTCTATTTTCCAAACAGAGAGGCAGATTTGAACCAAATCCCGTCGCCCCATAGGAACCGCAGGAGCTAAAAATAGAAAAAAATTAAAACGCCCATATCTCCAAAACTACACGGCACTGAGAATTCTTATTTGGTGTGAAGCTTCCTTAGGACCAACAGAATGGAATGGTCAAAACAAATTGCTATCAGTTTTATCATGGGGTACTTTTTGGGGACTTTGAAAAAGTGCTGAGTCAGCATTTTTTAACACTGTGGGTAACGGGAAAAGCATGTAAGACTACTTTTCTCCCAAACCACTGCTCCAAAAGCTTTCCAATTTCACATATAACATCTTTGGAAGATTGTTTCACACGTTTATTGAAATCAATTCCCTGGGTCCATATATGAGCTCTCTATGGGAGCCCAAATGTTTAAATTAGTGCAGTATGAGGAATATTCTTTAAAAATCTTCTTCAGATCTACCAATAAGAATCTTTTGATATTTGGTATGCAGCATCCTTAGGGGGGTGAGATTCAAGTTTGTTCAAGCCAAGTCCCTGGGTTCTTATTTAGGCTGAAAATTTGGGGCCCCGTTCCGGACTTCGAAATTTTCGACCAAAATCTGGAAATTGTTTTTTTGTTTTTTTATGCATTTCGGTCAATTTTAAGACAAAAATTTTTTTTTTTTTACACTGAAAATTTGGGGTCCTGGTGGGACTTAGAAACTTGTGGATCAAAATCCGGAATTTTTTTTTTTTGTTTACACTGAAAATTTGGGGTCTGGGTGGGACCAAAATTGGGAATTTTTGTTTTGTTTTTTATGCGTTTCGGTCAATTTTAAGACCAAAACAATTTTTTTTAACACTAAAAATTAGGGGTCCGGGTGGGACTTTGAAAATTTTGGACCAAAATCCGCAAATTTATTAGCTCATCTTGACAAAGTCAAGCTGAGCTAATCTCATCGTTTCCCATTCATCGTCCATCAACACCATGTTTTGGTCTTCTCCTCCAAAGCCACTGGGCCAATTCAAGTGAAAGTTTGTGTGAGTGATGGTCCCAAAGGGGCATTTCATTTTTGTTCAACTCAGCATGCCCAGCCCCATAGGGAGGGAGTAGGGGAAAATGCTCCAAAATATTTTTAAAATCTTCTTATCAAGAACCAGTGTGTACAATGACTTGATATTTGCTATGGAGCTTCCATATGAGGTGTAGAATCAAGTTTGTTCAAACAAAGTTCGTGAAGTAATATTTGGCTTTGTAATTGGGGGTAAGATTTTTGGCCCTGCCCAAAATTTCTATTTTCTGAACTGATGGTCCAGTATGAACCAAATTTGGTTTGTGGTAGTATTGGGTCATAAGTACTTGACCCATGCAATAAAAAAAATTCCCGCATCCCCATGGGAACCCTGGGAGCTAAAAATAGAAATATTTTCAAATGCCCATATTTCCCAAACCCCACAGAACAGAGAGCTTTTATTTGGTATGAAGTATCCTTATGACCAGTAGAATTGAATGGTAAAAAAAAATTGCCATCGGTTATGTTAGGGTGTTCTGTAATGGGCATCGAAAAAATGCTGAGTCAGCATATTTGCAAAAATTTAAAAAAATCTTTTCTCCAGAACCAATCATCAGAATCTTTTGATATTTGGTATACAGCATTCATAGGGGGGTCAGATAAAAATTTGTTGAAATAAAGCTCATTGGTTCATATTTGGGCTCTCTAGAGGAGCCCGAAGTTTTAACATAGGGTAATATGGGGAATATTCTTTAAAAACCTTCTTCTTCAGAACCACCAGTCAGAATCTTTTAATATGTGGTATACATCATTGTTATGAGGGTCAGATTCAAGTTTGTTCAAATCAGATCCCTAGGTATATATTTGGGCTCACTATGGTAGCCCAAATTTTTACTTAGTGCAATATGAGAAAATTTCTTTAAAAATCTTCTTCTTCAGATCCACCAGTCGGAATGCTTTTATATCTGGTATACAACATCTCTAGGGGGGACAGATTCCAGGTTGTTCAATTCGAGTGCCTAGGTTAATATTTGGGCTCCATATGGGAACATGAAATTTAACTTAGTACAATATGAGGGAATTTCTTCAAAAATCTTCTTCTTCAGATTCACTTGTCAGAATGCTTTCACATTTGGTATACAACATCTCTAGGGGGGTCAGATTCAAGTTTGTTCAAATCAGATCCACAGGTTAATATTTGGGCTCGCTATGGTAGCCCATATTTGAACTTAGTGCTATTCGAAGAAATTTCTTTACAATTTCTCTTCTTCAGATCCAACAGTCAGAATGCTTTCATATTCGGTACACAACATCTCTAGGGAAGTCAGATTTAACTGTGTTCAAATCAAGAGCCTGGGTTAATATTTGGGCTCTCTATGGGAGCCGGAATTGGCCATTTTGCTGAAGAATTAAAAATTTTGTATTCAGTACCCTCTAGAGGTACTAAGATTAATCCACATAGGTTGTATCAAGGGGCTTCATAGGAGAGCTCTACATTTTACTTATGATCAACTGAAGAAAAGGCATGATGCCCAGATTATTTTTGTCACTCCTGAGGGACTCAAGGATTGACAGTGTAGCCTATGGAGATGGCTTGCTTAATATAGACTCATTCTTGGACTCTGTTTAAATTGTGTTCTGTACAAGATGAGCGCTTCAGGCCCCGTGGGACCTCTTGTTTTTGTTTACACTGAAAATTTGGGGTCCGGGTGGGGCTTAGAAAATTTTGGACCAAAATCCGGAAATTAGTTTTTTGGTTTTTTATGCATTGTAAGAAAAAAAAAAAATTTTAGGCTGAAAATATTTTGTTTGGGAAAAAAATCTGTTATCTCAATTTTGGGACGTAAAAGTGCAGGAACTGAAAATAGAAGGAAAATCCTGTGTATTGTGTGGGCACAATCGCTTCATCTAGTTGGTATATGCTTTTCTTAGGAGGGGTGTATGCAGCTTATTCAAGTCAAGTCCCTGGTTTGATATTTAGACTACCATGTCAGGTGAGTGCCCTCAGTCCCCCGGGGGCCTCTTGTTAACTTTCTAGGCCTAAATGTTGGAAAATTTGAAATTTTCAACACAGATATAATGATTGGGGCCAAATGTATTGGGGCCGTATTTATAAACCGATCTTTACGAAACTTCTCTGGTAACTTTGTTATCACCGTGGGGCAAGAACGAGTGTTTTTGGTTGCAGTCCAAAATTCAAGATGGCCGCCAGCAGCTATTTTGTACAGAAATTAGTGCAATCAGTTTTTTGTACAGAACTTCTGTATGAAAGTTCTGATTTGAATAAATTTTTGTATGAATGTTTAGTAACGTGGAATACATTACATATAATACTTTTTTTTTTCTTGTTCAGAAATTATGCAAACTAGATGAACTTTGATTTATTCAGCGCTACTTATACACATCAAGTGCACATGTCAATACGGCTCGGGCTAACCACTGTGAAATTTCCATGAATGGTTCATGAATTGTTCATAAAATATTCAACACTTTATGAACTGTTCAGAAAAAGTTCTGGACTGTTCCTGAACAGTTCAGAGAGCTAAATTCTATGAATTGTTCTTGAATTCCAGTCAGTTAGCTGTTCATGAATTTAACAAAGCACAAATTGGGAATTTATTTATCATTATACATTATATTCAGTATCAGATGAGCTGGATGAGCCAGTATAACTGTTTAATGGCTGTGTAACCCGTATTAGGTACCCCCATGATACCCTGAGTATCTTTTTATTGGTTCTTTAATGGCGTGGACAAGCGTGGAGTCGATTTTCATGTACCGGTACAACCAAAGAGAAAATGTGACCAAAATTTTAGTGAAATTTCACCGAAAGTTTCATGAAAATTTGACGCCTGCTATAACGATAATAATTTCCTCAATATCTAAAACGGACCAAATACATTTAACGTAGCAGAAGCCCTGCATTGCCCCAAAGCAATGTATGAATTTTGGAATCATTCAGGTGACAGCTCCGGCCTGTAGGGTGTGCTGAAGGAATTGTAAACAGACAGAGGAATGTACAGACAGATGACGGATCGTCACCCATCCCAATAGCTCATTCTTGACATTGTCAAGTCGAGCTAAAAAGCAGTGCTGAAAATTAACAAAATTGATGTATGCCGTTTTAAGCTCCCGTGAAATCAGAGATGGGAGTAAATTGCACCCATGAAATGTTAATATATGAATTTTCAAGGGAATACTGTCACCAGACACCTTAAATATACAAGGAATTGCTGAATTATGGCAGTAACTCGCCCCTGGCCACAGAGTGCTGCTTTCTCAAAACAACACACATTTATATGCCCTCACGGTATATTAGTGCTCCACAATATTTTTCAACAAGTGCATTTTTTAGCTCCTGTCAAATAGAAAACACAGGAGCAATTGCACTTGTCTCATTCCAGGACCGAAAAAGAAATTTTATTTTTACTAGTTTCTTGCACTTTTCCCATAATCAATTGATGATTACTGTACACAGCAGTAATTTGAAAAACAGGTATTTTTTTCAAATTTTAAGTAGCTCCCCAACCCCTCCACCACCCTCTCCCCAGCCAGTGTTCAGAAATTCCAATTGCTCCACTTTAGGGAAATTCTTGCAGTTCTGCTATCAATCACCTCATGACTGATGAACAGCAGAAATGAGCAGAAAATAAAACCCAGAGTAATATAACTAGGAATTACTCAACACCAGGTGCTGGTCAAAACGTCCCCAAGAGTTGGTCAAAATGTCTCCAACAATTGGTCAAAACGTCCCCAAGAGATGGTCAAAGTGTCCCAAACTCATTTTTTCCTTTTTTGAAGTTTCATATAAATTTGGCAATGTTTATTTTCCGGACGAAATCTAGGATTCAATGTCAGTTGTACCAATGCACTGCTCTCGGCTGGGCATGAACAGGACTTCAGCAGACTTCTGGAATTAATTATCTAATGAATGAAAAGTTTCAGAGTGCCGAAAATGCACTGGGACGATGTGGGATTGAAATCCCTTGCTACTCGAATACCTTTACTTGCAAATGGATCCACAAGGGGCGGAAGAGAGGGTCAATAATCTTCTTGCTTTGAGTGTGCGCACTGGCAGTAAGGTACTGAGATCAGACCCTTGAGAACCAGGAACTGGAAGGTGACAAGGAATTGAGCATATTTACAAGAATTCTGCTGTTTTTTTACTGAGAAACATGGGAATATTTAGGGTAATACTGAAACCACACTTTGATGGTTGTTTTCGAATAAAGAAAAGAAAAAGAAACCCAAATAGTCGCTGTTCAGGAACAGCCCCAGCATATTATCTACAACGGTTTATATAAAAATAAAAAAAAATAAAAATTACCCCAATATGTGTTATTAAAAGCTGGGAGTCGTCCATCAGCCTCTAAGGTAGAGTGTTGTGCTGCTAATATGTGGTAGTGTTAGCAACAGTAGGCCATATGTTAGAATTATTTTGCAATTATTTACAGATGCATTCCATATCTTGATGCTAATACATGCAGGCCTTATTTACAAATGGTCAGGCCTGCCTCCTCCCCCAGTACGAAACAAAATTTAAAATACAGGCTTTCAAGCCATGTTTGGACTAGCCTCCCCCCCCCCCCCCCCCCCCCACCTCCACCCCAGTTTCTGACACCTGCGCTGACGGTTAAGAAGGGGCTGTATCGTGAATGGAGCTCTGCACTGGACCAATGATTGTAATTATACCACCCACTTGAAAAGTGGGCGGTATATAGCATTCATGGTGTCCGTACTTCCGTACTTACGTTCTTCCGTACGTCCGTACGTCCGTGACACTTTGGGGGTACACATCTGCTGTCCGCTACTCCTCTTAAACCAGTGGGTGGATTTCATTGAAACTTACAGGCATTCTTTTCTATACATTATAGATGTGCACCTCCTATTTTGCTTTCAGGTATTTTTATTTTTTACTCTTTCCCAGAGGGCGAAATGAACTTAGCCAAATTGTTGTGATGCTTTAGGGGGGTACACTCCTGCTATCCGCTACTCCTCTTATACCAGTGGGCGAATTTCATTGAAACTCTCAGGCATTCTTTTATATACATTATAGATGTGCACCTTCTATTCTGCTTTCAGGTATTTTTATTTTTTCATCTTGCATGCTCTTTGTAATATTTACCCTTTCTCATATTGAAAATTGCTCTCATGTTTTCGGAGAACATACAGATGTGCTGTGTATATTAAATACTTTTTTACTGTTGTGAAATGTTTCTTGGTTGGAGTGGGTGGTATCTTTAGTGAGCAGTGCTCACAGTAATTCTAGTTTTTGACTGTGTGATGCTTGAAGTAATCACTTTATTATTGAAAATTTGAAACATGCTGTTAAAAATGACGGCAAAAAATGTTATTTTTTTTCGATATCAAAAGCCGCCAGAAGTCTCCATATGCATTTATAACTGATATAAAAATTTTTTTGGGTGGGGGTTGAGGAAGGGGCAACCCCACCCCCACCATCAACCATGCTTGCATCCCACCCAGTAAGCGCTTGTGCCTGTCTTTGGCATCTGCATCGGTATCCCAACACTTTTGAAATGAGGCATGTCACAGAATTAACTCTAGGAGGGGGAGCCTGAATTTTAACTTAGGAATTTCTTTAAAAATCTTCTTCGCATTCACCAGTCAGAATCCTTTCATATTTGGTATACAACATCTCGAGGTGGGTCAGTTTCATATTTGTTCAAATCGGTTACCTGCAAATATTTGGGCTCCCTATGGGACCCCGAATATGAACTTAAGAGCAATATGAGGAATTTGTTTATAAAAATCTTTTTCTTTAGACCATGCTGTCACAATGCGTTGATATTTCTCTGGGAGGGGGGGGGGGGGGGGGGGGGGGGAGATTCAGGTTTGTTCAAATTGAGTGCCTGGCTTAATATTTGGGCTCCCTACGGAAACCCAAAAAGAAAAAGTCTGTTTGCAAATAATATCATGTCAAACTGGGAATGCAATTACAGTTAATTAATCCAATCATAGCACATTTCTAATTGGTCTATGATGAGGAATTTTATTCACTTCTGCAGCCATAGATAGATAAATGTCAGATTGGTTCGTTTTATAACGCACTGCATTTTTAGTAAGAATTATTTATTAATTATATCCATTCAGATTTTATGAATGTCTGAATAAAATTTTCACAGAAATTTTACTGAAATGTGTAGGGCAAAATTTAACTAAAATGTAAAAAAAAATTTCAGTGAAATTTTGAAAGCATTTCATGAAATTTCTGAGAGATTTCACTGAATTTCATCAAAATTGTGAAATACCGCCAAATTTTCAACTTTTCACCAAAATTCACTGAAATTTTAGTGAAAGTTTGGTGACATCTTTTCTCTTGGGAATTTTTCAAGTATGTTTTGTTCATTTGCTTCTTGCGACTTGGATTGCTTGTCTACTGGAATTCTTCATGAGTTTATAGATAATCTTTGCCCATCTTGATGTCCATGATCTGTTGTTCTTCATTTGTTCTGGAATTCATTCATGAATTTTTATTGAACTGCAGTATCATCTTTGTTCATGAACTGTTCTGCATTAGTTCTTGAATTTATTAATGAACTTTTAATGAATTGCAGTACTCATCTTTGTTCATGAACTGTTCTAGAATTTATTCATGAACTCATCATGAACTGCAATCACCGTTGTTCATGAACTGTTCTTCATTTGTTCGTGGTGATTTCAGGAACTGTTCATGAACAAGTATGATATTTATTTGTTCATGAAGTGTTCTGTATTTGTTCATCAACATGTTCTTGAACATTTTAAGGACTGTAGTTCATGAACTTGGTATGTGAATTTTTCATGAGCAGTTCATGAACAGTTCATGGAGTTCATGAACTGTTCAGGAGTTCACAAACTCTGTTTCGCAGGGGAGAGGCTGTATTTATGAATCGATCTTCACGAAACTTCTTGGGTACCTTTGTTATCACCTTGGGACGAGAACGAGTGTTTTTGGGTGCGGTCTGAAATTCAAGATGGCTGCTGCCAGCCATTTTATACCAAAATTAGGTGCAATCATTTTTAGCTCACCTGACTGAAAGTCAGGGTGAGCTTTTCTTATCACTCTTCGTCCGTCGTCCGTCATCCTGCGTGAAGGTGGTGTGTGAGCCTCTTTCTCCTAAACCACTGGCCACATTTTAATTAAATTTCATGTAAGTAGTGGTTATATATTTTGATTTTTATGCAAATTAGGTTTTGGCTGATATTGAGCAGAGGTGTGGGGAAAAAATGGCCAAATTTTTTGAAAATCTTCTTCAAATGAACCACCAGTAGCAGAGACTTGATATGTGGTATACAGAGTCCTTTTGAGGTTTAGAATCAAGTTTGTTCAAGAATTTGTCAGGTATTATTTGCCTTCGTTATGAGAGGGGCAAAAATTTTGGCCACGTCTAAAATTTCTTTTTTCAGAACCGTCAGTTCGATTTGAACCAAATTTGATATGAGATGATAATGGGTCATAAGTAGTTGATTGATGCCAAAAAAAATGTTCTCATTGCCCCGTGGGAACCTCGGGAACTAAAAATAGGAAAAACCTTAAAACTGCCATATCTCCAAAACTACACGGCACAGAGAATTCTTATTTTGTATAAAGCTTACTTTTATCCAGTAGAATAGAATGGTTAAAAAAAAATCCCTATCGGTTTGATCACAAGGTACTTTTTTCAGGACTTTGAAAAAGTGCTGAGTCAGCACTTTTTAACACTGTAGGCAATGGGAAAAAGATTAAAAAATCTTCTTCTCCAGATCTAGCAGGCAGAATCTTTTGATATTTGGTATGCAACATTGTAGGGTGGATCTGATTCAAGTTTGTTCAAATCGGCCCCCTGGATTCATATTTGGGCTCACTATAGAATTCTGAATTCGAACTTAGTGCATTTCAGTCAAATTTCTTAAAAAATCTTCTTCTCCAGATCGAGTAGGCAGAATCTTTTGATATTTGGCATGCAACATTGTGGGGTGGATCTGATTCAAGTTTGTTCAAATCCCCCCCCCCCTGGGTTTATATTTGGGCTCAGTATAGAAGCTCGAATTCGAACTTCGTGCATTTCAGTCAAATTTCTTAAAAAATCTTCTTCTCCAGATCGAGTAGGCAGAATCTTTTGATATTTGGCATGCAACATTGTGGGGTGGATCTGATTCAAGTTTGTTCAAATCGGCCCCCTGGGTTTATATTTGGGCTCAGTATAGAAGCTCGAATTTGAACTTAGTGCATTTCAGGCAAATTTCTTCAAAAATTTTCTTCTCCAGATCCAGCAGGCAGAATCTTTTGATATTTGGTATGCAACATTATGGGGTGGATCTGATTCAAGTTTGTTCAAATCGGCCCCCTGGGTTTATATTTGGGCTCAGTATAGAAGCTCGAATTCGAACTTAGTGCATTTCAGGCAAATTTCTTAAAAAATCTTCTTCTCCAGATCCAGCAGGCAGAATCTTTTGATATTTGGTATGCAACAATGTGGGGTGGATCTGATTCAAGTTTGTTCTAATCGGCCCCCTGGATTCATATTTGGGCTCACTATAGAAGCCCGAATTATATCTTAGTTCAAAATGAGGAATTTTCTTTAAAAAATCTTCTTCAGATACAGCAGTTGGAATGTTTTGATATTTGATATGCAGCATCCTTAGGGGGGTGAGATTCATGTTTGTTCAGGCCATGTCCCTAGGTCCATATTTGGGCTCATTGTGGGAGCTTGAATTGTAACTTAGTTCAAAATGAGGAATTTTCTTTAAAAATCTTCTTCTTCAGATCCAGCAGTCGGAATGTTTTGATATTTGGTATGCAGCATCCTTGGGGGGTGGGGGGGGGGAGGGGAGAATCAGGTTTGTTAAAGTCAAGTCCCTGGGTTCATATATGGGCTCCCTGTGGGAGCCCGAATTATAACTAGTTCAATATGAGGAATATTCTTTAAAAATCTTATTTTTTTTTTAGATACACTGGTCAGAATCTTTGGATATTTGGTATAAGCTTTTCTTTAGGAGGAGCAGATGCAACTTGTTGAAATCAATTCTCTGGGTTGATATTTAGGCTACCATGTCGGGTGAGCGCCCTCAGGCCCCTTGGGGCCTCTTGTTTTGCACAGAACTTCTAGGACTACGTTTGTTATCATCATGGGACGGTAACGAGTGCTTTTGGGCTCGGCTGTGTTAATATTTAGTGTTGTTTGGGGAGGGTAAACATTATTAGCTCAACCCACTTTTCTGTTTCCAATGAGAAAAATAAAACCTCCTCACTCGTGGCAACCCTATGAGCTAAAGATAAAAAATTCAAATACCTATATTTTGAGAAGGACTGGACAAATATTTATTAATCAGTAGGAATCAACCGTAGAAGGGTTTGAATCAAACAGGCCAAAACAATTGCTAACATTTGGCTTATGATGCACCATACAAGGATCCCCATTGTAACATTAACCCCATGGAGATTTCTTTTCTAGTTTAGCATCGGTCACCCACCTTTACAATACTTTACCTGTACATTTGTTACAGGCTATGGTCAGTATTTATGTACAGACTTTTACAATACTTTACATGTACCTTTGTTATCAGGTCATTACCTAGATGTGTGTCATTGCTGTGTCACATACTATACATGTACATGTCTTACATATCTTACACAAGTTGGGGCGTGGTGACTCAGTAGGTAGAGGTGCAGGCTGCAAGCCGAGAGGTCCTCGATTCGAATCCCACCTGCGGCAACCGCGTTGTGTCCTTAGGCAAGACACTTCACCCCCATTGCCCACGTGGGGGCAGGGTGGCTCTGTGTACTAAGGCGTACAGCATGTCGATAGTGCACTTGTCTTCAACCCTGCTTGTGTGGAGTTAGTATGTTGGGGAGCTGACAGTTTGCCGTTGCTCGGTGGTTCTCTCCTGGTACTCCGGCTTCCTCCACCCGTAAAACTGTCACGGTCATGATTAGCCATTGTGCAGAAATATGTGACCTTAAAAACACCAATAAATAAATAAATTACACAAGTTGAACTACAGTGTCATTGACACTTTCATTAATTTTGTTAGGCCTCATCGCTGTTCTTTGATTACAATATATCCTAAGATGCTAGAAGTGACATTGCATCCATATTGGTCAGTTTATCTGTCTCAGTGCTGCTCGGTGTGTTAAATTTTACTTCAGGCAAGAATTTTGATCAGGAACACAGACAGATTTATTTCAGTGCAGGAAGATAAGCAAGAATTCCCATTCAACTATTAATCACTTTCAGTATATTGAAATTTCAGGGCAGACTGTACAATGTCGTAACCTGCCTCTATACATTGTAAAGCCTGCCCTGAAAGTTCTAAATAAATGTTTAAAGTTTTGACTGTACCTGTAAGTGGCTTCTGATCTTCAAAGGTCCTTGGAGATACTTGAAAAAAATATAATAATTTGTTAGTCCTTTTGTACATGGTCATTTTAGGAAAACCAGCAACAGTTTTTTGCAGCAGGAGCAAAATATTTTGAAGGTCAGAAATAAATTTAGCCAATAATGTCTTGTTTGACAGCTATGTTGTAGACTGTTTGACTTCTATGGTACGTTGTGTCCTTGGGCAAGGCACTTTATCTCGGTTGCCTACATGGGGGTACGATGATGCTTTGTACTCCTGCTTGAGTGGACCTTGAACAGAGTTAGAATGTGGAGGAGCTGACAGTTGCTCGTCGATGCCCAGTGGTTCTCTCCGGGGTACTCAGGCTTCCTCCACCCGTAAAATTCACGGTCACAATTAGCCAATTGTGAATAAGTATGTGACCTTAAACACCAATAAATAAATAAATAAATACTCGTTTGACACAACTCATTTAGCACTGTCAAATAATATATAAATGGTTGAAATGTCATTTCCATATGACAGTATTGTCAGTTAAAAATTGTTAATATCACCCTCTCCGTGCTTGAAGAAGGTGAACATTAAAATTGACAAAAAGTATATACAAATAGTGATGGTGTTTATTTTTGAAAAACTTTAAATTTAAGCCCCCCAAAACACTGAAAGTCCCTGAACTTACTTCCTGAAATTGTGGGGGTACTCTTGTATATTAATATTCACGGTGATGATCTGATCTGATAATTCGTTACATTGGGGAGAGTTATGGAATGAGCTCTGGTCTTCTCTGTCTTTTGCTAGGGTGGTAGGGTTATGTGAAAAAGTGTCCCTTTGATTGTCGTCAGAGAAGGATCAAAAGAGGTAACGCTGTCAAAAAAAATTTGTCTTTTGATTGTTTTGACAATCCATTGTGACAACCTTGTAAAATTTGACAGTTGCATACTGCTTCATAATGGTTCTTTCTGGGGACTCTGATTTCTTGCACCGGCTAGATGCCTAGACAAAAGCCGAAATACTGCCATTGAGGTCTTTTACTGGCTTGAAGTGTATTCAAAATTAGTATGAAATTGTGAAAACTTTAAATTGTACCTTTTTTGATTGATGTTTATTTATTTTGCACATTACTTTTTTAGTTTTTTTTAGCTTAACTTGACATAGTCAAGATAGTCAAGATAAGCTATTACCATCACGCGTGCGGAAGTCTGTTAGTCTGTGAGTTTGTTAGTCTGTGACGTCTGTTTTTCCTTTAAAACCCGAAAACCATTAGCACAGTCTACAGGTCGCATTTATGAAGGGATTTCTTTGTAACTTGGTAGGATGCCTCTGTATAATGCCTAGATGAGAACGTCCCCTTTTGGGCATGATCTATCAACCGTGATGGCTGCCCAAGCCCGAAACCCAAAAACTTTTAGCACAGTCTGCAGGTCATGTTTAATGTGGAGGGATTTCATTGTAACTTGGTAGGATGACTCCTTATGATGTCTAGATGAGAATTTCCCCATTTGGGCATGATCTGCCAACTGTGACGACTGCCCGAAAACCTTTAGCACAGTCTACAGTCTACAGGTCATATTTATTGAGGAATTTCATTGTAACTTGGTGGGTTGACTTCATACAATGTCTAGATGAGAAAGTCCTCTTTTGGACATGATTGGGCAACTGTAACGGCTACAGGGGCCCGAAGCCCGAAAACCTTTAGCACAGTCTAGAGGTCATATTTATGAAGGGATTCCATTGTAACTTGGTAGGATGACTCCAAATAATGTCTAGATGAGAACGTCTCATTTTGATCGCGATCATTCAGCCTTGATGGGTGCCCGAGCCCAAAAACCTTTAGCATAAGCAAAAGGTCATATTTATGGAAGGATTTCATTGTAACCTGTTAGGTTGACTCCATATAATGCGTAGATGATGATATCCCCTTTTGGTCATGATTAGTCAGTTGTGATGGCTCAAGTGCCCGAAGCCCGAAAACCTTGAGTACAGTCTACAGGTCATATTTATGAAGGGATTTCATTGTAACTTCTTAGGATCACTCCAGATGATGCCCAGATGAGATTGTCCCCTATGGTTGCTATCATTCCGCCATGATGGCTGCCTGAGCCCGAAGCTCGAAAACCTTTAGCCCAATCTACAGGTCATATTTATGAAGGGATTTCATTGTAACTTCTTAGGATCACTCCAGATGATGCCCAGATGAGATTGTCCCCTATGGTTGTGATCATTCAGCCATGATGGCTGCCCAAGCCCGAAGCCCGAAAACCTTAAGCACAGTCTACAGGTCATATTTATGAAGGGATTTTATTGTAACTTGGTAGGTTGACTTCATATAATGTCTAAATGAGAACGTCCCCTTTTGGACATGATTGGGCAACTTTGACGGCTAAAGGTGCCCAAAGCCCGAAAACCTTTAGCACTGTCTACAGGTCATATTTATGAAGGGATTTCATTGTAACTTGGTAGGATGCCTCCAAATAATGTCTAGATGAGAACGTCCCATTTTGGCCGTGATCATTCAGCCTTGTTGGGTGCCCAAGCCCAAAAACCTTTAGCATAGGCAAAAGGTTATATTTATAGAAGGATTTCATTGTAACCTGTTAGGTTGACTCCATATAATGCCTAGATGATGACATCCCCTTTTGATCGTGATTGGTCAACTCTGATGGCTACAGGTGCCCGAGGCCCGAAAACCTTGAGCACAGTCTACAGGTCATATTTATGAAGGGATTTCATTGTAACTTTGTAGGATCACTCCAGATGATGCCCAGATGAGATTGTCCCCTTTGGTTGGGATCATTCAACCATGATGTCTGCCCGAGCTCGAAGCCCGAAAACCTTTAGCACAGTCTACAGGTCATATTTATGAAGGGATTTCATTGTAACTTTGTAGGTTGACTTCATATAATGTCTAGATGAGAACGTCCCCTTTTGGACACGATTGGGCAACTGTGACGGCTTCAGGGGCCCAAAGCTCGAAAACCTTTAGAACAGTCTACAGGTCATAATTATGAAGGGATTTCATTGTAGCTTGGTAGGATGACTCCAAATAGTGTCCAGATGAGAACGTCCCCTTTTGGTCACGAGCATTCAGCCTTGATGGCTGCCCGAACCCAAAAACATTTAGCATGTCTGTAGGTCGTATTTATGGAAGGATTTCATTGTAACTTGTTAGGTTGACTCCATATAATGCCCAGATGATGACATCCCCTTTTGGTCATGGTTGGTCAACTGTGATGGCTACAGGTGCCTGAAGCCCGAAAATCTTGAGCGCAGTCTACAGGTCATATTGATGAAGGAATTTCATTGTAACTTCATAGGATCACTCCAGATGATGTCCAGATGAGAATGCCCCCTTTTGGTTGCGATCATTCAGCCATGATGGCTGCCCAAGCCTAAAGCCCGAAAACCTTTAGCACAGTCTTCAGATCATATTTATAAAGGGATTTCATTGTAACTTGGTAGGTTGACTTCATATAATGTCTAGATGAGAACAGCCCCTTTTGGACACCATTAGGCAACTGTGTTGGCTATAGGGGCCCAAAGCCCAGAAATCTTTAGCTCAGTCTACAGGTGATATTTATGAAGGGTTTTCATTGTACCTTGGTAGGATGACTCTAAATAATGTCTTGATGAGAACGTCCCCTTTTGGTCGTGATCATTCAGCCTTGATGGCTGCCCGAACCCAAAACCTTTAGCATAGTCTATTGGTCATATTTATGGAAGGACTTCATTGTAACCCGTAAGTTTGACTCCATATAATGCCTAGATGATGACATCCCCTTTTGATCGTGATTGGTCAACTGTGATGGCTTCGGGGGCCCGAAGCCCAAAAACCTTGAGCACAGTCTACAGGTCATATTTATGAAGGGATTTCATTGTAACTTTGTAGGATCACTCCAGATGATGCTCAAATGAGAATGTCCCCTTTTGGTTGCGATCATTCAACCATGATGGCTGCCAGAGCCCAAAGCACAAAAACCTTTAGCACAGTCTACAGGTCATATTTATGAAGGGATTTCATTGTAACTTGGTAGGTTGACTTCATATAATGTCTAGATGAGAACCTCCCCTTTGGACGCAATTGGGAAACTGACGACTACAGGGGCCCGAAGCCCAAAAACCTTTAGCACAGTCTACAGGCCATATTTATGAAGGGATTTTAATGTAACTTGATAGGATGACTCGTTTTGGAATAATTTCACTGTAACTTGGTAACTTTTGTTGATATACGTTAACTGTGAGGGCCACATACATTAACTGTGAGGTCATATTAACCCACCCCTCAGCTCTTTAGTACAGTGTACACCTCATATTATTTTTATCATAAACATAGCATACAGGTAACAGAGATGAACATATTCCCAATTATCACAATTCTTGTCTTATTTCATAATCCTTTCATAAACATTGAACATTATCCTTTTCATCAAACACAACACACAAGTTAAGCTACAGTGTCATTGACACTTTCATTTAATTAACTGAATGTATGCTGTGATGTAATAGACTGTTGGGAAGGGTTTCATTGTCAAAGAAGATTTTAGCTCTATCATCATTTAAAGTTATTCATAGTTCTGGGGGGTAGTTAAATGAATTCCAAGAATTGGTCACGTGAATAAATACTTTTGCTATTTACATTTTATTTAAGTTCTGTTATTGTCATCCATTATTATATTACGACACAGTGATTTTTAGCTTAACTTGACAAAGTCAAGATAAGCTATTGCCATCACATGTGTGGAAGTCTTTTAGTCTGTGAGTCTGTTCACATTTTCCTTTATCACAGGCTACACCCTGTAGTTCTTGTCCGATCATCACAGAATTTCTTATGCAGGTTTGAGGTCATGTCTAGTTGAGATCATCTCCTTTTGGTTGCGATCGGTCACCCTTGATGGCTGCCCGAGTCCAAAACCCAAAAACCTTTAGCACTGTCTACAGGTCGTATTTATGAAAGGATTTCATTGTAACTTTGTAGGATGTCTCTGTATAATATCTAGATGAGAACATCCGCTTTTGGTCATGATCTGTCAACCGTGACGGCTACCCAAGCCCGAAACCCCAAAACTCTTAGCACAGTCTACAGGTCATATTTAATACGGAGGGATTTCATTGTAACTTGGTAGCATGGCTCTGTATGATGTCTAGATGAGGACTTCCCCATTTGGTCATGATCTGTCAACCGTGACAACTGCCCGAGCCCAAAACCGGAAAACATTTAGCACAGTCTACAGGTTGTATTTATTGAGGGATTTCATTGTAACTTGGTAGTTTGACTCCATATAATGTCTAGATGAGAATTCCCCTTTTTGTCGAGATCATTCAGCTGTGACGGCTGCCCGAGCCCAAAACCCGAAAACCTTTAGCACAGTCTACAGGTCGTATTTATGGAGGGATTTCATTGTACCTTGGTAGGATGACTCCATATAATGTCTAGGTGACAAAGTCCCCTTTTGGTTGCGATTGACCCACTGTCACGGCTACAGAGGCCTGAAGCCCAGAAACCTTTAGCGCAGTCTACAGGTCGTATTTATGAAGGTATTTCATTGTAACTAGGTAGGATGACTCCAGATAATGCCTAAATGAGAACGTCCCCTTTTGGTTGCGATCATTCAACCATGACAGCTGCCCGAGCCCAAAACCCGAAAAAACTTTAGCACAGACTACATTTCAAATTTCTGAAGGGATTTCATTGTAACTTGGTCGGATAACTCAGTATAATCTCTAGATGAGGAATTCCACTTTTGGTTATGAGCGGTCAACCATGATGGCTACACAGGCCCAAAGTCCAAAAACCTTTAGCACAGCCTACAGGCCATATTTGTGAAGGGATTTCATTGTAACTTGATAGGATAACCCGTTTTGGAATAATTTCACTGTAACTTTGTAATGTTTGTTGACGTACATTAACTGTGAGGGCCACATACATTAACTGTGAGGGCCACATTAACCCCCCCTCCCTCCCCCCCCCCAATTCTTTAGTACAGTCTACACCTCATATTTTTAGCTCAACTTTGACGAAGTCAAATTTGAGCTATTGTCATGGCCCGTCGTCCGTCTGTCCGTCTGTCAACAATTGGCTATGGCTCGGGCTAGAGGTCGTATTTATGAACCGATCTTTACGAAACTTCTTGTGTACCTTTGTTATGACCCTGGGACGGGAACGAGTGTTTTTAGGTGTGGTCCGAAATTCAAGATGGCTGCCAGTGGCCATTTTGTACCGATGATGCAAAAATCAGTTTTTTGTACAGAACTTCTGATATGAAAGTTCTGATGTGAATAAAGTTTTGTATAAATGTTTAGTACCATGGGATACATCACATATAATACGGGTTTTTTTCTCGTGCGTAAATTATGCAAATTAGACTGACTTTGATTTATTTAGTGTTACTTTCAGAGCTGTAAGTGCCAAGCTGCTATGGCTCGGGCTAGAGGCCGTATTTATGAACCGATCTTTACGAAACTTCTTGGGTACCTTTGTTATGACCATGGGACGAGAACGAGTGTTTTTGGGTGCGGTCCGAAATTCAAGATGGCTGCCAGCCGCCATTTTGTACCGACGATGCAGAAATCTGTTTTTTGTACAGAACTTCCATATGAAAGCTCTGATTTGAATAATTTTTTTGTATGAATGTTTAGTACCATGGGATACATCACATATAATACGGGTTTTTTTCTCGTACGTAAATTGTGCAAATTAGACTAATTTTGATGTTTTTTGGGGTTACTTTCAGCACTGTAAGTGCAAATGCCAATACGGCTCGGGCTAGAGGCCGTATTTATGAACCGATCTTTACGAAACTTCTTGGGTACCTTTGGTATCACCGTGGGACGAGAACGAGTGTTTTGGGGTCCGGTCCGAAATTCAAGATGGCCGATGGCAGCCATTTTGTACAAAATTAGGTGCAATCAGATTTTTGCACAGAACTTCCATATGAAAGCCCTGATTTGAATAATTATTTTGTGTGAATGTTTAGTACCATGGGATGCATCACATATAATACGGGTTTTTCTCTCGTGCAGAAATTATGCAAATTAGATGAACTTTGATTTTTTCAGTGCGACTTACACACAGTAAGTACTTATGTCGATACGGCTCAGACTAGAGTCTGTATTTATGAACTGATCTTCACGAAATGTCTTGGGTACCTTTGTTATCACCTTGGGATGAGAACGAGTGTTTCTGGGTGCGGTCTAAAATTCAAGATGGCTGCCAGTGGCCATTTTGTACCGAAATTAGGTCTAATCAGTTTTTTGTACACATCTTCTATACAGCTCAGACTAGAGGCCATATTTATGAACCAATCTTTACGAAACTTCTTGGGTACCTTTGTTATCACCGTGGGATGAGAGCGAGTGTTTTTGGGTATGGTCCGAAATTCAAGATGGCCACCAGCAGCCAATTTGTACCAAAATTAGTGCAATCAGTCTTTTGTATAGAACTTCTGTATGAAAGTTCTGATTTGAATAAATTTTTGTATGAATGTTTAGTAACATGGAATACATCACATATTGTAAGGGGGTTTTTTTTGTGCCGAAATTATGCAAATTAGATGAACTTTGATTTATTCAGTGCTACTTACACAATGTAAGCACACATGTCAATACGGCTCAGGGTAGAGGCTGTATTTATGAACCGATCTTCACAAAACTTCTTGGGTACCTTTGTTATCTCCTTGGGATGAGAATGAGTGTTTCTGGGTACGGTCCAAAATTCAAGATGGCTGCCAGTGGCCATTTTGTACCGAAATTAGGTCCAATCAGTTTTTTGTCACAAGTTCTATACAGCTCGTATTTATGAACTGATCTTCACAAAACTTCTTGAGTACTTTTGTTTTCACCTTGGGACAGGAATGAGTGTGTTTTGGGGTGCCTTTGTTATCACTGTGCTATGAGAACAAATATTTTGGGGTTCAGTCAGACCCACTCTGGGACTCAAAGATTTTTTCTAGTTCAGCATCTGACTGTCACCCACCTTTACAATACTTTACCTATACATTTGTTACAGGCAACGGTCAGTATTCATGTACAGACCGTTACAATACTTTATATGTACCTTTGTTATCAGGTCATTACCTAGATGTTTGTCATTGCTGTGTCACATACTATACATGTACATGTCTTTGTCTTGACAAGTTGAGCTACAGTGTCATTGACACTTTCATTATTGAAAACAAAGCATACAGGGAACAGAAATTAACATATTCCCAATTGTCAAGATTCTTGTCTTATTTCATAATCCTTTCATAAACATTGAACATTATCCTTTTCATCAAACACAACACACAGACAAGTTAAGCTACAGTGTCATTGACACTTTCATTGGTAAGGATGCTTTCTGTCAGCATCTTTTTTTTCCTTTCTAATAGCCAAGTGTATTGAGAAACTATAAATTTGATAACATTTCATCATCAAGCAAATGACTTTAAGTCCAAGATAATTCTCATAACTGTCTATTCCTGCAAATAATGGGCCTCATTTCTGGAGCAGACAGTTATTCAGATTTTCTTTATGGAATGTAGGCAAATTAAAAATTGATTGTACAATATCTTTTGAGGCAAACAAAATTTATTTTATTTTTTGCACAATTTATGCAGGCCTGCCATGGTCCTAAAATAATTAATACATTGGGCTTATCATTTTGAAAAAAACAGAACAGAAACTAATGGCTTCCTGGAAAAAGGTTCAGTAGATCATTTCACAAGGATGGGAGACCCTGTATCATTAAGACAGAATCTGAGGGTGGTGTACTGGGGACTGGAATCGACAACCTGAGGTGGAGTTTTTCCTGTATTTTACAAATATTGAAGGTTTGCGTGAAATACAGGAAAAACTCCCCCAAGGGTTTTTGATTCCTAACCTCCTTGCTCAACCAGAGTTGTGTTCTGTATTTTTATCTAACAATCATATAGATTTTGGCCTGAAAACCATGAGGTACGTATCACATAATGTGTTCCGATTCCGTATCATATAGACGACTCATTCTTATTCCGTATCATATAGACGACTTGTTTCCTGTAGCGCTACGGGCTATCATAATGGGCACATGGATACATTCTATGTGCATTTCAGTGATCGACCGAAGATTATGTCCCAAAAATGTTTAAAAATAATTTAAACCTTTATCTAGCATGAAAAGCAGATGACACTTGCAAACAAAATTCTTGAATAACTAATTTTTTTCATTTTTTTGTCTCAAAAACATAGGTTATGACCACTCATTGGAATGAGCTCAATGAGCTCATTCCACTGAGGGGTCATAACCTTTGTTTTTGAGACAAAAAATGAAAAAATAATGAAAATTAATTGGCAATTTTTTTAGAATAGCATTGGCAAGTTTTGGCCATTACATTGGGTAAAGGGTTAAGATTTAAATGTTTATGTGACAGAATTGTTAGATAAATTAATTATCGTGATAATGTGCATGTCCTGTGATTTGTATCAGATTCTCGGTGGTGTCCAAAAATGGGATCACAACTCGCCGGCAAAGCTGGCTCATTGAGATCCCATTCTGGACACCACCTCGAATCTGATACAAATGACAGGACATGCACATTATCATGATAATCTGTATATTTCACGATTAAATTTGAATTAAGTGAATGAAGCTGATATTTTTAAAGAAAAATATCTCCTTTGGCAGTCTGATAACTTTCATTATTTCATTCACATGATAGCATCACTCAGATGCTCAATGTCCAATCAGATGCATTCTTACATGATGTTCTTATGTGTACAGTACAGTTTCCATGGACTGGTTGCAATCCACGTGTGGGCAGTGATGTCCATGCATAAGTTTACCAGGTAATAAAAATCATCATCAGCAAAATTTTAATTATTAAAACACCGGTTGTACAAAGTGCGTCATGAATTAAATTTTTTATGATTTTTCCTGTAATTAGTGTTTGGAATCTAATGTTATTGCATCTGAGGAAATCAGGCCTGAAAATAAGCATTTGCAAAATGAGGTCCCATACAGTGGGCCAATTATCCTCTGGGCACCTCTTTCTGTTTAGTTTTGACACCCTGATTCAGATTGAGGTTCACAGAGGGTAAATTTAGTGATGCTACCCTGCTGTGCAGGATAGCATCACTAAATTCACCCTCTGGAGACCTCATTTTGCAGATGACAGTCTGCTTATTTTATGGCTTGGTGGAAATATTGCCCATCTGTTGAAAGTGACTCATCCATGGGGGCCACACTGTAATCCATCCAGATACCGCACATTTCCCAATGTCTATTGTATTGCATAATGTGAAATATGCACAGCAATCATGAATTACAAGCTTTTCTTCAGGTCTATCCATTAAGATCTGTTAACTGTCAACATTAACAAATTTGGTGGTCTCACAACATGTTCTTTAACGTACTATCAGGAAGAGGTTCTATGGACAACAGTCAAATTACATTGGCAGTGGTTTTAGTAGGGCTGTTACGATTATTCAGTTAGCTGATTACTGCAATAGTCCGCAGTTTTTATTTTTAGTCTATCATCCATCATTTTCAAAATGGTACAAGTTGGGTCTAACTTGCACTATATAATGAGGTGAATGAACAGTTAAATTTTTAATCTTTAAAATGTCTTAACCATAGTTATTTGTAATATGCAACTATTAATAAACTGTAGTTTGCTATTGTAAACACTGTCCTGTCAGTACTGAATAACTGAGTGCCATGTTTGGTATCACTAGCACACTCTTAATCAGTTCTAAAAGTATTGTTCTGACAGTGTACCATTTGAATAATTCGCGGTTGGGAAGTTATTGCAGACTGCAGAGTAACTAGAATCTTTGTTCTTGTACACTTGAACCTCAAATGTGAGAAAGTTGTGACAAGACTCACAACGGTCAGTTCAGGTGTAGTACCAAGCTGTAACTTGTTTAAGAATGGATGGAGGTTTATGTTCGAAATTTCTGGAAATTAGTTATTGAAATGAAACATTTGCACAAGCATTCTTTTGTTTAGATTCTTCACATCAATCAGAGATATTTTGGTGTTTCCATTTTATCTCTACTCAGAAGTGTACACATTCATAAATCTTCAGTTTTAAATTCGTAAGTATATTAGAGATTTTTGAATTTATGGGAATGACTATTAATCGACTAAACATCGATTAATGATGCTGATTAGTCAGATACAAGGGAGTGCGGTGACTTAGTGGTAGACTGTTGGACTTCTATGTTGGAGGTCCCGAGTTCGATCCATGTCGGGGACGACCCACGTTGTGTCCTTGGGCAAGGCACTTTATCCCGGTTGCCTACATGGGGGCACAATGACGCCATGTACTAAGGCGTACTGCATGTCGATGGCACACATGTCTTCAACCACTGTAACCCTTCTTGAGCGGAGCTTGAGCAGATTTAGAATATTGAGGTGCTGACAGTTCCTCATAGATGCTCAGTGGTTCTCTCTGGGTACTTCGTCTTCCTCCACCTGTAAAACTGTCAAGTCACGATTAGCCATTGTGCATAGGTATGTGACCTTAAAACACCAATAAATAAATAATCAAATACAAAATTTAATAGACTCGGCTGCCCTAGTTTTTTAGCAAAGTCTTGGCTATCTTTAGAGGCAGCCAAGGCTTGGATAAAAATCAGTGCTAAGCTGCTAGACTGACAAGGTGTGGTGTGTCAGAAAAATTATGGAATACTATCAAATTCCTGTTGGGTTAACCCTTTATCCAACATAACAGCCAAAACTGGCCAGCTTTACTCGCAAAAATCAACATTCAATTTTCATTACTTTTTCATTTTTTTTGGTCTCAAAAACATAGCTTATGGCCACCATTGGAAGGAGCCCATTCAGCTCATTCCAATGAGGGGTCATAAGCTATATTTTTGCCCCAAAAAATGAAGAAAAAGATAGTTATTCTAGAATTTTGTTTGCAAGTGTTGTCTGCCTTTCTTGTTAGGTAAAGGGTTAAAAGAGACTCACAATGTTTTCCTTAGGTTTATTATGCAAATACTGATTTTACTCTTGTGATCCAAACAACAGTACGGTGGGGAATAATAATAGTACAGAGTGGAAAATTGGGTGAAATGGTATAATTGTATGGGATGGAATTATAGTGCAGGGTGGAATATTATTGTCCAGTACTGAGGTTTCGAACTGACTTTAAAACATTTCGTTGTGCCACATCATGACTGAATTACCTCAAAATTCTCAAATAACTGCAACTTTCCACAGTTATGGTAAAATTTTAAGAATTTTGTCCAAAATAGTGCATCCTGATCATGGGCAGACAGTCCAATCTGGTGAAAATGAACAAATATGGGAGCCCAAATAAGAATCATATGGGGAAGTATGATTGTTTGAAACACAAGAGTAAATTTTTTAAGTTGTTCCTAAATAGGCATTTTCCTCTTTCCTTATTTTCAATTCTGGCGAGTCATACAGGGTGAGGATGATTGCTTGCCTCAAAAGGACAGGCCTGATATATTTGTATCTAGATAAGGTGTTCTCAAGCATGCTGAATACTCTTCAGGTCACAACATGGTTGTCAAATTAGTCACACAAAACAGGCTTCTGATGACACTTGTACATGTAAGAAACAAGGTAAATAGTGGTCTTATTTGCTTACTGAGAAAATGTAATAGATCCTTGTTCTCATTTTCATGGACACACTTGTTGAAATGTTAAATGAATTTGACCCCAGATCGTTTCCAGTTTACTCTACGTGATGAAGGAAAATTAAATTGTCCGTTCTTGAGTCTTTTTCTTTGGTTCTTAACAAAAACAGACTCATCAAAATTTATTGCAAAACGTCAATGAGATACGTTAACAGAATGAAATTTGTTTTTAATCAGATAGGTTAGTACGGAAGATTTGATAACAGATAAATTGGGTATTCTTCAAATGGATTTAGAAGTAGGATGTTGGAGTGTCAAATATATCAGTAGTGTGTTTTATTTGTGGCAATTTGTTGAACTGAGATGTAGAGTTAGAATTCACCTCATTTTCATTCTGCATGACAAAGTGGGTGGTGTTTATTGCCTTTCTCTTACTATTCTGTCCTTTTGAAAGTTGATGAAATTTTAACCTTATGCCCATTGACTTAAAAATATCAAAATTTGAAACCGCAAATTTGTTCCACGATGCAACTAGAAATTTAACAAATTCAGTCTTGTTTGACAGAGCTCATCGAGCTCTGTCAAAAAAAAACAAATTCATTAAATTCCCAGTTGCATTTTCAGAAAAACAATGCTAAAATTTTGGTATATTGACCAGTGTGAAAAGGGTTAAAAGGAATCATTCTATTTATCTTACAATAACTATGTATTCAATCCGTAATCCAAATACAGCACATAACAGGGTCCCTGTATACAAAATCTGTATCTTGCAACTGCAAGATACAAATGTATGCTTGGTTACGATATGTTTACATTACTATTTATAGAGCATCACATGCTTTTTAGCTCACCTGACTGAAAGTCTTGGGAGCTTAAGTGATCACTTTTTTTCCATCGTCCGTCCGTCGTGAACTTTACAATATCGACTTCTCATAAACCACAGGGGGAAATTGAAGCTAATTTGATGTGCATGTTCCATATCATATTCCAATTCAAGTTAGTTCAAATAAAGTTACCACGCCCACAGGGGGCACCACAAGGGGCATTACTCTGATAGCACCCAAAATTGTTTTCCAAAATTAAAAAATCTTCTCCAGAACCATCAATTAGAATCTTTTGATATTTGATATATAACATCTCTAGGGAGGTCAGATTCAAGTTTGTTCAAATTGTGTCCCTGGGTTTATATTTGGGCTCCCTAAGAGAGCCTGAATATTAACTTAATGCAAAGTGAGGGAATTTTGTTAAAAACCTTTCATATTTGGTATACAACATCTCAAGGTGGGTCAGTTTCAGGATTGTTCAAATCGGTTACCTGGTTAAATATTTGGGCTCCCGAATATCAACTTAGTGCAATATGAGGGGTTTTTTTTCTGTTCAGGCATTTTCAGGCAAAATGATTGGCTAAAGTATTTCTTTTTTTAGCCCACCTGGCCTATAAAGCCATGTGAGCTTTTCTCATCACTTGGTGTCCGTCATAGTCCGACGTCCGGCGACCATAAACTTTTCACATTTTCATTTTCTTCTCTGTAACCGCTGAGCAGATGTGAACCAAACTTGGCAGGAATGGTCTATGGGAGGTCCTCTACAAACGATCCTCATTTTGTTCCTGTCGGATGAAAAACATGGCTTTCAGAGGCATTCTTTGATTCTGGTTGGTGGATTTTCAAAAATCTTCTCCTCTGAAACTGCCAGGCCAAATGTTTTGAAACTTCAAATAAATGATGACTGGGACCCTCCCTACCAACGATCCTCATTTAATGTTGATCGGGTTACAAACATGGCCGCAATTGCAGCTTACTACAATAGAAACCCTAGGGGAAATCACATTTTCACCTTCTTCTCTGGAACTACTGAGGTGACTTGAAAACAAACCTGGCAGGGATAGTCTATGGGAGGTCCTCTACAAACTATCCTCATTTTGTTCCCGTGGGTTGAAAAACATAGCCGCCAGAGGCATTCTTTGATTCTGATTGGTGGATTTTCAAAAATCTTCTCCTCTGAAACCAGGCCAAATGTTTTGATACTTCACATAAATGATGCCTGGGACCCCCTCTACCAACAATCCTCATTTAATGTTGATCGGGTTGTAAACATGGCTTATAGTTACTATAGAAACCCTGTGGGAAATCACATTTTCATCTTCTTCTCTGGAACTACTGAGGCGACATGAAAACAAATCTAGCAGGGATAGTCTATGGGAGGTCCTCTACAAACGATCCTCATTTTGTTCCAATGGGTTGAAAAACATGGCCTCCAGAGGCATTCTTTGATTCTGGTTGGTGGATTTTCAAAAATCTTCTCCTCTGAAACTGCCAGACCAAATGTTTTGAAACTTCATATAAGTGATGACTGGGACCCCTCTACCAACGATCCTCATTTAATGTTGATCGGGTTACAAACATGGCCGCATTGCAGCTTACTACAATAGAAACCCTATGGGAAATCACATTTCCATCTTCTTTTCTGGAACTACTGAGGTGACTTGAAAACAAACCTAGCAGGGATAGTCTATGGGAGGTCCTCTACAAACTATCCTCATTTTGTTCCTGTGGGTTGAAAAACATGGCCGCCAGAGGCATTCTTTGATTCTGATTGGTGGATTTTCAAAAATCTTCTCTGAAACCAGGCCAAATGTTTTGATACTTCACATAAATGATGACTGGGACCCCCTCTACCAACAATCCCCATTTAATGTTGATCGGGTTGTAAACATGGCCACAATTGTGGCTTATAATTACTATAGAAACCCTGTGGGAAATCACATTTTCATCTTCTTCTCTGGAACTACTGAGGCGACATGAAAACAAACCTAGCAGGGATAGTTTATGGGAGGTCCTCTCTAAACGATCCTCATTTTGTTACAATGGGTTGAAAAACATGGCCGCCAGAGGCATTCTTTGATTCTGATTGGTGGATTTTCAAAAATCTCCTCTGAAACTGCCAGGCCAAATGTTTTGATACTTCACATAAATGATGACTGAGACCCTCTCTACCAACGATCCTCATTTAATGTTGATCAGGTTGTAAACATGGTCACAATTGCGGCTCATAGTTACTATAGAAACTCTATGGGAAATCACATTTTCATCTTCTTCTCTGGTACTACTGAGCCGACATGAAAACAAACCTGGCAGGGATAGTCTATGGGAAGTCCTCTACAAACGATCCTCATTTTGTTCCCATGGTTTGAAAACATGGCCGCCAGAGGCATTCTTTGATTCTGATTGGTGGATTTTGAAAATTTGAAACCACAGGGCCAAATGTTTTGAAACTTTGCATGGTTGATGACTGGGACCCCCTCTACCAACATTTCTCATTTAATGTTGATTGGGTTGTAAACATGGCCACAATTGCAGCTTAAAGTTACCATAGAAACCCTATGGGAAATCACATTTTCATTTTCTTCTCTGGAACTTCTGAGCCGAAGTGAACCAAACCTGGCAGAGATAGTCTATGGGAGGTCTTCTACAAATGCTCCTCATTTTTGTTACCGTGCATTGAAAAACATGGCTGCCAGAAGCATTTTTGGATTCCGATTGGTGTATTTTGAAAAATCTTCTCTGAAACCACAGGGCCAAATGTTTTGAAACTTTGCATGGTTGATGACTGGGGCACCCTCTTCCAACGATCCTCATTTAATGTTGATCGTGTTGCAACTATGGCCACAATTGCGACTTATAGTTACTATAGAAACTCTATGGGAAATCACATTTTCATCTTCTTCTCTGGAACTACTGAGCCGACGTGACCCAAACTTTGCAGGAATGGTCTGTGGGAGGCCCTCTACAAACGATCCTCTTTTTGTTCCCATTGGTTGGAAAATATGGCCACCAGAGACATTCCCTGATTCTGACTGATGGATTTTGCAAAAATCTTCCCCTCTGAAACTACAAAGTCAAAATGTTTTGAAACTTCACATGATTGAGGACTGTGACACCTTCTACCAATGATCCTCGTGTAATGTTGATCTAATGTTGCAAACATTGCCACAATTGCAGCTCATAGTTACCATGGAAAGCCTATGGGAAATCACATTTTTATATGTAGTTCCTGGTGAGCGATTACAGACTCTTTAGAGCCTCTAGTTTCTTTTCATAACACAATGAACCGAAAAAAATGCATTTAGGCCTGCCCTAAACCATGCCCCCAATGTCTGTCTTAAAGATTATTTTGCACAGGGTGAATGGAAAACAACCCCTGCATGCTCATATTGTTTTAACATGAAAAGTAATTAATATTTATCTCATCATGTTAAAAAGACTTTCAAAATAAAATTTAATAAACAATGAAATCCTTATCATGCTTTTTATTCCATGTTCAGTTTGTTTATATGCAATAGATGATCGTCTGCATTAATCATTTTACCCAAATCAAACCTAAACAATGGCCAGCCATAATAATCCACAAACGAAACTCCCGCCATCAAAACTTTCCAATTTCCAAATAGCCTGAATGAACTCTTTCTGAGACAAAGTTCAACCAACTGATTATCATCTGGGTTTATATCGAACTCCACATTTACAAACTGCATTTTCAGTTTCTCAGGTAATGGTCAAAATCAGAATTAAATTTAATTGAGTGTTGCTTGGAATGACAGCACCTCTCACCAAGTGGAAAAGGGGCTTGACGTTTTTTGTGGGCATGGCCTATGACATTCCTTTTAACTTACGCAATTCATTGGTCAATAAAATTTTTAATGACACAAGAACATGTTTCAGTGAAATGTATCATTATTTCAAACAGAATTTTAGAAAATTATGCCTTTTTATTCAGTTATCACTAGGAAGCGTGATGCGACCAGGTTTTTATTTTAACTCTGCAAAGTAGAGAGTGTTTAAATTGATTGCCCCTCAAGTTTAATTATAAGGAATGATCGTTTGTATCTGTCTATTTCTTGAGTTGTGAACCCCAAAACACAAAGGCCAAACATTGTGTAAATGGGGGTTCATAACTCAGGAATTAGACAGAAACAAATGATCATTCCTTATGTAATGCCCACAATATTCAGATTGTATATTCCATATATAAATGGCATGAAGATAGTTGAATCCATCTGTTTTGGTATTTCAAGTGTTCTCAAAATTAATATTCTTCTTCAGGTCAGAAGTTTGTGTATTACTGTAAAATGGAGCATCAAATGTTTTAAATGGGAAAACATACAGTATAGAACTTATGATGGTGACTTTGAAGTCATCAGAACTTTCTGCCCAACACAGACATGTTTCCCATGTGGCTTTGAATTCAAGGAATGACCTTGAATTTAACTAGGTTCATTCAAGGCTTTGAAATACTAGAAAATGCTTCATTGCATAAAACTTCCACAAACACCAAACAATGTACTATACCTTTTTACTTAGAAATTGTTGAAAACTTTCGAAGAAAATGGAAGGGGGGGGGGGGGGGTATACTGGATTGCGTCCGTCCATCTGTGCATCTGTCTGTCAGTCCATACGAGAATATTCATAAATGATATTTGTTGGTCATAGGTATGCCCACACTAGGCGATACACCACGTAAGGGTATGCACCGAACGAAAGTCCAGCTCTTGTTTTATATGCCAGAGTTTGCGAAGACATTGTCTAACAAAGACCCTCCATTTATTACACCCTCCTCCCCACTTCCCTGGAAGGGAAGTGGGGAGGAGGGGGTAATGACTGGAGATCCTAGTTAGAACTAGTGAAGGAAGGGCCTTGAAAATCCTTGAATTTGGCTATTGCAGGGGTTTGAAATATGCTGAAACATATCAAGAAATGGCCTTGAATAGCCTTGAATTTTATCAGTCATTGCCTGCAGGAACCCTGACAGAATTCCTTAGAGAGCAATTTCTCTTCATTCAAGTACAAAATTTCTTTTTTCTTTTTATCAAATAGTTGACCTCTTGAAAGAAGCATATTTCTGTGAAGGATCTCATGATGCCAACTGAATAGTGGGAAGAAACTCTCATCCTGCCAATAGTGACAATTCGTGCATGTTTTACTTGGATATTCTACACATTCTGGCATGAGAAGATTAACCCTTTGCATAACAAATTTCGTGTATTTGCCCACGTAATTTACAAATTGAGCAGTTGGAAAAAAATCAATTTTAAAAAAATTTCAACATAACCATATCATGTGACCCCCCCCCCCCCCCCCCCACCCCCTCATTGGAATGATCTTGTTGAGCTCGTTCCAATGAGGGATCACATGATATAGTTTTATTGAAATTTTTGGAAATCTTTTTTTTTTAAATAATTAAAATAAATTTGGATGTCATGTGCATTGGGTAAAAAATTGACACCATCTGATGAATTATGGGGATGAATGTAAGAGGGCTCATTCCAATGATTAATAAATCGGATGATAGTTACAACTGTATTATAAATTTTTTAAACCTTTCTCACAAGCAGAAAAATAGGTGCTCAATATATGGTAAAAGTGAGCTTGATAGATAAGGGTATTAGAGGGATGTTTTTGTGTTGCAGCACACGTCAAGTTTGGTTATTTTGTTGCATCAAATCATTGATTTTTGCCATTACACTTGTAAAATAACTCCCAGGTAAAAAACAGAGGGTCTGCATTGTTCCTACTGAAATCACATACTGATAACAATAAACAGTCGCCAAACTTCATTTTGCAAACAGTAAATATTGCCAATCCATACAATCAAGCACACCCATGATAAATAGTGCCCTCTTTATCTTTTATCAACGTAGTGAAAAAAAAGTTCTGTTTGCTGTTGCAGTGGAGTCATTCCATGCATACTGCAGTAAGTTTTGCCAGAATTTATTTTGATAAAAATATGGCCTTGTAAACTTATGAATAGTATCAGGATTTTGTTTCATTCTCCCCATGGATGTTTAATAAACAACAATGAAACTTTTTGGTTTCATAATTTCATAATTTTTCTTTTGAGAAGTGTTTTCTTTTCCCTTTCGTATATAAAATCATGTATGGTCTCTCACAAATGCTTTTTTATACGGCCACTCATATGAGCTGGCCGTACCATATTATGGTATGGCAATGTCCGTCCGTTAACTTTTGTCCGTGCGATAACTTGAAAACAATACATCCAACAGATACTGTTTCTTTACGTTGATCAGTCATGACTAGAGGATAGTTCCTTTCAATAACCAGCATTAACTTTTGTGTGTCCATGCGATAACTTGAAAACAATACATCCAACAGATACTGTTTCTTTATGGTTGATTAGTCATGACTAGAGGATGGTTCCTTTCGATAACCAGCATTCTGGCATATCCAATATGGCCACCATGGCAGCCATCTTGGATTTTCAGGGACTTTTGATTGTCCACTTGTTAACTTGAAAACTATAGATCCAACAGATATTGTTTTTTTATGGTTGATTAAGGATGACTAGAGGATGGTTCCTTTCGATAACCAGCATTCTGGCTTATCGAATATGGCCGCCATGACAGCCATCTTGGATTTTCAGGGACTTTTGATTGTCCATTTGATAATCCAACAGATACTGTTTTTTATGGTTGATTAGTCATGACTAGTTCCTTTCAATAACCAGCATCAGTGTCCGTCCATCCATCCATCAGTCTGTCCATCCGTCTGTCCATCCGTCTGTCCATCCATCCATTAATTAACTTTTGTTTGTCCATGCGATAACTTGAAAACAATACATCCAACAGATATTGTTTTTTATGGTTGATTAATCATGACTAGAGGATGGTTCCTTTCGATAACCAGCATTCTGGCATATCCAATATGGCTGCCATGGCAACCACCTAGGAGTTTTGGTGACTTGATTCTCCACACAATAACTTGAAAACAATATGTTAACCCCGGGAAGTGAAGCAGTGCCTGTTCACTGCGGTAAACAGGCTCTGTTTTACTGGTAAAATAGGACCCAGTCACCAATGCTTGGGAGGTGCAAACTCTCTCTAAAATGGGCAACATGGCTTATTAACGCTCACCTCTGGTCTTGAGTTGATACTCATGTTGTGGTCATGATTAACCATTGTACAAAAATATGTGACCTTAAACACCAATAAATAAATAAATAAAAATTCAACTTTAATGGGTTGTAAGCTTGGAATGTACAATTATTTTTGAAGGAATTATTGACCTTTTGTTCAACTAAAAATTTCTTCACAAGAGCAATTTCTTCATAGGCGGCCGTATATTGATCCACCGCCTGGCGGTGCACTTGTAAAACCTTATAATATTCTATAAATAGTAATGTCGACAAATCATAACAAAGCATGCACTAGACTGCAGTTGCAGGATACAGAATGTATATTAGGGTTGTGTCCTTGGTCAAGGCACTTAATCCTGATTGCCCAAGTGGGGTATAGTGGCGCTGTGTACTAAGGCGTACTGCATGCCGATAGTGCACTTGTCTTCAACCAATGATAACCCTGCTTGTGTGGAGTTAGTATGTTGGGGAGACTGACAGTTGCTTGCCACTGTCCAGTGGTTCTCTCCAGGTACTTGGGCTGGCTTCCCTCCCCCGTAAAACTGTCTGACATGAGGTAACCCTGGCTGTCAAAAGTGTCGTTGTACCCCAATAAATAAATAAATACATTTTTATTAGGGACCCCAGAAATATGATGTATCAGGTCTTGATGCATACTTGTAAGATAAGAACTTTATTTTGACACCTTTTTGCTGGGGACAACAGGTGGTGCTCCAGAAGCATTAGTGTTAGTCTATCTGCTTAGAAGCATTAGTGTTATTCTATCCGTTTGTTGGTAGGTCTATGATCAAACTCTCTTTGTGATCACTTGTTCCCACTGGATTGTTTTTCAGTCTTGTGTTTTTTAGTCCCCCACGGTTTCATCGTGAAGGGGACTATTGGATTGCACTCTGTCTATCCATCTTTCTGTCCTGTTACCACCTGTATCTCAGAGATGCTTTGACGCTTTTGTTTCAAATTTTCAGATTTGATGGAGTATTAGGAAAAATTTATGCACATCAATTTTTTTACGAAAAAAATTCTAGATGACCAACTGGCGGTCATTTTTGTTGGAAATTGCGTGTAATTCGTTTTACGCTCAGAACTTCTGAATGACATTTCCGATTTCAATAATTTTTGGTATGGAGGTCTAGCAGCATAAGATAAATAACATATCATACAGGTTTTTTTCTCATGCATACATAATGCAAATTAGCCTTACTTAACCTCTTTTACGGGTAATATTCTTGTGCGTATTATGTTGTGTACTGTTCCCACCTGTATCTCAGAGATGCTTTAATGCGTTTGTATCAAATGTTCAGATTTGGTGGGGCATTAGGAAAAATTGATGCACATCAATTTTTTTCCGAAAAAAATTCAAGATGTCCGACTGGCGGCCATTTTTGTTGGAAATTGCTTGTAATTTGTTATACGCTCAGAACTTATGAACGACATTTCTGATTTCAATAATTTTTGGTATGGAGGTCTAGCAGCATAAGATAAATAACATATCTTAACAGGTTTTTTTCACGTGCATAAATTATGTAAATTAGCCTTACTAAACCTTTTTTCGGGTAATATTTTTGTGCGTATTATGTGGTGTACTGTTACCACCTGTATCTCAGAGATTAAAGCTTTTGTTTCAAATTTTCAGATTTGATGGGGCATTAGGAAAAATTGATGCACATCAATTTTTTTCCGAAAAAAAAGTTCAAGAGTCTGATTGGCTGCCATTTTTGTTGTAAATTGTGTGTAATTCGTTATACACTCAGAACTTCTGAATGACATTTCCGATTTCAATAATTTTTGGTATGGAGGTATAGCAGCATAAGATAAAAAACATATCATACAAGTTTTTTTCTCATGTGTAAATTATGCAAATTAGCCTTATTTTACCTTTTTTTCGGGTAATATTTTCGTGCTCATTATGTTGTGTACTGTTACCACCTATATCTCAGAGATGCTTTGACGCTTTTGTTTAAAATTTTTAGATTTGATGGGGCATTAGGAAAAATTGATGCACATCAATTTTTTTCCAAAAAAAAATTCAAGATGTCCGACTGACGGCCATTTTTGTTGGAAATTGCATGTAATTCGTTATACGCTCAGACCTTCTGAACGACATTTCCGATTTCAGTAAGCTTTTGTATGGAGGTCTAGCAGCATAAGATAAATAACATATATCATACAGGTTTTTTCTTGTGCATAAGTTATGCAAATTAGCCTTACTTAACCTTTTTCTTGGGTAATATTTTTGTGTGTATTATGTTGTGTACTGTTACCACCTGTATCTCAGAAATGTTTTCATGCTTTTGTTTCATATTTTCAGATTTGAAGGGAAGGGACATAAGATAAATAACATATTATACAGGATTTTTTTCTTGTGCATAAATTATGCAAGTTAGCCTTACTTAACTTTTTTTCCAGGTATTTGGATGCTTCCAGTAAAACCACAGAAATATGGGAAATATTGGGACTAGTTTGTTGAGTTGTTCCTTTGATATCCATATTTGTTTGGGTTTTCTGGAGAAAATATCAATATATTTCACAGTAATCCACCTACCATGGGGGATGATTGTCTGATCGCTGGCGATCGGCGTCACACTTGTTTATGTAGGGTTATGGGTGTTCGTTTGCTAAGCCTATGGTACTCTGGAAGTATGGTAGTGGTTGGATCGAATGGTTGCAGCTACTCAGGCTGCCACCATTGTAAATAAAAATGCCAAATATGTACTTTTGTCACTGAACTAGTAAAAGCATCAGTACAGTCAAAATTATTGGATGCTAAAGGAGATTGATATCATGTAACTGTCAGATAGAGATAAATTTAGCATAGTGTCAACAACTGAACAACCAATCACCAGGCAACCAGAAGATTATTTCTCAACCAAGGGAAAAACAACATCCATTTCCTCAAAGCACAAATGGTTTTGTCTCAAACGTTATGACAATAATATAGACAAACATGAAGCCTGTACAAACTACATTATATGTGGTATGGGCCATTCATACTTCTGACATTGAATGCAGATAATGGTGTTTGCTGGAAATTCCTCGGCAATACTAATATTTACACACTGAGAGATTGATGTATATTCTTGAATTCACAATGAGTGGGCAGTCAACATGAGTAAACATTCTCTTTTATTATCGACATAAAACTTCATTGAATCGAGTCATTCCATCAAGAAGAACAAAAGCTAGGCAGGCTGTTGTTTACAAGTCTCTCATTTGCCATCCACTGATAAATTCCCTTTTTCTAGCTGTTCTTACAGATTACTGAGGCTTTAATAAGATTTTTGTTTGTTCTGTATACTAATGTTTTTCTTTAGATGTATTGGTCAGTGTATTGATAGCAAATGGATCTGAACTGTTTTGTTTTGAGGAGACCAATGCACTGGAAAATAGAGAAATAATGTTCTAGATGTTTATACCATGTCCCCTCCATTGGTAGAAGCTACTTTTAGGATTTAACGTGCCTTTTAATATTTCTCTACATATATCCCTGTCAGGGATTCTTCTACCCTCTTTGGGAAAGTGTCCGGGGCCCATGCCATTGGGAAAACTCACGTTGTAAAGGCTCAAATTGGGATTTATTGTTTGGGAGAAGAAACACGCAAAGAATAAGAAATGTTACCTTCATATTGAACTGAGAACATTAATACAGAAGCTACTGCATGTATAGTACATGTAATGCATTTTATAATAGTCACATAAAATAATGATCAGTTTCTATAATCTCTTTCAGATAAATTGTTCTTATACTATTAATGATGAAGATACAATGTATTTAAGCAATAGTCCACATCCTGTGGCTTTGCAGTTGTGTCTAGGCAAACCTTGGCTGTCTATATAGGCAGCCATGACTTTCCCAGAAACAAGTGACAAGGTTCCTCAGATGTAACTTGCAAACATATCTAAAAACTGCCTGTTGGGAAATCTATTTTTGTTGCAGTAAGAAAAGAAGTGATGAAAGTCAAAATTTGACCTTCAAGAATTAAAGAAGAATTAAATATTTTTATTTGAATGAGGACTGAGATTTAATTTCTCTATGTCCTTCATTCTCCTGCATACAGTAAAATATCCGTGCTTGGTAGAACATGAGGGTGCACAGTAGCTCATTCCTTGCTGCATTGAACTTTAAACAGAAAGGTCGCCACTCCGCTCCTGACCTATGCCATCTGTGCTGTCTTTGGACAAAACAGTTAATCATGATTGCCTCTGTGGAGGCACAGTGTCACTGTGAATAACTAAGGCATACTACATGTTGATCATACTACATGTTGATGGTGCCCTTTCCTTCAAATGCTACTAACTATGCTTGTGTCAGGTTAGTAAGTTGGTGATTCTGACATCTGCTTGCCACTGCTTGGTGGTTCTCTGTGTTTTCCAACGTCATCTTCCTCATTATTCTGTCATTTTTATATGCCTGTTTGAAAAACAAGACATATTATAGTATAGCATTGTCCATCCATCATCCGTCTATCTGTTCACTTTTGGTTTTCAGATGATAACTTTGGCTATATGTGATATCTATTCTTTGCAGCAGCAATATGACTAGATTTTATGAAAAATTCAAGAAAATACTTAACAGTTCATGTGTTAGAATCATTATTTGAAGTTGCAAATGTACATACAAGGCATGTCAAAGTACCGCCAGTACCAACATAACTGGTACCGGGATGGGACAGAGCCTGTCTTGCCAAAACCGGTACCGGGACAAATCACCAATTGGATAACATATTGCAATCAGATGGCAGAAATTCGCATTCAAACCACGCCAGTCCCCAAGATCGCAAGACAAACATGGCATCATCCAATTATTCTGTGCTGACATCAAAGTTATCATAAAGCACGAAGATCGTGCTTTATGATGACTTTGATGTTACCACAGAATAATTTCTTTCCAGTGTCTATGATGCAATGTATGAAAACTTAAAATGGTCGGCCTTATTGAGATTGTGGTGTAGAAGAACATGCACCTGTAGAGTGTTTTGATTTGTTCATTCACAAATAAGTGTGCCATACAAGATTATCAGCCTGTTTACCCTCGTTCTATTAGGAATTTCCCCATAAAATAATTTTGTCCCGGTGTAGCAGGATATCTTCTCCTCCCCCTGGATATCTTCCCCTACCTCAAAAATAAAATATGAAAAGAACTGAACAAAATGATAAGGATAAGAACATTTATTTATGGAATTTTCATTGAAATTAACACAAAAAAGTGGTTCAACTCTTTAATATATACATGACCAGGGAATAGAAAATAGGCAATCTCAGAAGCAACTATTTCACAAATATCAATAGGTTTTTTTACACCGTGGAGCCAGCCATAACAAAGTCCAAACAATGGCTGCAAAAGGTTCTATGAATGTCTGTTGGGAGTTTGACATGGGTGGGGAGAGATATCCAGGCCTGGTTATCTTCCCCCCCCCCCCCACCCATGTCAAAAAGTATAGAACAAATTAAAAACAGTTTCAACTTGGCTTATACCATTGAATAGTGACCAGTGAATTGAAAATTGGCAATCTTAGAACCTTTCCAGCAATTTGGGGACTTTTCCGAACACGTGGATAGGGTTGGGGTGGGGGAGATGTCCAAGCTGCATATCACCCACCCCTACCCCATCCACATGTTCGGAAAAGTCCCCAAAATTGCAGGAAAGGTTCTAAGATTGCCTATTTTCAATTCACTGGTCATTATTCAATGGTATAAGCCAAGTTGAAACCGTTTTTAATTTGTTCTATACTTTTTGACATGGGTGGGGGAGGAAGATATATATTAAAGAGTTGAACCACTTTTTTGTGTTAATTTCAATGAAAATACCATAAATAAATGTTCTTATCTTTATCTTTTTGTTCAGTTCTTTTCATATTTTATTTTTGAGGTGGGGGGAAGATGTCCAGGGTGGGTGGGGGTGGGGGGAGATAACCTAGGTTATCTTCCCCCAAAAGGAAAGATATCCAGGGGGGGGGAGATATCGTGGCACACCGGTACTGGCGGGACAAAAGCTTCAGTACCGGTACCGGTTGGAGCATAAAGGAACTAGCGGTACCGGTACAGGTACAGGTTGACATGCCTGGAACATACTCATGGTCAGAGACAGACTGGTATAAGTTGTGATGATATGGGTGGTGGGGGTGGGGGGAGATGTCATTTGTCCCCCTAATTGTTGACCTTGACCCCCATTTGCCCCACCCCTCTACACACACACTCCATTATTCAATAGATTTAAAACTGAAGACTACACATCTCTTTACTTTAACAAACTCAAAACCAGTGATTGGTTCAGACAGATTTTCATATGAAAGTTGTGTAATCATACTTGTGCTTCTTCATTTTTGATGTCCAAAAAAAGTGGAGATTTACCCCAAAAGCCATCAGAAGACTTCAATTTAACCCTTTACCCAACGTAATGTCCAAAACCAGCCAGCACTATTCTAAAAAATTGCCAATTAATTTTCATTATTTTTTTTGTTTTTTGTCCCAAAAACATAGGTTATGACTCCTCATTGGAACGAGCTCGTTGAGCTGGTTCCAACACGAGGAGTCATAACCTATATTTTTGAGACAAAAAAAATGAAAAAAATTTGTTATTCAAGAATTATTTTTGCAAGTGTCGTCTGCTTTTCATATTAGGTAAAGGGTTAAAGCACAATTCAAACTTTTTTCTGGGAAGAGAACACTCCAACCTGAAAAAAGTCTTCAAACAAATCTCCTATCATATTGCTGGAATTCATCCACATTGTCATTTGTGGACTTGCCCCCATCATAGCCCCCTCCCCATCTGTGAATCATTGTTACTTCTACTGACTGGTACAGGAGAGAGGTTCAAATAGCAATTTCATTGTGAAATCATGTTTTACTACTAAATTACAAATTAAGATCCCTGTGCAGCAATCAGAAAAAGGATTGACCAAAACAATTTCTAATTTTTTGCTAAACTTGACAAAGTCAAAATAAGCTATTGCCATCATGCCTGTTAGTCTGCGAGTCTGTTCACATTTTCCTTTAGCACAGGCTACACCCTGTAGGTCTTGACCAATCGTCATGAAATTTCATATGCAGGTTTGAGGTCATGTCTAGATGAGAACTTCCCCATTTGGTCGCGATCTGTTAACCATGATTGCTACCCGAGCCCAAAACCTGAAAACCTTTAGCACAGTCTACCGGTCGTATTTATGAAGGGATTTCATTGTAACTTTGTAGGATTACTCTGTATAATGTCTAGATGAGAACGTCCTTTTGGTCATGATCTGTCAACCTTGCCGGCTGCCCAAGCCCAAAAACCTTTAGCACATTCTACAGGTCATATTTAATATGGAGGGATTTCATTGTATCTTGGTAAGATGACTCTGTATGATGTCTAGATGAGAACTTCCCCATTTGGTCACGATCTGTCAGCTGTGACGGCTGCTCTAGCCCAAAACCCGAAAACCTTTAGCACAGTCTACAGGTCGTATTTATGGAAGGATTTCATTGTAACTTTGTAACTTACTAGGATGACACTATATAATGTCTAAATGAGAACCTTCCCTTTTGGTCACGATCGGTCAACTGTGACGGCTACAAGGGCCCGAAGCCCAAAAACCTTTAGCACAGTCTACAGGCCGTATTTATGAAGGGATTTCATTGTAACTTGATACAATGACTCGTTTTGGAATAATTTCACTGTAACATGGTAACTTTGGTTGACATACATTAACTGTGAGGTCCACATTAACCCACCCCTCAGTTCTTTAGTACAGTATACACCTCAAATTATTCTTATTGAAAACATATCATACAGAAAACAGAAATTAACATATTCTCAATTATCACAATTCTTGTCGAATTTCCTAATCCTTTCATAAACATTGAACATTATCCTTTTCATCAAACGCAACACGCAGTCAAGTTAAGCTACAGTGTCACTGACACTTTCATTTTTTTTTGGGGGGGGGGGGGAAGGAGGCTTAACCCTTTACCAACCTAACAGCCACAATTGTTAGGGCTATTTACAAAAATAATCATTCAGATTTTATCATTTTTGGTCTCCAAAATATAGAGCTCTTGACCCCTCAGTGAAATGTGCTCATTGAGCTCATTCCAGTGAGATGTCATAAGCTATGTTTTGGAGGCAAAAAACTAAAATTCGTAGTTCTTTAAAATTGTTTCTGCAATTGTCATCTACTATTCAGATTGGGTCAAGGGTGAACTGAACAACAGGTTATCCACATGGAATCCATATAACCTGTCTATAGCTTGAAGTCAGTTGTGAAATGTTGTTTCCTGCGGCATGTGATTAAGTGATATTCTTTGTAGTCTGCCACTAGCCTACAGCAGTAAGTCAGTTAATTCGTGCAGAATGAAGTTTATTGATTTGGATACAAGGGGAGAACTTGTACAATATAGTTTGTGTCTCAGAGATGTATCTATGCCATATATCTGTTTTATATCATTTTGCCATTTATTGACAAAACACTTCTAGCATGCAGGGAGATAGAACAGGCATTCTCATTTTTCTGTTGATTACAGTGAAGGGATTTTCCATTGTATGTTTCAAAAATACACTATAATTAGAGCTGACAAGATAATTGTCAAAATCATCTTGATTATCGTGGCTTGGTGCATAGAAAATCAGACATAGCTGAATCAACTTTTTGTGGTAGCAATCACGGGTAATTGACGATTGATTGAATGCTGGAATTACCCTCTAATTTGGTGATACGTTAACCACAGAACTTTTCATTGGTGATTGAGAAAAATGCCAGAGAAAATTACATTTTTAAACATGAGCATTTCATTTGGATAATTGTGTTACAATGGTTTGTTTATTTTCATGATTGAATTCCTAAATATCCATGAAGCATGCATTGAGAAAACTTGTTACAATCTTGATTTCAGTCAAAAAGCATGTTTAACCCAGTTCACCTAGAATGATAATGTTGTTTCTGTCAAAGTAAATCCAAACAATTCATTTGCCTGAACATTTGTTTTGGTTTTTAGCTCACCAGCGAGTTATGTGAGCTTATGTCATGACCCGAGGCATGTCGGCATCAACACTTGTGTTAAAGTTATTGCAAGAGTCCAGTTTGATTTTCCCACCTGTTACTATGCACCTCATACTGTTTCTATGGCTTACAATTACCCACAGATTATTACGAAGTGATATTTTTGCGAATTTTAGAGTGTTTTTGCAATGTTAGACTTCTTTGTAAGTATGGACTTGTATGAATTTCTAACCTGTTTTGCTATACATGAGTGGAGGCTACCACCGGTATGCTGTGGTTTTTATATTTCATATATGTGTTAGATGCATCAATATAAGACAACATTAACCCTTGGCCAGACATTTTCTGAGATTTTGGACTTTTTTAATGCAATGTTAGACTTTTTTGTCAGTGTTTTGCTATACATGTACATGATCGGATATTTTTTGCAGATTTGTAATAAGCCTAGGTTTATTGCATGTCATGCATTGGTGAGCTTATGGGTTGGACACCCCCCTCTTGTTTTTGTTGAAGTCAGTGAATGTTTTACATGGTTCACGCATATAATTTTTTTCTTTTTTGTTATTTTTAACCTTTTAGGCAATACTGTACCTGATTTTCTTATTAAGCATTTTGTAAATTCACTGGTGTGCTCTGGTTATGCACTGTCCTTAAGTCTGGCCTACAGATTGTCCTAATTTTGACACAACAGATGAGGGTCACAGAGCCTATCAGGCTGACCATGGTTTGGCCCAGTAGTAGGGCTGCAATGATTAATCATGATATGCTTGAACCACGATACATTGCTCACGATTCTATACATATCGTTGTTCACTATGTATTGTGATGCAATAATATACATAATATCAGGCAAAACATGTTCAAGCTGGTGTTGTGAAACCCTGTTGACATTGATAAATATCCCATCAACACAGGATTATTCATTCAGTGACCAAAAGTTGAGAAATTACCTATAATTTTCTGAATATTTATTTGATTAATCCATGATATCTTGTTTGACAGAGCTCACAGAGCTCTGTCAAACAAGATATTAGGTATTAAATTGTTCGATCATATTTTCTGAGAGGAAAGAAACCCAGAAAACAGGTCATAAAATCAAAACCTGAAATTAATGAATGCTAATGTTTATCACTTTGAGAAGTTACATATTGTGTGCATTCAAAAATTTGTAAAAGAAGGAAGCTGCTGGAAATGAATACATGTAGTTTAAAGTACATGTATTTTATAGTTGTAGTTGCATGCTATGAGAGATCATGTGTATCATGATGCATATCGTATTGTGCAGATTGAATTGTGATACATATCGTATCGTTCGTTGCAGCCATAGACTCAGAACTAGCCATTTCCTCACATTTGTGGCCCGAGAAAGTACACCGTTCAACACGATTTTGATATTGGAGGCTTGCAGAGACAGTTGGGGGATGCTTTTATTGGGAAAAGTTTTCAAATGAACTCATAATTTAGGCATATTTTCATAGTTTGGACACAGCATTTACTGTTGTAATTTGGGGAATATGAAGGCCTGAATACATGAGTCATTCTGTACCTATTTTAGAATGACAATAAAACTTACTGAAAATTCTTTTCACTGAGAAGACTTTCCAAGGATTGCCATATGTATGTTCTACTTGATGAAACAGGATAACTCTTCATAATTGCATATAATTGTCTAACATAAAACTACTTACCATATCCCTGGTATAAATTTGACTTGTTAATTGTATATGGTATAACTGTACTAAATATTTATACCCCCACAAAACGAAGTTTAGGGGGGATATATTGGAGTCAACTTGTCTGTTGTCATCCATCCGTTGCACATGTAAACCTGTGGAGCGAACTACTTCCACAGTTTTAGCTGCATTTTCATGAAACTTCACAGAAATGATCAACATGATGAGGGGAAGTGCGTGACATAATTTTTTTGCCGCTTGGTTTCAAGATGGCCAACTAGTGGCCTTATTGGATTTTTAGCTCAACTTTGACGAAGTCAAATTTGAGCTATTGTCATGGCCCGTCGTCCGTCTGTCCGTCCATCCGTCTGTCTGTCCGTCTGTCCGTACGTCAACAATTGGCTATGGCTCGGGCTAGAGGTCGTATTTATGAACCGATCTTTACGAAACTTCTTGTGTACCTTTGTTATGACCCTGGGACGGGAACGAGTGTTTTTAGGTGTGGTCCAAAATTCAAGATGGCTGCCAGCAGCCATTTTGTACCGATGATGCAAAAATCAGTTTTTTGTACAGAACTTCTGTATGAAAGTTCTGATTTGAATAAAGTTTTGTATAAATGTATAGTACAATGGGATACATCACATATAGTACGGGTTTTTTTCTCGTGCGTAAATTATGCAAATTAGACTGACTTTGATTTATTATACCCCCGCTTCGAAGAAGTGGGGGCTATATAGGAATCGCCCTGTACGTCCATCCGTCCGTCCGTCCGTACGTCTTTCCGGACATGAAATTCTTGTGTGCGCAACTCCTCCTACATTTATCAATCAATTTGGACAAAACTTTTCAGACATCATCACTACTAAGTGAACATGCGCATATTCCAAGATTTTTGATCTGCGACAATTTTAACCAGGTTTTCTCCCTTTGACTTAGATTTATTGTGTCTTTCCATCCGAACAAATTCTTGTGTGCGCAACTCCTCCTACATTAATGAACCGATATTGATGAAACCTTTCAAACATCATCTCTACTAAGTGAACATGTGCATATTCCAAACTTTTTAATCTGCGACAATTTTAACCAGGTTATCTCTCTTGAACTTTGATTTAATATGGGTTTCTACATGAAATTCTTGTGTGTGCAACTCCTCCTACATTTATCAATCAATTTGGACAAAACTTTTCAGACATCATCACTACTAAGTGAACATGCGCATATTCCAAGATTTTTGATCTGCGACAATTTTAACCAGGTTATCTCCCTTTGACTTAGATTTATTATGTCTTTCCGTTCGAACAAATTCTTGTGTGCGCAACTCCTCCTACATTAATGAACCGATTTTGATGAAACCTTTCAAACATTATCTCTACTAAGTGAACATGTGCATATTCCAAACTTTTTGATCTGCGACAATTTTAACCAGGTTATCTCTCTTGAACTTTGATTTAATATGGGTTTCTGCATGAAATTCTTGTGTGCGCAACTCCTCCTACATTTATCAATCAATTTGGACGAAAGTTTACAGACATCATCACTACTAAGTAAACATGCGCATATTCCAAAATTTTTGAGCTGTGGCAATTTTAACTAGGTTATCTCCCTTTAACTTAGATTTATTATGGGTTTCTACATGAAATTCTTGTGCGTGCAACTCCTCCTACATTTATCAATCAATTTTGACGAAACCTTTCAAACATTATCACAACTAAGTGAACATACGCATATTCCCAAATTTTTGATCTTCGACAATTTTAACCAGGTTATCTCCCTTTAACTTGGATTTATTATGGGTTTTCAAATGGGATTCTTGTGTGTGCAACTCCTCCTACATTAATGAACCGATTTTGAATACATGTTGCACATTGTAAATGTGTTTTTCCAAATGTAAACCATATATGTGTGGGCTCTTTAAGTATTCAGTGCTGTTCTGTGGAAGGCCACATGCAAATACAAATTTCAACAACAAAAAATGATCTTTATGTATACATTTCCTTATGGCCTTCGCCTACATGATCAGAAGTGCATTCCTCTAAAAACCCAAAGCGGGGGTATTAATCACCTTCAGTGATAGTTCTAGTTTAGTGTTACTTTCAGAGCTGTAAGTGCCAAGCTGCTATGGCTCGGGCTAGAGGCCGTATTTATGAACCAATCTTTACGAAACTTCTTGGGTACCTTTGTTATGACCGTGGGACGAGAACGAGTGTTTTCGGGTGCAGTCCCAAATTCCAGATGGCTGCCAGCAGCCATTTTGTACCGACGATGCCGAAATCTGTTTTTTGTACAGAACTTCCATATGAAAGCTCTGATTTGAATAATTTTTTGCATGAATGTTTAGTACCATGGGATACATTACATATATTACAGGTTTTTTTCTTGTGCGTAAATTATGCAAATTAGGCTAACTTTGATTTATTTAGTGTTACTTTCAGCACTGTGAGTGCAAATCCCAATACGGCTCGGGCTAGAGGCCGTATTTATGAACTGATCTTCACGAAACTTCTTGGGTACCTTTGTTATCACTGTGGGACGAGAAGGAGTGTTTTTGGGTGTAGTCTGAAATTCAAGATGGCCGCTAGCAGCCATTTTGTTCAAAATTAAGTGCAATCAGATTTTTGCGCAGAACTTCCAAATGAAAGATCTGATTTGAATAAATTTTTGTATGAATGTTTAGTACCATGAGATACATTACATGTAATACAGAGTTTTTCTCGTGAATAAATTATGCAAATTAGGGGTCCGGGTGGGACTTAGAAAATTTTGGACCAAAATCCAGAAATTAGTTTTTTGGTTTTTTATGCGTTTTGGTCAATTTTAAGACAAAAAAAAAAAATTTTTTTTTACACTGAAAATTTGGGGTCCGGGTGGGACTTAGAAAATTTTGGACCAAAATCCGGAAATTAGTTTTTTGTGTTTTGATGCATTTTGGTCAATTTTAAGAAGAAGAAGAAAAAATTTTAGTCTGAAAATATTTTGTTTAGGACTGAAAATTTCCACACAAAAATAATAATCTACAATGATTGGTCTTAATCTGTAGTCCATTACAGTCACTTTGTAATTCTTTTATTATTGTTGACTGGGCCAAAACAAATACTAATTCCTGTCATATTCATTATTCAGTTGTCTTGGTCACAGCAAGTACTAATTCCTGTCATATCCAAGTTGAGCTACAGAGTCATTGACTCTTTCATTTTGTATGTAAACTTGTGGAGCGAACTACTTCCACAGTTTTATCTGCATTTTCATGAAACTTCACAAAAATGATCAACATGATGAGGGGAAGTAAAGAACATAAAAAGTTTTTCCCTCTCGGTTTCAAGATGGCCAACTGGTGGCCATATTGGATTTTTTTTTTAGGTAAACTTGTGGAGCGAACTACTTCCACAATTTTAGTCAAATTTTCATGAAACATCACAAAAATGATCAACATGATGAGGGGAAGTGCGTGACATAATTCTTTCCTGCTCGGTTTCAAGATGGCCGACTGGTGGCCATATTGGATTTTTATTTTACTTAGAAAAATTGAATGCCCCTTTTCAGTCACCCACAGTAGGCGGTATGAGAAAAAAATTGAGAAAAAACAAATTCAGGTGGGGGGGCAAAAAAATCAGGGTGGGGGGTAGGGGAGTAAAAAAACTAGTTCCTCTTTGGCAGGGGGGGGGGGGGGGGTAAAAAAAATCTGTTACACTGGGCGACAGACCATCTCTAGTTGAATTAGAATTAATTACCCACCTTGAAAAGTTTCACTTGGAAATGGTGCAGACTCCAAAAGTAATCAGCCTAGGGAAAATATATTGTTTTAATAAACTTTTAAAGCATTCTACTGACATCTTGCATTATGCTGAATATTCCGGCTAAATAAAGAGGGTGATTTGATGATTTTTTTTTTCTAAAAAGTACAAGTGACTATTGGTGTGTTTTTGTTAGGAATCCCCCACCCCCTCCAAATTGTGCATATGACTGGTACTTCCCTTGTCAGTTTTTCTCTCCTATTTGTTGCATGACCCCTTGTTTTTGAGGTCAGAAAAAGTTGTTTAAAGGTCTATACTTGTCTAAAGGTCTATATTTGAATGTCAAAATTAAGGAAATGCAATTATATTTTATTACCTGAATGTTATAATAGTTGCTTATTGGAAAATATTTAATACCAAATGGACTATAGTGTAAAGCCTTGGTAACATGCTATTTTAGTGATGAGAAACTTAGCTTGAATATAGATGACAGATTATTTTTACTATCATCAAAAATCTGAAAAATGTTTTCATCCATTGTTGTCCAGAATTATAATGAATAGTTTCCACACACAGATGGGAAACAAAAATGGACAAAATATTATACTCTCTAGATTTTTAACCTTGAAAATAACCTGTTACCTATTTTCAAGCTAAATTTCCCATTACATCTATAACACCTTAACTGAAAAAAAAATTGTGATATCATCAGATATTTACACAAATGCCCACAAAATTCTGTTGCCTTCTAGGTCCCATCATTTTCAATACACATGAAATCCTCTGTATCTCCCCAGTGGGCACCCAGTAAGTGGAGCAGTGCTTGTTTACTGCAGTATCCCCTCAGGAACCCCGAGAAGTGAATCAGTACCTGTTCGCTACGGTAAACAGGCTCTGTTTTACTGGTAAAATAGGACCCAGTCACCAATGCTTGGGAGGTGCAAACCCTCTCTAAAGTGGGCAACATGGCTTATTAACACTCGCCCCTGGTCTTGAGTTGATACTCATGTTGTGTTCATAATTAGCCATTGTGCAAAAATATGTGACCTTAAACACCAATAAATAAATATAAATTTTCTGCAGTAAACAATTTCTGCTTTAATGGTAAAATAACTTTATAACTTTATCCTGGTTGTCTACATGAGGTACGATGACGTCGTGTACTAAGGCGTACTGCACGTCAATGATGCACATGTCTTCAGCTGCTGTAACTTTGCATGAGCGGAGCTTGAACAGAGTTAGAATGTTGAGCTGACAGTTGCTCGTCGATGCTCGGTGGTTCTCTCTGGGTACTCCGGCTTCCTCCACCCGTAAAACTGTCACGGTCACAGTTAGTCATTGTGCATAAGTATGTGACCTTAAACACCAATAAATAATAATAATGGTAAAATAGGATCGGGAACCAATATATGAAGTGGGCAGCAGAAATATCAACAATTAGCTAAACTTGACTTCATCCTGATGTTGTGGTCATGATGTAGCCAAAAATGCTGAAAATGATCTGAAACACCAACGAGCAAGGTGCAACAATAAGCTAAACTTGACTTCATCCTGATTTTGTGGTCATGATGTAGCCTAAAATGCTGAAAATGACCTGAAACACCAACGAGCAAGGTATCCCTCGCCAAGAAGTGGTTTACTAAAAAGGGGACAAAGTTGCTGGGGGTTGGTGGTCCATCAGCATGCAATATATATATACACCAGTCCAAAGTTGTTAAACAGATGGACAAATGGACAGATGAATTGACAAACGGATCCCATTTCTAGATCCCCCGCAGACTTCGTTTTGGCGGGGGATAAATAAATCAATCCTCTATATGTAGGCGTGTCTTGGCTGACTAAAAGCATCATCCATGGTACTTAACAATGTAACATGAGTTAATGGCAATACTGCATGTTTGGGCACCTGTTCTGTTGCAGAAAAAGTGATCAGATTTGGAATTTGGCCTTTAAGGGTTAAACCAGTGATTATCGAGGTCAAGATTTTCTTTTCTTTTGTTTGTGAATTTGAGATTCTGACAATTCAAGGCCACTGTTGGTGTGTCTCTTTGTGAATTTTGACTTTCTCCACCTGTAAAACTTTCTTCCACAAAAGTGCCCAAGTTATTGAGTGTGTTGTAAAATCTAGTACACAAACAGCTGCTCATTTGAGCTCTGTTTAATAGTCTTGAACTTTTGTGCAGCTTGTTGATTCCTACCACGACCCTCCTTTTATTTGCATCACTCCTCATGTATGTTTAGTTCCTTACTATAAAAGGGCATCACAAGAGAGTCAGATTTATCTTTCATAATGCATTGACTGAGATGCTGGCACTTTGCAAAAATGATTTTTTTTCTTGGCGGTAACATGGAAGCCATATATGGTAAAAATAACATTGAAGTTGATGCAACTAATTGATTTAATTATTGACTACCACTCTCCATGGGAATCCTAAGAAGTAATCGAAGCTTGTACTTCATGGAGGATTACTTCTTTTTAATTTGAAAAGTAGGATAGGGATTCTGAAACTAAATTTTAAAATTAGCCACTTATTGGTTTGTTTTTTTGTTTTTCTTTCTTAATATAAGTGCAAATGATGAGTGTGACATAAACCTCCAATGAGTAAATAAATTGACTGCATGGCCCCAAGGGGACATGGTGGCTTAGCAGGTAGAGGTGCAGGCTGCAAGCCGAGAGGTCCTCGGTTCGAATCCCACCTGCTGCACTCGCCTGGTGCCCAATGGGGGCATGGTGGTATTGTGTACTGAGGCGTACTGCACGTCGATGGTGCACTTTTCTTCAACCATTGCTAACCCTGCTTGTGTGGAGTTAGTATGTTGGGGAGCCTGACAGTTGCTCGGTGGTTTACTCCAGCTTCGTCCACCCATAAAACGGTATGACACGAGGTGACCTTGGCTGTTGAAAGTGTCGTTAAACCCCAATAAATAAATACATGGTATCAAATTACTTTTACAGTATCAGGGAAAAAAATTCTCAAAAAATAATCACATGTCCCACCAAGATCATTCATCAGTTAAGTGTAGTAGATTGCAGAAATTCACAACAGTTTTCTCATTTCAAGGCTGTTCATGGTAGAGCATTTACAAGAGGTCATAAATCTGATCTTTAATTTTTTTTTAGTGTTTGAGAAAAATAGAAACAAATAGTTGTTGTTAAAATGGGGCATGTCAATTATAACCTCTTCCCTCACATGTTGATTGGTCGAGTTATGTTAACAACCGAGACCTATGGTTTGGCGATGGTCAGTGTGCATCCGGGAATCCTCGTACTGTTAGTGCAATAACTTGAACAAACGTTCTTTGATTTGACTAATATTTGCCATACACTTTTTTTGCAATAATATCTCAAGCAGGTTCGAAAACTGCCCCGATTTATTGTTACAGAGTTATGGGCCTTAATTTGTCAATTTTTATGAATTTGCAAGAATATCTCAAACATGGTCAAGAACAGGCCTGGCCCAATTTTTCGTTACATAGTTATGGGCCTTAATTAGTCAATGTTTACAAATTTTTTGTTTATTTATTGGGGTTTAATGACACTTTTAGTCGCCAGAGTCTTAACATGTCTGACAGTTTTGTGGGTGGGGAAATCCTGGGTGCCCAAAGATAACCACAGAGTAGTGGCGAGCAACTGTCTGACTCACGAACTTACCAGGCACAAGCAGTGTAAGCACCTTCAATGTGCAATACACATCGCCACCGTGCCTCCATGTGGGCAATTAAGATTAATTGTCCTGCACAAGAACACAACACTGATGACTAGGGCCAGGATCAAGCTTGAAAATAATCAGACTGTCATCAACAGAATGAGCTCCCCAGAGGGTGAATTTGGTGCAGGGTTGCATCACTAAATTTACCCTCTGAATCAAGATCTCAAGCCTAAACAGAAAGAGGTACCCAGAGGATAAATTTGCCCACTGTTTGAGACAGCATCAGCAAATTCACCCTCTGTAGACCTCAGTCTGCAAACGACAGATTGCTTATTTCCAGGCTTGGGCAGGATCAAACTGTTGACCTTCAGTTGCATGTCCAATGTTCTAACCAATGAACCACTGCAATCCCTCACTTGTCACATGCCTTATATCGTGCTCATCCCATCTTAACATGATAATATCTTCAACTGCGGTCAGTACAATATAGAATAAAAAAATATGTTATATTAATTGTGGAAGAAAAGCAATGAGTAGTTTTTTTTTTCCACAGGAATCTCTGGAAATGAAACAGTGCTTGTTTACTGGTAAAACAGGACACAGTAACCAACACATCCACAGGGGACCCTGGGATAGAAGCAATGTTTGTTTACATTAGTAAACAAGTTGTTTTACTTGTAAGATAGGACTCAATAACCAATGTATGCGGTGGAAGTCCTCTAAAGTAAACATTTGTATAAACGATTGGCTTAATCTGACTTTATACTTTGTATTGTGCAAAAGATATAGCCATACAGTTTGGCGGCCGTGGATTGGTCACTTCCCACGAGTTGGCAATATTTCCACAGTTGCAATAATATTAGATTCCAAACACTAATTATAGGAATAATCCTCAAAAATTTAATTAATGAAGCACCACATACAACCTAGTGCTTCATTAAGTAAATAAAATTTTATTGATGATGATTTTTATTACGTGGTAAACGCATGCATGGGCATCGCTGCCCACGCATGGATTACGACCACTCCACAACGACTGTACAACTACCAAAGTTTTACTTTATACAAGTGCAGAGGTCGCGATATAACTGACATAAAGTAAAATAAGACCGTAGATGACTGAATGCACAAAAATCACCAAATTGGTTTGTTTGTTTATTGGAGTTTAGTGGAAATTTCAACAGTCATGGTCACATCGTGTCAGGACAGTTTTATGGATGAAGGAAGCCTGAGAACCCAGAGAGAACCACTGAGCAATGGTGAGCAACTGTCAGACTCTCCAACTCTCTAACTCTGCACAAGCAATAACAGTAGTTGAAGGCAGGTGCATCATCACCACCCTCCCCTTCCAACTGGCTGTTGAAAGTGTCATTAAACTCCAATAAATAAATAAATAACCACGATTCCCCCACATTGGCAATCTGGATCAAGTGTCTTGCCCAAGGACATAACTAATGATCTTCCGATACTCAGCAATCAGAATCTGCCAATTGTGGGTAATTGGAGGAAAATTGTACCTTGTAGTTGAATATCAGTTTTTTCCAATTTTTGAAAAAACATTGTTCATCATTTCAGCATTCTGTATCCCCCATTTCAACGTGCTGTACTAATCTGTATCCCGAATTATTATACCCCCGCTTCGAAGAAGTGGGGGCTATATAGGAATCGCCCTGTACGTCCGTATGTCCATCCATAGTCTTTCCGTCCGAACAAATTCTTGTGTGCGCAACTCCTCCTACATTAAAGAACTGATTTTGAAGAAACCTTTCAAACATCATCACTACTAAGTGAACATGCGCATATTCCAAAATTTTTGATCTGTGACAATTTTAACCAGGTTATCTCTCTTGAACTGTGATTTAATATGGGTTTCTACATGAAATTCTTGTGTGCGCAACTCCTCCTACATTTATCAATTAATTTCCTTATGGTCTTCGCCTACATGATCAGAAGTGCATTCCTCTAAAAACCCAAAGCGGGGGTATTAATCACCTTCAGTGATAGTTCTAGTTTGGGTAGATACATGGCTGAAAGAAATAAATGATTGCTAATGCTGCATAAAAGAAAAAAGGAGTCCCAAGAGTTGCTCGATATTAAATATTAATATAAAAAATTTTTCAGAAGCATATTGTTGTCAGCTCATTTCAAAATAAGGGGCACTTTAATTTTTTCACTTGTTTCAAACACATCATTCAGACAAAAATTGATAAATCAGCCCTGCATAAAAAGTATTTTAGAATCCTAAACTAAATATTCTACGAAGGTTAATGACTTAAGTTTGACAATCACATCTTTCAATTTTTCTTTCACTTGGAATTCTTCGTAATATACCCACTGACTGTGATTCGCATTGTTTAAATATAGGAACATTTTTTCTGGTTTCCATACTTTGATGTCATGCAACCAATAAGTACAGTCAATGAAATGTTTCAGTTGATAAAAGAAGAGGGAATTCCCTGCAGAATTCATGAGATGGAGAAATATGGCAGTTCTATTGGTCAAGAACCAAATTGGAGCCCTTGAAAGTTTCCAAATTGTTCAGTGTGTTGACAAACTTGTAATTGTGTCCCAAAAAAACAGTCAATTCGTTCAATAAATTTTAACGTATCAGATCTCTCATCCACACTCACGGCAACTTGTTTTATTGCCACAGTTAAAAATCCACATTCTGATGAAATTCAAAGTTGTTTACCTGTTATGAGTACTTCCCTCTGTAAAGTTGTATGTTGTTTTGATCCGATGGAAATGGTTGAACCTCGAGACTGTGGCTGTCAAGACCAGATCATGACATGGATACAAATTACACCCAGTGAATTGAATAATTACCTAGTTGACCTTGTATATTTTTTGTTTACCACCAGTCAACTTGAAAGATGCATGGCAATTTCTGCCTTTCCAGGAGTCTGTCGTGAATTTTGAATGATGTGATTAGTCAGGTTTCTTCGGCAAACCTCAGGCATGCTGTAAGGCTCAGGAGCAATGGCCCTCCACAAAACAACGAACCTGAATGAAACTAGCTCCTGATTATGTGTTTATCGCTTTTATCATCACTTTGAGCATCAGCTTTGAAAAATGGATCAAACATACTGAGTCTGGTGGGGCTGTTTGAGTGTATTTTACTTCATTTCAGTAGAATTTCTCCAGCAAACGGAATCACTTTCATGATCAACCCATTATGGTGTCAAACAATTGGCAATCAGTTCACAATCCTTTTTCACAAGTGGTACATCACTAGACACAATACAGTTACTGCTGGTCTGGATTGAACCATCGTCCTTTCAGTTTGGAAATCCAATGCTCTGATGCTGATGACTGAGCACCAAATTGATGTAGAGGATCAGTAATAATTAAACTCTCAACCCACCAAGTATTTTCTTGAATTTCTTATAAAATCAAGTCATGGCTGCTGAATTCAGTCGTGTTTGAAAAAAAAAATCTTTGATAGGATGATGACTCCTATTTTGGGGTGTATTTTATTAACCCTTTACCAAACAGCTTTTTTAAAAAATAAATTAAATTTCACATTTTTCCACAAAAAAAAATTCTCACAAGTTTTCAATAAAACCATACAAATATGGATCTTATTAGAACTGGCGCGATGAGCCGGTTATGATGGTATCCATATTTGTATGACATTTGTAAGATATTTTTGGCTGTGATAGGCTCATTTTGGCCACAATGTTAGGTAAAGAGATAGTGTAAGGTAAAGGATTATCACATCAGCTTGGTAACAGAGTATGTTTGTACCATTCAGGTAAAGCAGTATGCAAAGTGTTAATCTCTCAGCCCTGTAGGGCTGTAGGATTAAATTATTACTCTATTGCTCGTTCCTCTTACAGAAAATAGATTAGTCCATTTTACGCATTTGGTTGTAATATTGTTTGTTAGTTACACAGTTTGTTTGTGATCTTATCTTTCATATAAATGGGGAGTGTGTGATTCGGAGATTCAGTCCAGCTATAAATTCAAGCTTTGATTATCTCTTTTGACATGCAATGCAACTAGAAAGTTTCCATTGCACAGGTGGGGCTTCCCATCTTGGGACAGGTTTGTGTGCTGTTAAGGCAAATATGATGTCGTAAGTTCAGTTCTGGCCAAGAGCAAAAAGAGCAACGCTTCAGCCCAAAAAGGAATAACTTAATCTACAGTAACCACCGTCCAGTCTCTTAGAGGGTTAATCCTTAAATGTCCATACAGATACAAATGACATATTGCTTTGGAAGTATATTCTTTGTTGCGAACTCAACTGGTAGGCTGCATTTATTAGTCTGTGTGGAACACACAAACTATTGTTTTTCTACAGTTTCTTTTGCTTTTCTTTTTAGCTCACCAGACTGAATGTCAGGGTGAGCTTTAGTGATCACTCTTCATCCGTCCCCCGTGAACATTGTTTTTCCGACTTCTCCTCCAAAACCTCTGAACCGATTTAAGTGAAATTTGAGAAGATTATTTGTTATGACATCGCATTTTGATTTTGTTTAAATCAAGTTGCCTTGCCCCTGGGTAGGGCCACGCCCTATAAGTGTTCTTAAATCTTAAATGAAAGTGTCAATGACACTGTAGCTCAACTTGTTAAGACATGTACATGTATAGTATGTGACACAGCAATGACAAACATCTAGGTAATGACCTGATAACAAAGGTACATATAAAATATTGTAACAGTCTGTACATAAATACTGACCGTAGCCTGTAACAAATGTATAGGTAAAGTATTGTAAAGGTGGGTGACAGTCAGATAGTAAACTAGAAAAGAAATCTTGGAGTCCCAGAGTGGGTCTGACTGAACCCCAAAATATTTGTTCTCATAGCACAGTGATAACAAAGGCACCCCAAAACACACTCGTTTCTGCCCCAAGGTGAAAACAAAGGTACCCAAGAAGTTTCGTGAAGATCACTTCATAAATACGAGCTGTATAGAAGTTGTGACAAAAAACTGATAGGACCTAATTTCGGTACAAAATGGCCACTGGCAGCCATCTTGAATTTTGGACCACACCCAGAAACACTCGTTCTCGTCCCCAAGGTGATAACAAAGGTACCCAAGAAGTTTCGTGAAGATCAGTTGATAAATACAGCCTCTAGCCCGAGCTGTATTGACATGTGCACTTACAGTGTATAAGTAGCACTGAATAAATCAAAGTTCATCTAATTTGGATAATTTCTGCACGAGGAAAGAACCCGTACTATATGTGATGTATTCCATGTTACTAAACATTCATACAAAAATTTATTCAAATCAGAACTTTCATACAGAAGTTCTGTACAAAAGACTGATTGCACTAATTTTGGTACAAAATAGCTGCTGGTGGCCATCTTGAATTTCGGACCACACCCCAAAACACTCGTTCTCATCCCACGGTAATAACAAAGGTACCCAGGATGTTTTGTAAAGATCGGTTCATAAATACGGCCTCTTGCCTGAGCCGTATAGAAGTTGTGTACAAAAAACTGATTAGACCTAATTTCGATACAAAATGGCCACTGGTAGCCATCTTGACTTTTGGACCGCACCCAGACACTCTCGTTCTCGTCCCCAAGGTGATAACAAAGGTACCCAAGACGTTTCGTGAAGATCGGTTCATAAATACAGACTCTAGCCTGAGCCGTATTGACATGTGTACTTACTGTGTGTAAGAAGCACTGAAAAAATCAAAGTTCATCTAATTTGCATTATTTCTGCACGAGAAAAAAACCCGTATTATATGTGATGTATCCCATGGTACTAAACATTCACACAAACAATTATTCAAATCAGCGCTTTCATATGGAAGTTCTGTGCAAAAATCTGATTGCACCTAATTTTGTACAAAATGGCTGCCATCGTCCATCTTGAATTTTGGACCGGACCCCAAAACACTCGTTCTCATCCCACGGTGATACCAAAGATACACAAGAAGTTTCGTGAAGATTAGTTCATTAATACCGCCTCTGGCCCGAGCCGTATTGGCATTTGCACTTACAGTGCTGAAAGTAACACTAAATACATCAAAGTTAGTCTAATTTGCATAATTTATGCACGAGAAAAAAACCTGTATTATATGTGATGTATCCCATGGTACTAAACATTCATACAAAAAATTATTCAAATCAGCGCTTTCATATGGAAGTTCTGCGCAAAAATCTGATTGCACCTAATTTTGTACAAAATGGCTGCCAGCGGCCAACTTGAATTTCGGATCAGACCCCAAAACACTCATTCTCGTCCCACGGTCATAACAATTGAAGGTACCCAAAAAGTTTCATAAAGATCGGTTCATAAATACGGCCTCTAGCCCGAGCCATATTGAATTTTTGACGGACAGACTTTCGACTGGCCATGGCATAAGCTCAAATTTGGCTTCACCAAAGTTGAGCTAAAAATCTTCTCATGAACCAGCAGTAGCGAGGCTTGATATTTGGTGTGCTCCTTCCTTTTGAGGTGTAGAATCAGATTTGTTCAAGAGAAGTTCGAGGGGCTATATTTGCCATTGTTATGGGAGGGGCAAGAATTTTGGCCCCGCCCAAAATTTCTGTTTTCCAAACTGAGAGGCTGATTTGAACCAAATTTGATGTGAGGGCTTATTGGGTCATAAGTACTTAATTTATGCCCCCAAAAATGTTCCCGTCGCCCCATGGAACCGCAGGAGCTAAAAATAGAAAAAATTTAAAATGCCCATATCTCCAAAACTACACTGCACTGAGAATTTTTATTTGGTGTGAACCATCGGTTTTATCATAGGGTACTTTTCTGGGACTTGAAAAAGTGCCGAGTCATCATTTTTAATACTGGGGTAATGGGAAAAACATTAAAGAATCTTCTCCCAAACAACTGCTCCAAAAGCTTTCATATTTCACATATAACATCTTTTGAAGACTGCTTCGCATATTTGTTGAAATCAATTCCCTGGGTCCATATTTGAGCTCTCTGTGGTAGCCCAAATGTTCAGATTAGTGCAATATGATGAATATTCTTTAAAAAAAAATTTTCTTCTTCAGATCGACCAATCAGAATCCTTTGATAATTGGTATGCAGCATCCTTAGGGTGTGAGATTCAAGATTGTTCAAGCCAAGTCCCAGGGTTCATATTTGGGCTCCCTCTGGAAGCCCGAATTTTAACTTAGTTCAATATGAGGAATATTCAGATCGACCGATCAGAATCTTTTGATATTTGGTATAAGCTTTTCTTTGGAGGGGCAGATGCAACTTGTTCAGATCAGTTTCCTGGGTTGATAATTGGGCTGCCATGTCGGGTAAGCGCCCTGGGGCCTCTAGTTTATTTTTCTCTTTCTTCTTTTTCCTGTTATTCTGTCTTCTATGCACTTCCTTGTCCACATGATAACTCAAATATGAATCTTAGTGTTTTTGCTTTTTGGCATACTGATAGACAGTCACTAGTACTTGGCCACTTATTTTGTTCTGACTCCTGGGGCATTGGGGGTGTCCACTTTGTTCATTGCAGAAAATTGCATCCTCTTAGCTTCACAATTTTATAAGCTATATGAATTTCATAAATTAATTTTGCACAATTAACTTTTTATTGAACCTACAACTAACAATAGGCCTCATCATGCATCAAATTTGAGTGATAAAATGTGATTGATTTATAAATTCTTTCCGCACCACATACTCACAACTCTGTTATCAAAGTCTTTTCAAATAAAATTATGGAACATATACAGAACAATGATCAGAAAAGTAATGTTTAGAGAAGAAATGCACAGGTTGGAGAAATTTGCGTATTGATTATCTTGCTGGTGTGTTCTGGATCATTGAAAAGTGTATTGATTAATGAACAATTAAGATAAACCACATCAGCATAAGGAATTCACTAGTGCTTTTTGTATATTATAGTATGCACCCACTCAAATGGCAAATGTCACACAATGTTGTTAGATATATGAATTTATTCCACCTCAAAGTGGCTTATCCAATCGGGAGTCATAAACAGAAACCAGGACTCCTGCAATATCACATTAAAATGTCAACCCCACCTGATGTTAATTATCTGTTTGGCAAGTATCCACATTTTGTTTTTCACTGAGATATATATTTTTTACTTTTTTCTTTCAAATTGTTGAGAAATTAACAGAAAATTCACATTAACTTGCTGTATTTATTAAATAATGTAACTCAACAGAAGAATCGTTAGTCTGATCAAGTTACACACACGTCCTGCCCTTTTAATTGGAAACCCAATACAAATTTTCTTTTAATCAATATAATCAGTTGCAAGAATACACTTTCACTAAAAGAGTTTCCCGTGGTTCCAGACTATCAGCCAGTCACCTGTTGCGTCCAGCTGATTCAGCCAATGCCAGAAATGCACTATTTTCTTTGGTAGTGGTTGAACTCGACATAATTGCCAATTAGGTCAGTCCCTTTGTTTAAAATTTTAGATAATCTCCATCAAGGTTGCAGTGCACGTAATTATCAACAAATTCTTAATTCTTGGAAATTTTACCCTCCAATGTCCCCAAAACTCTCCACCAATCCACTTCTGAGTCTTTTGCAACAATGGCCTTCTTATCTGCCCATATCCTCTTTTCATGTATATATCTTTATATCTTTCATATATTCATATTTTATATTTTTCATTTTGTTTAACCAGTTAATTGTGTCTTAGCAAATCGGTTAATTTTTACCCCATTGCGTAATCAATTTTGTAAAAAATGCCTTTTTGGGTATGTAATAAACTGTGGTTACATACTACAAAGCAAGTGTAATTTTTAGCTCACCTGACTGAAAGTCAGGGTGAGCTATTCTGATCACTTTTCGTCCGTCGTGAAGGTCGTGTTTGGGCCTTTTTCTCCCAAACCACTGGCCGCATATTAATGAAATTTCATATGAGTAAGGGTTATATAAGGGCATTTTGATTTTTTGTCAGATTAGGTTTTGGCTCATATTGAGCAGAGGGATGGGGCAAAAATGTTCTAATTCTTAAAAAATCTTCTCAAGAACCATCAATAGCAGAGACTTGATATTTGGTATGCAGCTTCCTTTTGAGGTGTAGACTCAAGTTTGTTCAAGAGATTGTTCAAGAGAAATTCGAGGGGCTATATTTGACGATGTTAAAGGAGGGGCAAAAATTTTGGCCCCGCCCCAAATTTCTATTTTCCAAACCGCGAGGCTGATTTGAACCAAATTTTACGTGAGTGCTTAATGGGTCATACATACCTAATTTATGCAGAATTTTTTTTTCCCATAGCCCCGTGGGAACCACAGGAGCTAAAATAAAAATAGAAAAAAATTAAAACACCCATATCTCGAAAACTGCACGGAAATGAGAATTTTTATTTGGTGTGAAGCTTCCTTGGGACCAGCAGAAAGGATTGGTCAAAAAAAATTAACATCGGTTTTATCATAGGGTACAGTTTTTTTCAAAGTCCCGAGTCAGCACTTTTTAACACTGTAGGCAATGGGAAAAACATTAAAAAATCTTCTTCTCCAGATCCAGCAGGCAGAATCATTTGATATTTGGTATGCAACATTGTAGGGTGGATCTGATTCAAGTTTGTTCAAATTGGCCCCCTGGGTTCATATTTGGGCTCAGTATAGGAGCCCGATTTCGAACTTAGTGCATTTCAGGCAAATTTCTTAAAAAATCTTCTTCTCCAGATCCAGCAGGCAGAATCTTTTGATATTTGGTATGCAACATTGTGAAGTGGATCTGATTCAAGTTTGTTCAAATCGGCCCCCTGGGTTCATATTTGGGCTCAGTATAGGAGCCCAAATTTGAACTTAGTGCATTTCAGTCAAATTTCTTTGAAAATCTTCTTCTCAAGATCCAGCAGGCAGAATCTTTTGATATTGGGTATGCACCATGCTAGGGGGGTGAGATTCAGTTTTGTTCAAGCCAAGTCCCTAGGTTCATATTTTGACAACTTAGTTCAAAATTAGGAATTTTCTTTAAAAATCTTCTTCAGATCCAGCAGATGAATGCTTTTGATATTTTTTATGCAGCATCCTTAGGGGGTAAGATTCAAGTTTGTTCAGGCCATGTCCCTAGGTCCATATTTGGGCTCATTGTGGGAGCTTGAATTGTAACTTAATTCAAAAAATTTTCTTTAAAAATCTTCTTCTTCAGATCCAGCAGTCGGAATGTTTTGATATTTGGTGTGCAGCATCCTTAGGGGGGTGAGATTCAAGTTTGTTAAAGCAAGTCCCTGGGTTCATATATGGGCTCCCTGTGAGAGCCCGAATTATAACTTAGTTCAATATGAGGAATATTCTTTAAAAATCTATTTTTTAGATCCACTGGTCAGAATCTTTGGATATTTGGTAGGAGGCTTTTCTTAAGAGGAGCAGATGCAACTTGTTGAAATCAATTCTCTGGGTTGATATTTAGGCTACCATGTCAGGTGAGCGCCCTCAGGCCCCCTGGGGCCTCTTGTCTTATTTTAGTCATTTGCAGCCTGCTCCGAATCTGAATCAGCAGTACTGGAATCCATACATTCATTTTTTCTTTCAACTTCAGTGTCCATATCAGATGTTCCAACTAAATAACCGTCCCCCACATCATTTTTCGATTCACTATCTAAAGACGATAAATCATTATCAGATTCCAATACCAATGCGCATTGCAAAACTTCATCTTCAGACAACTGCTTTTTCTTAGACGCAGACATTTTAGCATAAAAGTCAGCAGGAAATAGCAGTCAGGTGACTCGGAAACAAAACAAAACTGGCGATAAATTATAAATAGAACAGCTTGCTCAGGAATTCCCATATGACGTAGTTTGGTGCTAAATTTATAAGACGAAAATAGCGAAGGAAGAATGACAACCCTGTGTGGAGAATGACCAAACCTGTGCATAACTGGTTCATGAACGTAACAGGTTCACTGTGGATTCTCTCATGACGTAGCTGGATGCTATAGTTATACCATGGATATGTCCGTCTTATGCATTAGTATAGAGGTTACATGGGACGGATATATCCATCATACACAGTTAAGTAGGTAAATTTTGTGTTTTTTCGGCTTTGCTATCGCATAGAAGACATAAAATCATTAAATGGCAGCTTAGTCCAATTTCATTCTATCCACTCTTATGTTGTTTTTTCGTCCCAGTGCCTAATTTTATGTTGGTTAATAAAGTATTTCTTTGAATTCCTGCAGAGTTGTGATTTATTGTTTAGAAAAAGGAAAAATAAACAGAATTTTCAGTTGACCAATTTTTAGCTCAACTTGACAAAGTCAAGCTGAGCTATTGCCATCACTTCTCGTCCATTGGCATACGTACGTACGTCCACAATTTCCTTTGGCACACCTCACAGGTTGCATTTATAAGATCGCTTTGAAATTTGGTATGCTTGTTTGGGGTGACCTCTAGATGGGAGCTATCGATTTTCTTCAATTTCTGTCAGAAAATGTTGCCGCGGCCAACGTTCTTAGAGCTTAGTTTAGTCAGACCTCAATATTTCCCTTTGGCACGCCGTACAGGGCACATTTTTTATCAGATCGGTTTGAAACTTAGTATGCTTGTTTGGGGTTACCTCTAGATGGAAGCTATTGATTTTCTGCGATATCTGCCATAAATGTTGCCGCTGGCAACAACCTTGGATGAACTTAGTGCAGTTATGCATCACAATTTCCTTGCAGGGCACATTTATTATCAGATTGCTTTGAAACTTGGTATGCTTGTTTGGGATGACCTCTAGATGGGAGCTATCAGTTTGCTTCAATTCCGTCAAAAAATGTTGCCGCTGGCAATGTTCTTAGAACTTAGTTTAGTCAGACCTCAATATTTCCCTTTGGCACACCCTACAGGGCACATTTATGATTGGATTGCTTTGAAATCTGGCATGCTTGTTTGGAGTGACCTCGAGATGGGAGCTATTGATTTTCTTCTGTTTCCATAAAAAAATGTTGCTGCTGGCAACAACCTTTGAACTTAGTTTAGTCAGGCATCAATATATTCCTTTGGCATGCCCTGCAGGGAACATTTATGAGCAGATCAGTTTGAAACTTTGTATGCTTGTTTGGTGTTACCTGTAGATGGGAGCTGTCGATTTTCTCCGATTTCCATCAAAAAATGTTGCTGCTGGCAACAACCTTTGATGAACTTAGTGCAGTTATGCATCAATATTTTCCTTTGGCACACCCTGCAGTGCACATTTTTGACCAGATCACTTTGAAACTTGGTATGCTTGTTTGGTGTGAGCTCTAGATGGGAGCTATTGATTTTCTTACATTTCTGTCAAAAATAGTTGCCATTGGCAATGACCTCTGATGAACTTAGTAAAAAGTTAGTGCAGTTATGCATCAATATTTCCCTTTGACACACTCTGCAGGGCACATTTATGATTGGTTTTTGTACACAACTTTTATAGCTCAGGCTAGAGGCCGTATTTATGAACCGATCTTTACGAAACTTCTCGGGTACCTTTGTTATCACCGTGGGATGAGAGCGAGTGTTTTGGGGTGTGGTCCGAAATTCAAGATGGCCACCAGCAGCCATTTTGTACCAAAATTAGTGCAATCAGTTTTTTGTACAGAACTTCTGTATGAAAGTTCTGATTTGAATAAATTTTTGTATGAATGTTTAGTAACATGGAATACATCACATATAGTACAGGTTTTTTTCTTGTGCAGAAATTATGCAAATTAGATGAACTTTGATTTATTCGGTGCTACTTATACATTGTAAGTGCACATGTCAATACGGCTCGGGCTAGAGGCTGTATTTATCAACCGATCTTCACGAAACTTCTTGGGTACCTTTGTTATCTCCTTGGGACGAGAACGAGTGTTTCTGGATGCGGTCCAAAATTCAAGATGGCTGCCAGTGGCCATTTTGTACCAAAATTAGGTCCAATCAGTTCTTTGTCACAACTTCTATAAGCTCGTATTCATGAAGTGATCTTCACGAAACTTCTTGAGTACCTTTGTTTTCACCTTGGGACAGGAACGAGTGTGTTTTGGGGTGCCTTTGTTATCATTGTGCTATGGGAACAAATATTTTGGTGTTCAGTCAGACCCACTCTGGGACTCAAAGATTTCTTTTCTAGTTTAGCATCTGTCTGTCACCCACCTTTACAATACTTTACCTATACATTTGTTACAGGCTACGATCAGTCTTTATGCACAGACCGTTACAATACTTTATATGTACCTTTGTTATCAGGTCATTACCTAGATGTTTGTCATTGCTGTGTCACATACTGTACATGTACATGTCTTAACAAGTTGAGCTACAGTGTCATTGACACTTTCATTTTTCATTTCCTTTAAACAATTATTGTCGTTATCACCAGCCTTTGAACTTACTGCATTTGTGCAGCTGCTTATCCCTTTTGCACTCTCTGCAGGGTATATTTATGATTTCCATAAAAAAGAGAGAAAAAAAACATTGCCACAAGCAATGACCTTCAAACTTAGTGCATTTGTTCATTAACATCTTCCTTTGGCATGCCTCAGAGGGTGCATTCATTATCAGGTTGTTTTGAAACTTTGTATGCTTGTGCAGGGTGGCAAAGATAGGAGCTATCGATTTTCTTTTCATTTCCATCAAAAACTAATGCTGTTAGCAACAATCTTTGAATTTATTGCATTTGTGCATCAACATTCTTCTTTGACATGGCCTACACGCCACATTTATCATAGGATTGTTTTTGAACTTGGTGTGCTCATTAGGCGAGACCTTAAGATAAGAGCTATTGATTAGCATTCATTTCTGTGAAAAAAGTTGCCATTTGCAATAACCTCTGAACTTACTGCATTTGTGTATCAACATTCTTCCTTTGGCCAGTCTTACAGTTTACAGTTAAAAATGCATGGATTACTCTGATGTTGTGCACACGTAATGCTGTTATGTTGAAATTTCACCAAATAACATTGGTACCAATGATCTTCAATTTTGCCATTTCACTTATAACTTACCAAGTTCAAGTTTGTCAAGTTGAGCTACAGTGTCATTGACACTTTCATTGTATAAATGGCCGGGGGGGGCATATAATTGTTACCCTTGTCCATCCGTCATTCTGACTGTCACTGTCCATTTTTCCATCATTTTGAAATAACAGTTTTCTGGACTTCTTTTCACCATACATAGAGTTAATTGGCTGATTTCTGGTATGTGGCTTTGTCCCAGAGTTATTAACCTTGAACATAGATTATTTTGTGAAAATTAAAGAGAATCAGTTTTTGACCTTTTTTGCTTGCTCGCTCGCTCGCTCGTATATGTGTCGTACTGACACATCAAGTTGTATCTATCATTGGGTTGATTTCTCTCAGTGAATTAAGATTAAGTGTAAATATTTTATCTCTGAAAGCAGACTTCATTCAGTTTTCTTTATGTTCACATGATCTCCATGTTGCAGTCAAGGTCAGCCATTGTGCAGAAATATGTGACCTTGAATACCAATAAATAAATAAATAAATTTAGCTGAACGTCAGGGTGAAGGTGAGCTCCCTCAAGAGAAGTGGTAGGTGGGGTAATGGCTGGAGGGACCTAGTTAGGACTGTCTCCCCAAGAAAATTTTGCAAACTTCAGTACTCTTGGAGAGAATCTGAATCATTTGTAACATGTGTAGCCCTATATTGGAGACCATTTTTTGGACTCTATGTTATGTGAAACTTGCATTTTTTTTTGGGGGGGGGGGGCAGCTTTGGCCCCTGTCTCCTAGCCTCTGCTGGTTTTAGTATTCTACAAATCAAAAAAATAGTTGTAACGGAAAGTATATATCGTGGAAATATCATGGTAATTCTTTTAGAACTTTGTGTTGGGCCTTCTGTTTATAAATGGGTATGCATTTGGCAAAGCCAACCTCAAAGAAGATTGTTATAGAAGATGACAAGATTAAATTATTAGCTCCAAAGCAAAGGGAAGATTGATAATAATCTTCTCCAGGCAGAATAGATACAAAGAGAATTGTAATAATCCACAATCAAAAGAAAACCCTTTTATGTCTGTTTAACAATTCTCCAGTAATTATTGCTGTGTTATGTGCAATCAGGCAAAATGTATCATTTCGAATAGATGGAACAGTTGGCAGAATAGATATAAAAGTTTGTAACTAGGCATTGCTAGCAAAGACTAATCTCATCATAACCCTTTCATTTTGGTGAGTGTAAAATTGTACATTAAGTTAAATTTGTCTTTTGCCAAGCTCATGTCAATGAACAACCCACTCAGTTGGGAAGATTAGTAGTGTAGTGAAGATTGCTTAATTGGATATCTCTTAACTGAATAACCCTGGCAACTGGATATAAATTCCAAACAAAAAAAACAATTACCATGCCTTCAGAACAAATTTCAAATACATGTAGTAGCTTCTATATTAATGATCTCAGTTCAATATGAATATAACATTCTTTGTGTGTTTTTTCTCCCAAACAAATTCCCAATTGGAGCCTCCATGACGCGAATTTTCCCAATTGCATGGGTCACAGACCCTTTTCCAAAGAGGGCAGAAGAATCCCAGAGTGCTGGCCAGTTTGGTCCGTTATGTTGGATAAAGGGTTAGAAAATAATTCAATAGCAGATATCAACCAGTCATCCAGCAATATGCAAATGAATTTTGCAATCCTTGCTTTGTCTGAGAAAAATGCTAAAGGCATTGATGAATCATAAAGTAAGTCAGAGAAGTGCACAGATTTTATTGAAAATAATTATTACTTGATTTTCAACATTTGATCCAATGTGTTACGGTCTTGCATTCCAACAATCAAGACTCCTTGCATGAAAAGAATATGTAAAGCATATTTAATGCCCTAGGCTTGAAAAGAAAACCTCTTTTTTTTTGCTTCTCAAAATGAAAATTGTGTATTGCACATGGCTGAATTCTGTTATGTATTGCCATGGAAACCTGCTTATTAACTCTTCACTGAGTGCAGATTCTTAAAAATGTTGTAAAATATTTTTCCCAGGACGTGAATAAACTCAGAGATTTATCTCATTTGTGATTGTTAGTTAATGATTAGATTTACTCTCTACCTGACACTTCATGTACTAGTAGATGACACTGCCAAAAAAATATTTCTTTAACTGAAAGAGTACTGGAAACCCATGTTTGGGATTTAGCTTCAAGTGCAGGTACTGTAACGTGGAGGCTTCATATTCAGTGAATATGCTTCATATTATATTTGAAGTGAAATTATTTAGTCTTTATAGGTTTGCCTTGTTACAATTTATGTGAGAGTAAGAAGACAGAGACTTGTGAACAAATTTGGTGGTGTATTATTGGTCACTTCATTTTTAGCTCATCTTGACAAAGTCAGGATGAGCTAATCTCATCGCTCTCCGTCCGTCATCCGTCAACACCATGTATTGGTCTTCTCCTCCAAAGCCACTGGGCCAATTCAAGTGAAAGTTTGTGTGAGTGATGGTCCCAAAGGGGCATTTCATTTTTGTTCAACTCAGCATGCCCAGCCCCATAGGGAGGGAGTGGGGGAAAATGCTCCAAAATATTTTTAAAATCTTCTCAAGAACCAGTGAGTACAATGACTTGATATTTGCTTTGGAGCTTCCACATGAGGTGTAGAATCAAGTTTGTTCAAACGAAGTTCGGGAAGTAATATTTGGCTTTGTAATAGGAGGGGTGAGATTTTTGGACCCGCCCAAAATTTCTATTTTCTGAACCGATGATCCGGTATGAACCCAATTTGGTTTGTGATATTATTGGGTCATAAGTACTTGACCCATGCAAAAAAAAAAAATTTCTGCATCCCCATGGAAACCCTGGGAGCTAAAAATAGAAATATTTTCAAACGCCCTTATTTCCCAAACCACATGGAACAGAGAGCTGTTATTTGGTATGAAGTATCCTTAGGACCAGTAGAATTGAATGGTAAAAAAAATTGCCATCGGTTGTGTTAGGGTGTTCTGTAATGGGCATCGAAAAAATGCTGAGTCAGCATATTTGCAAAAATTTTAAAAAATCTTTTCTCCAGAACCAATCATCAGAATCTTTTGGTATACAGCATTCATAGGGGCAGGGGGGGGGGGGGGGGGGGGGGGGGGGGGGGGGGGGGGTCAGATAAAAGTTTGTTGAAATAAAGATCATAGGTTCATATTTGGGCTCTCTACAGGAGCCCGAAGTTTTAACACAGGGTAATGTGGGGAATATTCTTTAAAAATCTTCTTCTTCAGAACCACTAGTCAGAATCTTTTAACGTTTGGTATACATAATTGTTTTGAGGGTCAGATTCAGTATTGTTCAAACCAAGTCCCTAGGTTAATATTTGGGCTTCCTACGGAAGCCCAAATTTGATCTTTGTTCAATATGGAGGGTAATTTAAAAAAATCTTCTTCTTCAGATCCACCAGTCAGAATGCTTTGATATTTGGTATGCAACATCTCTAAGGGGATCAGATTCAAGTTTGTTCAAATCAGATCCCTAGGTATATATTTGGGCTCACTATGGTAGCCCAAATTTTCACTTAGTGCAATATGACGAAATATCTTTAAAAATCTTCTTCAGATCCACCTGTCAGAATGCTTTCATATTTGGTATACAACATCTCTGGGGGGAGGGATGGGAGTCACATTGTAATTGCAAGTTTCACATGAGATTCAAGTTTCTTGAAATTGGGTCCCTAGGTTAATATTTGGGTCCCTGTGGTAGCCCAAATTTTAACTTAGTGTAATATGAGAAAATATCTTTAAAAATCTTCTCCAGATCCACCTGTCAGAATGCTTTCATATTTGTTATACAACATCTCTGGGGGGAAGGATGGGGGTCACATTGTAATTTTTTAAAATCGAGTCCCTGGGTTCATATTGGGGCTTCCTATGTGAGCCCTAAGTTTAACTTCGTGCAATATGAGGGAATATTCTTCTTCAGATTCACCAGTTAGAATCCTTTCATATTTGGTATACAACATCTCTAGGTGGGTAAGATTCAAGTTTGTTCAAATCGGGTCCCTGCGTTAATATTTGGGCTCCCTATAGAAGACCAAATTTTAACGTAGTGCAATATGAGGGAATTTCTTTAAAAGTCTTCTCCAGAATCATCTCTTAGAATGTTTGGATATTTGGTATACAACATCTCTAGGAGGGTCAGATTCAAGTTCGTTCAAATCGAGTCCCTGAGTTAATATCTTGGCTTTTTATGGGAGCCTGAATTTTAACTTAGTGCAATATGAGGCCATTTCTTTAAAAATTATCTTCTCCAGATCCACCAGTCAGAATGCTTTTGTGTTTGGTATACAACATCTGTGAGGGTGGGGGTGGAGGGGGGGGGGGGAGATTCAAGTTTGTTCAAGTCAGGTCCCAGGGTTAATATTTGCGCCCCCCCCCCCCCCCTCCCATGGTAGCCAAAATTTCAACTTAGTGCAATGTGAGGAAATTTCTTTAAAAATCTTCTCCTTCAGATCCCCCAGTCAGAATGCTTTCCCATTTGGTATACAGCATCCTGGTGGGGGAAGGGAGGGCTCAGACTCAAGGTTGTTCAAGTTAAGTTCCTTGGTTGATATTTGGGCTCCCAAGTTTTGCATAACTGAAAATCGGTGCATTACTTCTGTGGTTGCGTCCCAGTACTTTAAAAAAATCTTCTGGCATGGACAACAGAGTTATAAATAATTAAATAACTTCATTCCTCTGTAGTGTTAACTAGCTATAGATGTTAATTAAATCCTTCTTTAAACAACTATTTTCAGGTGAGCGCCTCAGGCCCCATGGGGCCTCTTGTTATGTATGCCACAGTCTGCTCATGGTTCAGATTGTTTCTTCTACTTCAACTATCTTCTAACCTAAAGGCTAGTTGGAAGATAATTGGTGTCAGAAGAAATAGGCAGCACCAATTAAAGTAGAATTTGTTAGCCAAATGCAACTAAATTTGTTTACATTTGCAGTTAATATATTACCGGAAGGCCTGTATGTTGAGGCAATGATTTCATATGCTCTCAAATTTTTACATCTTAATTAAAAATAAGTAATCATGTAGCATGTTTGTGGAAAAAAATGTGGGCGTGGGGCATATGTCCTGTGTTCCCACCTGGTTCTGCTGTCTCTGCCTCTACCAACATTCTACTATTAATTTAAATTTATTATTACTTTTTTCTACATTTTTTTAAATAAGTACTGGCTGGTGCTCTTGATAAATTGCAGTAAAAACATGCTGGTAACCATGGCTATGAGCTTGTATGATGCATTGAACAAATATATAGATTTCAAAAGGTCAGTGAAAATCAATTCTGTTCCGAGACTATTCATTTTTAGTACCCTATATTTCACATGCTTCTTCATTGGGAGAATGGAAAGACCTAATTAACCAGTAGCATACTAATGAGAGGTTCCATAGATGATGTGGTAGTGAAATAATCTTGACGGGGGCGCAGTGGCTCAGTTGGTAGAGGTGCAGACTGCAAGCCGAGAGGTCCTCGGTTCGAATCCCCCCTGCGGCAACTGCGTTGTGTCCTTGGGCAAGACACTTCACCCCCATTGCCCACGTGGGGGCACGGTGACGCTGTGTACTAAGTCGTACTGCACGCCGATGGTGCACATGTCTTCAACCAATGCTAACCCTGCTTGTGTGGAGTTAGTATGTTGGGGAGCTGACAGTTGCTCGGTGGTTCTCTCTGGGTACTCCGGCTTCCTCCAACTGTAAAACTGTCGTGGTCATGGTTAGCCATTGTGCAGAAATATGTGACCTTAAACACCAATAAATAAATAATAAATAAATAATTTTGACAGAATTTTATATTCATATAGCACTGGTTACCAAACAAACAGACTCAGTCCTAATTTAGTCTGAAAAAGTATGAACTGAGACACAGATTTTTCTAGCAGTCATCTTTTGAGTCCCTTTTGTCAGCCCCAACTCCATTTAGTTAGTTTCTCTTTTAACATTTGCAAGTTCACAAATTCCTAATTTGACTCAGTACATGTACATGCTAAAAATAAATTCTATAGCTCTGATAAATTGAGAAGATCATGAAATTCGGGACTGACATTAGTCTTTATAGTTTGCCCTTGCCCAGGACCTACATTGGCTAAAAGCCCATGTAGGCCTCGCAGAGTCTTGTACAGACTATTCTCATTGCAAATACTTATTTCCAATTTCACATAACATGTTAACCATTTACCCAATGCAAACGATATCAAAATTTATTATTTTAGAAATATTATTTATTTTTTTTCAACAAAATCATATATGACCCTCATTGGAACGAGCTCAACAAACTTGTTTCATTGAGGGGTCACATGATGTGGTTTTGAAGGAAAAATAAAAGTATTTTTTCAACTGCTGAATTTGAATATTACTCGGGTAGATGCAGCCAATTTGTTAGGGAAAGGGTTAATAAATTATCGTAAACCTCTTGGTGGGTCAGGGCTCTTCCCCCCACAATAAACAGCAAAATCTCACTAAGAACCTCAATCTGCATTTTATGAAACTCATTCGTGATTTGGCCATAGATGTTGGTGGCGACTGTTAACTCCAGTAAATATTGAAAACCTAAACTGAAACTTGCCTCTTGTAATCATTGAAAATTAAAACTGAAACTCAAGTAACTATTATTTATTTTGTGTTCCAAATTTTGCCAAAGCTTCCAAAGTTAACCATAACCCTCTGTACTTCGATGTTGAGAAGTATTAACCCTTTACCCAATGTACATGATATATAAATTTGTTATTTTATTTATTTGTTTATTTAAATTTTAAAAAACATTTCAACAAAACCATATGAGACCCTTCATTGGAACCAGCTCGACAAACTCATTCCAAGGAGGGGGTCACATGAGATGGTTTTGTTGAAATGTTATGAAAATTTTTTTTTTATTCACGTGCTCAGTTTCTAAATCAAGTAGGTGGATGCGGCCAAATCATTAGGTAAAGGGTTAAAAAAAAATTGTGCTTTTCCTTCCATGTGATTTGTTGTTATTCATATGTTTGGTCCTTAATGTTGCCACTGTTGCTTCATTCTTAGTAAATTGCAATCCTTATTGTCCAAGAATAATAAAAGTAGTATTTATGATGCCATTAGTCCTGAAGTCCTTTTTTCACTAACATCATATACTGTAAATATGAATTCCAAATAAAACAGTGCTGCTCCTAATTGCACAATAATAATGTGTTGTCATTTGGCACACTTTATATTTGGTGATCCAAAAACTCCTCTGATGGAGTCATTCATTCTCTGGAAGTCTTCAAAACTTGGCTGCATTGTTAGCTCAACTTTGGCAAAGCCAAATTTGAGGTATTGGCATGGCCTGTCATCCGTCCGTCACGCCATACACACGACTCGGGCTAGAGGCCGTATTTATGAACCGATCTTTATAAAACTTCTTGGGTACCTTTGTTATCACCGTGGGACGAGAACGAGTGTTTTGGGGTCCGGTCTGAAATTCAAGATGGCCACTGGCAGCCATTTTGTACAAAATTAGGTGCAATCAGATTTTTGTGCAGAACTTCCATATGAAAGCGCTGATTTGAATAATTTTTTGTGTGAATGTTTAGTACCAAGGGATACATCACATATAATACAGGTTTTTTTCTCGTGTATAAATTATGCCAATAAGACTAACTTTGATCTATTTAATGTTACTTTCAGCAGTGTAACTGCAAATGCCAATACGGCTCGGGCTAGAGGCCGCATTTATGAACCGATCTTTACGAAACTTCTTGGGTACCTTCGTTATCACCGTGGGACGAGAACGAGTGTTTTTGGGTGCGGTCCAAAATTCAAGATGGCTGCCGGCAGCCATTTTGTACCAAAATTAGTGCAATCAGTTTTTTGTACAGAACTTCTGTATGAAAGTTCTGATTTGAATAAATTTCTGTATGAATGTTTAGTAACATGGAATACATCACATATAATACGTGTTTTTTTCTCGAGCAGAAATTATGCAAAGTAGATGAACTTTGATTTATTCAGTGCTACTAATACACAGTAAGTGCATGTGTCAATACGACTTGGGCTAGAGGCTGTATTTATGAACCGATCTTCACAACTCTTCTTGGGTACATTTGTTATCACCTTGGGATGAAAACGAATGTTTCTGGGTGCGGTCCAAAATTCAAGATGACTGCCAGTGGCCATTTTGTACTGAAATTAGGTCCAATCATTTTTTGTACACAACTTCTATACGGCTCAGGCTAGAGGCCGTATTTATGAACCGATCTTTACAAAACTTCTTGGGTACCTTTGTTATCACTGTGGGACGAGAACGAGTGTTTTTGGATGTGGTCCAAAATTCAAGATGGCCACCAGCAGCCTTTTTGTACCAAAATTAGTGCAGTTAGTTTTTTGTACTGAACTTCCGTATGAAAGTTCTGATCTGAATAAATTTTCGTAGGAATGTTTAGTAATATCGAATACATCACATATAATACAGGTTTTTTTCTCGTGCAGAAATTATGCAAATTAAATGAACTTTGACTTATTCAGTGCTACTTATACACAGTAAGTGCACATGTCAATACGGCTCGGGCTAGAGTCTGTATTTATGAACTGATCTTCACGAAACTTCGTGGCTTATCTTTCTTATCACCTTGTGACAGGAACGAGTGTTTTTGGGTGCCTTTGTTATCACTGTGCTATGAGAACAAATATTTTTGGGTTCAGTCAGACACACTCTGGGACTCAAAAGATTTCTTTTCTAGTTTAGCATCAAACTGTCACCCCACTTTTACAATACTTTACCTATATATTTGTTACAGGCTACGGTCAGCATTTATGTACAGACCATTACAATACTTTACATGTTCCTTTGTTATCAGGTCATTACCTAGATGTTTGTCATTGCTGTGTCACACACTATACATGTACATGTCTTTAACAAGTTGAGCTACAGGTTCATTGACACTTTCATTTATAAAATGGACTACATGTCGCTTTATACTGGTTCAGGTTATGTATAACAATAACAAAAAATTGTAAGGTGATATAGACCAGTAGCGCATCAAGAGAAACGTTCCTACATTATTATATTAGCAAGTAAATCATATCAGTAAATATTACTTCCAAGTTTATGACCTGCAAGTTTATCTTCCCTTCGAACACCGTTCATATAGGTGATTGAAGTCACTGAAAGTTCTCGAATTTTACATCTTGGTTTTGAAGGCCATTGAACCCTCGCGAAACACGTTTTTCCCACATAGTACAGTGAAACCCACTTAACCCTTTACCCAACGCAGACGATATAAAAATTTATCGAGCTCATTCCAAAGAGGGATCACATAATATGGTTTTGTTGAAATTTTCAAAAAATAATATTTGTTCAGCTGCTGAATTTGCATATTATACTTTTCATAGAATGTAACTTCTAAACACTAAACCATTTATCATATGTTCAGTACAAACTTGACCTGTTAATTGCATATAGGTTATATAGTTATAGTTGAAACGATTAATGAATTTCATAGTCGACTAGTCACTAACCATTAGTTGATTTGTCAACACGTCATCCCACTCTGTTCCACCAGTATTCGTGGTTTTAAATAATGACAGAAAGTATCGCAAGTCACAACCTGTTATTCACATTCCTGATGTCTCCCAGATGTAAATCTATTATTGATCCTCATTTCCTTCACTCCCAGTCATGTGTGGTTATAAACATAGCACTTTTAGTGAGAAAAGCCTTCTTGAAGGCTTAGCATCTATCAATGCCAAATTGCTTATATTTGGTCGATAACTCATAGACATGTGCAGACTGCCAAATTTGTACGCAGAAAACATGAAAGGTGCAAATGGTAATTGCAAGTGGGACGCACATGATGTAGTCTCAGTAAAACACTCCTTACCACCTCTGACCAACCTGGGGTCAGTCTAAGCCCAGGTAAGCCTGAAGTAGAAAGGAGTCTTACAGTGACTACAAGTGCCGGGAACCCATGACACCAAACAATTGTAACTGTTAAGACATTAAAGGCGCCACTGCTAACTTATGCTTCATTCATGATCAGATTTTGATCGCCCAGTTTTTGATCATGGCAATACGAGCTGGAAACATCAAAACAATCATGACTGGTGGATTGAGGAGGGAGTAGGTTTGACTAACCGATGAGCGATTTTGTAATCGGCTGCAGTTATTAATCGCATTGGCTGCGACGAGTCGACTAACTGTTTCAACACTAGGATGTTATCTTTAGACTGCACTGATGTTTGTAAGCTTTCAACTATCATTTTCTATTCTCTACTCCAATGGAAACCCTTGAAAGGGGAGCTGTGCTTGTTTACTGTAGTAATTAAGTTTTGCATTACAGGTAAAATAAAAGGATCCGGAACCACTCCTCATGTGGAAGTCCTCTGTAGTGAGCATCATAGTTATAAACAATTGGCTAAACTTGACTTCATACCGTATGTGAAGAGTGGATTGTTACTAAATCACTCATGGGCTGGTGTCTCAACCCAGACAATTACAGTTGATTCCTGTAGTAATGTATGAAAAGGACATGCACAGTTTTAGGCAAAGGACCAGAACCCGGAGGTTCCTTGGCTGAAACTTTGCTTGCCATTCTAATACTTTTTCCCAGACAAGGAATTTTTGTCTTGAGCGGAGTCACCACCCCACAAGTGATTTAGTAACAATCCACTCTCCATGTACTGTACCTTCATTGCTGCCGAAGGGTTGTTCTAAAAAAGTTAAGTTAACCTTATTTCTGGTTGCCTTAATTTCAAATTTGTACAGGCCTGAAATCTGTATGAATATATTCATGCTAGAAACATGAATCTGGAATAAATAAAGTGAAAATCTTGTTCTTTGCTCATTTTATTTGGTTTTAAAATTGTAGACAAGCAGATGCACTCCTGCAGAACAGTTCTATGGTGTCATCAAAGAATCTTGGTGAAGAAAGAACAACAAAGATTCTTGTCAGCTATTTGTCAATTAGATTGAACAGCTTAGAAGACCAGCCAGCCAGTCAGGAAGAACAAGCACTAGTTGGTAGAAAAACCAAACTGAGAACCAAATTATTAAAGATATTGTCAGAGTTACCAGTACGAGATGAGGTGAGGATATTCATAGAAATTTAAGTTGTGTATTATTATATATTTTTAGCTTAAATTATCAAAATCAAGGTAAGCTGCAGCCAGTGCAGCATGCAGATGTCTGAGTCTGTTGGCAATTTTTTTTCGTACAGGTTAAAGCCTGCAGTTCTTTTCCGATCATTGTGAAATTTCATATGCATGTTCAGGTCTGTGCCAAGATGAGAACATCCCATCATGTTCGTGGTCAGCAATATTAACTAGAGGATGGCCACCAAAGGGTGGCTGATTCCCCCGAAAAAAGCCTTGATAGCCATTCCAACCTTATTCGCAACACACCCTCTGGTTGTGGGCAATAATAATACCAGGTATCATTAATATCCTTGAAGGCTGTAAGAAGTTATGGAGCGGACTCGAATTCCGTCTATGCCCGGACGGACAGATGGACAGACAGACAGACAGACGACATCACGGCTAGATTCCCCCGAATTTTTTTCGGGGGAATAATAAAAATATGAGATAGAGTGCCAAAAATAAGAAAAAATCTTTATCAAATTAAAATTATATGTATCATTTCATTTTTAGCTTAACTTGACAAAGTCAAGATAAGCTATTGCCATCACACGTGCGGAACTCTGTGAGTCTGTTCACATTTTCCTTTAGCACAGGCTACACCACGTAGTTCTTGTCTGATTGTCACAAAATTTCATATGCAGGTTTGGGGTCATGTCTAAATGAGAACGTCCCCTTTTGGTCACGATCGGTCAACTGGTATGCCTGCCTGAGCCCAAAACCATTAGCACAGTCTACAGGTCGTATTTATGAAGGGATTTCATTGTAAGTTGGTAGGATGCCTCTGTATAATGTCTAGATGAGAATGTCCCTTTTTGGTCATGTTCTGTCAACCGTGATAGCTGCCCAAGTCGGAAACCCAAAAACTTTTAGCACAGTCTGCAGGTCATATTTAATATGGAGGGATTTCATTGTAACTTGGTAGGATGACTCCGTATGATGTCTAGATGAGAACTTCCCCTCCCCATTTGGTCGCGATCTGTCAACCGTGACGACTGCCCGAGCCCAAAACCCGAAAAACTTTACCACAGTCTACAGGTCATATTTATGGAGGAATTTCATTGTAACTTGGTCGGTTGACTTCATATATATAATGGCTAGATGAGAACGTCCCCTTTTGGATGCGATTGGTCAACTGTGGCCGCTACAGGGGCCTGAAGCCCGAAAACCTTTAGCACAGTCTACAGGTCGTATTTATGAAGGGATTTCATTGTAATGTAACTTGGTAGGACGACTCCAAATAATGTCTAGATGAGAATGTCCCCTTTTGGTTGCGATCATTCAGCCATGATGGCTGCCGGAGCCCAAAACCCGAAAACCTTTAGCATAGTCTATAGGTCGTATTTATGGAAGGATTTTATTGTAACTTGTTAGGTTGATAATGCCTAGTAGATGACATCTCCTTTTGGTCGTGATTGGTCAACTGTGATGGCTACAGGGGCCCGAAGCCCAAAAACCTTTAGCACAATCTACAGGTCATATTTATGAAGGGATTTCATTGTAACTTCGTAGGATCACTCCAGATAATGCCCAGATGAGAATGTTCCCTTTTGGCTGCGATCATTCAACCATGATGGCTGCCCGAGCCCAAAACCCGAAAGTACAGACTACAGGTCGTATTTGTGAAGGGATTTCATTGTAACTTGGTAGAATGACTCAGTATAATGTTGAGATGATGACGTCCCCTTTTAGTTGCAATCGGTCAACCATGATGGCTATACAGGCCTGAAGCCCGAAAACATTTAGCACAGTCTACAGGCCATATTTATGAAGGGTTTTCATTGTAACTTGATAGGATGACTCATTTTGGAATAAATTCACTGTGACTTGGTAACTTTTGTTGACATAATGTTAACTGTGAGGGCCACATACATAAACTGTGAAGGCCACATTAACCTACCCCTCAGTTTTTTAGTACAGTCTATACCTCATATTATTTTTATTAAAAACACAGCATACAGGGAACAGAAATTAACATATTCCCAATTATTAGCTCAAAGTCTGGGTGAGCTTTTCTGATCACTTTTTGTCCGTTGTATGTCGTACGTCATGAAGCTGGTGTTTGGGTCATTTTCTCCCATGCCACTGGCCGCAGTTCAATGGAAATTCACATGAGTAACGGTTATATAGGGGCATTCAGGTTTTTCTTCAAATTGGGTTTCTGCTCATTTTGTGGAGAGGGGTGGGGCCAAAATGCACAAAATTTTTAAAAATCTTCTCATGAACCAGCTGTAGTAGAGACTTGATATTTGATATGCAGCTTTCATTTGAGGTGTAGACTCAAGTTTGTTCAAGAGAAGTTTGACGGGCAATATTTGCCTTTGTTCTGAGAGGGGCAAGAATTTTTGCCCTGCCCAGAATTTCTATTTTCTGAACCGAGAGGCCAATTTGAACCAAATTTAATACGAGGTATTATTGGGTTACAAGTACTTGATTTATGCCAAAAAAATTTTTCCTGCAGCCTCAGGAGCCAAAAATAGAAAAAAACGAAAACGTCCATATCTCCAAAACTGCACGGCACTGAGAATTTTTATTTGGTGTGAGGCTACCTTGGGACCAACAGAAAGGAATGGTAAAAAAAATTGCCATCGGTTTTGTCATAAGGTACTTTTTCGGGACTTTGAAAAAATGCTGAGTCAGCATTTTTAGCTCACCGAAGGGAGCTTAACTTATCACTTGCCGTCCGTCATCGTCCGTCGTGAACTTTACATTATCGACTACTCCTCCCAAACTACTGGATCAAATTGAACCAAATCTGGTGTGCATGTTCCCTATCATATGTCAATTCAAACTTGTACAAATAAACTTGCCGCACCACAAGGGGCATAACTCTGATAGCCCATGAATTTCTTTCCAAAATTAAAAAAAATCTTCTTCTTCAGATCCACCAGGCAGAATTCTTTCCTATTTGGTATACATCATCTCTAGGGATGTCAGATTCAAGTTTGTTCAAATTGGCCCCCTGGATTCATATTTGGGCTCACTATAGAAGCCTGAATTTGAACTTAGTGCATTTCAGGCAAATTTCTTGAAAAATCTTCTTCTACAGATCCAGCAGGCAGAATCTTTTAATATTTGGTATGCAACATTGTGGGCTGGATCTGATTCAACTTTGTACAAATCGGCCCCCTGGGTTCATATTTGGGCTCAGTATAGGAGCCCGAATTTCAACTTAGTGCATTTCAGGCAAACTTCTTGAAAAATCTTCTTCTCCAGATCTAGCAGGCAGAATCTTTTCATATTTGGTATGCAACATTGTGGGGTGGATCTGATTCAAGTTTGTTAAAATCGGCCCCTGCATTCATATTTGGGCTCAGTATAGGAGCCCAAATTTGAACTTAGTGCATTTCAGGCAAATTTGTTTAAAAATCTTCTTCTCAAGATCCAGCAGGCAGAATCTTTTGATATTGGGTATGCAGCATGCTTAGGGGGGTGAGATTCAAGTTTGTTCAAGTCAAGACCCTGGGTTCATAGTTGGGATCACTGTAGTAGCCCGAATTATAACTTAGTTCAAAATGAGGAATTTTCTTTAAAAATCTTCTTCAGATCCAGCAGTCGGAATGTTTTGATATTTGGTATGCAGCATCCTTAGGGGGGGTGAGAGATTCAAGTTTGTTGAAGCCATGTCCCTAGGTCCATATTTGGGCTCACTGTGGGAGCCCAAATAATAACTTAGTTCAAAATGAGGAATTTTCTTTAAAAATCTTCATCTTCAGATCCAGCAGTCGGAATGTTTTGATATTTAGTATGCAGCATCCTTAGGGGGGGGGGGGGGAGTGGGGGGGATTCCAGTTTGTTCAAGCCATGTCCCTAGGTCCATATTTGGGCTCACTGTGGGAGCTTGAATTGTAACTTAGTTCGAAATGAGGAATTTTCTTAAAAAGTCTTCTTCTTCAGATCCAGCAGTCGGAATGTTTTGATATTTGGTATGCAGCATCCTTTGGGGGGTGAGATTCCAGTTTGTTCAAGCCATGTCCCTAGTTCCATATTTGGGCTCACTGTGGGAGCTTGAATTGTAACTTAGTTCGAAATGAGGAATTTTCTTAAAAAATCTTCTTCAGATCCAGCAGTCGGAATGTTTTGATATTTGGTATGAAGCATCCTTTGGGGCGTGAGATTCCAGTTTGTTCAAGCCATGTCGCTAGGTCCGTATTTGGGCTCACTCTGGGAGCTTGAATTGTAACTTAGTTCGAAATGAGGAATTTTCTTTAAAAATCTTCTTCTTCAGATTCAGCAGTCGGAATGTTTTGATATTTGGCATGCAGCATCCTTAGGGGGTGAGATTCAAGTTTGTTCAAGCCAAGTCCCTGGGTTCATATTTGTACTCACTGTGGGAGCCCAAATGATAACTTAGTTCAAAATGAGGAATTTTCTTTAAAAATCTTCTTCAGATCCAGCAGATGAATGCTTTTGATATTTGGTATGCAACATCCTTAGGGGGGTAAGATTCAAGTTTGTTCAAGCCATGGCCCTAGTTCCATAAAATTTGTCTCTCATGACTTCATTCCTTTGTAGTGTTGAAGAACCATGTCTAACTGAATGTGACCCTCAAATACTTCTTTGAACCACTTAGGCCGTGAGCGATTAAGGCTCCTTGGGGCCTCTTGTTCAGCACTGTTTGCAATGGGAAAAAATTAAAGAGTGGTTTCGAAGCAAGCTCCAAAAGCTTTCATATTTTACATATAACATCTTTGGAACATTAATTCACATATTTGTTGAAATCAAATCCCTCGGTCCATATTTGGGTTCCCTATGGGATCCCAAATGTTCAGATTAGCGCAGTATGAGGAATATTCTTTAAAAATCATCTTCTTCAGATCTACCAATAAGAATCTTTTGATATTTGATATGCAGCATGCTTAGGGGGGTGAGATTCAAGTTTGTTCAAGCCAAGTCCCTGGATTCATATTTAGGCTGAAAATTTGGGGGTACCGGTCCGGACTTAGAAATTTTGGACCAAAATCCGGAAATGAGTTTTTGTTTTTTATGCTTTTTGGTCAATTTTTAAGACAAAAAAATTATTTTTTTTTTACACTGAAAATTTGGGGTTGGGGTGGGACTTGGAAATTTTGGCCCAAAATCCAGAAATTAGTTTTTTGGTTTTTTATGTGTTTTGGTCAATTTTGATAAAGAAGAAAAAAATATTTTAGTCTGAAAACATTTTGTTTGGGACTTCAAAAATTTCCGAACAAAAATTTTAAAAAATCTGTTTTTTATTTTATGCGTTTATCTCAATTTTGGGACTTAAAAGTGCAGGAACTGAAAATAAAAGGAAAATCCTGTGTATTATGTGGGCACAATCACTTCATCTAGTTGGTATATGCTTTTCTTAGGAGGGGCGTATGCAGCTTATTCAGATCAAGTCCCTGGTTTGATATTTAGACTACCATGTCAGGTGAGCGCCCTCAGGCCCCCCCCCCCCCCCCCCCCCCGGGGCCTCTTGTCACAATTCTTGTCTTATTTCATAATCCTTTCATAAACATTGATCATTATCCTTTCATCAAACACAACACACAGACAAGTTAAGCTACAGTGTCATTGACACTTTCATTCTAACCTACATTGATCTTAAAGTATTACAAGAAAATGCCGATTCATCCCATAAGTCAAGAATCTTTGTCAAGAGAGTCGTATCCTTTCAATGTATAGATTCTCATACTTCTTCAAACAGGATGACTTCCAACGATGGGAAATATTCGGCTATGTTAGACTCCAGTGCACCCAGGCCTAGCTGCACTTCAATTCTAAAGACCTGAGTGCAGCCATGTCTTACACAGATATTAATTTTTAGCTCAACTTTGGCGAAGCCAAATTTGAGCTTATGCCATGGCCAGTCGTCCGTCTGGCCATCTGTCTGTTGGGTCCGATCCGAAATTCAAGTTGGCCGCTGACAGCCATTTTGTACAAAATTAGGTGCAATCAGATTTTTGCGCAGAACTTCCATATGAAAGTGCTGATTTGAATAATTTTTTGTTTGAATGTTTAGTACCATGGGATACATCACATATAATACAGGTTTTTTTCTCGTGCGTAAATTATGCAAATTAGACTAACTTTGATGTATTTAGTGTTACTTTCAGCACTGTAAGTCCAAATGCCAATGCGGCTCGGGCTAGAGGACGTATTTATGAACCGATCTTTACGAAACTTCTTGGGTACCTTTGGTATCACCGTGGGACAAGAATGAGTGTTTTGGGGTCCGGTCCAAAATTCAAGATGGCCGATGGCAGCCATTTTGTACAAAATTATGTGCAATCAGATTTTTGTACAGAACTTCCATATGAAAGCGCTGATTTGAATAATTTTTTGTGTGAATGTTTAGTACCATGGGATACATCACATATAATACGGGTTTTTTTCTCGTGCAGAAATTATGCAAATTAGATGAACTTTTATTTTTTCAGTGCTTCTTACACACAGTAAGTACACATGTCAATACGGCTCGGGCTAGAGTCTGTATTTATGAACCGATCTTCACGAAACGTCTTGGGTACCTTTGTTATTACCTTGGGACAAGAACGAGTGTTTCTGGGTGCGGTCCAAAATTCAAGATGGCTGCCAGTGGCCATTTTGTACCGAAATTAGGTCTAATCAGTTTTTTGTACACAACTTCTCTTCGGCTCAGGCTAGAGGCCGTATTTATGAACCGATCTTTACGAAACTTCTTGGGTACCTTTGTTATCACCGTGGGATGAGAACGAGTGTTTTGGGGTGCGGTCCAAAATTCAAGATGGCTTCCAGTGGTGATTTTGTACCGAAAATTAGGTCCATTCAGTTTTTTGTCTCAACTTCTATACAGCTCGTATTTATGAACTGATCTTCACGAAACTTCTTGGGTACCTTTGTTTTCACCCTGGGACAGGAACGAGTGTGTTTTGGGGTGCCTTTGTTATCACTGTGCTATGAGAACAAATATTTTGGGGGATCAGTCAGACCCACTCTGGGACTAAGAGATTTCTTTCTAGTTTAGCATCAGACTATCACCTACCTTTACAATACTTTACCTATACATTTGTTACAGGCTACAGTCAGTATTTATGTACAGACCGTTACAATACTTTATATGTACCTTTGTTATCAGGTCATTATCTAGATGTTTGTCATTGCTGTGTCACATACTATACATGTACATGTCTTAACAAGTTGAGCTACAGTGTCATTGACACTTTCATTCATCAGTATTATAAGTAAGGACCTAATGGGTTTTGTAAAGTTTAATTCAATCATTTTGTTTCCTTGAAAATCGGAATAAAAACCTTGGAAAACCTTTCAAAAATCAAAAGAATTTTTTGTGAAAAAGTTGTATAAACTGTGTGAAAAAGTGGTATAATCTCCATCACTCGGTGCGTTTTGATAGGCGTGCAGTATTGTGACAGTTAAACAAAAGCTTAAGTATCTGCCATTGCAAGTGTAATAAGCTGGAAAAGAGAAAGATGAGTTTTAAGCCAAGATCCAATTTCATTATTACCCATAAAAAAATTGTTTCATCAATTATAAATTATTGTACTTTGTATAAAAATAGTAATTTCATTAGGTGCTGTAAACTTGCACGTCATTTGTGTAATACAATAATGGTTACATGACACATGAAATCAAATCAGCATGTCTGGAGGAGAATGGTTTCATAGTGCTCTTCGGAAGGTTGTCACGATGTTCACTTTTTAACCCTTTACCTAACACGAACAGCAGACGACACTTTCAAAAATATGTTTTAAATAACTAAATACTTTTCATTCGTTGCCTTGAAAACACAGCTTATGTTCCCTCATTGGAATGAGCTTGATGGACTCATTCTAATGAAGGCTCATAAGCTATCTTTTTAGCTGTGACAAGTAGCATGATAAGTGGCAATGCCTGTGACCAATAGTTTTTTAAACTCAATAACTTCTGAAACACATGATGGTATGACCGCGTATGTGGTGTGCAAGTGTATCTTATTGATGTCTAGTCTCATGTTTAAGGCAAGTCTTAATCTGAGAATATTTTTCAGGGTTATTGCCCATTATGGACTTGAAATTTGTTTTAATTTTTACCATCAAACTCTCCCTGTGGGAACCCTGGGAAGTGAAGCAGTGCCTGTTCACTGCGGTAAACAGGTTCTGTTTTACTGGTAAAATAGGACCCAGTCACCAATGCTTGGGAGGCGCAAACCCTCTCTAAAATTGTCAGAATGGCTTATTAACACTCACCCCTGGTCTTGAGTTGACACTCATGTTGTGATCATGATTATCCACTGTGCAAAAATATGTGACCTTAAACACCAATAAATAAATAAATAATACCATCAAACTCAATAACTCTTAAATTTCTTCGTGGAATGTCATCATATTTGGTATGCAAGTGTATCTGATTGATATCTCGCCCCCTTGTTCAATCTAGGATATTTTTTGAGAATGTTTTGTCAAAGTTATTGCCCTTTTTTTGACATGGAATGTGTTTCATTTTTAGCATCAGTTGCAGTCAAAAATTGAGAAAAGAATAAAATTTGAATGACAGTTTTTATGAATAGCACTGGCCAGTTTTGGTCACTATGTTTGCTAAAGGGTTAAAGAAATTTATTAACTGGCTTATTGCTAAACTAATTTACCCTATTTTATCTAATAGAAATATCAGACGACACTCAAGATTTTTTCTTGAATAACTAGTAATTTTGATTTTTTTTGCTTCCTAAAACATTGTGTGAGTTCACTTGACAGAATTCACTTGACAAAGTCAAGATAAGCTCTTGTCATCATGCATACAGAAGTCTGTGAATCTGTAAGTCTATGAGTCTGAAAGTCTGTTCACATTTTCTTTAGCACAGGCTACACCCCAGTTCTTGTCCGTTCATCACTAAATTTCATGTGCATGTTCGAGGTCATGTCTAGATGAGAACGTCCTATTTTGGTCGCATTTGGTCAACCGTGATGGCTGTGCGGGTCCAAAATCAAAAAAACTTTAGCACAGTCTACAGGTTATATTTATGAAGGGATTTCATGGTAACTTGGTAGGATGACTGGGTATAATGTCTAGATGAGAACGTCCTATTTTGGCCTTGATTGGTCAACCATGATGGCCGTACTGGCCTGTGACCTAGATTTGTTTAGCACAGTCTACAGTTCATATTTATGAAGCGATTTCATTGTAACTTGGAAGGATAACTCGGTATGATGTCTAGAGAGACCAATAGTTTCCAATTGTGTATCAGATTAAAAAAAATGTTAAATTTGTTAACAGAAACCAGAAACATATTCCTCTTTTGGGAATTAGAATTAAACAACATATTGAATCCGCCACGCTTGAATCAGATTCATTAAAAGAGATTTGTGAACCACATATTCCTCTTTGGCATCTAAAGTGCATATAGAAGGATCTATACAGATAGATCTAAAGATGGTGACAATTGGCCCTTGTTTCTTATGATCAGATCACCTCTATCAGAATACCAAATAAAAGTTCTATTTTCACAGCTCAAGTTAACCCTTTCATTTTGGAACTTCATGAGAAGTTGAATATGCTCATGTCTGATCAATAAGATATTGTGTTTTACTGGTTTCATGGACATGTTGGTATCTCCAATAACACCAGGGCAGATATTGCAGCAAAACAGGCTTTAACTGGTTGAGGGCAAGATTATTTTTGGTGATCTGAATTTGTTGTTCAAAATTTGTTTATTACAAATTATTGGAGAGTGCCTACTAGGCACTCTCCAAATTAAACAAACTTATATAAACAACATATTATTTGCATTTCATGGAATAGGAAACATGAGCAAGGAAAATGTTGCCTTTTGTCCTTCTACCCTCATTTTTAGCTTAACTTGACCAAGTCAAGATAAGCTATTAAGCTATTGCCATCACGCATGTGAAAGTCTGTTGGTCTGTGTGTTTGTAAGTCTGTCAGTCTGTTCACATTTTTCGTTAGCACAGGCTACACCCTGTAGTTCTTGTCCAATTGTCACGAAATTTCATATGCAGGTTTCTGGTCATGTCTAGATGAGAACGTCCCCTTTTGGTCGCGATCAGTCAACCGTGATGGCTGTCTGAGCCCAAAATCCAAAAACCTTTAGCACAGTCTGCAGGTCGTACTTATGAAGGGATTTCATTGTAACTTTGTAGGATGACTCTGTATAATGTCTAGATGAGAATGTCCCCTTTTGGTCATAATCTGTCAACCGTGACGGCTGCCCAAGCCCGAAACCCAAAAACGTTTAGCGCAGTCTACAGGTCATATTTAATATGGAGGGATTTCATTGTAACATGGTAGGATGACTCCATATGATGTCTAGATGAGAACGTCCCCATTTGGTCACAATCTTTCAACCTTGACGGCTGCCTGAGCCCAAAACCCGCAAACCTTTATCACAGTCTACAGGTCATATTTATGGAGGGATTTCCTTGTAACTTAGTAGGATGACTCTATCTAATGTCTAGATGAGAACGTCCCCCTTTTGATCATGACTTTACAACTGTGACGGCTACAGGGACCTGAAGCCCAAAAACCTTTAGCACAGTCTATCGGTCATATTTATGAAGGGATTTCATAGTAACTTTGTAAGATGATTCCAGATAATGTCTAGATGAGAACGTCCCCATTTGGTAGCAATCATTCAACCGTGACAGCTGCCCAAAACCCGAAAACCTTTAACATAGATTACAGGTCATATTTATGATGGGATTTCATTGTAACTTGGTAGGATGACTCAGTATAATATCTAGATGAGGACGTCCTCTTTTTGTTGCGATCTATCAACCGTGATGGCAACACAGGCCCAAAGCCCGAAAACCTTCACAGTCTACAGGCCTTATTTATGAAGGGATTTCATTGTAACTTGATAGGATGACTCGTTTTGGAATAATTTCTCTGTAACTTGGCAACTTTGGTTGACATACATTAACTGTGAGGGCCACATTAACCTACCCCTTAGTTCTTTAGTACAGTCTACACCTCTAATTATTTTTATTGAAAACATTGCATACAGGGAACAGAAATTAACATATTCTCAATTATCACAATTCTTGTTGTATTTCATAATCCTTTCATAAACATTGAACATTATCCTTTTTCATCAAACACAACACACAGTCAAGTTAAGCTACAGTGTCATTGACACTTTCATTTTGAAAGCCCTGATAGTGGCTTCTAGCACTCCACAAGTTAAACAAGCTATCACTGATTTTAAAATTCCTGTCAGTGATTTTAAACACATATTAGTACCTACATCAAATCTATGTGCCAGATTGAATGGGATGGGTCACAAATAACAAGCTCCATCACTTCTGACCAATTGTCAATGATAAATATCCTTCTAGTAACCTTTGTAGAAAAGACCAGGCATTTCTGACATGATGTCATATTGGCCATACATGACTTGCTCATTCCTTTTTGTTAGAGGGTAATATATGACCAGAGTGTGTTCCTTGAAAGTAGGTGTTGACAGTTGAGCATATTCTTTTACATTCCCCTGATTTTAATCATGTCAGAGTGAAGTATTTACTGTACAGTTAAATCTAGAAGTCCTGTCACAAACTGCGCTTATCTAGGCTTAATTGCACGTAGGAATTGCACGCAATTGCCATATCGAATGGCATCCAAAGAACATCAGGTTCTCTTGGTTACTCATAGCAAACACGGGCAATGTTTCTGCCAATGGATCTCAGAGATCTATTTTATCATAGAGCCTGCACAAAATTGTAGCATTTCTAAATCATCCTTTTTAATAGATTGTAATTGTTTATATCCTTTTAAACTAGACTCTTCAAGTCTCAGATCATTGGGTTGATTTATAAGGTATTCACTTTAGTATCATAACTCATTACTGTTTAAACTACTCCTGATTATATACAAGACTTACACATTTAAGTCAATCATTTTCCTTCATAATTGACATTGGCATGTTTTACTTTCTGCTGTTTTCTTGCCATGACATAGCCTTGGCTGCTGATGTGGCATTAAGTAACAATAAATGAAATAAATAAATGACTTTTTCTGGGTAAACTTGCAATTTACATTCAAAGTGCTTTGGCAGTTGTTTCTAGCTAAGTGTTTGCTGCCTCTATAGGCAGCTAAGACTTGCCCAGAAACAATTGAAAAGTGACAGAACTTAGGCTGTTGAAGAGTAGCAAAATGTATGAAAAACCACAAGGCACTTAACCCTTAAGGGCCTGGAAAATTGTCCTGAATTCACACCTGACCACAGCCTGTACACATCCAGTGGCTTAACAGTGATTTCTTGTTAAGTCTTGGCTGTCTTAACAGGCTGCCAAGACTTCACTAGAAGCCATTGTCTATGTGATTTGTTTATTGTTAGCAGGACCTACTCATAATGACATGTGAAGGGCACCTGTTCTGAGGTCATAAAAAGGTGGAAATAGGCCTTTTAGGGTTAAGGGTTAGAGTTGTGTAAAACAAACAAAAAGTCATAAAATATGTTGCAAACTTGAAATCATAAAAGTTGTGTGGCCTATCATTTACCTGCTATTAACCCTTTGAACCCTAGTTGTATCTTCCATATCAGTTCAATGTCAGCAATGGGAAGAGTCCATATTCTTTATCTGGGGTAGACCAATTAATATTTTCAGCGTGCAGCCTTGGGGCTGCACGTTGAAAATATTGATTGGTCTACACCACACCTTCACTCAAAAGTCAACCTACTTAATGAAATTATGAAGTATTATGTTACTGGGCCTGTAAAGCAGGCTCTGGGGTTTAAACGGTTAAGCACTTCATGTTCTGGATGTAGTTTTCAAGTCCCCATGGCAACCCTGGGAAGTGACGCAGTGCTTATTTACTGTGGGAAAGGAGTTTTGTTTCACTGGTAAAATAGGACCCAGTCACAAATGTGTGGAGTGGAAGTCCTCTAAAATGGGCAACATGGGTATAAATGAATGACTAAACTTGGCTTTATCTCCATGTTGTCATAATTAGCCACTGTGCAGAAATATGTGATCTTAAACACCAATAAATAAATAAATCAAGGTATTGACCTCTTCACTATATCCAATCATGTGTTACAAATAGTTATTGAAATTTATTAAAAAGGTTATTGAAACGAATGGAAATTATTTTCTGTGCATGTGTAGATTTAGCTGATATATTCAGTAAAGGTAGGTTTTCTACTAGGCTGGCAGTATGTTCACTTGATGGCTCCATTCGCCTTGACAAATTTTCTCTAACCAACATGTGCAATTGATGTAAGGACATCTCAATAGTAGAATTTTGATACAAATCGATATACACAAAAGATTTTCCCACTATCAAAATCAGGCAAATCAAGTTTGATTCATGCAAATGATGTAAGAGACTTGCCAATAGTTATCAAGACCATCTCAGTTTGCTCAATAATCAGAATACTGATTGATTGGCTAATATTAGAATGTCATGATAATGATGTCATTTGAACACACAATTGTAGCCAAAATAGCTGCACGGTGACAAAAACGAAGACACACTGTCTGGATTGTCTGGCAGAGGTCATTCTATTTGTTGATACTTCCTAATTCATCACAAGGTTTGGGATTTTTTTTTAGTCCCCTACCGGCATCGCCGGAGGGGACTATAGGTTTGCACTCTGTCCATCCGTCAATCTATCAGTCCATCAGTCTGTCAGTGCATCAGTCTGTCAGTCACACTTTAGTTTTCCGGACTTTTTTTTGGAAATGCTTCAACTGAATGATTTTACTTTTGGTAACCTACTATAGAACAATGACTTACAGATCAAGTTTGAGTTTCATGCTGATTGCATTATTTCTGTGTGAGTTATGGCCCTTGGAAATATGGAAAAGCGCCAAAATATCAGTTTCTGGCCTTTTTTTGGAAACGCTTCAACGGAATGATTTCATTTTTGGTAACCTACTATAGAACAGTGACTTACAGATCAAGTTTGAGTTTCATGCTGATTGCATTATTCTTGTGTGAGTTATGGCCCTTGGAAATATGGAAAAGTGCTAAAATATCCAAACTTTTTTTGGAAACGCTTCAATGGAATGATTTCATTTTTGGTAACCTACTATAGAACGATGACTTACAGATCAAGTTTCATTTTCACTCTGTCCATCCATCAGTCTGTCAGTCAGTCTGTCGGTCACACTTTAGTTTTCCAGATTTTTTTTTGGAAATGCTTCAACCGGATGATTTCATTCTTGGTAACCTACTATAGAACGATGACTTACAGATGAAGTTTGAGTTTCATGTTGATTGCATTATTCTTGTGTGAATTATGGCCCTTGGAAATATGGAAAAGCGCCAAAATATTAGTTTTCTGGATTTTTTTTGGAAACGCTTCAACGGAATGATTACATTTTTGGTAACCTACTATAGAACGATGACTTACAGATCAAGTTTTATTTTCACTCTGTCCATCCATCAGTCTGTCAGTCAGTCTGTCAGTCACACTTTAGTATTTTTATACTGTACCAATGACCCAGATTTAGCTGGTGCTAACTCTAACAAAACCAGGGCCAAACACAAATTTTGCCCCCCAATCCCCAAAATTTGCATCCAAAACAAAAAGAAATCATGTCCTAAAGGACCTCCATACTACGCCTCTACTGCGCATGCGCAGTGACGCAGTCATCCCGAAATTGGCGCCAATTATCATTCTCTGTTTGGCCCTTCATCAGTCAACATCTCACTGATCTTTGTGCTTGTAAATCTCAGTTTAAAGGATGCCAGACACGTAATTTTTGGAGAAAATGTGATTCTAAGGAGGATAGAAGGAGGAGAGGAAAAAGAAGTGGCAAAAAATAATCAGGGCTGTACTTAAAATTTTTTGATGAAATTATGTTAAGTTGCCTATTTTCGAGGCATGGGCCTCTTGTTGTCATTCTTGCTAATTGTTGCACTGCTTATTCAGTGTTTCCTCTCCCCTAGCCTTCTAAAGTCCCCCTGGCAATTCTCCCATGCTTTTGGCATATTTTTGAGAAATTTCATTTCTAAAATTTCCTGGGAGAGTTGCTTGGTTACAGAATGTTTTCTGTTATTTTCCCCATAGTTACGTTTTCACCCATGGGTGTATAACGTTTGTGTTCTGCATCTTCCATCTGATGTTCTACAGATTCTCCCCTGGGAGTCTCTGTTTTGCATCAGATAGAGTGTAATTGATGACTGATTCCGGGCCAGTTTTTTCAGTGCCTGGAGTCATGTTTTCTAGTGTGTTTACACTGTTTGTTTTCATTGGCAACAGCCTTTTTTGAGGGGGCCTGTTTGCCTTTGTGGTAGTTTATCTCATTATAAGATACATTTATATTATCCGAAAGTGTCTCATTAATTATTTTATATAAATTTAAAATTTTTGACCACACTTTGCCATCGGATCCATCGGGGCTCAACGTTACTTTTCAGCAACTTGGGCTTCTCTGAAAAAAATATTTTTTCAAAATTATTTTGTTTTGCAATTGTTTTTTCATTTATTAATGGATCATGTTATTATGTATCTTTGTGCCAGGGGTTTTTGCGAGTAACTAGCACTTATTGTTGTTCTTTCACAATGAAGGGACGTTGTTCAAATTGTAATAGGAAGAAATCTTCCTCTGACTTTCATGATCATTGTATTAATTGTAGTCAGTGTTCTCGCATTAATCCCTGTCCTATATGTGAACATTGGGATGAGAAACATTGGAAACGTGTGTCACGATATGTTGTTTCTGGAGAAAGAGCGATGCCAGCTCTTTCTCCGCAAGGTCACTCTACTCTCTCAGTTTCTATTTCAGAGGAACCAGAACAGGGTGATGTTTCCATGTTATCTTCTTCAAGTGTGCGTCCGTCGTCACAAATGAATTCAGAGCTAGCGGCAAAAGTGCTCATGGAGATTAGACAAATGTCGTCCGCTAGCTCGCCCGGTGTAGCGTCCATTCACCGAATGGTTCGGCAGCCGGGTTCGTCCGATGCGGTCCAAGAGGAAATTTTGGGTGATGCGAGCACTATAAACATAATAGATGCACACCCAGTGACGGCGGATAGTAAGCGAGAACGGAGGAAGCCTTTTAGTCCGGTTCATAGCTCGTCCAGGTCCAGCCGGGCCGCGAGCGAGAGAGGTCCCTCTCTCGTACAACAACATCTGGGACCAGATGTTGTGGTACAAAATGTGTCTTTAGCGGAGCATACGTCCGTCGCTCGGGATGCTCCGTTGTATAAGCAGTCCGCAGAGACTGTTAAGGCTTCCTCTTCTCGTCAGCGCACACGACCGCACCTTGGCTGCGTGACCGCCGATATATTACCAGCTTCGCCGATGAAGGATTCTTCGGCGACCAGGTCACACCATCCGGCAGCCAGGGATTCGAGACCGATGGACTCCGGACGTTCGCATAGGAAAAGTATGCGGGAGCCATCTGATGCGGAGCTGCCCTTGGCGAAGCAGCGAAAGACTGCGTCTCCGCAGGTCTCGACGCCGGACATTCTTGTGCAGATAGCACAGCTTATCGCAGCATCCCAGCAGCCGACAGAAACGGTGTCGGATCGAGAATTATCCGACGGCGCTGGGTCGGTACGCTCCGCCGAAGCATCGGGGGCGGACGACCGGGAACATCGTGAGGTCCGACCGGATGGTGAAAGGGATACGGATGACTTGGAGCTATCCCTTTCGGAACAACATAAAGCTGCCGTGGACTTCATCCGGCACTTTCTCCCTCAAGTTGTTCCGTCGGGCCAGACTGCTGCGCTTCCGGACAAGAGAATTATAGCGTCATTGGACTCTGAATTTTTTGAGCGGTTCAGGGACATCGCTCCCGAGTTTCCGTCGCAGTCCAATAATGTTGCTAGAACATTTGAATTATTGAACGACGCTATATTTAAACTTGCTTCCAGGACGGGAAAGCAGGTTTCTTGTCCGCTAATACTCTCAACCTGCCTTTCATTAATGCAAGGAATAAATTCGATACGGCAGGACAGGGTATACCGAGAGTTCCTCTGCGTATGGACGACGAGGCGGAAGACTTAGAGCTATCATTACCGTCGTCAGCTTCTATTCCAACCGCGGTGTTGGAAACAGCTATTGCGTCTAACAGAGCCAATTTAGATGCCTTATCTTACGCAGATCACCTTACTAAGGCGTTATCACTGCGCCTTCAAGGGGAAGAGTTTCAGGATATACAATCCTCTTTAAGACTTCTTTCAAGGGCAGTAGCTTATTCCACGTGTAACTCCGCCCTTTCAGTGGCAAATCTGGAGTTGGTTAGACGTGACGCAGCCCTAGCTACATCCACACTAGTGGATTCTAAGGTGAAGAACTCTCTTAGAGTCGCTTCGGTCTCAGGAGAACTTCTCTTTGACGGCAAGCTTTCCGCTATTTATGATAAAATTAAAAAGAAAGCTAATGATTCTCTGTTGTTCAGATCGGCTCCTAAGAAGTCGGATACAGCAGACACGAATGAGACAGGCACTTCTGAGTCTAATGCGCCCAAGAGAGGTTCCTATAGAGGTTCCGGTGCGTCCTCTTGGTCTTATTCGAGAGACCGTCAGGATAGCGACTCTCGTTCGGGACGTCCTTCAGGCCGGGACAATCGGTCGGACGCCCCGAGGTCGACGAGGCGAGGTGCGGGTCGTGGAAGACGTGGTTTCTCCTACCGCAGGCCTCGCAGGTCCAGGAGGTGATGGCTTAAACCTCTATCGCGTTCCGGTTGGCGGAAGGTTGTCGAGTTTTTCACAAGAGTGGGCGTCGATTACGGACGACCCTTGGGTGAGAGGAGTGACTTCGGAAGGTCTAAAGATATCCTTCAAACGAAAGCCTCCATTAACTCGAAGTCCAAAGTGGACTCATCTTCCGTCAAATCCACAGAAAAGAGACGCTCTGTTATCAGAGGTGCAGTCTCTTTTAATGAAGAATGCGGTAGAGGTCGTAGAAAACCAGGAATCTCTGGGATTCTACAGCCATCTGTTTCTGGTTCCGAAACCAGACGGCTCGTTCCGTCCAGTCATAGATTTGAGCTGGATAAACAAGCTGATCGTCGCTCCGAAGTTTTATATGGAGACGATTCGATCGGTCAGAGCGAGTATTCGGGTGAACGATTATGCAACGAGCATAGATCTCAAAGATGCGTACTTTCACGTCATGGTACATCCGACATTCCGAAAGTATCTACGCTTTGCAGTCCTGGGAGTGGTGTATCAATTCCGGGCGATGTGCTTCGGATTGAATCTAGCACCCTGGGCTTTCACTCGGGTAATGAACTCGGTAATGATCTACTTCCGAGCTCATTCGTCTGCAGTAACGTCGGCCTACCTGGACGACATTCTTCAGAGGTACGGCAACGAGTTAACGCTTCAGAACGATGTTCAGAATCTTCTTCTATTGCTCCGACGTCTCGGTTTTATAGTAAACGAGGAGAAGTCGGATCTGGTGCCGTCCAAGTCATTCACTCATCTGGGAATGAACTTCGAGACGCACAACAATCTCGTTCGTCTGCCGTTAACCAGAGCGAAATTAGTCAGTTGTTACGCTCGCTATTGTCTGCACGCAGACAAAGTCACGGCGAGAGAATTTATGAGACTGATAGGTCTGTGCGGAGCCGCCGCGGATCTCATTCCGATGGGGCGGCTACGCACACGTCCTCTTCAAATTTTCCTGACTCAGAATTGGAGTGTGAAAATTCATTCGCTCGATGTAGACGTTCTCTTGTCAGATCAAGTGAAACAAGAGATTCAGACTTGGGCAAACATTCAGTGGTTAACTCAAGGAGTTCCGCTGCAGTTGCCGGATCCGAGTTTTACCGTTATGACGGATGCCAGTCAAACAGGTTGGGGTGCATCATTAATCCCAACGGATTCGAGATGCCAGGGTCTTTGGGATCCGCAATTCCTGTGCAAGCACATAAACATCAAGGAAATGATGTCAATTTGGCTTGCGTTACGTCACTGGATGGACATTATTCACGATGCTCATGTCCAAATCCTATCCGACAATACGACAGTAGTGGCATATATACGGAATCAGGGAGGCACTCATTCAGTTCCGTTGTTCAATCTAACGTAAAGAATCCTTCTGTTTGCGTTAGAACATCACGTTCTTCTTTCGGTCCGTCACATACCGGGTCGTCTGAATGTGCTAGCAGACTCCCTTTCACGAAAGGGTCGCTTGTTGCCGTCAGAGTGGACTCTCAACAAACAAGTATTCAATCAGATTTGCTACCAATGGGAACGGCCAATGATAGACTTATTTGCGACACATCTCAACAATCAGTTGCAGACGTATGTGTCTCCGTGTCCGGATCTAAGAGCATTTGCAGTAGACGCTCTGTCGATCCCTTGGGACGGAATGATAGGATATGCGTATCCTCCAGCGCCGTTAATTCAACAAGTATTGCTAAAGATAAAACAATCTCAATGCAAGATTCTGTTGGTAGCATCTCTGTCGCCACAGAGACCGTGGATAAATCTACTCAGGTGTCTGTTGTGGGACCTACCGCGGAAGCTTCCTCCACGAGAGGATCTTCTTTCGCAGGGGAAATCGCGCCAACTCCATCACAACCCGCAAGGTCTCAACCTTCACGTTTTTCCGTTGTGCGGTCCTTCTTGCATGGCAAGCACTTTACAGGACGAGCAGTGGACGCGATTTCTAGCTGTAGGAGGACCTCCTCTTTGCTAAACTATGCGGCTAAGTGGAAGGTTTTTCGTCGTTGGTGTAGGGATCATTCTGTAGATATATTTGATCCCTCTATACCAGACATTGCAAACTTTCTAGTATACTTGTTTGACGAAATCAAATTGCAGCCTGTTACTATAAAGGGTTATAGATCTATGTTATCTGATACCTATGCACATCATGATAGTTTACAAATTGGATCTAATGTCTCTTTATCGAAGTTGGTTAGAAACTTTTCGATAAATAGACCCAGAACTCTTAGATTAATTCCTAAGTGGAATTTAGCTTGGGTTCTCCTTAAATTGAAGGAAAAGCCATTTGAACCTCTTGGGACAGTAGATTTCAAATTCTTATCTTATAAGACAGCTTTTCTCTTAGCTTTCTCTTCTGCCAGAAGAGTCAGTGAGCTTCATGCACTATCGGTGGATGATTCTCATTATCGTAGTGTTGGGAACACTATCACCTTCACTACTAATGTGGGTTTTTTAGCTAAGAATCAGGCTCCTAATAAATATCCGGAACCTATTGTTATTAAGGCTCTTCCGTCTTCAGACGGGCGTAGGCCTTTACTCTGTCCTGTTAGAGCACTACGTATCTATAAACAGAGATCTCAGTTTATCAGAAAGGGACGGAAACGTTTCTTTCTGTCTTTGATGCCTAATAGAAAGGACATTTCAGTCCATTCTATTGCTAGATGGATTCAGTTAACTAACCGTACTGCTTATGAAGATTTATCTTCTTCTCAGCAGTCTGTGCTTAAGATTTCTGCTCATGAAGTAGGAGCTCTTTCTACTTCCTGGGCTTATGCTAATAGTGTTGCTATTACAGATTTAATGAAGGCTGCTTATTGGTCTCAGCCATCCACATTTACGAATTTTTATCTCAGAAATATTGAGTCCATTTCTGGAGACCTGCATTGTTTAGGTCCGTTATCTGTTGCTCAGAATGTCGTCTACTAAACAGTTGCAACTATAGTTATGCAGGCTTTCTGTTCCGGCAGTGACTCCGTCCGGCTGCCCTCTTCGCTCTGGGCTATTTGACCCAGGGCAAGGGGAAGGGGGGGGGGGGGGGGGGGGGGGGGCGGGTGTTCCCTTAGGTCACCTGCTTTATAGTGAAAAGCAAGGGAATGCCTCCTCCAAGTCAGTATTTCTGAGTCGCTTCCGGGATGGTTTTAAAGTGTAATATTAATGTTTAAATTCATTCATGTCTTATTTTTAAAGTGTAGCTCGGTGTGAAGCATTTGTATATGTCAAGTGTCAAACGGGCTTTAATATACAATACTCGGACACTTTTAAATGATTATAAAGAGTCTCAATTCTCTGGACTACTTTATTTATTGGCTTGCTTTAAAAATAATTAGTATAAGGGTTATACTGGATGTTAATAGAGAACATGAATGTTATTGTGCTCAATTATTAAGGGTAGTGTATCTTTCTAATTTAATATTAAATAAGAAAGATACATGTAAAGCCTAATACTCCTTTTCTCCTTAAGGGGTTACCTCTTTACTATATAGTTGAGCTTATTGGATTTTCCTCTATGTCCTAGGCCCTCCAGCCTGTTTACTATTCAGCTAAGTCTGGGTCATTGGTACAGTATAAAAATGTTAAAAAATTTATAGTAATTTATATATTTTTTATACTTACCAATGACCCAGACGGGGATGGCCCTCCCTGGAGTTGGGAACTCTTGCCTCCCCGCTGAGTACATAGCGCTGACCAGGCACTGCCAGTAAGAATGATAATTGGCGCCAATTTCGGGCCGACTGCGTCACTGCGCATGCGCAGTAGAGGCGTAGTATGGAGGTCCTTTAGGACATGATTTCTTTTTGTTTTGGATGCAAATTTTGGGGATTGGGGGGCAAAATTTGTGTTAGGCCCTGGTTTTGTTAGAGTTAGCACCAGCTAAGTCTGGGTCATTGGTAAGTATAAAAAATATATAAATTACTATAAATTTTTTAACTTTCCGGATTTTTTTTTTGGAAATGCTTCAACCGAATGATTTCATTCCTGGTAACCTACTATAGAACGATGACTTACAGATCAAGTTTGAGTTTCATGCTGATCGTATTATTCTTGTGTGAGTTATGGCCCTTGGAAATATGGAAAAGCACCAAAATATCAGTTTTCCAGACTTTTTTGGAAACGCTTCAACAGAATTCATGCTGATCACATCTTGGTTATAACATTTGTATAATTATTAATGCTCATTAGTCTGGTAGAGGACATTGCTTCAGCGATACGTGAGCTCCTGTTTAAATTGGTACATGCCTGAAAAAAGATAATATAATTAGCAAAATGACTGGATATGACAATGTGCAGCAAACAGTTAACAAATTCAAAACTTTCACAGGTGATCTTATCTGGAAGAGTGCTAAATTACATTTTTGTCCGGAAAATTTCTTCATGGGTCTTTTCCTTGTTACTCTCCCATAAATTGTAAGAAGGCAAATCCTAACAGATGAAATAATTTCCCTTAAAGATAATATGAAGCACATCCACAGAATATTAAGCCTTTAAGTAGCAGTTTGTAACTTAATAAAGTCCAAATATGGTCTTTCAGCACTCAACCAGTTAAGATGAACTTTAAACCTTTAATCAAACTGCAGGTGAAATGTTCATCTCCAGTTTGCAGATGGGTTAAAATACAACAGAACTTGCTTCCGGAGTGTTTTTTTTTGTTTTTAGCTCAACTTGACAAAGTCAAGCTGAGCTATTGCCATCACTTCTCGTCCGTCGGCGTACGTACGTACGTTAGTACGTTAGTACGTACGTCCACAATTTCCTTTGGCACACCTCACAGGTCGCATTTATGATCAGATTACTTTGAAACTTCTTATGCTTGTTTGGGGTGACCTCTAGATGGGAGCTATCAATTTTCTTCAATTTCCGTCAAAAAATGGTGCCGCGGCCAACGTTCTTAGAACTTAGTTTAGTCAAACCACAATATTTCCCTTTGGCACACCCTACAGGGCACATTTATGATTTGATTGCTTTGAAACCTGATACACTTATTTAGGGTGACCTCTAGATGGGAGCTATCGATTTTCTTCAATTTCCGGCAAAAATTGTTGCCACGGCCAACATTCTTAGAACTTAGTTTAGTCAGAAGACTCAATATTTCCCTTTGGCACACCCTACAGGGCACATTTATGATTTGATTGCTTTGAAACATGGTATGCTTATTTAGGGTGACCTCTAGATGGGAGCTATCGATTTTCTTCAATTTCCGGCAAAAAATGTTGCCACGGCCAGCGTTCGTAGAACTTAGTTCAGTCAGACCTCAATATTTCCCTTTGGCACACCCTACAGGGCCCATTTATGATCAGATTGCTTTGAAACCTGGTATGCTTGTTTGGGGAGACCTCTAGATGGGAGCTATCGATTTTCTTCAATTTCCGTCAAAAAATGTTGCCGCGGCCAATGTTTTTAGAACTCAGTTTAGTCAGAAGACTCAATATTTCCCTTTGGCACACCCTACAGAGCACATTTATGATTTGATTGCTTTGAAACCTGGTATGCTTGTTTGGGGAGACCTCTAGATGGGAGCTATCGATTTTCTTCAATTTCCATCAAAAAATGTTGCCGCGGCCAACGTTCTTAGAACTTGGTTTAGTCAGAAGACTCGATATTTCCCTTTGGCACACCCTACAGGGCACATTTATGATCGGATTGCTTTGAAACCTTTCATGCTTGTTTGGGGTGACCTCTAGATGGGAGCTATCGATTTTCTTCAATTTCCATCAAAAAATGTTGCCGCAGCCAACATTCTTAGAACTTAGTTTAGTCAGACCACAATATTTCCCTTTGGCTCACCCTACAGGGCTCATTTATGATTAGATTGCTTTGAAACCTGATATGCTTATTTACGGTGACCTCTAGATGGGAGCTATCGATTTTCTCCCATTACCGTCAAAAAATGTTGCCACGGCCAACGTTCTTAGAATTTAGTCTAGTCAGACCACAATATTTCCCTTTTGTACACCTTACAGGGCACATTTTTGATCGGATTGCTTTGAAACCTGGCATGCTTGTTTGGGGAGGCCTCTAGATGGGAGCTATCGATTTTCTTCGGTTTCTGTCAAAAAATGTTGCCACTGGCAAAAAAACTGACATTGGTCCCAATGATCTTCAATTTTGCCATTTCATTTATAACTTACCAAGTTCAAGTTTGTCAAGTTGAGCTACAGTGTCATTGACACTTTCATTAATTTTCTAATCTAAGAAGGGGAATACCCTCCTCTGAACACCTGTTTTATGCAACTGCCAGTGCATTCTATGCAACCTGATTTACCTAATTCACGCTGTCAGTCTTATCAGGAATGAAACTCGATTTTCCAAGAATTTCTTGCCGTGGACATTTCATACTAATGTTGAGGATAGTCAGAAGGATTGTCGCATATAATAGTTGCTTTCACATCCTCAAGGTAATACACTTGAGCGCCACATGTTGAAGAGTACATGTCATGTCTCTCACATAACTTGCAAACTATTGGGGCTACAAGCATGAAACTTCCCACACTTATAAAGGACATTTGGAGGATTTACCACACACCATTGTGGCACTTCCTACATGGTAAGTGTCAATTTCAAGATCACACTTGAAATCGGTCTCTATCTTTGTCTCAACCATAACTCAATAATGAATCCAACTACAATTATCAACTTTCTTGCGAATGTTGAGGACAGAAAGAAGCTGTGTCATGTATTTAGTTTGCGCATATTAATGGTCAAGGTCATATTTAAGTGCCATATGTCAAAAGTCACCAGTTATGTGTTAGCTATCACTTAGAAACTATTGGGGCATTAAATTTTACACACTTATAAAGAACCATGCGAGGATGTGACAAACATCGTAAGTGGTCAGTAACTTCAAGGTTAAGGTCACATTTCAAGGTCACACTTAGCATCTGTCAATATTCCTTCCTCAACCATAATTCAAAAACAAATCAAACTTCATACACAAGTTACGGGCAGTCTGAAAGTGAGAAGTGTTGGAAATCTTGTGCATCAAGGTTGTACTTGGGTACTTATGTTGAAGGTTGCATTTCATGTCTCAGCCACAAATCAGAAAGTTTTGCGGCTACAATCATCAAACCTTACACAGTCATTAAATGTATTTAGTTCCATTTAGTGGTTTTGAGGGGAGCATGTTTTACTCCAGTGATATTTCTTGTTTTATTTTATGGTTAAGTCTGACTGCAGGATTGTTCCTTTCGATAACCAGCATTCTGGCATCTCCAACATGACCGCCATGCAGCCATCTTGGATTTTTTTGTGATTCTTGCCTGTCTGAGCAATAACTCTTTTATGCTGGACTATATTTCACAGAAAGATTTTTCAAATAGGAAATATGAAAACATTGAAATACAGATGATTTTTTCATTTGTGTCTTTTGGGTTCAGTTTTCGTTTTTGAATATTTTATTTATTTATAAAATCTCAATTCACTGGTGTAAATGTGTCGCAATTAGAGTATGATCTGACCACCAATCACTATACAAACTAGATTGAAAAATTTTGCTACTCAAACTGCCCATCAAGTCAATCAAAGCAGTAACTACTTCCAATCCACGGTGTTTAATGATGTGAAAGCTGTTACACTGTGACTATAGTCACAGTGTAACAGCTTTCACTTCATCAATGCCCTGGTGTTTACCTTGCACAAAATCTAATAACACTGTATCAACTTTCCAACTCCGGGCACTTGTTTTTTTATATCAATAATAACTAAAGAATGTTGTAAATATTTGCATTGACCCGAAAAATGTGCACATCACCATATTCCTTTTTTCACAGGTGTCAAATTGTACTCTTGAAAAAGTGAGCGATGATTGGAAGGTGTTTGGGAACTTGAAAACCTTTTAGAAGTTTTGTGGACATTGTTTTATTTATAGAAACTTCCATCCCCCCACCCCAGCCTTAAGATGGCAGCAGTGGAGATCTTTTCTATATGTGATCAATAAGCTTCCCAGCAATCCAGTTGTATAGAGAGTAGTGGATCTGACTGAGAAAGACACCACTTCTGCAATCACTGGATTGTATGTAAAATTAGTTTATCTTCATAGATAACTAGGGGTGATACCCGGCGTTTGCACGGGAGAAGATGGTTATATCAGCCGTTTTCGAAATAGAAGGTCAAGGTCACCAACTTCAAGGTCAAGGTCACCCTGCAAGGGCACCCCGATAAAGTCAAAATGATCGATGGGTCAATATAACCCGCACATATGAAATTTTAGCCTGATTTGGCCCAGCCGTTTTTGAAATAAAAGGTCAAGGTCACCAATTTCTAGGTCAAGGTTACCCCCCACGGGAACCCCCGATGAAGTCAAAATGATCGATGGGTCAATATACCTGCACATATGAAGTTTTAGCCTGATCAGCCCAGCCGTTTTCGAAATAAAAGGTCAAGGTCATCAATTTCAAGGTCAAGGTCACTCCGCACGGGCACAGCACTCATCCCATGTTACTCGCAGGGATGAATTAAATACAAAATTTGAGATTGATCGGTCGAGAAATGGAGGAGTTCCCCCAGAACAAAGATAGATAGATAGAGAGATAGAGATATAGATACAGACATTCGCATTTATATATTAGATGTAGGTGAAGGTATCCTGGAGAGTATTGTGGTTTTGGGGTCTTATGGGAGAAAAATAAACATAGAAAACTGGAGAAAAGGTCTATTTGTCCTTGAGTTTGATTTGTAAATTAAGTATGAACTCTGGAAGAGTACAGAGTTAACCAAACCATTAAAGCAATATTGATCCCTGAAATTTGTGCCTCGGAATTATGAGCTTTCAGACCTGTGAAAACAATTGGTTGGATCATGTACATCATTTGCTTCAGACAATTTCATCAGCTCTATGGAGCAAAAAACGTAATTATATTTAATTATATCACTTTTCTCTGTATTGTTTATTGAGGTGAAATTGATTAATCTCACACCACCATCGAGGGCTGTAGGGACCAGAAATACATCTTGTTTCAGCTGTAGATCTATCCCTGGAGAGACATCTATAGAGCTACCATAATTAAACTGTTTCATATAAGGTGGTGTAAACATTGTAGGCACACAGAATTTACATACATTCATTCGTTTGATGTTCCATTGTGAAAGGACACATTTTGATCTTGTCCTCAGAGAAAACAATTTTGTGTGATCCACATCAAAATTTTATTATTCTTTTTGTGGTTTCATGGAGTTGTAATAATATTGACTCTAATTTGTCAAGTAATAATGATGACCGTTAAAGGCTGCAAATCTTTAAAAAAAAATAAACTATTTTCATTCACTTTTTCTCCCCAAAATGTGTTTTGGATGGCTTTTTTAGCTCACCTTGACAAAGTCAAGCTGAGCTTATCTAATCGCTCTCCAGTCCGTCGTCCGTTCCATCGTCCCATCAACACGATGTTTTGGTCTTCTCCAAAACCACTGGGCCAATTCAAGTAAAAGTTTGTGTGAGTGATAGTCTCGATGGGGCATTGCATTTTTTCTTCAACTCAACATGCCCAGCCCCATAGGGAGGGGGTTGGGAGAATTGCTCTAAAATATTTTTAAAATGCTCTTCTCATAAACCAGTGGGTACAATGACTTGATATTTGTTATGGCACTTCCTTTTGAGGTATAGAATCGAGTTTGTTCAAACAAAGTTTGTGAAGCAATATTTTGCTTTGTAATGGGAGGGGTAAGATTTTTGACCCCTGCCCAAAATTTCCAATTTCTGAACCAATGGTCCGATTTGAACCCAATTTGGTATGTGGTATTATTGGGTCATAACTAATTGACTCCGACAAAAAAAAAAAAAAATTCCTGATTCCCTGTGGGAACCCCAGGAGCTAAAAATACAAATATTTTCAAACGCCCAAATTTCTCAAACCACATGGAACAGAGAACTGTTATTTGGTATGAAGCATTCTTAGGACCAGTAGAATTGAATGGCAAAAGGGGGGGGGGGGGGGGGGGGGGGGGGGGGGGGGGGGGGGGGGGAGGGGGGGGGGGGGGGCACCGGAAAAATGCTGAGCTCAGCATATTTTCAAAAATTTTTAAAAATTTTTTCTCCAGAACCAGTTGTCAGAATCTTTTGATATATGGTATACAGCATCCATAGGGGGGGGGGAGGGGGGGGGGGGGGGGGCTAAGGGGGGGAGGGGGTATCGTGTCAGATACAAGTTTGTCAAAATGAAGCTATTGGTTCATTTTTGGGGCTCAATACAGGAGCCCGAATTTTTAACTTAGGACTACATGGGGAATATGCTTCAAAAATCTTCTTCAGAACCACCAGTCGGAATCTTTTAATGTTTGGTAAACATCATTGTTATGAGGGTCAGATTCAAGATTATTCAAACCAAGTCCTAGGTTAATGTTTGGGCTTTTTTTTAACTTAGTGCAATGTTGGGGGGGGGGGGGGGGGGGGGTTCATTCACATCGGGTCCCTAGGTATATATTTGGGCTCGCTATGGTAGCCCAAATTTTAATTTAGTGCAATATGAGGGAATTTCTTAAAAAATCTTCTTCAGATTCACTAGTCAGAATCCTTTCATATTTGGTTTACAACATCTCTAGGGGAGTCAGATTCAAGTTTGTTCAAATTGGATTTCTGGGTTAATATTTGGACTCCCTATGAGGGGCCCGAATTTTAACTTAGTGCAATATAAGGAAATTTCTTTAAAAATCTTCTTCTTCAGATCCACCAGTCAGAATCCTTTTATATTTCGTATACAGCATCTCTAGGCGGGTCAGATTCAAATTTGTTCAAATCGAGTTCCTGGGTTAATATTTGAGCTCATTATGAGAGCCTAAATTTTACCTTATGGCAATATGAGGAAATTTCTTTAGATAAATTTTTTTCAGCTCCACCAGTCAGACTGCTTTCATATTTGGTACAGAACATCTTTAGGGGGCTCAGATTCAAATTTGTTCAAATCAGGTCCCTGGATTAATATTTGGGCTCTTTATTGGTGCCCAAAGTTTAATTTAGTGCAATATTAGGAAATTTCTTTAAAAAAAATTTTCTTCTTAGCCACCTCATCCTTTCATATTTGGTATGCAACATCTGGGGGAGGGGGGGGGGGGGGGGGATCACATTCAGTTTGTTCAAATCGAGTCCCTGGGTTTATATTTGGGCGACCAATGGGAGACTGGATTTTAACTTAATGCAATATGAGGGACTTTCTTCAAAACTCTTTTTCTCCAGAACCGCCAAACAGAATCTTTTCATATTTGGTATTTAACATCTCTGGGAAGAACAGATTCAGTCCGTGTCTTAAAATTTGGGCTCTCTTCGGGGGGGAGGGGGGGGGGGGGGGGTCCAAATTTGTTCAAATCCATTCCTAAGTGGATTTTTTTTCCAATAAAATTTCCATTTCAAACTGCAGTGACATAATAACCCTTGGAAGTTTGGCAGTGCTGGTCTACAGCTGATAGAATTGGAAGCAGTCAGGAAGACCTATGATAATCATCTGACATGAACACTAGAGTTATGAATAATTTCATGACTTCATTCCTCTGTAGTGTTGACGAACCATGACTAACTGAATGTGATCTTCTTTGAACCACTTTATCAGGTAAGCGATTAAGGCCTCTTGGGGCCTCTTGTTTTTTACCAAATCGATATCTGCATAAGAACTGTAAGGACAGATAATGCAGCATAAGTTAGTAATACCTTTTTACTGTTTAGTGCTATCTATTCATCAATGAGGACATCTTTGAGTGTCTTTACCTTAGCTGATGAAATGCTACAATTTGGTAGACGACAGGAACAATTAGTAACCTTTCACCTCACATGACATAAATTTGATGCTTTCAAAAGAATTTTTTGAATAACTTAAATTTGTCTTTTTGTCATAAAATATTCTGAGCTAATCAGGTGTGGATGGTGTATGTGTTGGGGGGAGGGGGAGGAGGGCTGTACATTTGGTGTACCCTCCCCTCCTATTCTTTGTAGCTCGATTTTTTTTTTACAGGCACTGAGCCCAGGAGACCAGGTATTATCTGCAATAACCTGAAGTAGTGGATGTTATCGCAGATAATCCACCCTGGCTTTTTTAAACATCTGTGAGAGCCATTAACTGTTTGTGACAAGACTGCTTTGCGGGAGCCAGAAATTCTCCTTGGAATATTTTGTATATTATCACAGGCAGTCATATTGCTTGATTTTGTATTTGCAATAAACTTTCTTATGTTTATGAATATCTTTTACGTACTAAGAAAGCTAAATGAAAGTTCTGTTTCTACTTCAAAAATGTTGACAGATCAACATGTCTTGATACCTTAATGGATATTTCTGTGGCGGATATACATATCATACAGTTTGGTTCAATTTGTTTCTGAAGAGCAATTCCATTCATCTTCCTGCACTGTCAGTTGCACTACTGTTGGTTTGACTGTGAGTCTTCACTCTGTCAACACCACTTATAGCACTGTAGTAGATCTTACAGTGGTATGAATACTTGTGTGTATTATGATTTGAATTGTGGCTTTTTAGCTCACCTGACTGAAAGTCAGGGTGAGCTTTTCTTATCACTCTTCGTCCGCCGTCGTCCGTCGTCCTGCATGAAGGTGGTGTTTGAGCCTCTTTCCTCCTAAACCACTGGCCACATTTTAATTAAATTTCATGTGGTGGTTGTATAGGGGCATTTTTGAATTAATTTTTATCCAAATTAGGTTTCGGCTCATATTGAGCAGAGGTGTGGGGAAAAAAATGGCCAAATTTTTTGAAAATCTTCTAATGAACCACCAGTAGCAGAGACTTGATATGTGGTATACAGAGTCCTTTGAGGTTTAGAATCAAGTTTGTTCAAGAGAAGTTTGTCGGGCATTATTTGCCTTCGTTATGGGAGGGGCAAAAATTTTGGCCACGCCTAAAATTTCTATTTTCTGAACCGTGAGGTCGATTTGAACCAAATTTGATATGAGATGATAGTGGGTCATAAGTAGTTGATTGATGCAAAAAAAAAATTTTCTCATTGCCCTGTGGGAACCTCGGGAGCTAAAAATAGGAAAAACCTTAAAACTGCCATATCTCCAAAACTACACGGCACAGAGAATTCTTATTAGCTCACCTGACTGAAAGTCAGGGTGAGCTTTTCTGATCACTTTTCGTCCGTCGTCCGGCGTCCGGCGTCCGTCGTCTGGCGTGAAGGTGGTGTTTGGGTCTTTTTCTTCCAAACCACTGGCCGCATGTTAATGAAATTTCATGTGAGTAGGGGTTATATAGCGGCATTTTGATTTTTGGGCAAATTAGGTTTCGGCTCATATTGAGCAGAGGGGTGGGGGCAAAATGCTCCAATTCTTAAAAAATCTTCTTCTCAAGAACCAGCAATAGCAGAGACTTGATATTTGGTATGCAGCTTCCTTTTGAGGTGTAGACTCAAGTTTGTTCAAGAGAAGTTTGTAGGTCTATACTTGGCGATGTTATGGGAGGAGCAAAAATTTTGGCCCCACCCCAAATTTCTATTTTTTAAACCGAGAGGCCAATTTGAACCAAATTTTATGTGAGGGCTTATTGGGTCATAAGTACCTAATTTATGCAGAAATTTTTTTTCCTGTAGCCCCGTGGGGAACCGCAGGAGCTAAAAAATAGAAAAAAATTAAAACGCCCATATCTCCAAAACTGCATGGCACCGAGAATTTTTATTTGGTGTGAAGCT